>JAPDHH010000287.1:0-600000 GCA_032158285.1 Phytophthora sansomeana
CGAGGCGGGTGAACGCCTTTATCGTCCAGGGTGTATAATTGCGTGCCGGGTGGAATGGGCTATGACCCAGAACAGTGACACACACCAGATAGAGACTCCTTCTGGAAGCACAAGTACTTCTTTCGGAAGATTCCACCTGAGGTCAGACTCCGTCCGGAAGAGAACTTCCAAACGAAGTTGGCGTGTGACCTTGTGTAATCCCTTTCGGTGTCGTTTGTCTTCGGAAGTGGGTGACTTCACCTGACGAGTTGTTGTCTAGACTGTCGATCAAACAGCAGAACACAGAGCGCGTACGTTTACTTCCAAAACGCAGCGTATTAGAGCTGGGGTAGACCACGAGTAAAAGCCTTCCCAGAGATTAACCTAACAAATACAGAGAGTTATACACGATATACAGCCACTACTTATTCTTTAGGACCCTTGAGTGGTGGGTCCGTACACCAGTCCATTGTGTTTCGCCTGGAACACTGGTCAGTTCCAAACGCACCCTATTCGCGCACCACTTCCAAAAGGAGAACTAGTTCCAACTGGAAGAAATATCAATATCCAAACGAGAATACTAGATTCTTGATCAGACAATACACAGTCCTATCACACAGCAGTCTATCAATCAAAATCCTAGGGGTGACCACTAACAACCTCCTCGAATCAACAGTAGAATATGAAATGGGAGTCCCCAAACGGTTACCTCCAACTGGAATATGAAATAGTACGGGTCACTTCCAGGTGCGCGCCACCCGAATACCGACTAACTTGGCCTTGACCTTTGTGAGAGCTCCACGGCGGTATTCGCGGTCGCGCTGTGTCCAAACGCAGGTGTCGCCGCTGAGGGTCCGCCGGACAGACGTAGCTTCCGGAACAGACTTGGCCCCAGTTCGACGAAATTAACCTCCGGGCCAACTGAACGGGATTCCGGTAGGCACTTGTGCACTTGCTGGCAAAACGAACTCTCTGTTAGTTATTCTCTGCTACAATTCCCTCTGAAAGGGCTTGAACATGGGCTCCCTCTGGAAGGAGGCGCATTTGTCTTGGTTTCAGTATAGACTCAGGTGGCAATCTTGGTCAACACCTGGCGGTCCGTAGGACATAAGTGGTACCCGGGCGAAGCTTTGTGCATTGACATTTTTTTCGGTTGTCTTGGTCGGTCGGAAATAGTCTCACTAGCTCAAGCAAATACTGGAACTAAACATGAACGAGTTTTATAGATGTCGCTGACGCGAGGTGGCTGTACAAAAATTGCACAGCACCCGCCCAAGCCATCCACTCGTGAAATCGGATGCCATGGGAAACAAATACGAGTACATTGTATCCGAGTCCAAGGCCAACGTGACCTGCCAAGTGCACAGTCCGAGTGACTTCCGAATCCCAACGGATTGTCTTAGAGGCATACTCTTCAAACGACAAACTAAAGTCCATACTGACGTCAAGTGAAGTCCTGAAGTCCCAAAGGCGGCTTCGCCTTCCAGACGGAGATTTGTAGAGCCAAAAGGAGGTCCAGATTCTGGGTACACATTCCGTTTATGGGACAGGTGCTGTGCAATTTTTGTACAGTCACCTCGCGTCAACCGTCCCTCTCGTCATAACCTTTCATAGAGGAATTCACCTTCGAGCTGACAGGTTGTGATGAGACCACGCGTCAACCAGGCATCCAAACGGAAGTTTTATCCAAACGGAGGCACCGTTAGCCAACTGGCGGACGTGGCTGCTTCTCTCCGCCCCGTCTCGCTGCCCTCGCTCGGATCTTTCGCCAACTGGAAACCCGCGGTGTCGAAACACGATCAAATCTCAATCCCCCGTCTGCTGAACAAGTCAATGGCTCCAAACAACAACGCCAGGATCACGCCGCGCGCCACGCAACCTCCCGCCTCACCGTCGGCAATGGGCGTCCCACTGGGGGGCGGTACTGCTGATGGTGACGCCGACCAACGTCCCGACGCTTCTCCTTCCCACCAGCCGAGCTCTAGTGATGAGAGCGTGGAAGAGGTTGAAGAGGAGGTCGAGGAGGAGGCCGAGGAAGAGGCAGAATATCTGCCCGACGATGCCATGGACGGTTCCGGTGGTAACACCGTTGAGACGGAAGAGAAAGGGGACGGTCCTTCACAGGACGAATCTGTCCAGAAGACGGCATCTCGACTTCTCTTACTGGATCAAGCCTCGCAGCTTCGCGACAAGGGTTCGCTTCCGGCCGGACGTGACATCCCGGAAGGTGGTCGCATTCTCGCGCCGGCGCGTTATGACGTCCCACCACCGCACACTCCAGGCGGAGTCACCCGTTTGGTCGGGGTTCCTGCGACTGAAGAGCACATGCACGGCCGTGCGTACACGCAGAACGGGTATGGCGGTTTGGAGGCTCTCGTCCAGATGGAAGGTCTCACGATTGGAGACTTGTCGATTCTGTCCGACGTTATCGGTGATCATCTTGATCCTTTCAACCACGTGTTGACTCCTCGCCGCGTCACGCTTCCAGAAGAAGATCTGGAGCCTCAGTTGCGATCTGCTGGTCTCCAACGTGAGATGGCATCACTCATAACCGAGTTCGAACCGACGGGACTCGCGCAGCGAACGTTCGGAACGGTGTCGGTCATTCGGAGATTGCTTCATCTGTACCGTGATGTCCGCGTCCAAGTGGAGAACTCGAGTCAAGCAGTCCAAGATGCGGTTGACCTCCGGCAGGAGGTCGCGCAGCTCAAGCGCGACTACAAGTTCCAGACAGACTACTGGGACTCCAAGGTGTGTGAGGCCCTCGCTGAGAAAGAGTACACTTCGGAACAGTCGCGTGAAGACATCCGGAAGTTGATGGATGAACATGTAAGCGATGTGAGTGATCTCCGCAAGCAGGTCGCGGACCTCACACAAGCCCTCGAAGATACTGCTTCCCATCGCCGAATTTTGGAGGACCGTATGAAGAAGTCTCGTTTCGAAGTGGTTGACGTGATGAATTTTCTGAATGACAACTCGCAGTTGTGTTTCAACTGGGCGAGACTTCGCGACTTACTGGTTCACTTTCGAGATGGTATTCCAGTCCCTGCCAATTGGCAAACTGTGATTTCGGTCACGGCGAACGACGACCCGCGGGCCCAAGTGGGGCCGTACACGCGGTTGTCTCGTTCGGATGATGACGAGTCCAAGGATGGTGGCTCTGATTCTCGTGGTCCAGATGTGGATCTTACGCAGGACTCCTCAGTGCCTACCACTCCGCGTGCAAATTCGTCCAAGCACAAGCGGACTTCCAACCGGAAGCGGGTTCCTGGCCGGACCAATAAGTCTCGGCACAAGGTTCCTGAGAGTATCCAAGAGTATCCTCCTGGCTGGGTTTCGACTTCGGACGACAACTGTTTGTCCGAACGAGAGTCACTGATGTGGACTGAGGAACAAGCCCGTCTTTGCCTGAAGGATTATCCAGTCGTCTGGAAGAAGCTTCGTTTGGATCTCCAAATGCTGTTACGTACCGGAATCTTGTACACCGGTGCAGTGGAGTGGCTTGGACAAGACCGTTGCGTTCACACTCGTTTTCACTTGGAGCCTTTTGTTGGAGATGCTGCTACGAATGATGTTTTGGAATCGTTTCGATGACACTCCGTGGACCAAGTACGTCCCACGACGTTATCTCGCTTGGCTCGAGTGGAATTGGATCGTCGTTTGGAGAATGATGACCGTCCGGCGTTCTGGGGTCCACTCGTTCCAGCTGAGGTCAACCAAGACTTTCTGGAAGACTCCGCTTCGGAAGAGGTGGAGGAAATCGATGACACTCACAAGGATTCCGACTGGATCCAGGGTGAATATGGCGACGATGGTCGAGACGACGAGCTGATTCCACTGGGCGATGTAGATTCTCCGTCCAAGAACACGCGTCGTTCCCCCAAGCGTCCGCGCACGGGCCCTGAAGAACTTCTTCCCGAAGAGATTGTGCCATCTCTCGTCAAGCCGCCTAAGCGGACGATCACCACGGCTTTCGCCCGGAAGCCTTTTAAGGACCTCACGGTCGAAGACAAGAAGGTGGTCGAGGTTCCGGGTCCAAGGGTTCGGTCATGGATGCACAACGGTGTCCGAGTGAAGTGGGTATCTCCAACTGCAAACGTCCCATTCCAGACGTTGGGTCTTCCGGATTACGTCCCGAATCGCCACGACATGGAAATTGTTAAGCACCGCTTCGACCCGGAAGAAGTTCGTGATTTCTTCAAGAAGAAGCCTTGGGAAGACCTCTACAAGCATCGGGTCAAGGAGCTGATGTTTCATCGTCGTTCGGAGCTGAACCAAGCTTCAATTGATGGTCTGGACTTGTGGAACTCGTTCATGTACTCGAACTTGCGGTCTGTCTGGATGGCGTTACACTGGCTGATTTTTCACCTTCGGCGTGACGGCCCACCTTTTCGAGATGGCTATGATTATGATCTCGCGGAGAAGATGTACGAACATCGGGCGGCTCAACACGAGTCCATCCGGAAGAGGGTCGTCACCAAGCAGGAGCAGCTTGTCAAGAGTAGGATGGCTAAGTCGCTTTTCTACGAGCCTGGCGTTTGGGAGTATCCAAAACGCGTTTGCTATTGGATTCTTCTAGACAAGGAGCACTTCAAGCCGGGGACTTCGGAACGTTACACGTTGATGGAGCAGCTCAAGATGGTCGACGAAACGGAGCCTGGACGCGCGCAGTGGTCTTACTGCAAGACTGACGAGGAGCGGATCGCCCACCTTCCAACCAGCATTCGCGCCAAGCTTATTCCGGCTGGAGAGCGTGATCCCATCATCGAGTACTAGTGATGAAGCGGCTTCCAACCAAGTGTGTTTTCTTCCAGACGTAGTCTAGTCGTTTCCATTTGCATGCATACTACATGTTAACGTCTGCAATACACACAGTCATTTCCACTTCATCACACTTGTTGCTCGTTTCCAATTCCGTCCCGATGTCTGTCTAGTACCGTCTAACCAATACATGACACTTCACAAACTCTCTCCAAATCGTAGTCACGGCTTCAGTCTTCGAAACTCATCACTTCACACCTTCATCTCCACTGACATGGTCAGCATCTTCCAAACTCCGAAAAATCCACAAGTCGAAATCTCCATAATATAATCAAGTAAAAAAATCCATCGGTTCACATACATAAGTCAGTCGGGTTGGGGTCGAATCAGAACAGTTTTAGGCTTCCGGCTGGAAATGACTAGGCTTGGGGATGATCATCTCCAGCCTGCATCGTTTGGAATCTCGCTCTTGCACGTGCTCCTTGATCAAATTCATAGAGCAATGCACCACAGCTGAGTTGAGCCAGCGGTAGCCATTCAGGTTCATCATATCCCTTCCACTTGATCAGGTATTCCTTCCTCCGTTTAGAAGTACGAGTGCGCTTATACCAGCGCATATCCAGAATCTTCTCCACCTCGTACTCGTCTCTTTCGGAATCAGGTTCCCAACTGTCTTCTGGAAGTAGTTCTGCATCGAAATCATCGTCTTCCTCAACTTGGATTTCCGCGGTTGGTCGTCTCGGAAAAAGTGCTCGCGGTTTCAAGCGGCTGATGTGCACCCAAGGGTTAACACGATACCCGGTGTCCTTGACTTGCAATTTCACCCGGAAGTCATCATGTACTTCCTCAATTCGGAACGGTCCGTGCCACATGTGAGCCAACTTCTTACTCAACCCCGTCTGAACTTTTGGAATGTATAGCCATACAGCATCACCTTCCTTGAATCCAGACTTCAGCCTTTCAGAAAGCTGTTTCCACTTCTCTGTTTGGACTTCCGAACGATGACGTTTCGCTTTCTTCTGCAAGTCCTCAGCACATGCTTTCGCATAACTGTATTCTCGCTGCAACTTCCGTCTCCATTCGTACGCGGTCTTCTCTTGGACACTGGACGGCTTCGGGCCGAGCATAGCTGATATCGTCCCTTGAGCGTCCCAACCGTGTACCAAGTAGAACGGCGTTTCCAAACGAGTCGCGTCGAATGACGTGTTCAGTGCGAACATGAGTCTTTCCGCATGGTCGTCCCAGTCGCTTTGGTCTGCTTCGGCAATATACGCTCGGATACTGCGGACCACCGTTTGGACAGATCTTTCCTGCTGACCATTGGCTTGAGGTCGATATGCGAGAGTAGCTCGTTGACGACCTCCCAAAAGCTCGCGAAACCTTGTGAACACCTCACTCATAAACCTGGGGTCCTGATCATGTCTAAGGAGGGAGCTAGCTCCAAACCTCCGAAAAACGCACTCTTCATAAGACTCCGCAACGTCTTGAGCTGTAGTTGAACTCATCGGCTTGCACATGACGAATCCGGAAAACGCGTCTTGGAAGAGAAGAAGGAAAGTATTTCCTCGTTCGGACTTCGGCATGTGAGTCACAAAATCCATAGACACCACTTCGAACGGACGTCTCGGCTCGATGTTTCCCGGTGACGGTCCTTCATTGGGAGGTCTTCCCTTTCCACCGGCACAATCGGCACATTCTTTGACATACCGCTGAACATCTGCATACATTCCAGGCCAGTAGAACTCCGAACGTAATCGCTCGTGAGTTCGAGTGACACCTTGGTGCCCACCTTGGTAATCTTCATGGGCATAGTGAAGCATGTTCAAACGAAGTCCTCTTGGAACCACTAGCCGCGGTTCATCTGAAGCATCCCTCGGCCGATCTTTGGTGGATCGAGCCAATCGATACAAAATGTCTCGAGTGTCTAATGCAAACAGATCTGCGACCTTGGCGATCTTCCTCAGACGCCTACGAGAGAACCGATCGAAATCTCCTTTCAGAAAAGACTTGATCTCCGACAGATACTCGTCTTCGTCCTGATGGAGTCGAATGCGACGCCATCTTTCCGCTTGGAATTCAAGCGGTCCCAACGGAGCATCATCAGGAGATTATGTCGGCGTCTCGGGTGGATCGACATGTTGGGAAGCTGACCGTGTTAGCACAGCCATCACTCGGGCATTATGCGGTAAGGGTGCTGACTCCGGACCTGGTGATGCCGCTTCCATCTGGACAGCTTCAGGATGTTCACTTCCAGCAGAAAGATCTTCAGGCTTCATCATCTTCTCAGCTAGTCTAGAGACACGTCCCATGTGTGTAATGTCACTCTCATCTTCGACGTCCTAGGATTCTCCAAGAAGTAGAGTCTTAGTGGTCAGATAATCTGCAGCCTGGTTGTAATCTCGTTTGAGATGCACGAACACCACCGACTGGAACTTGGTCTTCAGAACTTCAGCCTCCGCAAGATGCCGCTGGAGATGAGGTGTGTTGCAGTTGATCGTCCCTTGCACCTGTTGAATGATGATCCGGGAATCTCCAACCACCACTAGCTTCTCGATCTTCCGGTGGGAAGCCATAGTCATTCCTTTCAGAAGACCATGGTATTCTGCGTCATTTACAGTGACGTCGTTCAGAATGAAGCCTTTGGCCTCAATAATCTTCCAACCGGGAAGCTTCCACAAGATACATCCGCAACTGCCTTTTCGAGTCTTGCTCTGAACACCTCCGTCGAAGCTTAAAACAATACCTTCGTAATCCGATTGCAACATCTCGACACTTATGACTGGAGGTGTCTTGACATGTCCCTTCGCCGGAATTAGGGACTCAGCGATCTCGTCCAGATGTTCTCTCGGTGTGATACCAGCACCCATGATTGCAGCTAATCCGTCTTCGTCCTTTTGGATCTTCCGAATATCCATCTTCCAGTGGGAAAGCGTGAGTCCCCATGGGACACATCTTCCATCTGCCGACTTCGAGTTGATGATCCACTTCAGAACGGAGTACCGAGTGTAGATGATCAGCGGAGCATTTCCGATGAGCGGCTGGAACACTTGGAGTACACTTAGGATCGCAATGACCTCCTTTTCCGCAAAGTGATAGCGTACTTCAGAATCATTCAGAACGCGACCAGTATACCTCACTGGTTGGAGAACTCCATCGTATTCCTGGGCCAGCACTGCACACGCAGCCCATTGGTTGGCATGCGGGATGATGACGAACAGTTTGGTTCGGTCCGGATGACGAAGTAATGGAGTCGAAACAATTTTCCGTTTCAGAATCTCGAACGCTTCCTTCGCTCTGGATAAATCTCGTCCGGAACGCACTTGCTCATCTGAAAGTTCATACAAGACAGCGGCCACCGCAGGGAAATCCTCGATGAACTTATGGTAATAGTTCAGGCTTCCAAGAAATGACTGAACTCCTTTCAGAGTCTTCGGGAAGGGCAAGTCTGCAACTCCTTTCGCAATCTTGGGGGTCGCCCGAATACCTTCAGCACTTATTTCATGTGAAAGGTACGGGATGGATCGTTTTCCAAATTCACTTTTCGGAAGACTCACAGAAATGTTCCAGTACCGCAATCTGAAGAGAAGAGCATTCAAGTCATCACACAGCTGGTCCCAAGTTGGTGCTCCGTGAGCAATGTCATCGATGTAAGAACTCCGTCCCAGGACAGGTCCCATCTGCGATGGCGCAGGAATGTTCCTTTGGAACACTGTCATCGTCTCGGTCAGAGGAGCTACTTCTGGGTCCGAGTCTCTCCGACTGGAAACATCCAACTGGAGAAAATCTAAGACATCTTGATCCACTTCGGCTTCCTCCTCAGGCGGCAATCGGACAAATCTCCACAGACAGTTGTTGATAACTGACTGGTACACGAGTGGAGCGTTCTTGAGTCCAAATGGCATTCGAACCCACTGGAAATGTCCAAACGGACAAACAAAAGCTGAGATCAGCTTTGCTCGTTCAGACATTCTGATAGCCCAAAATCCACTGGCCATGTCCAGACTCATAAACCACATCGCACTCTCGAAGCCAATTAGCAAATCATCGATCAACGGCAACGGGTAATTCGAAAGAGTAATGAAGCCATTCACAATCCGATAGTCAATACACATCCGGATGTCGACTCCTTCTTCAGAACGATGAGGATCGGAGAAGCCCATGGAGATTCCGAGTGCTCAATCAGACCTGTCTCCAGAAGTTTCTTCAGCAGCTCATATACTTTCACTGCCAAGTGAGGAGCGATGGACCTCGCACGTTGAGCCACCGGCTTGGCGTCTCCGACATCCAAGTCACAAATTACACCTCTGGCTGGAGCCGGAGCTGCATTTCCATCTCCAAGAAAGATAGACCGATGATACTTGAGAATGTCCCGAAGCTTCTTTTGTGCGGCTGGAGAACTCTCTCCAGGCTCACCACTCGCAGTTATAATCGTCGGAACGCCTCCTAATCCAGACACCCGGAGCTGTTTGCAAAACTTCAATTGGAGTTTGAGCCTACGCGCAAGGTCCAAACTCACCATGCAGACAGATGCTCCGGAGTCCAGAAGGATACCGGTCCTGTGATCATTCACCGCACCGCGCACCATCGCAATTTTCTTCGTGTCATCCGAACGGTGATCCACCCACCAGCCATATCGTTGTCCCGGTCCCAAACGAAATTCTGTAGGCACCTCCTCGCCATAATTATCGAGCTGGAGGTCTTCTTCTTCCGGACGAGATCGATCCAAATAAGGTCGGCTGGAAATGGGGTCAACGTCTTCTTGAATCACGTTCATGCATTGATGGTTAACTCGGTTTCGTTGTCTCAACTCAGGACCAACGTACACTAAGACACACAGTTCAGGGGGTTTCTTGAGCCCGGCGCGTTCTGGATCCCATCCAGCGGGATTATTGGTTTAACGGTTTCTCCCCAGAACTGGCGTCCCTTTCCGAAAGGTGAGCTTGGATGGAGGACGGCAGGCCTTGTAGTGCACCTTGTCGAGCGAGATCCTTGATGTTCTGCAAAACTTTCCATTCTTCACATTCGCCTTGGTGAAACTTGTTGCAGTATGAGCACGGCAGAGTCTTGCACATCGGGTTGGATGTCCGGTTCGATGACAACGATCGCACTTGATATTCGCCCAGCAATTCTCAGCCGAATGCCCAAATCCTTTGCAGTTCGAACAAAACTGAGATGCGTTCGGGTTTCCAAATCGTGGTGTTCGCGAGTCCGAACGGAAGTCGGGGGGTGGAGGTCTCCAACCGGAATTCTCCATCACATGGAACACTGCCTCCAAAAGTCCTGCTTCGAAACGAGGCCTCCGCTCGATGTGTCTTCAGTAGACACCTCACTTGGAGCAGCGACAGCTGTCGGTGTAGGCGCTCGGTCGGGGACTTCTTCGACTTCTTCTTGGAAACGCACTTGTTTGTCATCATTCTCATCGGAATCGTCTTCATTCTGAACAACATAAGCTCGGCCTGTACGGTTCGGGCGGAACTGATCCCGTTGGACGTTATCTGCTCGGAAATCACGCGGCTTCGCCGGCTGGACATCCGTGTCGTCATCCCGGGCCAGATCTTCATGTTGTTTCAGGACAAACTCCAGCTCCTTCAGACTAATCATCTTCTGTCCTTGGAGTGTCGATCTGAGACGCGAGTCTAGAAGTCGCTTCGTGAAGATCTTGATATGACTTTCCCGATATTTGCTCTTCGTCCTGAAGTCAATGTCAGCCTTATCCGCAGTCCGGTTCAAACGATAGAAAACTCCAAAGGAGATTCAGACTTCTTCTGGAACATAGTATAAACCGTTCCGGGTCCGGGATCTTTTGCCTTGCAGTACATGCTGCGGAATGCCTTCAGGAAGCGTCTCCAGTTTCGACGAGTTCTCGGTGGGAGGTTGGAACGCCAGTCTCGGACGAAAGACGACAGCTTCAACTTGAACTCTGCTGCCTTGTTTCGATCAGTCCATCCACCTTGAGCAGCAATACTTTGGAACCTCTCCAACCAGCGGGTTCGAGTAGTCAAGGGAGCCTTCTCATTGAAGTCTTCTAGACTGCTCGCATTCACATACGGTCGGAAAGTGAAGACAGTCGAATCGCCTTTTGAATCCTTTCCCATTACGGCAGGCATTGTTTCCTCGAAAGAGCTGCTGTCACCAGAGTCTGACGAATCATCACTGGAGCTCGAACTGGGGTCTGAATCAGAAGGATCGCCACGACGGCGTTCGGACTTCCGATCTCGATCCTTTCGTGACTCCGACATCTTGGGTTCCGGCTTGGACTCACTTCTCCGTCTGAACGAACTCTGTTTGGAATTCTTTCCAGGCGGAGCGACCTTGGAATCTCCAGACGGAGACTCAGTCTTGACGGTTGCCAAAGCTTCGGCCGCCTTCGTTGATGTTCCTCGCGTCGACTTCACTGCATTCGCCTTTTGTATGGTCGCCTGCAGTTGGGTCGCAAAGAATTCATCGGAGTTCTTGACATCATGTCGCACATGTCCCATGTTTACGCCACTCGGTGCCTGACTGGATTCTGGGTGCAAAGTTGCGCGACCAGTATCTAGCTGAGCTTGTGTTGCTGAATCAGGTCCGGATGTTGCAGGAGTTCCTTGAGGTTGGGACACGGTTGCACGAGCGTCGCGCAACTGACCAGTGAGAAACTTCTGAACGTTCTTCGCCGTCTCCCGCTCTTGGGCGTGATTGACACGCAAGGCTTGGAGTTCCTGCTGGAGGGCGGCCATGGCGGCCGCCATGCACTGGGCTTCCTCGGCTTGACGGGCTTCTGCTTCCGCGCGATACTATGCCAGCATCGCCTCCGCGCGTTCTCGTTCCAGACGGATGTTCTCGGCCAGAGTCGCTTCCAGATGATTTGCCACGGGACGTTCCAGGACAGCCTCCTGTGGAAACCGTACGGGTTCAGGCTTCGGGGCAACATCCTTCAGCTGCGCTTCGACCATCCGTCCCAGTTCCTGCTTCAGGCTGAGTCCGAGTCGTTCCAACGTGGTGCCTTGGGCCTTCTCCATCCGAGATACTGCGTCCTGCACTTGGTGCATCGTGCTCAGAGCCACTTGCGTAGCTCCAGACGACGCTGATATGGCAGACGTATTCGAACGGCGTGACCTTCCAGAGCGGCTTGAGCGAAAAGAGTGTCGGGAAGGAGATCGCGATCTGGACTGACGCGAGCGTCTACTTCCGGATCGACGGCGTCTGTCGTCCCTGTCCGACTCATCCGAAGGTGAGCTGGGCTCTTCGCGACGACGACGTGCTCGGTCTCCGACTGGAGCTTCCGCTTTTCGTGCGTGGACAACTGGCCTTCCAGACTCTGTCATAACCACATCGTCCGGAGCGATCTGCGTTGGGACTGGAGAGGTGAGCCCGTGTACCACGAACGTACCAAGTCCAACTTCACTCGGAGTATCAACTCCAGAAGCTTGAGCGGTCATCGCGACTGCGGCCGGAGGAACGTACGGCATGTGCGATCCAGCATCTCTGCCGGAACTCCAACCGGACGTGTCCGTCGAGCTGTCACGAGACGTCAGTGATCCAGACGTCGCACTCGGAAGTGATTCATCTGAGCCCGCGGACGTTCCGAACAGACTTTGGCTCGATCTCGAACTTGGTCCAGACGACGTGTTCCAACTGGATGCAGCACTTCCTTCCGGACCAACTCCAGGCTGATTCGACGCTGTGGACGACGGGAACGACTGGAGCGACAACGGCGACGGGATCGACAACGGGCGTGGCGGATGGTGTTGAGGTCGTTTGGACACAGGCTCGGCGCTGGGTCTGCGAGGACTTCGCACCTTTCGGAGCCCGGCCATCTTGAGCTTCAACACGAATTCTCCTCCTAGAAGAGTAGCTTCGTCATCCGTCAGTAATATACCTTCGTCTTCTTCTCGACTACTGTCTTCCAGTTGGAGAAACGCCGACGCGTACGGATCCCTGGTACTACGATGCACCACCAGTTGGACTCTAATCTCCTCGACATGCTGGACAAACTGTCTCCACTCGATCATCTCCACCGCCAGAAACTGCAGCAGCTTCCCAACCACTTCTCGAACCACATCCGTTGGGACTTTTCCAACTCGGGTTCGAAACCATCCCTGAACCAGGTTCACAAAACCGAATCCAGCTTCGAAAAGCAGCGTCTGCAAAACTGCGATGCATTCGCGTGGAGAAAACATATCGGGCGGAATCAGAATGGCAGTCAGATCATGCGCGGTTCCAAACGTCGATCGCTGTAACTGCATTTCGGAAATCCAAGCTGCAGCTTGCACTGGCATAGTCGTCCGACGCTTGACGTACTCAGACGTGTTGAGAGCGGCATTCAGAAATGACTTAGGATCCAAACGAACTTGTGGCCAGTCATACTTGATGTTGGGAGGAACACACCTTTCGGATTCGTCCCTCTCCCAACGGCGAACTTGATCAGCCACGTATCTCTTCGCTTGGGCCTCCGTCATCTGGGCGTCTCCTCTGCGATCACTTCCAGCATCCGAACGTACTTCAACCATTGCACTCGAGATAATGTCATTCGGAACGACTGGCGTCTGGGCAGCGACATTCGGAGCGTCAGCCACAGCAACTTCTGGAACAACTTGCGACGGCGCTAGCGTAGGTGACGTCTGCGAAGACACATTCGCGTCCTCAAGCACAACGTCTTCCTGGACCGTGGACAGCGGACCTTCGTTCTTGACCGTCGATGCGACATCCCGCACTTCGACTTCTTCTTCCGGCTGGGGAGAATCCGAAACTCGATCTCCAGCCGGGGGCTCAACCTTGATGGCGCCTCCCACAGACGCCATTTTGGGCACATCCGCACCGGACGCGTCCTCTCCGTCAGGACCATCTTCCGATCCCGACGACTCCGAGTCGTCTTCTCCATCCGAACTCGCGTCCGAACTTCCACTTGGAGACGCTTGGTGCGCTTCAGTCCAGACGTCGCTTCCAGCTGGGACGACGACTCCTTTTCTCTTCCAGGGCTGCCTGACGCTTCTGAAGGCCAGTCTTCCGTTTGGAGCGGAGAACTTCGTCCAGATCCGTCTGCTGTTCAGGCGGCAGCCCCTGCAACCGACGCGACGTTCGCAATCCCGAACCTTCGCGTCCACCTTGACTTGTGCGTTCACTTCCAGCCATAATAACCACGGTTAGAATATTAGTTAGCGCTCAGTCCCCTAAAACTCAATCAATAAACTATAAACAACTCGGTGAAATCACCACAATTCGAATCCGGGCACGCGCACCAGCTGAGGTGAGGCGGGTGAACGCCTTTATCGTCCAGGGTGTATAATTGCGTGCCGGATGGAATGGGCTACTTGACCCAGAACAGTGACACACACCAGATAGAGACTCCCTCTGGAAGCACAAGTACTTCTTTCGGAAGATCCCACCTGAGGTCAGACTCCGTCCGGAAGAGAACTTCCAAACGAAGTTGGCGTGTGACCTTGTGTAATCCCTTTCGGTGTCGTTTGTCTTCGGAAGTGGGTGACTTCACCTGACGAGTTGTTGTCTAGACTGTCGATCAAACAGCAGAACACAGAGCGCGTACGTTTACTTCCAAAACGCAGCGTATTAGAGCTGGGGTAGACCACGAGTAAAAGCCTTCCCAGAGATTAACCTAACAAATAAAGAGAGTTATACACGATATACAGCCACTACTTATTCTTTAGGACCCTTGAGTGGTGGGTCCGTACACCAGTCTACTTGTGTTTCACCTGGAACACTGGTCAGTTCCAAACGCACCCTATTCGCGCACCACTTCCAAAAGGAGAACTAGTTCCAACTGGAAGAAATATCAATATCCAAACGAGAATACTAGATTCTGTCAGACAATACACAGTCTTATCACACAGCAGTCTACCAATCAAAATCCTAGGGGTGACCACTAACAACCTCCTCGAATCGCAGTAGAATATGAAATGGGAGTCCCCAAACGGTTACCTCCAACTGGAATATGAAATAGTACGGGTCACTTCCAGGTGCGCGCCACCCGAATACCGACTAACTTGGCCTTGACCTTTGTGAGAGCTCCACGGCGGTATTCGCGGTCGCGCTGTGTCCAAACGCAGGTGTCGCCGCTGAGGGTCCGCCGGACAGACGTAGCTTCCGGAACAGACTTGGCCCCAGTTCGACGAAAGAAACCTCCGGGCCAACTGAACGGGATTCCGGTAGGCACTTGTGCACTTGCTGGCAAAACGAACTCTCTGCTAGGTATTCTCTGCTACAATTCCCTCTGAAAGGGCTTCTACATGGGCTCCCTCTGGAAGGAGGCGCATTTGTCTTGGTTTCAGTATAGACCCAGGTGGCGTAATCTTGGTCAGGCAGCCTGGCGGTCCATATCACATAAGTGGTACCCGGGCGACCCTTTGTGCATTGCACATCCTGGTCGGTTGTCTTGGTCGGTCGGAAATATCTTGGTCGGAATATGGTGGAAAATTGGAAGGTTTATACTGGGTACGGACCGTGTACCCAGTATCCTGGATCTTCGTCTGGATTTGCAAATCCTCATCTGGAAAACGAAAACGTCGTTTGGAGATGTGGTCCTCATGCAAGCTCGGTACTTCACTTGGCGTCAATATGATCTTGGTCAGCGGCCGTCTGAAGAGCCTTCCTCTTGGACAGTCACTTGAGCTTCGCGATTACTTGAAATGTAGACGTGTCAGTTCACATCGGCCTTGGGCTCGGGTGCAATACAGTCTCTTTTGGGGTCCGTTGGTATCGGGCTTCACAGGTGGATGGCTGGGACAGGTGCTGTGCAATTTTTGCACAGTCACCTCGCGTCAGTGACGAACTGGCATCATTGGCCATGCGCATCGTGTTCGGCATGGCTGGTTGTGTAGGTTTGCCGAAATTACAGGTCCGTAGCCTCAATATTGACGGAGATAGCGCCAACCGTGCTAGTTCGACGGAACGGTGACGAACTGGCATCATTGGCCATGCGCATCGTGTTCGGCATGGCTGGTTGTGTAGGTTTGCCGAAAGTACAGGTCCGTAACCTCAATATTGATGGGGGTAGCTCCAACCGTGCTGGTTTGGCGGGAGACCTTGCCCGTGAGTATTGGGCTGGAAAATGGATACCAGACTGGATCCGGGTTCTATCCATTAGCATTGAGCTGGATCACAAGTGTTAGACTGGACCCAGATCCCGTTCGTCAGCATTGGACTGGATCGCATGTGTCAGTCTAGATCCAGACCCCACTCTACTTATGGTGGGGCAGGACCCGGCCGGTTAGTGTGAGGCCGGGTCCGACGTCATGAAACTGGCTTCAGGTGGAGATTCGCTGGTACGGGACTAGATCCGGGACACTATAACTCTGCGTAGGGTTGGATCCTGATCCTGGCCGACCTGCACGAGACTGGATCCTACTCTGCACTATCTTATGCCAGAACTAGATCTTGGATCCACACCCATCACATCCTCCACGGTTCTTAGTGTGATCTCCACGTTATGGTCCACTGTAATACGTAATACCCAATCTGCTTCTATCCGCCCAGATATTTTGTCTTATTACATTCCACGTTGCACTTTCTTGTCAACACCTGTCCCATGTTGGATCCACTCCCATCACAGCACCACTAATTCAGATTAGTGACTCGCGAATGTCTTCATATCCCACCGAATGTCCACGGATAGCACTTCGCCACAGGTACATGTCGCCACGAAGGAGATGGAAACGGCGAGCCAGGTGGCCGACGTTCCACTCGGCGGGCGAGTAGCGGCGGCGCCGTCGCTCCCGCAAGCGCCGCGGTACTCGGGGCGCACCATGGAAGAGCGCCGTGCGTTTATCCCCTAGTACGAGACGTACTTGGAGGCGGTGAACGCACTCCAGACGCAGTGGACCGCGCTGGTGGCGGTGCCAGTCGGTGCGTATATCATGATGAAGACCAAGCGATTGATCGCCCGGTACGAGTTTTCTCTGCCGGTCGAGCAATTCACAGAAGCACAATGGAGAAGCTATTTCATGGAGTCTATGAAGCCTACGTTCGTTGACTACGCTACCGTGGATGACGCGATGAAGAAGCGTCACGGTTCGGACTGACGGCCGCGGGAGCCAAGCGACTGAAAGCGATTCTCGACAGGAGCGAAGACACGTTCAGGCTTCAGTCGGTAACGACCCGCCCGTGTGAGTCGCGCCGCTGCAGGTCCGCCTGAAGCCGGGTGCGACGCCGACGAAGGCCTCCGTCCGACGTTTCGCACCGAACGACCGTGGGTTTCTTGACCGGCACACGGCGACGCTGCTCGCCCACTCACTGGCGTTCTTGAACCATCGGAGTCGATGGGCGTCTGCGCCGAGGATCGTGCACAAGCGAGAACAAGACACGGACCCAACCACGGACCCGAGAATGGCGACCGACACGCGGGGCGTAAAAGACAGAACGGAGCCGATGCCGTGGCCGATGCCGGTGTTGGAAGTGGTGTTCGGTGCGATGGAGGGATCGAAGGTGTACTTCGTGCTTGATTGGTTCCGAGGATATTGGCAACTGCCGTTGCACCCGGGCTCGCAGGAGTACTTCACCTTCATCACCCACCGCGGGATGTACACGCCGACGCGCGTGCCGATGGGAGCCACGGCCTCAGTGGCCTACTCTCAAGGTGTCGTGGAGGAGATCGTCGTTGATCTGCTGGGGAACGGGCTGCTCACGTGGCTCGACGACATCCTCGGGTACGCCGAGGACACAAGCTCACTGCCGGTCTGTACTCGGTGCTGGAAGAGGCCATGAAGATCGCCTGGTCGCGGAAGAAGGCCAAGCCGGCGAAGTTTCCGCTGTCCCAAGTCGCTGAGGTGGCTGCGGTCAAGGACGCGCTGCTCCGGATGGTGCCGCTCGCGCACCCCCAACCTGACGCTGACCTCTGTCTGTACACTGATGCAAGTCATGACTATTGGGGCGCGATCCTCACGCAGGTGCCGCCAGGAGATACCCGACTGCCGTTGGAACAGCAGAGACATCAGCCGCTGGCCTTCCTCAGCGGCCGTTTTGCCGGTGCGTCCAATCGCTGGCCGACAATCGAAAAGGAAGCTTTCGCAATTATCGGGTCGCCACGTCGCCTCGAGTAGGCCGGGTGGGCTCCGTCTGTATACGGACCACCGGAACCTCGTCTACATCTTCTCGTCCTACGGAGTGGACAACACTATGGCTCGCAACCAGGCGGACAAGTTGCAGTGCTGGGCGCTGAGTCTGCTCTCCATCAAGTATGTCATCGAGCATGTGCCTGGGGAGGCGAACGTCTGGGGCGACGTGCTCAGCCGCTGGGGTACAGGCCCGGTGAGGAACGAGCGACGTGGCGCGATGCGCGTGTTGAGGCTCGCGGTGGTCGACCGCGTCAGCCCACTCCAGGAAGCGGACTTCGTGTGGCCGAGCGAGATCGAGATCCGCCTTCAAGAAGACGCCAAAAGCCGAGCCCCGACGGAAGCAGTTCGAGCGGTGCCGGTTGCGTTCGATGAAGCCAGGAAGCTGTTCGTCACCGCGACTGGCTCCGTGTGGATCCCAGAGGACGCCACGGAGATGCAGCTGAGGTTGTGCGTGGTCGCACCCGCCGGCGCGGCCGGCCACCGAGGCGCCAGGACCACAGCCACAGCGCTGGAGAAGGTGTTCTTCTGGCCGACGCTGCGCGCATTGCAACGCCGCCGCGCCGATGTCGCCGACGGTACCAGGCAGTCTCCGAGACGAGGGGGGGTCTGGCTGGATCCGCCAGATGCCGCCTCTCGCGGCTACCAGTGTACCCATTCTGCGTGTTGTACCCACGGACGATTGAAGCTGCGGGTATGTTGCCGCGTGGCCTCTGTGGGCCCCACGTTGGCCCCTGTGTAGAGTAGTTCGCACAGAGCGGTCTAGCACTCTTAGAATCTCTAACAGGCAGTTTGGTTTTGACGACGACGACAAGAAGTCGCTTCTGACCGAAGGACAGATCATACACCTGGAGTTCGTATGTAGAGCCCTCATGACGCGAGCCGCAGTACGGCTGGGAGTACGCATATGCCTGTGAGTCTCGACAGACCAATGGGTCCGAGGGGTAGCAAGGAGGTTGGACACCTCCCGGTACAAGACTTGATAGTCAGATGCCAAGGCCCGACGGTCAACGTGGCCATGGAGATACGCATTAGAAAGCACCCGGTCCGAGCCGCCGAGTCCTGTACGGTAGGAGAAGCCCGAAGGCGTGCAAGTGTGTTCAGCGAACGTATTCTGGCCAGTGCCTGCTTTGACTTGACTGAGGCGCCAATTGTACCCACTAGAAGACCCACGCACAAGACCCACATCGTCATGACACCCAAGAGAGACTGAAACTGGACCGCGTGCTGGATGAGGCCTCATCCAGCCGACACCTCCAAACCTGTGGGTCTTTACTTAACCTTGCATCCACATCCACACTGACTCCACGCTTGTATACTTCCACATTCATGTCCAATGTTGACTTCTCACTGGATTCCTCTGGACTCAACCATATTCAGCCACTCATCGAGTCAGTCGGGTGATCTTGCGGGAAAAATCCCCGGTCGCATCGTGTCAACCGCCGCTCTGTCCGTGATCTTTCACAGAGGAATTTGCCACCGAAGTGACAGATCATGACCAGACCTCCACACGAATCCGGTCATTTAGAGCGGCGAACCCGACTGAATGAGCTGTCAATCAACCGTCGGCTCCTAAAAATCAAGAATCTTCTGCGCCCCGCCACCCACTCATCAGGTCTCTCCACATCAAAACGCAAAAGCAAAGTCCAACGCCCACAACGCAAAATCTTATCGATCTCGCAGCTCGTGAACACGATGTCATACAGTGCGTCCGCGCCCTCTGCTGCTCCATCCCGTGCCGGCCCTCCATCCGGAGACCACAGCGGCAGCCACAGCGGCAGCGAAAGCGCTGGCGACAGTCCGGGCGACAACGGCAGCCCTAACGACAGCGGCAATTCTGGCGACAACGGCAACCAGGGCGACGACGGCGGCTCCGGTGGCCAAGGTGGCGACAGCAAGGACGACGACGACGCCGAGGACGACAGCAACGACCGGGGCAAAGGCAATGGTGGTCAGCGCGACGCCGACGCCTCGATTGGGCCTCCAACTTCGAAATCAGGCTTCGGCGTACAGCACATGTATCTCTCTCGTCGCGAGGTAGCAGGTCTTCGCGGTGTACCGTTCCCTGCGGAGCAACTTTCGTCATCCTTGTTCGTCTGATCACCTTCAGCACTCCATCTTTACACTCTCCAACTTGTCACTATCACACCTCTGAAATCTGTCGCTTCGTTCACACCACAACACCTCATTCGGTGGTCAGCTCACTCAGTACGGTCATGCTCCTGATACGTAATCTCCATCCAGTACTCCTGTTTCTCCATTCAACAATTCATTCATAGTCACTCGTTCCTCGGTCTGATTCAGTCAAGTTCATCCAGTGTGACTAGACACTGGGATGGTCATCTCCGGCTTGCATGGCCTGGAAACGAGCTCGGGCCTTCGCCCCTTGATTGAACCATAGAGTAGAGCACCACAACTGAGTTGACAAACTGGAAGCCATTCGGGATCGTCATATCCTTTCCACTTAACCAAATACTCACGGATGCGCCTGGACGTACGAGTGCGCTTCACCCATCTCAAATCCAGTAATGCTTCAACTTCGTACTCATCGTTGCCAGCATCCGCTTCCCAACTGTCCTCAGGCAGTAATGCAGTGTCGAAATCGTCTTCCTCATCAAGTGCGATCTCTTCAGTAGGACGTCTAGGGAATATCGCTCGTGGTTTGAGCCGGCTCACATGAACCCACGGATTCACACGATATCCAGTGTCAGCGATCTTGAGCTTCACCCTGAAATCATCGTGTATCTCGTCGATTCTAAATGGCCCATGCCACAGATGAGCGACCTTCTTGCTTAATCCAGTCTGCACCTTTGGGATATAGAGCCAGACTGAATCACCCTTCTCAAAACCACTTTTCAGTCGTTCCGACAGTTCACGCCACTTTCGAGTCTGTTCTTCCGATCTCGCACGCTTAGCTTTCCTTTGCAGTGATTCGGCGCAGGCTTGAGCGTAGCTATAGTCACGTTGAAATTCCGACGCCAGTCGTATGCAGTCCGTTCAGCCACACTGGATGGCGTTGGTCCCAACATCGCCGAAACCGTACCCTGGGCATCCCACCCGTGTACTAGATAGAACGGCGTGTCTAATCGAGTCGCGTCAAATGACGTATTTAGTGCGAACATCAGTCGTTCTGCATGATCGTCCCAATCAGACTGGTCTGCTTCAGCGACGTAGGCGCGGACACTCCGGATGACTGTTTCGACCGACCGCTCTTGTTGGCCATTGGCCTGCGGTCGGTAAGCCAGTGTCGCTCGTTGCTTGCTTCCCAAAAGTTCACGGAATCTAGTAAACACCTCACTCATGAAACGTGGGTCTTGATCGTGTCTGATCATCGATGACGCACCAAATCGTCGGAACACTGACTCTTCGTATGCTTCGGCCACATCCTGTGCAGTAGTGGACGACATTGGCTTACACATGACAAATCCAGTGAACGAGTCTTGGAACAACAGCAAGAACGTATTGCCCCTCGCCGATTTCGGCATGTGGGTCACAAAATCCATCGACACCAGCTCAAATGGCCGTCGCGGTTCGATGTTACCGGGTGAGGGTCCTCATTCGGTGTGCGACCTTTACCACTCGCACAGTCAACACACTCTTTTACGAAACGTTGCACATCGGCGTACATGCCGGGCCAGTAGAACTCGGCTCGAAGCCTCTCATGCGTCCTCGTAATACCTTGGTGTCCACCCTGGAAGTCTTCATGAGTGTAATGCAGTAAGTCTGCTCGAAGTGATTTTGGCACCACCAGACGAAGTTCGCTCGCAACGTCCCTTGGTCGATCCTTGGTAGATTTAGAGAGGCGATACGGAATGCCTCGGTCATCCAGTATGAAATACTCGGCAAGCTTAGTCATCTTCCTCAGCTGACGTGGTGAAAACTGATCCACATCACCATCCAGAAACGCTATCAACTTTGCAAGACGCGTCCACTCCTTCACCAATGTTCGCAACCCACAAGTCCACAACGTACACCACTCGAGGTCCGAGAGTCACCTTGACTTGAGTACTGGCTGAGATATTCGTCGCCACTCCATTTAGTTTGGATACCGTAATTTGCTTATGTCGATTGAGTTTGACCTTGAGTCTACGCGCAAGATCCAAACTGATCATACTCACCGCTCCGGTATCCAGTAGGAGCTTCATCCGAACATCATTAACCGCACCATGTACCGTGGCAACCTGACGCACATCTTTCTCCGCTTCATGATCCTCCCACCAGCCGTACCGTTCTCCGTAGTTGAGTCGCAACTTGACTGGATCATCGGGGTTGGACGCTCCTGAGTGAGGACGATCCGGGAATACTGGATGATCTCGCTCAGGATGGACAGCTTCGTCTTGAATCATAGAAGTCATGCATTGGCGGTTATCTTGGTTTCTGGTTCTCAACTCGGGTCCGACATAAACTAACGCACATAATCCTGGGGTCTTCTCTTGCCCGACGCGTACTGGATCCCCATCCAGCGGACTTGGTGGTTTAATAGTTTCTCCCCAGAATTGGCCTTGTCCTCCTGAAGTTCATTCAGTAGGGACGTCGGCAGGTCTTTTAGTGCGCCTTGTCGGACGAGGTTCTTACGGCTTCGAAAGTCTTCCAATCTTCACAACGACCGTCATGAAACTGCTCACACTTCTTGCAGGGCAACGTCTTGCAAACACGTACTGGATGACCTCGTCGATGACAGCGATCGCAAACGATATCAGCCCAGCAGTTCTCGGTACGGTGACCAAATGAGCGGCAGTTCTCACAGAATTCCATACGATCTGGGTTCTCATGACGGGGTGATTGCGACACCGGATGAGCATTCGGCTTCGGTTGCGATGGACGGCTCGGTGCAGGCGGAGGTCGCCACCCTGAGGCTTCCATCACTCGATAAACTGAGCGAGTGAACTCTTCTGGATCCATCATTGTCCGGTCTTGCGCTCTGACTGAATGACCTTCATGTGAACATCGATCCTGAGTACTCATCGAGTGAGCCGGGTCAGACCGGATTTCTTCAGCTTCATCCTGAAAGTGCACTTGCTTCTCGTCACCATCCAGTTCATAATCAGTCTGCGTGAGGTACATCCGTCCAGGATGTTTAGGCTTGTAAGAGCCCTGCTGCGGACGGACAGTGCTCGTTCGGAAGTCACGCGGCTTGGACGAGCTTGGTTCATGTTCGTCATCCTGAAAATCCTCGTCATGCTGTCGCAACACCGTCTCCAAATCTTCCACACTATTGAAAAGCTGACTCTTCAGACTCGTTTTGATACTGGATGAGGTCAACTTCTTGATGAAACGCTTAATGTGGTGCCTCCGAGATCTGGATGATCGGTTGTAGATCACATCTGCCTTGCTCGCCGCCGCATTCAGTCGGTAGAAAAACTCCAACGGTGTTTCACCCTTCTTCTGCGATATTGTGTAGTACCGCTCTGAGTTGGACACTGTCGACTTGCAATACTTGGCCTTGAATTCCTTAGAGAACTTCATCCAGTCACGACGAACATGTGGTGGTAACTGGTTGCGCCAATCTCGGGCGGACGGTGACAGCTTCCGTCGTAATTCATAGATCTTCATCGTGTCACTCCAACCGCCCTGGATGCACATTGCCACAAAACGCTCCCACCAGCGAGTCCGCTCGGTGAACGGGGCCTTCTCATCGAAGTCACCCAGTGTCCCCGCATTCACATACGGACGTACAGTGATCATCGAGTTGCCATCTTTCACGGCAGCGGAATCCGATACTCGGGTAGGGACATCATCCAGTGAGCTGTCGGACTCATCGGAACTGGAGTCGTCGTCGTCTGGGTCTGAATCGGGAGGATCATCGCCTCGACGTGTGGTCTTCTTTGACGGGTTTCGCTTCGACAGCGGCTTCTTACTGGGTGGCTTGGACTCGACTGCGTCCCTGGAGGGCGTGTTCCTCGAGGTACCTGACCTGGTCGCCTTGGACGTCGCTTCCGTCCTAGCCGTCGTGGCCGCAGCTTGGGCCTTGGCCGCTTTAGTGTCCGCATTCTCCTTCGCCTTAGCAAGGTTCACGCTCTGGATGGTTGCTTGCAGTTGGGCTGCCAGAAGTTCGTCGGTATTCCGCACACTGGATTCTCCGTGTCTCATGTTTACGCCACTTTTGATTACGCCACTGGATTGTGGGTACAAACCACTGGATTGTGGGTACACAGTTGCGCGACCAGGTTCTGGCTTCACTTGAGTAGCTGAATCAGATCCAGATGTTGCGGGAGCACCTTGAGCTTGAGCATGCGTTGCACGAAGATCACGCAACTGTCCTGCCTGAAACCGCTGAAGGTTCCGTGCTGCTTCCCGCTCCCGCTCATGCTCGATCTCCATTGACTTGATCTTTTGTTGGAGAGACGCAAGTTGCTCATTCAGTGTACGCTGGGTCTCTCCGGCCCAACGAACCCGTTCCGCTTCTTCTTCGACTCGCTGACGACGTAGTTGCTGAGTGAACCCAGCCTCGGCGCGCTCTCGCTCAGCGAGTGCTGCTTCAGCACGCGCCTTGTCGACTGCCTGTGCCATCGATCGCTGATCCTCTTGCATCCGGTCTGCCTCCACCTCAGTGATTTCCCGAGGAATTGAGTAGTCAGGCGGGTTTATCGGGTGCGCACTCAGTGCAACTTGTCGCTCGGCGAGTGACTGGATGGCAGCGAACGCATTCTGTAGACCTTGACCCAACTGGACAGTTGAAGCTTCTTGCTTCAGTTCCATCCGTCGCAAGGCTTCTTGTGTCTGCCGCATCGTATTTAGCACCACTTGAGATGCCCCAGACGTGACGGACATTGCGGATCCAGTGCGACTCGATCGGCCTGAGCGTTCTGAATGACTGGACCGACTGGATGTCTGCTTAGACTTCGGTGATCGAGTGCTTGAATGCTCTCGACGACTTGAGCTCCGGTGACTACGTCGATCATCATGACCGGAACGGTCTCCACTGGGTGACGGGCTCGAACTCGCACGACTGGATGTGATGCGTCTTCTGGATGAGGTCCTCGACCTTCCGGCACTCCGAGTGGTGGTGCGATCGGATTCTGACATGGCGACATCTTCCTGATCCACTAACACCGGTGCCGGAGGGAGTACTGTCCTCGTAATCTGAACACCAACGTCCGCCCCAGACTGAATGGCTCCAGCCTGAGCAGTCAAGACCATGGGTGCATACCCAACGTACGGCATACGCTGTTGACCACCGGACCATAGCGACGATGACGAAGAACTCTCTCTTGACGACCTCGACCCTTGTGTAGCACTGGCCAAAGATTCATCTGAGCCACCCGACGTAGCAAACAAGTCCGACACCGCATCCGACGTCCTGGATGAGTGTCCTCGAACGGTCGAAGCTTGCTCATTCAGTGTGGACCCACTTCGGCTTGCCTCATCCAGTGAATGGTATGATGGCAAGGAACTCAGTGACGGAGTCAACAATGACACGGGTCGTGGAGGTCCTCGTTGCAGACGCTTGGATCTCGGTTCGCTATCAGATGATCCCGGCGGACTTCGACTTCGGCGAACGCCAGCCATCCTCAGGCGCATGACATACTCGTGCCCCAAGATTCCCGCCTCGTAATCCGTCATCAATAGATCTCCTTGATCGTCTTCAGCATGGTAATCCAGTACAGGTGCTTGACTCGAATGATCTTGGGTACCGTATTTAGTAGAGTCATCCTCAAGGATGACCTCATTCGGTACACCGGATGCCACAGCACGCCACTCCAGAAGTTCCAACGACAGAAAATGCTGCATGTCCTCAACCACAGTGCACACAAGACTTGGCGCCACTCTGGATGACCTTGACTGAAACCACATTGGAATCAGGTTCTGGAAACGAAACCCCGACTCAGACAGTAACGTCTGGATGAGGGCGACACATTCTCGGGGAGTCAGCAGACCAGGTGAAACGCCGATGGCCGTGATGTCTCGTGCCACGCACAACTCTTGACGTGCAAGGCCCAGTTCAGTGAGCCAAGCACCTTCCTGACCGGATGAATTCGCCCGGTCGTACAGGTACTTGGACGTTGCCAGCGTCGCAGTCCACCATCCTTGAAAGTCCGGAGGAGGGCTGGGCTACGCGTACTGAACCTTGAGCGGGACAACCACGTCAGCGCGGAATTGTTCCCAGCGCCTCACTTGGTCCGCCACGTACGCCTTCACTTGAGTTTCACTGAGTCGGAGCTCAGCCAGTGTAGAATCGTCAACATTCAGCACGCTCTCCTGACTGACAACGTCTCGCGAACGCGCAACACTGGCTGAGGTGTCTTGCTTCACCCGTGCCGGCGATACTGGGTCAGCCAGCGAGACTGGAGTTACAACCTTCTCCTCGAGTACGTTGTCTTCTTCGACAGTTGACAACGGGCCTTCGTGCTTGATCGTCGGCGCGTCATCCAGTGTTTCCACTTCTTCATCCGGTTGCGGAGAGACCGAATCTCGATCCACAGCCGGGGACTCAACCTTCTCGGCGCCTCCCACTGACGCCTGTGCGGGCTCATCCGGTACGGACTCACCCTCATTCAGACTCGTCGCCGAGTCTGAGCCATCTTCAGAGCCGCTCTCGGATTCCTCGTCCGGACCACACGCAGAGTCGTCATCCAGCGAAGCTTGGTGCGCATCTTGGACGACTTCTTCCACGGCTGGTCGTACTTGGACCGCCGACTCCTTCACTTCACGGGTTGCCTTCAACTTCGCGGCTTTAACCTGCCTCGCCTCCCTCTCCAGATTATCCAGAGACTTCAGCTCCTCAGGCGGCAACCCTCTCAACCGACGCGACTGTCGCGATGCCTCACCGCGTCCCGCACTGCGTCCACCTTCTCGTGCTGCTCCTCGTTCAGACATAACCAGAGCTGAACCAGAAGGTTAGTAGTATCAGCACCCTTATTGACTCAATCAATATACAACAACTCTTGGTAAAATCCTCTAGTACCGAATCCGGGCACGCGCACCAGCTGACGCGAGGCGGGTGAACGCCTTTATCGCCCAGGGGGTTGTATAGCGCGCCCAGGAGGCACCTCAATACTGAATGAGGATGTCTTGGACTACCAAATGAGAAACGGAAGTTCCCACCCGGTGTAGCGTGTGCGTCCTTGTGTCAATCCCTATACGTATCGTTTACCTTCGGAATATCCCGAGGATCTCACCGACTGAATGAGTTGTTAATACACAAATCGAGATGTACAGAGCACCGAATGAACTCGACCGACTGGATGAGCCACTGGTGTCAGACTGGATGAGGAGGTCACAGACAGACCTTCTTCCCAGATATACAAACTAACCAGAGAAATGCAGAGATATACACTACTATATGCAGCCACCACTCATTCTTATAGACCCTTGGGTGGGGGGTCTGTCACCAGTCTACTTGGAGCTTCTCACCCAGGACACTGGTCAGTCCTGGATGAATATTCACTCACGCGCACCACCCGCACTGAATGCGGGACAATCTTACAGGCAAATACAATTCGCTTTCACACAATAGTCAATCAATTGAGTACAAGGGGTGACTACTACTACCTCCTAATACCGCAGGGTTAATATGAAATGGGTGCTCACTCAATGAGGCGCACGGGCAATTTGGATGTGGATCAACCCAGGTATGATACAACACTGGTCCTTGCTCTGATCTCGACTTGAACGACTTGAGAGCCACGCACCAGTCTGATGAACAGGTGGGCTTCGAACGTCCGCGCTTCGGGCCCCCAGGAATTGGTCTGGGCAGCTTGTCCTCTTTCGTGGCACTCGGACGCAGTCGTCTCCTCCCCAGGCGAAGCTCGGTCGAAGGCGCTTGTCTTGTTCTCGGCAAATTGAACTCTGATTTAATGTTAGTTATATGTTCTTGGCTATCTTCTACTATCTTCTGTCTTCGTGCTCTGCTCTCTGCTTCTCCTTTGTGGATACTCCTGATTTATCTTGGTTTGAGTATGGGGACTGTTGACGTCGACTCTTAGGCGGGTACACACATCACTTGATGACGATAGTCCGCGCAGCAGATCTTGTTGAAACGCAATGTCTTGGCGACCCTTCGTCGAACTGGCATATCGGCTCATTCAGTCTGCACTCGACTTGGACTGCCTCAGAGTGACTTGTGGTGTTTCTTAGTCTCTGGTGCAGTACGACTTCATTCATGGCGGAATCATACTGGATGGCGCAACTCATTTAGTGCGACCTTCATCCAGTATGTCTTCATGCAGTACCTCAGTTGGCACTCATTCAGAACAACATCGCCGTCGATACTACACGCGGTCCAGTTTCAGTCTCTCTTGGGTGTCATGACGATGTGGGTCTTGTGCGTGGGTCTTCTGGTGGGTACAATTGGCGCCTCAGTCAAGTCAAAGCAGCAGTGGCCAGGATACGTTCGCTGAACACACTTGCACGCCTTCGGGCTTCTCCTACCGTACAGGACTCGGCGGCTCGGACCGGGTGCTTTCTAATGCGTACTGGATGAGGCCTCATCCAGCCGACACCTCCAAACCTGTGGGCCTTTACTTAACCTTGCATCCACATCCACACTGACTCCACGCTTGTATACTTCCACATGCATGTCCCATGTTGACTTCTCACTGGATTCCTCTGGACTCAACAATATTCAGCCACTCATCGAGTCAGTCGGGTGATCTTGCGGGAAAAATCCCCGGTCGCATCGTGTCACCAGCCGTCGGTAGCACGGTGTTGTGCGTGTGCGACTGAGTAGCAAGCGAACGCTTTGCTGTTCACCGGGACGTTTGTGGTCGTCTCGCGTTGGGAGGCATCCGTACGGGCTCCCACTTGGCCCCGAAGCTTATCGACCCGGCTGGAAGCTTGGGCCCGTCGCCGTAGTCCTGAAGGACCAGTGGGCTGGTCTCAGAAGCGTCGGGCTTCTCTGGGTCGCTCTCGTCAATGTCAATGACGAGAGTACAGCCGTACGCGGGGGCCCCTACGTTGCTGGGACTCCGATAGACAAACCAAGGATTTGGTCGGTCATCTGCCGGTACCAACGGTGGCCAACGGTGGCCAACGGCGTTGCGAGTGCCAGCTCGCAAGCGCCAATTAATCCATGGGCGATTGGGTCGCCTCTGGAACTACGTCGGTGGTTCCCTTTTGGGTTATGGCCTTGCCTTTCGGCATGGCCGGCCTTGACTTCAGCTTGGCAGCCTTATCACGGCGGGATGCTTACGCGTCCGAGGATGTGCCTTTGCGGACCCATCTCAGGGGTCAAGAGGGGAAGACAGCGGAGCGCCTGGCGACGTACTTGGCGCTTTGTAGAAGCAGTGACGCGGAACGAACGATCTCGGCCGCTAGTCGGGGAATTCCGACAGTGCGAGTGTGTGGTGAAGTGCTGAATCAGATTTGCATGACCGATCGGAATGGCAGCGGGTAGCCGATCGGATCGGATCGGATCGGATCGAATCATGCCGGATCTGGCCAGATCGTTGATCGGGCCGATCGATCTTTATGTTCAATGAAGAGCAAGAGCCAGTGCCGGAGATGAGTGTGCGGTCGAAGACAGGGCATAAATCAGGGCGAAGGCACGACGAAAGAGGCAGTTTCGGATGAGACGCAAGTAAAGGATAGGGATAAACATAATCAGACTCGAATTTACATTGGAAGACACAAGTGCCTTTCAGACTTCAGGAAGCGGGAAGACTTTGGCCCCGCGAAGCGTTTGGAAGACTCAGTGGTGTACCTAGTGTCGTAGTGTAAGGTCCCGATAATACATTGGCCGACCTGCCTACCTCTAGTGTCCTATTGTTTTACGCGCTTCACCCGATCGACTGGACTTTAGTGCTTGGCCGGCGATCGCTTCGACTCTCACCCCCCCCCAGATCCCGCTATCGGACGCGGCAAACAACTCAGGAAAGGAACCAACGCCACGCAAGGCAACCTCAGACCCAGGACCGAGTCCAGGTCGCCCGATCGGAGTCTATCGCCTCTAGTCCGATCGGATACTACCACCGGCAGTAGTGCGAAGATTCCCGCGCTTCTCCACCCCGTCCCCGCGTCTCGCCAGGACGGTCCAGACTTCACATACCTGAATCCTTCGGAGTCCCGAGAGAGCAGATCCAGCTCACCGACGGGTACACAAGGTGAGAACAAGTTCAGCTGATCACGGATCATCGGGGGACCCCCTCCGTTAGTCGGTGTCTGGGCGCTGTTGGGAAGTCGGGTTGGTCTTAATCAGATTTTGATCGATCCTGCTACACCACAAGTGAGATGAAGCCACTTATTTTTACTCGCTTCGATTGGACGAAATGTGTTTCGTATCTAAGTGGGGGAGGATGTAACGGGTCACACAAACTTGTGTGTTACATACCTTTCACCCAATGCGGTCCCTTGCAGACTAAGTAGCTCGACCGAGTTTAAGCTGAAACCTCCTTCGGCTTTGCCTTGGAAAGCTCAGTTTTGCCAGCAGTCTTGATATGCTGCTGCTTTCCATCACCAGACTTATTACTAGTAGCAGATGTACCCTTTGGTGGGTCATCACGCTTTAACTCACTTTGGATGGTGTGGAAATGTTGTTGGTACTTCTCACGACAGACAATCAATTCGTACAGCACCACGTCGTCCAGCTTTGCGTGCTGGTGTGTAACTGCACTGAGGTGCTCAATGTCGACGCGCAGCACCATCGGGAATACGTTCGAAATGATCAAACTACAGCGGGTCTTCATACACTGACGGTCTGCTGTATCCGCCACAGGTCCTCGACCGACCCACGCCTGAGCCCATGCTCATCAATGAGCTGGTCAAACTCCATGAAGTACTTGACTACACGTGCGTGGATGTCCGCCACCTTACCAAGGGCGCCTCCGCCACCTCATCCATGGTGATGCGAAAGTCGTAGTGCGCCAGGTGTTGCAGGATCCTTGGCCCCATGGAGCTCTTGATGCTAACGAGCACAGTTCTGTGCACTTCACCAGTCAAACGGCTGTGGCGGAGCGGCGATCGCAAAATTATTGATGCGGTCGTTGAACACCAACGGTTGCTCCGGACTACCGTTTAACGGGGGGGTACTCCGATATCCGTGGAATAGAAAAATTCTTGCTCACCTTGTGTACCCAACGACGGGGAGGGTTACGCTCTTCTGTTGACTCGAGAATTGTCTAGAGAGATCCTAGTGGGGGCTGTGCACACTGTGCGTGGAGACGGTGGGGTTGACGGCTAGCGCGGATATGCTTCACGCAGCTGTCGGTTGTTGGGGTCGCAGTCTTCGCAGATCACGATCACGGGGGTCGTTGTCCAAAGTGTCGCCTTGCGGCTACCAACTCTTGCCTCTCGGCTCCTTACCGCCTTCTCTTGCGGGCTGGGGTTGAGTGAGTCGAAGCCTGTGCGAAGCCCGGGTTAAGCGATCCGGGTGCACGTCGTCTTCTTGCGGCAAAGTTCTCGCGTCGTCGGTGGCCAATACCAAATCCAATCCCGGGGTTGCGGAAGGAACGCTTACGTGCTTGAAGGGAAAATCCAGACTGTTATTTAGACCTTAAGCCAAACTAGCTCTCCTCCTATCACTCTAGCACTCTGCCCGGCTTTTACCCGTCGGACCTCGCACGCATTGGTGCAGTTTCACAGAGCATGGGCGCACAGTATGTTGGTTGGCGTTCTGAATATCTGGTTACCTTGGTGATCACTTGACTGGTGACAGAAATCATCCAATGAGCATCACAGCTCGAGATCGGCATTAGTGATATCCGCCTGATCAGCAATCGACGTACTTCATGATCAACATGGCCGAGGATTGATACTGTCACCATGAGTGATGGTCGATGATCAGCATGACCCGTCATGATCGACGATCGGTATTCGCCTTTGAAGTCGGTAACGGCCGGCAATCGATGATCACCATAGCGGCCATGGTCGGCAATCGATATAGCCGGTAACAGCCGGTGATCGATGATCGACATTGTTGTCGTGATCGACAATCGCCATAATCAACAATGCCCGGTAATCGATGATCGGTGATCAAACTGGCACCCGTCATAATCGATATCGGAATGACGGTCCGAATGGCGGTCGCAATGATCATAATCAATCGGGAATGATGGTAGAGGTGATTACGCTCAATCGCACCTTAGCGCGAGCCCAGCCCTAACCACCTCTGTCGCATTCTTCACTCATCGCTTTCGAAACCTTTGGCAATCTTCGATCTCTCGCCCTTCGATTACCAAGCGCAGTCGCCGATTTCGAGACCCGCTTCACCACACGGCTGTGCTCAAATCACCATTAATACTGGTGCTGATCGGCACCATTGATGGGATAGATTACGGTCAGGAAAATGCGTAAGGATGTGTAAGCTATAAATGACAGGATAAATTCGCGTCGATCCTCAACCTTTCATTTTAGAAATCGCCAAGCGCAGCACAAGACGAAGCAGCAAAGCTGGAGGTGGTACGTTTGGAGAGCTTATATGTGTCGTTTGCGGGTTAATATGCTAGTCGAATTGATCCTGCACTGCGCTGCGAATGTGTACAGACACTGTCTGCGTGCTCTTGAAGTGACAGTGACTCGCACTGTGATCGCTAAACGCTGCAAGAGCTTCCAGTATTCTGGATGTGACAATGAATGTTGTAGAACGGAGCAAGGTTTCGCGCACTAGTATATTGTAGGCTTACCGTGTTAAGCGTTTCACCGTAGCTGCATGTTTTCCGAATAAATGCGAATCCGTCTGAAAGCAAACCATGTCCGTTTCCTACCGGAGTACGCCCCTCTAAGGCCCAGACTATATCGGCTTAGATGTTTCCTCGTGTTGCCTTCTACACTTCTACACACGTGATCATTAATGAGGCGCTCCCCTTGTGCCCTAGTTCTTACCGAAGCTAGCATCCACAAATACAATACCAGTATGACCTCCAGTTGCAGCATTCATGAGAGCAGTCCAACCATAGTTAGAGATCGCGTCAATAGAAGCTTCCGGCGCATGCAAGTCAGAAGCATGACACGTGTACCACACCAAAGGAATTTATTTAAATGACCGTTGTGTAAACATTTTGTACGGCAACATAATAATATTGAGGCAACATAATCTGCCAATGGTGTCGATGGACCTACCTGTCAATGGTGTTCTATTCAGTGCCTCACCACTCGGCACCGCTCTCAGATCTTCTCCTCGTGCTACCGACAATCACGCACAAACTTCACCAGAGCAGGCTGCCCCAGGTCCGTCAGTCTTTGAGGCTTGATGTACTCGAATACCGGTTGAGCCGATTTCATCGCGACGTATCCGTCTTGATGAACTTCCCCTTTGTACGACATCGAAAGCCAAGGTATACATTATGGCAATTGAGCTCGAAAAAGTAAAAGGTGAAGTGAGACTAGCATTAGAGTTCAAACCTGCTCCTACCAGCACCTGGGGCCACAGCGCCAGCACTAGGTCCCCCATTGTGTGAGCCACATATCCTCCAGTAGCTGCTGCTGCTGCTGTATGCTTTCAATCAGCCGGTCATGGAGGCGCGCCACCGTCAAGCGCCACTGCTTCGTCGTGTGTCGGCGCTCCAAGGTACGCCTCCCTCGTCACACCAGCACTGCCTACGCCAGGAAATTACCGGTTTGAATCCGGTCTATCAGAGACCGGCCAATTGTTCTGCTGGGTCGGTGTCTGTCGGCGCGGTGTCGTCTGGTATAGGCGGCGCCATCGCCGCTCAAGACACGGGAGTTATTGAAGACATCGAAATGTATTAATAAGGTTGTCGAGATTGACGAGTACCGAGCCAGAAAAGTTCGCGATTGCCAACGAGAGCTGCCAAAGCACTATTCGTACGGTAGCACGCGCCCGCGCAATTCATGAAGGAAGATCCACATACTCGGTTTACAGTGTACTCCATTGCCGAAACAATGGTTGTTCTGGTATTACCGTGAACGGGGATATGAGCGTTTCAAAGAGCATGCATCATCTGCTCGATTGACAGCTCAATGGAGAGCCTCGCCTACTCGCGTCAAGTGAACGGGTGAGTGTTTTATTTTAGTGTTGCTGTGCGCTTCTCTGGAGAAGGGGGAGGGTGCTCGGCGGCAGCCGGCTCAGGCATTCCCAACTTGTGATCCATTTGAAGTTCATCGCGGACGCAAAGTTCATTTTGCATGCATAATAAAAAAATCGTCTGCTGGACAATTAAGTGGCAACAGGGTGAAGGAATGTGCATGCGAAAAAAAATGCTTTCCTTTTTGCTTTACTGCTTTTTAGAGCTTCGATTAGTTGAAGAACAGCGTCATCATAATCTACGGAGCATTGGGATGACAAGTCTGGACTGGAGTGGCATTTGCCGAGGAATTTCCATAAGTCAGTGCTAATCACTGAGATTTGGGAAATGTGTGTGCTACATCAAAAGCACTGAGATCAGAGAATGTAGAGTAATACTAAGTAGTACAAAATAGTAGTTGTAATATTACTATTATTTCAGATACTATTTTGATATTAATAAGTATTCTCGTAAAAGACGTCAAGAGGCTCGTCCGCCATCATTGCGAGGTGGCACTTACATGTAGCATGTTCATCGAGCATCACCCGCATAGTTTGAAGATAGAATTTCAGGAAATGGTGTTTGCGTGCTATCTATTATAGCATAGAAAACTACCAAACGCTTGTGGACGAGCGATATGTAGAGAAGACACGAAAGATTCAGGCCCCACCACCATCGCGCAAGCGGTCGAGCTCCTCACCTGAGAAAAATTCGGGCCAAAAGTGACCCGACAACGCACTGCCGATTGATTCTCTTTCGCTAGGTGCCACGCGAAACGAACACATTAAAACGGCGGGCAAAGACCGCCGAAAGTAAAAGCAAAAAATTATCGTAGGATAAAAAGCAATTTTGAGCGCAAACAAGTTGATCGAGTTTTGTTGAGCCGTAGCGCTATGGATTCGCATGGTATACTTATCAACTAGCTTCGTATTGGATGGTTCGAATCTTAGCATCGCAATCATACTTTCTCTGCTCTAGCTGGATAACTGGTCTTGCGAAGGTGGACGCTTACAATTTTATCCTTCCAATTATTCTACCAAAAAAGCTCACTGGGGTTAATGGTCCTAGCAGTTGCTGAATGAAGCGCTATAAGTGGTGCGCTTGCAATAACCCATATATATATTGTATATATTCCTTGCGGGCTCTTGCACCGGCTTAAGTGCGGTTTACTACCAGAAATAGTATTCAAATATAATGCTATTACTATTTTGCATGATTGGTTTTACTACAAAGTTCATCTACTGACCTTCTACCAAAAGTTGTTCTTTCCATGCATGTTTTCACAAATCTCAGTGATTAGCACTGACTTATGGAAATTCCTCGGCATTTGCCTGCTTGACTCGAAGAGCGATGGCTGTTGGTTTGACATCTGTTGCATCTCACGTGAAGGACTGTTACTGCAAGTTGTTGCCTCGTGATACTGCTCACGACGAATCTGCTGGACGGTGCTGAAGTGCCTGGAGCTCATATATTCATAACTCGAACACGCGGGGCCTGCGGGTGATTCAAGTTTTAAGGAAAAGTCTTCACAAGGATGCGTTGTTGTATTCACCTTTCGCCCTTTAGGCTTAGTACTTGTAGGTCGCCGCCCTTCGTCAATTCATGGGCATACTACATTATAAATCGAGAATATCGGATGTTACACTATAAATCGAGAATATCGGTACGTTTCGTAGTTTACTTTTGACCAATAGCAATCCTCGTTTGTTTTTGCACAACGGAAAGTGCCTCACCTCGTCCTCGGCCCTCGCAGTCGCAGCCCCCGCCGCTTCCTCCGCCTCCATGTCGCTCTTCTCACGCCGTAAGAATCCGGACCAGCTGGTGAAGCTGCTCAGGGACGCGCTCGTGGACCCGTCGCAGCTTGCGAAGCCCTCGAAGGATGGCACGGTACGGCCTTCTGTCTGCTGTGCTCTCATGCGCCTAATGGCTTAAGGACTCTCTCTCTCTCTCTCTCTCTCTGTATACAGACCGTTGAGGAGACCACGAAGCGTCTGAGCGAGATGAAGCTGCTACTGTACGGGGACGGAGAGCAGGAGGCCAAACCGGAGAAGTGCGCGCAACTGGCAGAACTCCTCATCTCGAGTGGACTCGTCCCCAAACTCATCACGGGACTGGACAAACTGCCGTTCGAAGCGCGCAAACAGTTCGCACAAGTGTACAACAACTTGATGCGACGTGATCTGGCGGGCTTCGTGAGCTACGTGGACCGCAAGCCCGAGATCCTGTCGGCGCTAGTGGCGGGCTACGAGAACCCGGAGGTGGCTCTCAACTGCGGCACCATGCTGCGTGAGGTAGGCTGAACTCAGTCTGGAGGGATGAGGGTGTGTGATGCACCGCATTTACTCATGGTTTGTATGTGTGCGGCAGTCGATTCGCCACGAGATTCTGGCCGGCAAGATCCTGTACTCGCCGGACCTGTGGAAGTTTTTCGATGTTTACGTGCATCTGCCCAACTTTGAAGTCGGCTCTGACGCATTCGCTACGTTTAAGGACTTGTTCACGCGCCACAAGACGCTGGCAGCAACTTTCTTCACGTCCAATTTTGATGTGGTCTTTGCCAAGTACAACTGCCTGCTGATGTCTGAAAACTACGTCACTCGGCGGCAATCGTTGAAGTTGCTTGGTGAGATCCTGCTGGACCGCTCCAATTTTGACATCATGATGAAGTACATCGGGTAAGGGTGTGCGAATAGTTAGCTAGGCATGCTGCAGTGCTGATATCGCGATGTTATCTTTTGCACAGGGAGAAAGAGAACTTGAAGATGATGATGAACCTGCTGCGTGACACGAGTGCAAACATCCAGTTCGAAGCCTTTCATGTATTCAAGGTGTTTGTGGCTAATCCGAAGAAGCCCGATGCAATCTCTCAGATTCTCGTGAACAACCGGGAGAAGCTTATTGCGTACTTGAAGAATTTCCAGAACAGCAAAGGCACGTCTGTCGAATTTGGGTGTGGATGGGATGGATACCTAAGCATGCTCGAGGACTAACATTGTGGTGTGGTGTTATTTACAGAGGACCCACAGTTTATTGAAGAGAAGGCGTTGCTGATAAGGACGCTGGAGGGGCTGAAGGTCGGGGAGGCTGCCTCGGAGGCGGCGAATCCTCTCCCAGCACCGTCCTCACAGTGAGAGCTACTGTGAGGCAACCCCTCTCATTGGGGACCAGAACTCGTGCATAATCTTTTACCGTAGCACGCTGGAATGAGGATACTCGCGCTGCGTGTTTGATGCTAATCTGCGATGAAAGTACCGGTAGCAAGGAAAGTAGTGCCTTCCTCGTGGCAAAAGGAGCGAAGAAAGGAAAACAGGTACACACAGAACATCGCAATAGACTTTTGGCCCGCCCGTAGGTGCCTTAATTTGTAGCTCTCGCGGGAAGTCACATGGGTATCTTGCTCCGAAGCGGTGATCTGTTCATGTACATACAATTCAGTAGCCCCTCGGGTGACCTTGCGACTGCGACTAGCAAACCAAAAACCAACAGTTGTGCCTCGTCACATGCAAAATTGTGCACTGGATTGATCCATGCAGCCTGCGCTGCTCGCTGCAGCAGCTGCGCAAAGCTGGCGCCGCTGGTGGAGGCGGAGGAAGGCGACGAGAAGGGTGACATGGACTCCTCGTCCTCCGTGACGGGGCTGCCTCCGCTCTGCGTGCTGGAGCTCGTGGCGTGCATGCGGCGAAGTGTCGAATGGGGAGACGGCAGCAAGAGGAGGTGATCTGCTGGCGGTGGCGTGGGGTCCGGAGCAACGCGGCAGCAGGCGTGGAAACGCTGCTGGCGACTCGCTCACTCGGTCGAAGGCTCGGAGCTCTTGCGCTCGTGGGCTGCAGCGCGAAATGGCGCTCGGCGGGCGGCGGATCGGCGTGCGTCACGCCGACAGGCGAGCGACGGACGATGGCGGGCGTCCAGTTCGGCGCAGAAAGGGGCCGGAGCTCGCGAGAGGAGGACCCCGGAGCGTGCGGTTGCCGGCGACAAGGCGACTGCGGCTCCGGAGCCAACGTGAAGTGGGTCGGAGCTTGTTTTTCGAACGCGCGCGCCCATTGGGCCAGCGCTTGAAGCTATCCCATTGGATGGAAAAGAGAGCGAGGCGCCAGCACCGGGGCAGGATCCGAACGACACCGCGACCGACGCTCGGTCGGTCGGTGCCGATCGATGCCTCGGAGCTCAGGCGATCCACCTCGGCCGATACATAGCAAAGCTGCGACTCCTCTTCAAATGAGTCTCGTCCTGAGCTCCGCTCGGTGCGAAGCGATATAGTCGTCGCGTCGCGTTTAACAAAGAGCGGCGGCGGTATCCGCGCGACGCAGCGACGAACGGGGCTTGGCTTCACTTCAATGCGCCGGCAGCAACAGCAAGAAGCTTCCAGCATAAGTTCATGCGCGTTCGTCGCGAGGTGGTGTCGCGTGTTAGAGTGCATTTGAATGTGTGGGTGGGCTACGCGTGATTTTGCCGTCGATGCAAACATGGCTGTCCTCAGCTAGCATGCAGCAATGTAGCAGCCCGCCCTGTGCTCTCTGGATCCCACGGTCGTGCGCGTCCAGACAAACGCCAGGGTGCAATTCGTAGGGTGTGCAGTAAGCTTTGTGTGCATGTATTGTAGTATGGAGTAAGTTGCATCATTTGTGCTTGAGTTATCATCGATTCTGATAAATTATAGAACGTTGGCACCGGAGCAGCGGCTCCAATAGACCACTGGTCTGGTAGTGCTGCTGACCTCAGGAACATGAGCACACTTGGCAGTATGTACTACAATACATGTATGTATTAACGTGTAGAAACAATTAAACGCTCAATTGGAGCTCCACCAGAAGCACTATCCGGAGCTGAAGCATACGAGGATCAGCTCCGGTGCCGACATTCTATTTTCGTTAATAGATTTCGTAGACTGGTTTCCAAAAACCTGTGGCCGTGAGCGCTCCGTGAAGTATTCCCAAGTATCACACGAAACATGCAAGCAGTTTTGCACGCACAGCATCGAGCTGGTTTACTACCCGTTCTTCTCCTTCTCAGCAATCCGCGTGAACATGCTAACCTGATTGAAGACTCGCACCGTACACGCCCCCCACACATTTGGGCGCACTCTGGACGCCAACCCACGACACCACCTCGCGACGAACGCGCATGAACTTATGCTGGAAGCTTCTTGCTGTTGCTGCCGGCGCATTGAAGTGAAGCCAAGCCCCGTTCGTCGCTGCGTCGCGCGGATACCGCCGCCGCTCTTTATTAAACGCGACGCGACGACTATATCGCTTCGCACCGAGCGGAGCTCAGGACGAGACTCATTTGAAGAGGAGTCGCAGCTTTGCTATGTATCGGCCGAGGTGGATCGCCTGAGCTCCGAGGCATCGATCGGCACCGACCGACCGAGCGTCGGTCGCGGTGTCGTTCGGATCCTGCCCCGGTGCTGGCGCCTCGCTCTCTTTTCCACCCAATGGGATAGCTTCAAGCGCTGGCCCAATGGGCGCGCGCGTTCGAAAAACAAGCTCCGACCCACTTCACGTTGGCTCCGGAGCCGCAGTCGCCTTGTCGCCGGCAACCGCACGCTCCGGGGTCCTCCTCTCGCGAGCTCCGGCCCCTTTCTGCGCCGAACTGGACGCCCGCCATCGTCCGTCGCTCGCCTGTCGGCGTGACGCACGCCGATCCGCCGCCCGCCGAGCGCCATTTCGCGCTGCAGCCCACGAGCGCAAGAGCTCCGAGCCTTCGACCGAGTGAGCGAGTCGCCAGCAGCGTTTCCACGCCTGCTGCCGCGTTGCTCCGGACCCCACGCCACCGCCAGCAGATCGCCTCCTCTTGCTGCCGTCTCCCCATTCGACACTTCGCCGCATGCACGCCACGAGCTCCAGCACGCAGAGCGGAGGCAGCCCCGTCACGGAGGACGAGGAGTCCATGTCACCCTTCTCGTCGCCTTCCTCCGCCTCCACCAGCGGCGCCAGCTTTGCGCAGCTGCTGCAGCGAGCAGCGCAGGCTGGAGACGTCAAGCGGATCACCAAGCTCGTACAGACGGCTCGCACCAGTGCGATCTCGCCGTCTTCCAGCATTGACATCACCAAGCGCTCCTGTTCCTCCTCCTCCTCGGATGCCTGGTTGGACGCTGCAGATGAAGATGGTTTCACAGCGTTGCACCTCGCGTGCGTCGGTGGACACGACGATGCCGTGCTGGAGCTGCTACAAGCTGGTGCTCACCTGGAAATTGCAACGCCCGAGGGATTCACGGCGCTCATGTTCGCGGCTTGGGCTGGATCGCTGTCTCTGGTGCAATTGCTAGTCTCGCATGGAGCGGACGTCATGGCGCGGGATATGGACGGCAACGATGCTGCCTTCATTGCCGAGATGAACGAGCACGCGATCGTTGCCACCTATCTGCAGAAGCAAATGGACAACCCCGAGGACCCGCTGAGGAAACCGCATAGTTTGTCGTCATCGAAAAGGAGTGGGCAGGGTCAGGACCTCGACTCCAAGTCCGCAGAGAGCTCCCCAGTCAAGTCGGTGAAGTCCAGCAGCTCCAGCGCATCCACCGGAACCGAAGGCAGCGGCCTTGACAGCAGCAGCAGCGCGTCGACGTGCTCGTCGCCGGAGCAGCTTGCAGGGAAGACGCTGCTCACAGAGGAAGCGAGCCCGTCCGGAGATACCGACGGCGCCACACCACTACACGTTGCGGCTATGCACGGGCAATTGGAGACCGTGAAGGTGCTCCTGGCTCGCGGTGCAAGTCTGTCGGCTGCGCTGCCTGGAGGTGCGACCGGATTGCACTTGGCGTCGGCATCAGGCTTCGTTGACGTTGCCTCGTATTTGATTGATCAAGGTCTCCCGGTGGATGAACGCACGGTAGCAGGCACCACTCCGTTGCACGAGGCAGCCTACCAAGGACACGTGGAAGTGGCCGCGCTGCTCCTCGAGCGGGGGGCTAACGTGGATGCGGCTACTGAGCGCGGCACGACGCCATTGCACCGCGCAGCCGAGAACGGCCACGTGCAAATTGCCGAGCTACTAATTGCTCATGGAGCACACATCGATGCTGTGACGACGGACTATTTAGCGGCGGCTGGGGATAGTGAAGCTACGGGCGACGAGAGCTCGCGGCGGCGACGGCGTCGAAAGCACAAAAAGTCAGTTGCGGTGGAAACGGAAGGAAACGCTGATGAAGCACCTGAGGCAGAGCCACGGACGCCTGCTGAACTGGAGAAGGAGGCCTCTGCTTGCCGGTCCAACCAAGTCGCGCTCTGCCTAGCAGCCAAAAACGGCCACCTGGACATGGTGCAGTACCTGCTGACACGTGGGGCGGCTAGCGCGACGGATCTTGCCACACTCGAGCCGTCAAGACACCCAATCATGCTGGCAGCTCGACGTGGACACCTGGAGATCGTTCGATTTCTGCTTGCTTACGACGAGTGTGTATCCAGCTTGTCCGATGCAGCATCGCGCGTCTTGTGTTGTGCTGCTGAGCACGGCTACCTGCAAATGGTGGAGCACGCTTTAGCTCGAGGAGCATACATTGAGGCTGTCGGCGGCAAGAAGCAAGCTACTCCGTTGGTGCTTGCGGCTCGACAAGGCCACTTGGCCGTTGTACTGCATTTGTTGTGGGGTGGTGCTAAACTGGACGCTGCCACGGCATCTACGGGCTACACAGCGCTGCACTACGCAGCCAAGCACGGGCACCTTACCGTTGTCAACAGTTTGCTACTGAACGGTGCCGATGTGGATGCTGTCTGTGCCCAGCGTCATTCGTCGCCACTCCACTTAGCAGCAGAATCGGGTCATGGGGACGTGGTTCGCTGCTTGCTGTCTTTTGACGCGAACGTCGATGCCGAGAAGCACCCGGGCACTATGACGGCGTTGCACATTGCAGCTGAACGCGGCCACGCGGGGGTGGCGCGCGAGCTACTAGCACACGGAGCACGACTCGAAGCGCAGGCTCAGAACGACCTGCGAGCGCTGTTCATCGGTGCCTACTGTGGCCACAAGGACGTCGTTGAGCTGCTGCTCGACCACGGGGCCGAGCTGGAGGCTACGTCTGGCGCCAACAAGACCACGCCCCTGCGCGGAGCTGTGTCGAAGGGCCGAGCTGATGTGGTGGAGCTGTTGCTGGCGCGCGGTGCCGATGTCAACGCGACGCAGCCCACGGACGGCACCACGAGCTTGCACAGCGCGGCTGCCAACGACTTTGGGGACATCCTGAAGCTGCTAGTGGCGGCGGGGGCGGACCCGGACCGGGTGGATCGCGAAGGACGAACGCCCATGGACTACGCCGCATCGGACCCTGTTCGTCTGCAGCTGCGGCTGGCGCTGCTCAAGTCTCACTGGCAGAAGCAGGACGACCGCAAGTGAGCGCACTACATTGCCCCTCGCGGACGCAAGCGAACGCCACCTCTAATTTTGCCCACATGTTAGATCATGTACTCGCGACGGCGCTGCGGCGCCTGCGCAGACCTATCCGAAACGATAATTTAAAGTAAACGGCCTGAAGTGATAACTCGGTGAGCTTCGAGCGCGGAGGCAGCGCGGCACGTCTCCTTCGAGGGCGAGCGAGCCTCTCAAGTTGAGAGCGGGCTCGCCGCTGCTTTCGATGGGCAAGCACCGTGGCTGTCACGAGCGTGAACCGTTACAAACGTTGCAGTTACGCGAGCGAACTGGTTCAGAAATCGACAAGCACCGGCCGGCTAGCCTGGCTGAGCTCTGGTCGAGCTCGCCGCCGCTTGCCTCGCGGCGAGGCAAGCGGCTCGCGGGCTTTCGATTGCAGTCTCCTGGAAGCCGCTCGAAGATGAGCTGAATACCAGCCGATCGATCGCGAAAAATGTCGGGCATGGACACGCACGGGCCGAGCTTGTCAAGGCAGACTGCGCGCGCTGTCAATGACAGTGTCATGGGCATCGAAGCTCGATCAGACTTCTACGGGGCCACGGAAGGGCACGGATACACCGTCCCCCGCGGAGCATTACGGCTGCAAGTTTCACGCCACGTCGCGCCGAGGTGCAGGTCGCCAGCGGCGGTATGCCGGCGCACGCACACCGAATTTCAGCCAAGCCCCTGCGTGCATGCCCACCGAACTACTCGCCAGCCGCCGACGCCCTCTCGATCGAGGCCGCCGATCGGCAGCGCGCTCTGGAAAACCCGGCACATTTGCCCGTCAAAGCTGCTCGGCCGCCTGGGCTTTGCCCGATCTCCGGTATCCTGAATCCCGGTACATGTACATGTACATGTAATCGGCAACAAGTCAGAGCCACACTTGGCGTTTGTATGCCCGAACCGGATGTCGCAAGGCCCAAGCGAGTCAGCGTCTGGTCCTGGAGGAGACACGCAGGCGGGCCGGTGGCTGACGTCGGTCACCTCGGCCTCGGGATGCCGGCACTGGAGCTGCTCACTTCCGAATCTCCTATCTGCAGAGCAAGCAGCTAGCGTCCACTCCCGACTCCTCGTCAGTACCCTCCTCTTCTCCACCATGAAGTTCGCCGCCATCGCCTCTGCTGCCGCGCTCGTCGCCGTCGCCAACGCCGCCTCGTGCGACGTGACCTCCCTGCAGACCCTCCTGACCTCGTCGGACACGACCACGTGCGCCACGGACTCCGGCTACGCTGTGACGTCGCTGGCCACCCCCACGGACGCCGAGATGGCCATCATGTGCACCAGCACGGCCTGCCAGTCGGTGCTCACGCAGCTCCAGACGCTTGCCCCCTCGGAGTGCACCCTGGGCACGTTCGCCCTGTACGCCGACCTCATCACGCCCCTGACCACCTACTGCTCGGGCGCCGGCTCCACGGCCGCTACCACCTCCACGGGCTCGGCTGCCGCCACCACCGCCACTGTGGGCTCCACGGCCGGCTCCAGCACGTCCGCCACCGTGACGACCAGCTCCACGGGCTCGGCCGCCTCGACCACCACCTCGGCGCCTGCCACCGCGTCGAGCGGCTCCAGCACCTCGGAGACCGCCACGTCCTCGTCGGCTTCGGCTTCGGCCTCGGCTTCGGCCAGCAGCAGCGCCAACATGGCCGCCGTCTCGGCTGGTGCCGTCCTGGCCGCCGTGGCCGCTACGTTCTTCTAAGCGTGGTAGACGACCGAGTTTTGCCTCCCGTTATAAAGAATATATAATGGCCTCATAGCGGATTTTATTCATGTGTTGTGGCTTGGTTCCTTTTGCGTTGGCCTGCGTAGTGTGTGCTGTTGGAAGTGGTAGTGGAGACCTTGTTGTAGTTTTTTTTTTTTGCTGATCGAACTGCAGCGTCGCGGTGGGAATCAAGCGGCCGGTTCCTCGCGTGATCCCCAAGGGAAACGGCGATCGCTCCGTCTCATTTTACGAGCTCAAGCAGAAGCAAGCGACCACCCCTAAGTAATTGCTGCCCTCTCGTGTCGGAAGCAGCAAACGTGGTGCCGCCTCGAATTCTCCCAAATGTACCCTTCCGTCCAAGATCCACTTGAGCTTTGGGTGCGTTGCTGGCCTCACTAAGTATAGAGAAAGTCGCTCCCGAAAGCTTCCTCCACACCCACTCACCCTCTCGCCTCCTCCGGCAGACGTTCACTCGTTCAACATGCCCACTCGAAGACGGCGGCACGGCGCCACCTGGTGCGCGTGCCTCCTCCTGCTCGTCGCGATTGCCAGCGCGCAGGACGTCGGTGCGTTCGTCTAGGAAACGCTGGGAATGGGGGCGTGCGTTAACTTTCTTTGCTTCCTGTGTAGGCACCACTTCTGCTGACACTGAGCCAGGCTCAGGAAGCACCGCCACCACTCCAGCCACGACCACACCAGCTACGACCACACCAGTTACGACCACACCAGCTACAGCACCAGCTACAACCGCTCCAGTTACCACAGCTCCAGCCACCACAGCTCCAGCTACCACATCACCAGCTACAACAGCTCCAGCCACCACGGCTCCCTCTCCATCGACGGATACGACGCCTACATCGACACCTTCTCCGGCCACCAGAGCGCCATCTCCTTCGACGGCTACGACCGAGACGCCGACGTCGACACCATCTTCACCAACTGCTACGACTGCAGCACCAGTGGTGGAGCAATACAACTCGTCCACACTGCCCCCTGGGGTCGACCCCAGTATGCTCAACGGCGCCGAGCTCGTCGCGGTGGAAGTCACGGAGACGACGCTGGGAGACGGCACTACTGCGTACAGCTACGTGATCATTACCCGCAGTAACGGAACGGAGAAAACTATCGTGCTGAGTCCAGCCACCTCCTCCGACAGCAGCAGTGGTGGTGAAAACAACACCGCCCCTCAATCGGACAGCTCTCTGTCCGGCTCCACCAACGCCTCCAAGAAAGCTAACTCCATCGGCGTGGGAGCGATCGTCGGGATTATCGTGGCGGCGGTAGTCTTCATGCTTGTGCTCTTTGCGTTCTTCATTGCCCAGCGCCAACGCAACAAGCATCGACCGAGCGACGCTTCTTCCGAGGACTTCCTAGAGTCGCCTATGGTTGGAAAGCAAGCGAGAATGCTCGAACAGGGCCAGTCCCCGGCAGACACGGAATACCAGGAGATCACGCGGACCACCGCAAACTCGCGCTCGTCCGGGAGCTCCATGCCGGACGGAAGGCGACACCGAGGCACTTTGTGGGAGGACCCAGTCATTTTGGCGTCGCGAATCCCCATCGACCGTATCGAGCTAGGGTCCGTTATCAGTCGTGGCGGCTTCGGCGAAGTGTATCGTGGACGCTACCGAGAGCAGGACGTGGCCATCAAGACGCTGTTGCCGGAGAAACGCAAGGACCTGTCACACATTCAGGCGTTCTTGTCCGAAGTACGCCTTATAGCAACTATGGAACACCCGCACATCGTGCAGTTCATCGGTGTGGCGTGGGAGTCGCTCAGCGACCTGTTCTGCGTGACCGAGTTCATGGCCGGCGGTGATCTGCGCTCGCTGCTGAAAGACTACCTCGCCAACGACGTGCCGCAGGGAATGGACGCCAGCAAAATGCAGATCGCGTACCAAGTGGCCTACGCGCTGACGTACTTACACTCACTCGAGCCCGTGGTGCTGCACCGCGATCTCAAATCGCGCAACATTTTGCTAACGGAGACTCTGGACGCCAAGCTCACGGACTTTGGGTCCTCGCGTGTACGGTCGGACGCGACCATGACGGCTGGGGTGGGGAGCTCGCTGTGGATGGCGCCTGAGGTCATGATGGGAGGGCGCTACGGTGAGAAGGCCGACGTGTTCTCGCTGGGCGTGGTCATCTCGGAGCTGGACACGCACGAGCTGCCATATTCGCACGCGAAGGAGAGCAACAGCAGCAGCGGCCACCCGCTCCCAGACACGGCGGTGCTGCAGATGGTATCGATGGGCAAGCTGCGCGTCCGCTTCTCCCCGTTCATGGATCCGGCCATGGCTCGCTTCGTCGGCAGCTGCGTGAGCTTAGAGCCCGAGGAGCGCCCCACGGCGGCCGAGGTGCTCTACTACTTACAGGTCGCGCTCCGGAACCGGCAGTACTAAGTTAGGCGTAAATCGCACGCAAACACCAATTTAAGTGAACGTTTTAGTTAATGACCATGAGAAGAAGCGGACATTCGGAAGTCTCACACATGCCCGCTCGATGCAACGTGGTGGTGGCACTTGCATACACAGCACGTCGTCAATCGCGTTACCACCACATCATCCGACGATGCACTTGGAGTTGGTGCCACCTTCTCGCTTCTGACGCGTACTCGACTCTACCTACCTGCCAGGAAGCAACTACTGAGCGCTCCATGGCCCCACGGATGCCTCAGCACCTTCGTCCTTTGACAGGACTCGAGAGAATCGCTCCAGCTGACGCTACCAATGCAACGCTGGACAAGCAGGGAAAAAGGAATGCTGGGAAGCGCTTCAACCCGAGCCGTCCCAGCTGCATTACCGCCCGTGAGTGCCACCGTTGCCTGTCCACTGCTCCTAGTAGGAGTCCTACCGGCTCTAGCAAGTCATTCTCCAATCTGCCGCCTCGCCAACAGATACCTCTAAAGCATGAAGGTCGTTGCGTCCTCGCTCCTTGCCGCAGGCACGACGCTCGGCCTCGCGCACGCCGCTACGTGTGATACCGCGTCCGTGACGGCTCTGCTCACGTCCACCGACGTCACCACGTGCGCGAGCGACTCGGGGTACTCTCCGTCTTCGCTCGCGACCCCGACGGACGCTGAAATGGAGATCATGTGCACCAGTACCTCGTGCCAATCGGTGCTGTCGGATCTCACCAAAATGTTCACAGAAGAGTGCACGGTCGGAACCTTCGCCCTCTACGCGGACCTCATCACGCCCGTGACCACCTTCTGCTCCAGCGCCTCCACCTCCTCTAGCAGCTCGTCCACGGCCGCATCGGAGGCCGCCACCAGCTCGTCGGTGTCGACTGCCGCGTCGGCCTCGTCCTCGGAGACCGCGTCTGCCAGTTCAGCGGCTCTTGCATCTTCGGCTTCGCTCGACAGCGTTGAGGAAGTGACGGTGGCTCCCACCGCCAACACGACGTCGTCGGCCAGTTCGGACAACGATGTGACGGTGGGCGACTCGGACTCGGGCAGCGACCTCACCATTGAGACGCAGACCCCTAGCACCGACTCGGAATCCGCCTCCGCCACCACGGACTCGACCACGAGCGCCTCGAGCGCTGTGGACGACACGTCCAGCGGATCCAGCGCTGGCGTCGCTGTCAGTCCGTCGGCTGCGCTGCTCGGCTCGGCCCTCGTGGCTACGGCTGCTCTCTTCCTGTAGAGCCTTTTGCCATTGGGGACACCCAAGCTAGAACACTAACGGAAGGCTCAATTTTTAATGTGTGAGTTGGACGTCAAGTGTTCTGGTTTGCGGCAATTGCTGTTGCTTTGAATTTTCCAACGAGTGTAGTGCTATCAACGTGCTTCATACTACTAGTCTTGAATACAGCAGAGAGAAGCAATGGTGCTCGTATGCTTACGTTCATTTACCTCTTTGTGTTGACTTTACCAGAACTCGCAAAGACAGCAGTAGCTTTGCGCTAACCCAAAATTGATGCGTGTTATAACTATGGTGGCAGGAACAGCTCAAAGCGAGTAGCTGCTCGGGTATTCCTTCGAAATGGTGTGCAACCGATAGAGAATCTCGGCGGCGGTGGGGCGGTCCTCGGGCTCAATTTGCAGACACTGCTGTGCCAGCTGCGTCATCTCAACAGGACCCACGTCCGAGAAGCGCACCTGCAGTCTGCCCATAAGCACGAGCTGCAGCACCGCAGTGTCAGGCAGTGGTCGACCGGTTTCACTGTTCTCCTTGGCGTGTGAGTACGGAAGCTCATGCGTGTCTAGCTCCGACAACACGACTCCGAACGAGAACACGTCGGCCTTCTCCCCGTACTGCTCGCCCATGACCACCTCGGGCGCCATCCAAAAGCTGGTGCCGACTCCCGCAGTCATGGTCTTATCGGACCGTTCTCGGGAGGCTCCAAAGTCCGTGAGCTTGGCATCCAGCGTCTCCGTGAGCAAAATGTTGCGCGATTTCAGGTCGCGGTGCAGTACAACAGGGTCTAAGGAGTGCAAGTACGTCAGTGCATGAGCCGTTTGCAGCGCCATCTTGATCTTGGCGGGGTCAAAGCCCTGCGGGTGGCCATTCTCGTAGTATCGCACCAAAAGCGAGCGCAGGTCGCCGCCCTCCATGAACTCGGACACCGCGTACAGCTCACTGAGGGACTCCCAGGCCACGCCGATGAACTGTACAATTTGGGGGTGTTCCATCGTCGCCATGAGTTTGATTTCGGCCAGGAACGCTTCAATGTGGTTCATGTCCTTCCTGGTGGACGGTAGCAGCGTCTTGACAGCGACGTTCTGCTCGCGGTATCGGCCTCGATAGACCTCTCCGAACCCGCCACGACTGAGCAGCTCGCCAAGCTCGACGCGGTCCACGGGGATGCGAGCAGCGACGATCACCGGGTCGTCCCAGAGGCTGGCGGAATGTCTGCCCCCGCTGCCGTGCGACTGGCCTGTGGATGAGTAGTAGCCCCCTCCGTACGTGGAGTTGCCGGTGCCATTACGCTGCGGATGGGCCGTCGAGCCTGTGTAGGTCGAGCCAGTATTGTGCTGACGTTGCTGTTCGTACGGCACGTCGATAGCGTGAGCGTCGTCGGTCTTGGGCGTGTTGACAATTGCGGCAGCCACCGCCGCCTGCAGTTCCCGTTGGCGTTTGGCCTTTCGGCGCTTCCGCATGCAGCAGCAGCAGCAGATGAGCAGCAGCAGCACCACGACACAACCGCCGATGATGGCGATCAAGGTGCCGGTGCTGAGACTCACAGAGTACGAGACTTCGCCGTCTTGTGCTGCTACCAGCAGCGGCAGCAGGCAGGACACCATGACGGCGGCCAACATGCCAAGCGAATGACCTGTCTTGCTACGGAGAGGGCTGGAATACCAGACGCACAGCGGCCAAGTCAATCGTGGCGTCGCAGAAGAAGGGATAGACCGCGCCAACAGATGGGCTCCAGAGACGTGCATCGTGGCGAAATCCCGGCGGCAGGTCACCATGCTTGATATCGTCCGAAGGTGAGGAAATCTGTGCGATGGACTTGCAGTGCCAACTGCTGGTTAGCGAAGTCACTTCGACTGGATGAATGCCGTCGTTAGCCCACGCCAGCAGGTCCAGCAGGTCTAGCAGTGCTGTAGAGCAGCAGCCGCGTCGACAAAGTGTATCAATGCAAGCGGACACGAGGACGCCTTAAAGTAATACTAACCGTCTTGATCTTTAGCGCACACGCATGCTGTCTTCACCACTGCTATCCGTCGCTGTCCGAACGAACGCCGGCGCTTACTGTCCCTGACGCTGGCGCGGCGCGCACTTAATAATGTCGTCTACTCGGAGGATCATCTCGGCAGCCTCAGCAGCCGAGAACAGCACCTGCCTCTTGCTCTTCAGCGCCTCGCGGATGCCCAGCGCCTCCATGTCGCCCACGCATCCCGTACGCATGTCCAGGCCGGCCGTCGTCTCGCCACGGTGGTGAGCCGTGCGCAGCTGAGTCACCAACTCCGAGCTGTCGAAGCCTCCGTTGTCCGCGATGATGCTGGGCAGCTGGCGCAGTGCGCGCGCGAAAGCCTCCATGGCCAGCGCCTTCTTGCCAGGAACCGACGGAGCCTTGTTGTCAATGGCCTGGGCCATCAGCACTTCCGTGCAGCCGCCGCCCATAACCGTCTGCGAGTGCTTCACCGTCTGCGTCAGCACAGCCAGCGCGTCGTGCAGCGAGCGCTCGGCCTCGTCCAGCAGGTGCGTGCTGGCGCCACGCAGGACCACGGAGCAAGCCGAGCCAGTCTTGACGCCCGAAAACCGCAGCATACGGTCCTCGCCAATGATGATCTCCTCAATAAGCTTGCACTCGCCCAGCTGGATCGCGTCCGGGTTGTCGAACGTCGAGGCGATCTCACCGCCCGTGACAGCGGCCAAGTGCTCGATGCCGTCGAAATCGGCGTGCTCAATGGCCATGATCCCCTTCTCTGAGAAAATCTGCTCCGGGTAGTTGTAGATGAGCTGTCTGTTCACGAAACAGTTGATGCCGAAATTGGCGATCTTCTCGACCTTGGCCTTCATCTTAGCCTTCTCGGCGTCTTCAATGGCCGAGACCTTGTCCATCGAGTCCACCTTGACGCGGGCGCCGTAGATCTTGATCTTGTCCGTGTCCATTCCCGTGTTGGACACAAGAATCTTGGCGTTCTCCACGCGCTTGGGCTGGCCCACGCCGATCTTCTTGTCCAAGATGAAGCCCTCGTCCAGGTACGAGTCGCGCAGAGAGCCGCCGGCCTTCTTGATGATCTGGATGTAGTCCAGGTTGCTCGAGCCGCGCAGACGCAGCACCGCGTCCACTGCGAGCTTGGCGAAATGGTCCTTCTCGTGGGTCAGCAGCTTGGAGCTGAGCGTCGTGCGCGCGATGTTCATGAGATCCTCGCGGAACTTGTCGGCATCCTGCGAGTTGTCTCTGGCCGAGCCCACGAGTGCGTCATTGGCCGTCGTAAGTGCGATTCGCCAGCCGTCGATGATGGTCTGTGGGTGGATCCGCTGGTCGATGAGTTTCTCAGCCTCCCGCAGCAGTTCGCCACAGAGGACGGCGACGCTCGTGGTGCCGTCCCCCACCTCCTCGTCCTGCGTCTTGGCAATGTCCACGAGGACCTTAGCGGCCGCATTGTCCACGTAGACACTGCGCAGGATGGTGGCGCCGTCGTTCGTGACTGAGATGCTCTTGTCGGGGCCGCCCATGGACTGCAGGATCTTGTCCATCCCCTTGGGGCCCAGCGTCGTCTTGACCATGTCGGCGATGGCGATGGCCCCCACGAACGACGACATGCGCGCGTTCTCGCCCTTCTCCACCTGCGACTCCGGGTCCAGTACGGCCTGCTGCATCTTGTCTTGGGCGTCGAGTTCCTTGGCGGTTGTATGGAGCTGCTGCGCTTTGGATATGCCCCCTCCACACAAATATGCCACACGGAAAAAAGGCGACAGCAAAGGAATAAGGTGTATCGTAGGCTCTATGGTATAGCATATTCCTGTGATAAAGACTATTTTTATCCGTTCGTGTAGCCATTTCCATTTCCGATTTTGCTAAAGTGCATGTATCAATATCAAAACTGGCCATCTATTACACTCGGAGTTCAATCAGTAGTAATCTTGTGCACCATGCATGAGAAGGCTTCCAAGACCGCGTCCACGTCGTCATGCTCCGAGCATAGAGCTTCGACCGTCGCTGGAGTGATGGTCACAGCCCCCTCAGTCACTACGCTTCTCAGAGTTTCTGCTTGTGCTGGGGTGAACGAGGTGCTGAAGTAGTACTCGACCATGTTCTGCACTTGGACGCTGTTCATGTATCCGAGCATCAGCTTCTTGTTCACTCGTCCAGGGCGAATGAGGGCAGGGTCCAGCTTTTCGGGATGATTCGTAGTCATGATCACAATGCGACAGGGACAGTCGATCACTCCGTCCAAGACATTGAGCAAACCCGACAGATTGAGCTTGTCAGATGCCGAGGACGAGCCGTACCACTTGCGCTGTCGTCGCGAGGCCTCCGGTTTATTCTCACGAGCCATCACCACAGAAGCGGCGCAGTCGATATCCTCCATCACGAAGACGACGTCTTCGAAAGTCATGTTGACAGGCGGGTCCACACCTTCGACAGCAAACCGAAGATCGAACAGCGCGTTCATTAGTTCCTGGTTGGTCTTGACTTTGCCCAAGGAGACAGTCACGATGTGGCGCTTCGTGTACTGAGCCACCGCCTTGATAAGACTAGTTTTTCCGGTGCCAGGGGGCCGTGCAACAGCAAACCGAGCTTGTACGGGAACCCTTTGATGGCAAATTTGCCTGATCGAGCCATGAAGCTGCCAAGAAGCTGAATCAACTGCGGTTTCTCGTCAAAAAAGAGATTTTTGAAGGACTTCTCTCCGCTCAAAGCGTATCGCTTGTACAGCACTGCAGAAGTGGACGGATCTCTCCCCTCCTCATCCTTCGAGTCACCCAAAGGCTTGACTTCCTGGACAGCTTGGACGTACATGTACCGCTTGCTATCATTTGCCAGTTTCAGGAGCTCCCGCAGCTGATACTTGGCAAAGGCATCGTTGATGAACTTGTCGATTTTCTTGGATGCCCCACGCTCGCTGGACTTGAATGCGTAGACCATGGTGATCTCTTTCGTTTTGCGTACGAGAGTGTCTCGGTCATTCTCTTCGTCGTTGCCTTTTTGCAAGTACTGTTGGAAGTAGATGCCCTTCTCCACTTCGACCCACTCTTGGAGTTTGGGAAGTGTTGCGATTCGGAGGCGGTTGAGTTCTTCATACATGTCGGCACTGTCGTCATCTTCATCCCAGTAGTCGGACGTGGGGGATCTCCTGGAGACCATGCTGAGCTGCTCCTGGGCCGAACCGTCAAGTTCGTGCTCTATCATCTCGTATCGGACACCTTTGCCGCGCAGCTGGAGCACGTCAGCCAGGTGCGCAGCAATGGCCTTCTGCAAGATGTGGCCGCGACGGTTCTCGTTCTCGTCCAATACGTAGTATTGGCCGTAGCGAGTGAGCGCCTTGATCTCTCGTCGTACGAGGTCGCTGGTCTTGCCACCAACCAACACGCCTTTCAGTTTGGAACCCAGAGACTCGATATGGGCCGGGTACAGCGCCAACTGCACGCAAAGGGGCACCATGGCGAGCACAAGTGCATTGAAGATCAAATGTGGTGCCGATGAGTGATTTTCGTCAGAGAAGTGTGCCGAGTTGTTGAGTGCAGACTCGAAGAGCGGTCTAGTGAGAGCTTGGATCATGGATGGGAAAGCCTCGGAGGGGTCCATGGCGATGGAAGTTGCTGGTTGGTGGCAAATTGACTTCTGCTGCTGTCAAAGTGGAGCAGCCAATGCTTGTCGTGAGCTTCACTCACGTCAGGAGCTGGGTAAATGTATCTACGCATTTGCCAAACTGGGTATAGTGTATCAGCCAAACTGAATGCTATTATCTTGTTTTTTGTATGCTCCAGGTTGAAGTGAGCTGCTGCGTGAGTGATGGTCCCAATCAACTGAGACCAGTGCATCGACTGCAGTTTCCAAAGTGCCAAGAACCCCGCAAGTGCCTCCAGTACCAAGTATGTCGACATCCACGGCTCTAGAATTCGGCGTCATCAACACGCTGCGCACGGGCAACGCCGTGTACGACCTCGTGGTCTGTATGGTCGTACCCGCCGTCGTGCAGCGGATTGCCAACTCGGGCCAAGACGCTCTGGGGATTTTCGAGACGGTGCTTCAGTTCCTCTGGTTTCTGCTCTTCCCTCGCAAATACGTGACGCATCTCGTGGAGACCAAAGAGGTGTTGGGTAGCAACAGATCGTACCGTCTTGATAACGATTCCAAGGGCAACGAGCTATTGCAGAAGGCCATCCTGCTGTACCTGACCGACCATGTAGATCTCCACGACAAGTCGGGACGATATGACCTATTGGAGAGGCCAGATGCGAAAACTCTCCTTGCGGATAACGAATTCGAGCACGTTGATCTGGAGAAACGCAAACGCATCAATGTACTACTGACGCAGCCGGCGCCCCCCGACGTCGCCAAGCTTCGTGTGAGCGTACTGCCCGCACTTGATCGGTGGGTCTCGGTCGAGGAAGGTGTCGAATTCATGAACGAGACCGAGAAAGGCGACGACGAGAAAAGCACCACCATTCTAGAAACCAAAACTCTCTTTTACCTCCGATCCAATTTACCCGACGGCTCTGAACGGATTGACGCATTCGTGAAGAAGGCGTTCGCGTATTACCGTGATCTCGAAAACAAAAAGTTCAAGAACGACACCTCCCGTTACATGTATGTGCGCACCACAGACCGTCCGGCTGCTACGGACACGGATGATGAAAGTAAACTCAGCGCGCCGTACCATAAACGCTATGCGCTCGGTGACGAAAAGACTTTTGACAACGTCTTCTTTGAAGAGAAGGAGTCGCTGCTGCAGCTGCTGGATCATTTTGAGAACAAAACGGGCAAATTTGCAGTAGAGGGTTTTCCAAACAAGATCGGGCTGCTGCTGTATGGACCTCCTGGGACGGGTAAAACAAGTGTGATCAAGGCCGTGGCTGAAAAGACTGGACGCCACATTGTGAACATCTCTTTGGGAAAAATCAAAACCAACCAGGAACTTATGGACGCAATGTTCGACTTGCGCTATGCTGTGGATGGACTTGATTTACCCGTACGCATGAGCTTCAAGGACGTCGTTTTTGTGATGGAGGATATCGACTGTGCATCGTCAGTCGTAGCCAGCCGCGACGATGGTTCTTCGGGTGAGAACTCACCACGAGAAGAAATCGTCAACGCGACTACGTCCCCTGTTGACGAAGTGAATGGGGAGGAACCTGAGAGTTCATTGATACCAGGACCAGTCTATCGCCGATCCAAAGGAGCTGCAAGGTTTTTGAATTCTGGTCTGATGGGCTTGGACGACGAGGACGAGGACGACGACTTTCTATCGGTCTTGCTGCAGTCGCAAATGGAGTTTGAAGGCTTTGATCCGAAAAAGAAAGGAGGATTCGTGTTGTCCTCCAACTCGACGGATAAACTCAACCTCGCTGGCATCTTGAACGTTTTGGACGGTGTAATTGACTGCCCAGAGCGAATTGTGATCATGACGACCAACCACCCAGAGATGCTGGACCCAGCACTGGTTCGACCTGGCCGAATTAGCAAGAAACTTCACCTCGACTACATGTCCACGGTGCAGGCGGGAAAAATGATCTCCTACTACCTTTCGACGACGCTTTCGGATGAGCAGCAAAGCCGATTGAAAACGCTGGGGGATTCCGACCGAGTTTTCACACCTGCGGATATTGAAGAGCTCTGTGCAGAACATGACAGCGTAGATGCTGCCCTGGACCAGTTGGTGTTAAATGTGATCTAACCCCCTATAATTTTAAAGCTGCCCTCGGAGACTGGTTCTGAGGAGCACAGCCCAACTTTTTTGCCTTCCGTCTTGAAATAGTAGGAGAACGCTCATAGTTGTTGCATAATTGTATCTCCAACTCAATTGACAAGGCTCATGTTGACCCCAGACAAGATGCTTCAAGCGGAGAACGCAGTTCTGCTCCCGCTGATGCGTTTCATTAACTTCGCAGTGTTCCAGTACCTGGTGCTGCTATTTCACAAACGATGGCGCGAGCCGTACGTGTTGCTGCTTCTCTTCACGTCAACACTGAGCTGGATCTGCCTCGTACCCTTTGCGTCCGTCGACAGTGAGCGATTGAGATCCATGAACGACGTGTCAGAGGGGAGTCTTGCACTTCTGCTGCTCGTACAAACGGCTCTTGTTGGGACTCCAAAGTCACCAAGTGGTGCTGCTCAAGTGGCCAAAGAGAGTTCTAGCCCTACATTGACCTTGAACGCCGTTAAAAAGACTATTCAAGTCCCATCCGCTCTGAGAGGGATGCTGATAAGGTCACTACAACTCGCAGCAAACCTATTGATCCTCGTCGATTTCGTGGAACTCATGGTTAACGTTGGTTTGATTTTCTACGAGCTGTCACCGGATCACGAACACAACGTCGAGTCGATTGACGATATCATGGAAAATGGCACTCTCGCTTTTACGTTCGTGTATTGCTTTGGGTTGTTGGTCCTGGGCGAACAACATGGATGGCAGCAGGCTTGGGTAAAATGCAATACTCAAATTAATATTTTCTGGCAATAAAATCCATGATTCCGTGTATTGCAGTATTATTTTACTCGACCTTCATAGCGAGATGCAACTTACGGATCTTTTACAAAGGACTATGGCGTACTGAAATTAAACGGGAACTTCACTTCGATGTTTACCTTGAGTTTTAGTCCCTCCAGCAGTAACTTCGCTGATGGCAAGAACCTTTCGCACACGTTTGGCGTCGCTCTTGCAATGATGGCGTCCATAAACTTGCATTTTAAGGTGGCCAGAAGAGTGCCAATTAATTCAAAAATGAATTCTAGCGCAAGCATTAATAATTCCGTTAAAATATTATAATATATTTTATGAGTTATTAATTTTTACCCATCCCTGGATGGCAGCAACTAAAGCAAAATGGATGGCTGGAAGTACTATTCCACATCATCTTTGCTACTCACGAATATCCGTTCATACTACTAGAGGGGACGACAAAAGTAAGGATTCTATATGCGACTACTAGTAACGTTATCTCCTTGCATCTGGATGACTATCGGCGACCACCACTACCACATCCAATCCGCCCCGCCGTCTTAAATTGCCTGCAAGTCTACAAAATGCGAAGGTTTGCACACCAACCGGAGATGCAATTGAAGATCCTGGGGAAGATTTCCATGCGAACGATACAAAGCCAAGTGAGCTGAGCTCAACATCAGTAGGTTTGCCGTCGCTGGATGAGGCCAACGCTGGGGATGATATCCCAAACCAAGCTGCCACAGTTGAGACCTAGCATTAGCAAAATTCTAAAGAAACGTTGTCAATCGTCAAAATATTTGATACTTGCCAATGAGCTATTGAGAGGTACATATTCGTGCGAGCTACCCAGCCGTTCTAGATCGAAGCGCATCAACCAGAATCGCGTCTAACAGTTTCCGCCCAGTGTCAAGCTGGTGTGCACGAGCAGCGGCGTTTTCAAGCAGCCCCGGCAAGAAAATTTCCTTCACATCCTTTGCCAGTGGGTCGAAAAAGTGCCCACTTTCCACGAGCGTCTCGAAAACCTGAGCATGCAAACTAGCCAGATATTGTTTGGCCGATGCACGAGCCGCCACCTTTTCTTCCAGTTCGGCTTGAGTTGCAAGACGAGCTGTCTCCTCGTCCAGGCGTCGCTGCTTCTCTGCAAAGCGGCGCTTTGCCTCTGCTTCGAGACGCTGTACCTCGGCCAATTCGGCGTTGCGAGACTGCTCGAATAGCTCCTGGCGCTGGCGGATTTCGCGCAGCTCGATCTCCTCCAGTAGCTCCAACAGCCCCAGCTCCAGGGTCTTCCCTACAAGCACCTCCAGAATCGGTTCGACCTCCAGATCAAAGTCGAACAAGTCGCCTCCCTCAATCTGCGTGGCAACATCTACACCCGACGGGGTGGGCACGAACGTAATGGGCGGGTGCAAGTCTAGAAGAGCGTCGGTCTGCGTGTCTGCATCCACCTCTGGGTTTCTGTCGGTGAGTTCCTCTAGGTAATTGTCAGTCTGCACGTCCATGTGGAACCTTCCTCCGACTGGTGGAGGTGTGGCCGGCCGTTGCTGTTGTTGCTGCTGTTGCTGTTGATGCTGCTGGTATCGAGCTGCTCGAGTGGCTCCTTTCGTGAGTTTGCGGCCGTCTCCAGCTGCTCTTCCCGGACTCTCGGGCGTCTCCTGCTCAGCAGCATCAGCAGTAGTTTCCATGAGTTGAGGGTAGTGTAACTCACCAATAGACCAGCACAAACGCACCTCTCGCATGACGTAGGCGCTGCCTCGATGCACGCGCTTGTCGAACATGATGTTCTGGGAGCGCTCTGCGTTGCCATTGACGTTGCCATTGCTGCGTATCAAGAGCGGAGTGAGACGACGCTGCCCACTACAGAACCAGAACAAAACGCACCTGTTCGCCTTGCTGCGCTTGGTGGCGACGGAGCGCGGGGCGGACGCGAACTCGTAGCCGCCGGACTGCATCCTCGACTCGAAGGGACCAAACGACAGCAGCAGGCGGCTCGCGTCGTTTCGCTGGGACAAGAATGCGAAAGCCACGGTACTGCTGCGATGGGCGCAATCTTGGAGATGGGCGGTTGGCGACCAGAAAAGACGGCAGGACACATGGCTTCACTTCACGCTGCTGGCCGCGAGCCATTGGCGCTCTTGTCTGCAGACGCCGCTGGTGGCGCGAGGGCCTCTACGCTGCGCAGACTTGGAGGACTCCTCGCTACTGCTAATACATGTATGCAGGTGGTGCAGCCCCGCGAGCGGCAGCCAAAGTTCGACGCCGCTGCTGTGCGACAGCTCCGCTCAAACTCACAGGATGTGTTGATTGCGCGCAGCGGCGGCGCTGCTTGCAGTGAATTCGAGATGGCTCCACGGCAACGCGCACGGGCAGGACGCGCCGCAAGCTCAAGCCGAGTCTCGCGCTTGCACGCAGGCAGCACGGGCGTCTGCCGCGACGGACCAGTTTCGAGCGCCCGTTACGGCCAAAGTATAACGGGCCGCTACATGGCCCTCGAGGCTCGAAGGCAGGACGCTACGCGGACTCTCACCAAGGCGAAGTCGACCATCCACCGCAGCCACCCGTTGCGCGCGCAGCATTGGAGCCGTGAGGCCAGCCCCGCTCCGACGCCTTCGCTTTGATCGGCGCGCCGATCCTCTGCATCGCGCCTGAAGTAGCGCTAAGCCTGATATCAAGGTTGCACATAAACCGCCCCGAAGTCAAGGCTGCGCTTGATACTCTTCGAGTTCCAGCAACGGAGTGTCGATGCCGCAGCGAAATATTGGAGCGCTGGTCACCGCATGCCGCCGCCACACGCCGCGCTGATGTGATCAGACGGTCTTCCGACCAGCACCGAGTTGAGGCACGCGCAGACAGCCCATAGCCGTGTTCGGAACAAAGTCTGCAAAACAAATTCTGCTTCGATCACCTTGTGCTTTCACTGCTTCATATATGGATACCAGGATTTGCTCTCCAGCCGCGCTTTGAAAATATCCTTGCTACCTATCATCAATACATTTGTACTTTGAATTTTGACTTTTGTCAGTACAGTAGCCATTTCAATTAGCATGAACATCCTAGAAGTGAACGAGGCAGCAATCGGTAGAACCCTGCAACTCCTCCAAAGCGATGGTGCATATGAACACGCTCAGCACCGCTCTTTTACTTTTGTTGACCAAGCGATGACCAGCTCGGCACTTTCACATTTGCTCGGCAGAGGCCTCTGAAGTAGCGCTCTGAAGTACCTCTGAAGTACAACCCACAGCCTTCTCCCACGCCTTTGGCCACAGCTTGTTTTCCCTGAGCGCGCCGCTTCCTGCTCTGAGAGCTCGAGACCTTCCGCCCCCCGCAGCTGCCTCTCGTCGTACGTCCGTCACCTCACCTCACTCGTGTCGTCCAGCCGCCTGCTCTAACTAACCAGCCAACGCTCTGTCGTACTCTAGTCCCCCCCCCCAATGGATTCACCTCAGCAGTTCGAGTCCGCCCCCGACGGCGAATCCGCCGCCGTATCCGCCGCCGCGTCCTCGTCGTCCGCCTCCGCGCTCTCGAGCGGTCGCCCGCCGCTACAGGACGCGTCGGGGCTGGAGATCGCGTACAGTACCATCTCCCCCAAGGTGGAGCAGCCTCCGTACCCCATGCACATCAAACTCAACTTGATCGACCAGAATCCGCTCACTTCCAGTCTCTCCACGAACGGAGACGTCACGTCATGCGAGAGTCCGTACCCCATGACCCCCATGACTCCAGGGGGGTACTCGTCCAGTGGTGGAGATCTGAGCAAGAAACAGCGGCACAATCTGCGCGAACAGCGACGCATCCTGCGCATCAGCAACCAGTTCGACATCCTGCGCAACAAACTCGAAGCGGCCGGCTACTCGTCGTCCAAGAAGGACAAGTACAGCGTCCTGCAGGCCACGCTAGAGTACATCACCAACCTCGAACGCAACCAGATCGGCGGCGTCGCGCCCCACCCGCAGATGCCCCACCACTTGCAGCAGCACCCGTCCAGTGGCGTCCCGCGCCATCTCCCGTCTCCGTGCAGCGACTCGGGCGGCCGGTTGTCCATCACAGCACCGTCGCCAAGTCACGTGGACAGCAAGGGCCAAGTCTTCGTGATCGACAGCATGCCGTCCCCCGTGCCGGCGCTGTCCATATCAGGGATGCAGCCTCAGACCTCGTACCCACTGGATATGGACAACATGTACGGCGGTGCGGCCAATGGCCCCTCCAACACCAACGTAGTCGAGATTGAGGGTTCGTCCGCCTCCTACCGCGACGTCTTTGCCAACAGTAGTATGCCCAGTCTTCTAGCGAAGCTGGACGGCACCATTGTCGAGGCCAACATACTGTTCCTGGAGCTATGCTGCAAGAACATTGACGAGCTTCGCCTGCACAGCCTCTACACAATGTGCACCGCCATGGACGCCCCCAAGATGTACACCCTCGTGGGCAAGATCACGTCTTGTGAGATGGCATCCGCACAGAGCAAAATGATGTGGCATTTTTCCAGCACAGGCGATCGAAAGGTACGATGGAAGGACTGCAGCCAATGCGTGATGCTGCGGCAACAACTAACTTGGTTCACATTTTGCTTGTAGGTATTTGTGTCAGTATCAATGATCCACGACAGCATGCACCGACCCGCCAACCTCCACTGCAGCCTTCTACCGCTCTCATAAAGTCAGAGCTCCCCACTCGTTCAAGCTGCTCAGCCTGCATATTCCACGGCATGCGCGGGCGTATAACCGAGTGTGTGGATATGATCATTTTGTACAAGCACTAGCCATCTTCGCATCGAGTGGGCGAGTTAGTGAGGCGGAGACGAGAGCGCTGCTCCTGCAGTGCTCCACCTCTGCATGTTTAGGCTTTATCTTTTGCACGAGCTGTACCATACGAGGTCTCTTCGCAACGATTGTGGCGACGAGGCTCAGCAGAGAAGGCGACGACCACCAGCATAAAAAGCATACATTAACGCTATTTATCATCCGCCCGGTGTTGCTCTTGCTCGTTCGCGTGCTTGTCCCGAATACCGAACCACACGCGCGCCTTCTGACTGCAGCCGTCGCAGCTGTACCAAGGCTGCGCTTGACGTCCGACTGACGAGACGCCGGCGTCCGATGCAATAGCTGACGAGTCCTTGGGCGTCTCGAACAAATGGGTGGTCGCCCGCCAGACTCCGGCAGCAGCGAAAGTTCCAGCGCAAGCGAGCAACCAACGACGCTGTCCGAGGTTGTGTCGTGGCAGTTTGGAGCGCTAGAGATTCGTTTAGTGTCTGCAGGTGGAGCTAATGGCATTATTTGGAGACTGAAGACGCACCTCATTGAGGAAATAGGCACCCACACCCAGTAGAGTGAGGGACCCAGTGAGGCGACAGCTAGAGCAAGTGCAAGTGAGATGGCAGCAGTGACGTGGAATTAAAGAGAGAGCTGCGTACCCGAGGCAGTCGTCCATCTCGGGGGTCGGGTGAGCTTGAGGTGCCATGGCAAAATGATGGGGAAATTCATAATAGTGACATGGCTACACACAGTTGAAGTGTCCTGTTTTGATGCGCACTGCGATTCCTTTTGCTGCGTGGTATTAGGACGACACACGTTCGCCTCCGCAATTGGAGAGTGGAAATTGCCTATTTTCAATCGCATCTCCACTGATCTTGAGCTGTATTTTTAGCGGCTCGAAAGCTCAAAGTGAGGCAAGTCAGAATTGACTCTGGTACCGTATTCATCACTTGGAAGAAGGGATCGATTGCACGCTACGAGAGGAGGAGACTCAGCCAAGTACAATGTGGACGTCCGTCACGCAGGAGCAGATCGACCAACTCGCCATCGAAGCCTTTTTACCAATCGTCCTGCTGCTCAACTACACTTTGTTGCTGTATCTCGCCATGTTTTACTGGAAGCGGCGTGGAGAGCGTCGAGTGATGCTGTTGCTGTTGATCGGCACTCTTGGCACCGTCGCAATTATCCCTTTCGCTCGACAAGACCAAGTCTTCGTAGAGGCAGTAAACGACGTATCGGAAGCTTGCTGCGTCTTGACGTTCTTACTGCAGATCACCATCATCGGCTACGACCTCAACAAAAAGTTCAAAATGCGCTCCGTCATGTACCTCACATACGCGGCAGAAGTGTTAATTGTGGCCGATCTCGCGTCGATCCTGCTCTCCTGTGTCGTGACATTCGCACCCCACGTTGTCTCGGAGGAAACCGCCCAATCCATCTCGAACGCCGCAGAGAACGCCAATCTCGCGTTCATCTTCATTTTCCGCTTATACTACATTGGGATATCACGCGGATGGAGGAGTATTGTGAAATCACGCAAGTTTGAAGTGTGCTGCTACGTGCTCTTCGCCACGCACGAAATGCCTTTCGATTTACTGTCCACCGCCAGCGGACTCAGTTGGGAGTTTGCGCAGGCCATTTGGCACCGATCCACGCTCACGGCGTGTCTTTTCATCACTGCGCGTACCAAGATGAAGAAACTTTCCGGAGCTCTATCTACGAACATGAGCCATACTAATGCCAGTTCGGGTTCCAGTGGGCGAGAGCGACGGAACGTGGAGAATTCCTCACACGGCTCAAGGAGAGTGAGTTTTCGGCGCTTATTCGACGGGAAGGTGTCACCCCGCTTGGATTTCCTCGTTCGCAAATCCGTGAAATCTGGAGGACGTCGCAACTCAGGGCCTCAAACATGGGTCGTGACCCCCGTGAAGCAACTTAATAATGATCCACAATAACTTCATGAATAGCTGTTCAAGAAATACGCAAAATAAAGCTAACAACCTTATCGGCGAAGACTTTAATCCTTTTTGCTTTGGAATTGCTAAAAATGCCACGAGTTCCTCACAAACAGTTTTCAAGACGAATTAAAAAAGATATCATCAGCGTTCATTTCCAAACGAGCTCGTTTGTTCGCACGTGGTCCGACACAGATAAACAATATGGCTATCACTCAGGAGGATATCAATCTTGTGAGCAAAGTTTTCTGCCTACCGTTCGCTCTGCTGATCAATTTTGGACTCTTCCAGTTCCTGTTCATCGTATTTCACAAACGATGCAAGGAGCCAAGTGTGCAGATGCTGCTTGGCGTGGCGTTCATCAGCTTTGTGTGTCTAGTGCCAGGTGCATATCCAAACCACGACCTGGTTCGCGACCTGAACGACATTTCAGACGTCTGCTCTGTCCTGAGCTTCCTTTTACAAATCACCACGTTAACGCGCGATGTCAACAAAAAATTCAAGATCCCAACCATGGTCAGGCTCTCTCGTGTTGCGCAGTTCCTGGTTTTGGTGAGCTTCGTTGTGCTCCTGGTAAACTTTGTTGATACCTCTTGGTATCTCTGTGCCCGCTCTTCACGTCGAACACTTGGAATTGTTGGACATCGTTACCGAATACGTATCTCTGGGCTTTGCTGTGTCCTTTCGGTTTTACTTTTTGGCGATGGCGCGTGGGCCCGCCAAAGTTTGGAAGACGCAGAAGCTCGAGGTGTTTTTCTACGTGCTGCTCGCGACTCATGCAGTGCCGTTTACTATCCTCAGCCACGCTACAAGTCTAGACTGGCACCATGTACAAGGTCTCTGGATGCGTTGTGCCATTGCTCTCTGTCTTTCGTCGACAATTCACGCAAGGTTTTCGAGTGCGAGCTCCAAAGGGAGTCAACACACTAACCACAGCAAGGCCCAGGACAAAAGTAAGAATGGACCATCGAGTAGGCACCTCCTGAGCACGGGCACTAGCAAGAGATTGTCATCGGTTCATCTTACGCCGTCATCGCTTTGGGTTTCAGCACGACAGAAGTTGGGTCGGCCGTAGTGAGGCATCCCACTTGGTCTACTTTCGGAGGCAACGTCATGATCTTCTCAAGTGCAACCGACATGATGAAGCGAACCACGAAGTAGAAGGTTGAACAGAACAACCAACCTGTTGACGCCACCTTCGCAGTCTTAACTGGGCCTCATAGTTTCATGGTCTGACTTGGAAACTAATGTTAACAGAAAATAGAGCCACGTGCCAAACAAATTCGTAAGTCTTGACACTTTCAAACGAGAGCGTTCCCGGACGTATAAGTCACTCAAGATGACATCAACCTCACGGGCCAGGTTTTCTGCTTGCCATGTGCACTTCTTGTCAACTTCGGCCTCTTCCAATATCTGCTCTTTGTGTTTTCCAAGCGACGCCAGGAACCAAGTGTACGACTTCTGCTTGCAGTTGCGTTTGTTAGCTTTATGAGTCTTGTACCTGGAGCGCACCCGGACCACGAACTTGTGAGCGACCTGGTCGACATATCCGATGTTTGCTCTGCCCTCAGCTTTCTACTGCAGATCACTGTCATCACCCGCGACGTTAACAAGAAGTTTAAGATCGCCACCACAATTGTGAAGTTCGCGCGTGTGACTCAGCTCCTCATTGCGCTAAATCTCGCAGTACTGCTGATCAATGTCGTCGAAATTGCAACTCCCGAATCGAATCTGGAGGCGATGGAGATACTGGACATCACCACCGAGTACGTCTCGCTAGTTTTTGTGGTGGTTTTCCGATTTACTTCCTGGCGATGGCCCGAGGCCCAGCGAAAGTGTGGAAGACGCAGAAACTCGAGGTTTTGAGAAATGGTCTGGCTCGCCTTCGAGTTGCCACTGGAAAGTCTTGCATGAATCGTGGACGAAAGACAAAGCGCAATTGTGCGCAATTGTACATCGCATCCAAAGTCCCTGGACAAGGTGCCAACTGAGATCCGTATACGTATCGAGAACAGCAAAAGGAACGGCATGCGTTGCAAGCAGCACGTAAAATGTGAGAGACAAACCCTTTGACAATGGGCCGTCAACTAAAAATCTGGTCACTTCCACAAGCAGCAGATTGTCTTCGGTCTACCCAGCTCCGTCGTCTCATTGGACTTCAGCTCGACGACAACTCAATAAACGATGAAATCTCGGGTTTTGTCTGGGGAAAAAAATGAGTCTCAATGCAATCCAGGCGCTGCAATCGTGAGGAGAACGGGAGTCACCGCTTGTACGTCGACATCACTAGTGTTCTCGTTGATAGTCCTTCAATTAGTATCGTCGGAGTCGGACTTCGGCGTCTGGGCTGACTAAAATACATTGCTGTCAAGTAAGCATGGAGCACGGCCATGGTAATGGTGCGGCGCCATATTCCAAGATCAGTACGTGAGATTCCACGTTGTCGACCATGGCAATCACTCAGGACGATATCAGTCTCTTGGGGAAAACGTTCTGCCTGCCATGCGCGCTGTTGCTAAACTTCGGGCTCTTCCAGTTCCTGCTTTCGATATTTTACAAGCGACGTCGGGAGTCCACAATTCGCTTGATGTTTGGCGTCGCCTTTATCAGCTTTGCTACCCTTGTGCCCGGTGTTCATCCAAACCACGAACTGGTTCGGAACCTGAACGACATCTTGGAAGTTTGCTCCGTGCTAAGCTTTCTCCTACAGATCACCGTTATCACGCGCGACGTTAACAAGAAATTCAAGATCCCAATGATGGCGAAGCTGTCACGATTGGCAGAACTCCTCGTGGTGTCGAGTTTTGCGGTGCTCTTGCTAAATGTTGTGGATATTGCTGCACCTGCGTTCGATCCGAGGAGGTGTGGAGTTACTGGACTCCATTATCGAGTACATTTCGCAGGTTTTCGTCGTAGGGTTTCGCTTCTACTTTCTGGCTAAAGCTCGCGGTGCTGCTAACGTTTGGCGATCGCAGAAATTGGAGATCTTCTTTTACCTGCTGTTCGCAACTCATGCAGTCCCCTTTCAGATCCTCGACCATGCCTCGGGGCTGAATTGGCACATCATACAAGGATTCTGGATGCGCTGCACCATTGCACTCTGTCTTTCGTCCACGATCCGAGCAAGATTTTCGAGTATGAATTCCAAGGCGAGTCAAAACACCACACTGAGCAAAGGCAAAGATAAACCTTTCGAGTCTGGCCTGTCGAGCAAGAGCCAACGAACATCGTGGAGCAAAGGCAAACCGAAACTTTTTGAAAATGGCCCATCCAGCAAGGGGTTGATTGGCACGAACAGTGGCGTAAAGCTCACCTCCGTGCACCCATCGTCGCGGTGGGTCGTCAGCGCTAGAAGAGTTAGGCCGAAACAATAGGTGGTAAACGATACATCTTGGAAAGAAAATGCGTTCCCAGGTTTTCAAATGGCAGGGGTCATTGACCCACTCATCGAAGTTTTAGTGAACTCGTGCGCACAGGAAAACATTCATCAGCTACTGCTGTTCGTATCATTATCCGGCCACACATCCCGTCGAGGATCTAATGTCTGAACGAGCTGCACGACTACAATATGTAGTTGACTTGAGGAAAACGTATCCATGACCAACTTTGGAGCAGCTTTACCCGAGTAGCCCTGCTGCTGCTCACGGGGGCGGACCGACTCGGTGGCTGTCACAGATGCGGGTGCGCATTGAAGTGGAGGATCTGCTGGCCAGCAGCAACGCTTGCACGATGACCTGCGTCGACCACCTCGAGGTCCGGTGGGATGAAGCAGAAGATGGGGACGTCGGCGTTCGAGGCACGCCATCGCCCACGCCCACGCCAGCAATCATGGATACCGGTACTCTATACAGCGCAGTCGCACTGGAAGACGCTGCATGTAGAAGCAGTCTGCAGCAACCTGCGCGTCAAGCGTGACGGCTGGGGCGACGGGCTCAGCCAGTTTCCATCTGCGAGGGTACCAACGAAAGATTCACAGTCTCCGTTATCAGAGTAGAGACTCGTGCACCCAAGCAGAGCAGCGAGCTCCACCGCCCGGAAGAGCGTTGCCTGGAGATTGCCAACCACTTGATTTGTCGGTGCAAGCTGCAGGGCTTCTGCTCGTCAATGAGACGAATCCTTTTGATCGCAGCGGATGGGCTGCTTCAGTTTTGCAGCAGACAGCAGACTTTCATGAGAGATGTTGCCGCCAGCGGTTGTTGTAGTGGTGGTGTCGCAGTGGCGAAATGCGCGCGTCGGCAAAGGCGTCGTGGTTGCTACCAATCTGTCAGCGTTGCCGCCTACACTATCGTCTGGCCTCGAGCTCGACATCCACAGGCTCCGCATTAGCTTCGACCATGGCGAGACAACCGCGGTGGTGTGTCCAACACCGCAGTGCTCTTACGGGTACTGTCGAACGAACGTTGTGCGACGCCGCCGACAGCCCTGCTCACTGAGCAGCTCAGCGGCGGTGGATTGCTTCTTCGCATCGCGCTACAGCCGGACGCCAGGTGGCGCGCCGCCATCCTAAAGGAGAGCGCGCCTATTTCGAGATCCGGCACACGCAAAGCCTTCGTGCGCTCGAGAGCGTGTTAAACTCGGATGACCAAAAAGGGCCGAGCTTCAAGTCCAGCGTCGGCTCGAGCGCTGGCGCATGACGGGCTGGTGCTCGAGAAAGCTCCGATAGTCTGCTCGCGGCAAGCGTTGGCGTGGCGTGGACTCATGTCGCGGCGAGCGCTGCGTCCCAAGGTGAAAACGCCCACGCGCGCCTTTATTTAGCGCCGGAACGGGAGCTCTGGGCGGTGGATAGCTCCGAGCAAGTGTCTCCATTTGTCGCCAGCGTGCGATCAAGCTCAAATGTCAGCGTAGCGTTCTGGTTTCGGCCGAAAAGTAGAACTCGAAAAAGTAGAATCCTGAAGCAGATTGAAAAAAAAAAGAACCTGGACCTTGCTCCTTGTCGAGCATGGCATGGAATTGGAATGGGGAGGTGATTGCATGCCACGCTTCAAGGCGGGCGGGATCCAGAAGCCTTGGTGGCTTGCGTGTGGGGTCTTGGTCCACAGCGCGGCAGCAGCTTGGCCAGATGCCTCGGGCGCTGCCACTTCCGTTTCGAGCGTCCAGTACTGGCGTGCGTGGCAGCGACGGGTCTTGCAAGTCGCCACCCTTGTCGCGTGGGCCAGCCAATGCTGGTGAGGGTTAAACGCACCAGCCGGACGATCAGACGATCGAGCGATCGATCGATGTGCGCGGCGAGTGATCGCTCATTTCGGAACCCGCTGTCAATCGCACAAGCCGTTTCTCGCGCCCTAGCCGTAGCTGCTTCTACCCCTTCCTCGCCCACTGCAACCATGCTCCCGCCTACCTCCCCCACCAGTGCCGCTGTCGCCCTGAGCGACGTCCGCTCCAGTGTCGTGGCCACCCGCAAGGTCGCGGGCCACACCGACTACGCCATCCGCGTGCAGACCGACCGCTTCGGCGGCGAGGACCTCGTGTACCGCCGCTTCTCGGCCTTCCTACAGCTGCAGCAGCTCGCGTGCCGCCACTTCCAGGAGCACGCCGGGTGCTGCGGCGGCGACAAGAGCTGCCTGCTCGCCTCGTGCCTCGAGCGCGTGTTCGTGGACACTGAGTTCCCCGTCATGCAGGGCCGCTTCCTTGGCAAGAACTCCAAGAGCGTCGTGCGTGAGCGTGTGCTGTTCCTAAACGCCTTCCTGCTGGAACTCGAGGAGGCGCTGTGCAAGTGTCCGCCCGTGGTCATGGCTCGCTGCGAGAAGCAGGGATGCAAGATCACCAAGCTACTCAAGAGCTTCTACGGCTGCCTCGACGTACCAACCAACGACTCGCTTTAAACCAGTTCGTTGCAGCCACTCAACATTCCTCTTCCCTCGATGGAGCGACTTCCAGACACCTCAGCAGCTTTTATCTGTGTGCGTTTTCGCCCGTGCGAGCCAAGCGACGGCTCGCATTCGTCCAAGCGGGAGTCGACCCGTTCTTCAGACTGCGCAGCCACACTTCCGATCGAAGGGAGTGCTATAGCAAAGCTGTGTGGCATTTAGAGAGACGACGACGCCCCGTTGAATCACTACTTATTAGGTCGACCAACTCGAGAAGCGAGTGTAGATTATCACCCTCACACATGCGCACGCATGTAGATATTTAACAAAACACAATTGATGCCATTCACCTCCACACACTTGTAGTCTTCTTCTTGCAACTGCAATTAGCAGGATGTCTAAAAACAATCGTCGCTCGAGGATCGGTCAAAGCTGAAGAGGTGCCACTAGAAACCGAGTAGCGATGGACCTGGTGACGAAGGTTCGCGACGCGGAGCATTGGGCGCAAGTGCTGGAGAGCAGCGAGAAGAAACTTGTGGGTACGGGAGATGTCGATTGTTTGACCAGAGTTCGCATGTGACTGACGTTGGTGACGCAGTTGTCGATGTGCATAAGGACTGGTGCGGCCCCTGCAAGATCGTTGAGCCGACGTACAAGCGCTTGAGCACAGACATCGACCACGCAGAGCGCCGACTCATGTTTGCAGCAGTACGAGCCGAACGTTCTTTATCTGTAACTCACTTGGCTGACTGGTTGCTGCTAAAAGCTGAATGTTAATCTTCATGCCGATGGCGTTGAGGACACGGGAAGCTGTAAACCTCGATTCCTCTTTTTCAAGGTAAGAGGGTTTGGCTGCTTGTTGTTGTGGCCAAGTATCAAGTGACGCGAACTTGCTGGTGCAGGACCGCAAGCATATTGCTGATGTGGACGGGGCAAATGCACCACAACTCGAGCAGTTGGTCAAGCAGCACGTGCCGCCGCTTGGAAACGATGATGAAGAGACCTAGGGACGACGACGGACAGGAAACCACGATAAAGCAATCCAGCTTGAATTCCGATGAAGATTTTTGCTATTCGTAAAGTTTCATGGAATGAAATGACCGTCCTCTTTGGCCAAGTAGTTGCTTGTGCCAGTTTTTCAGCTGCAGCAAGGACAGCAGGAGCAGGTTTGGCGAAGATACCGCATACAGAGTTAGATGACGCGATTTTCAAACTGCAGTGATCTCGATATACTTGTTGCCGGTTGAAAACTTAGGTCGACGAGTTGGGTGACGATGGAGGGAAGACGAATCCGGCATCTTCAAGTCGCCCAACTCGGCACCGCTTGCATGTATCCCTGCTCCAGCGTTAGTTCTCGACATTTGGTAGTTGCAGACTTACCGACAAAACGCAGCAAACCTGTACGAAAAGTTCTGTGGCTCGCAAACGAACAAGGTCAGTGCTGCAAACTAAACACACTTGTCCAAGTGAACAGTACGTGGTTGCCTAAGAAGCATGTTGACGCAAGTGAGTTTATAACCAAATATGGGGGGCGTGAAATCGAATGCGTACCGCAGTTGGTGCATTTCCAGTCTCCCTACACAGCAAACCTCACTTTTGTTAAAGATTGCTGAGTAAATATTTGAGGATGGCACAAGCCCAAGTTACCGGCCACCAATCCATGTGTGGAGCTATCTTCTTGGGCGCGAGGGACGACTTTAGCTGCAGGAAGCATTCCAATACACCATCAGAGTCACGAAAACAAAAATGGGTAGTCTACTTACCATCTGAAGGAGCTCGGTGTTGTCCGTCATCTGGCGAGGAAAGAACGTGGGCGTGCTAGCTGAGAGGCCAGGACTCTGGCTGCAGTCCAAAACATCAGAGAGTGCCTTCTCCCCAGCGAAAGCTTTTGCTGGAGCTTCTTTCTCTTCGAGCGAGTCGAAATAGCTAACAGAAATTGATCAAACACAAATGGTGTTAGTCCTCAACTCGTAAGCAATCACGTGGACTTGAGCTCATTGAGCTCACTGAGATTGTCCGGAGAGCGGGATCATTGGCAGTCCATAGTACTTCTTGAATGTTCGCGTCTGTGGCTGCTCGACTGTTTCTGCCTCAGTCCTCAGCGTCGCCTGACGTTGAGCGGACCCCGACAGGTTTCGCCTGCTAGCTTCAGCATAAGAAAGCTTTCGAGTGGGCTCAGTAGCGTCGCGTCTCGCCTTCTCTATCTCCACTGCTAACGCAGATAGTTCTTCGGGGGAAATGCTCCAAATAGTGCGTCCAAGTTGCGTGAAGCTCTTTCTGCGGCCGACCTCATTTGGGTTTGGAGGTGGTGGATTCGTCAGTGACAACATTGGAGCATTTAAACCACCCGTAGTCATCACCACACTAGTGGACTGCTTCTTCTCATCGGTTAAGTTCTCCTCCGACCCAAGTCTTGGAAAGGACGGACGTTGCTTCTGGTGATACCGTCGCTCCAAGTCGGTCCCAGTCTGCGAATTGTACTCCGTCTCGTACCAATTGAAGCTTCCTAGCTCTGTAGCTGATGGTAGGTTATCACAAAGACGCATGCCAAACTCCCTTGGACGCGCTTCCTGTCGAGCAGCAGCAGGAGGAAGCGGCGGCGCCTTTCCCATCGACTGACGTGGCTCATGGGCGTCCGACGGAGGAAGAGGCGGCAGTGGAGGGAACACTGGCAACGGAGGGAACCTTGGCGCAAAGGAAGAGGCGGTGGCGCTCTGCACGTTCTCCTTGGGGGACGCCATGGCGTTGGCGATCTGATCTGCTGCTGCACCGGCAAGTTGAAGTGTGACCATCACTCTCGTAAGTGCGCACTTAAGCTCCGTTGCATAGTCACGCGCAGTGGCACGCTGTACCACCCACCGTGCGCTGCACACTGCCCACTCGCAATGCTCCCGCTGCGCCAGGTCGGCGCGCGTCTGCGGCTGCTGCGGACGCCCCAAGCGGCCTCCCGACTCGCTGCTCCGCTCCTTGTCACTGCCGAAGGATCCTTCAAGCGCGCCGCACCGAAAATTCCGGTGTCTGTGCGTTTCCTGCACGCTGAGAGCGTCGAAGGCGACGGCGCCGAGTGTCCACCAACGCGTGCAGTCGATTCGGAGGCGATAGATGCGCCTTTAAGTGCAGAATTGAGGGCAGAACTGGTGGCACGCGTCAAGAACGTGGACACGACGTACCCCACGGCGCTCAAGGCGTTCAACGACCTGCGGGCGCGTGGTTTGAAGCTCACCGAGTCGCTCTATCTATCGCTACTGTACAAGGCGTCGCGTGAAGGCCGATACGAGCGCGTGTGGGGCGGCTACGAAGCGTTTCTGGAGGACGAGAGGCAGGGACAGGTGAAGGTAATTGCTCGAGCGCCCACCACGTGGCCCGAACTCTCGAGGGCCAGGATGCAGATGCTCCGCTTCGTGCTTTGGACCATGCTGGACACGCAACACGAAGAGCGAATGGGATCGTTTTACCAGAGTGAAGTAGTGGGGAAACGAAATCTTATGAAGATCTACGAGGCAGACCCATTCAACTTTTTGCTGACGATGGAGTGCACGTCGAAGGTCATGGGCGAGCAGGATCAGGGACTGCGGCAGCGAGTGGAGACGCTGCTCAACGTTATGGATCGCCACACGCTGCGCACGAGTTATTCGTCCGCACACACGCTCTTTCGGCTTATTTTCCACCGGCCGGAAATTTTCTTGGAATCGACAGGTGGAGCGGTTGTTGACAGTGAAGAAAAGGTGGTGAATGGTTCACCTGCAAGCGCCGCCGGTGATGAAGTGGGGCAAATAATTATCGCATTCATGGAGCGGTTCCCGAATGCGCTTGCGCTGGACCCGAAGCGACTCTCGATTGCGGTGAGTGCTGCCGCCGCCGCAGGTCAGCATGACGCGGCCAAACAGTTGCTTCAGCACGGAGCGACCCACCATGTGCCAATTGATGCAGGGTCATTCGCACACACTGTGGAAAGTGCACCAGACGAGGCCAGTCGCTTGAAGATCGCAGATCTGTACATGTACGCCAAGGAGCACGAGTTGGTTTACACAACGCAAGACACGGACAGCAGCATCATCAACTATTTGCTCCTATACGCCGTCTTTGATGGCAATTTTAAGCACATGATGGAGCTCCTGCACGAGATGCAGCTATATAACAACAGGACAAGCAACCGGACGGTAGATGCGCTATTCAGAAGTATCGCGCGGTATCGAGCGCAAATTCGGCATTCGCACTTGGAGACCACAGACGACTTCGAAGACGGTACAAATGATCCCGACAAGAAACTGGCGGAATGCCCAACGATCATGGAGCTGTTCGAGAGGTTTCCGAATGTCATTCCGCCTACAGTGCATTCGTTCTCCCGAGGGATTCTTCAGAGTTTGTATGCGGGAGACCTGGCTGTAGCAATCGATATTATGCGTGCAGCTCTATGGGCCAAGGATGTTACGCTCCGTCCGGAGATATATTCCCAGCTGCTTTACCCCCTCCTAGCAGGCGGGCAGCGAGGCGGAGACGAATCCAGCGATGCCAGTGTGTTTGACCGCCTAGAGGTTGAGCGCTGCTATGATCGACAACACCCGAAAAAGCGCGCACACCTGAACTCGCTCATTATCAACATTTGCCAGTCCAACGACGACTTGTCGACCATGTTGGTCTGTCTGGACCGATGGCAGGCGCAAGGACACCCACCGACGAGTCGGCGCGTTTTGAAGCGGGTGTTCGAGGTGATCTCGAAGCAAATCCAGCGGCTTCAGAAGGAAAGTGCCGAAGTTACTCCTGGGACTGCTTTCATTGTGGACGGGATGCAGCTCTCCTATTTGGCATTCTTGGTGCGTTATCGCCGCATTATCGAGTGGGATGCGTGGACGCTCGAGCGCGCTATCATCCGAGCTCGCACCAATGGATTGCACGCCGACGTGGTGGCGTTACTAGCCGAAGCCGACTCTCGTGGGTTTGTTCTGAACAGCGCCGCGTACATCGTGTCGCTCAGTGTGCTAGAAGAGGTGGGCGAGCCTTCTGCAGTAGTGGCTTGCGCAGAGCGGATGAAGGCTAACGAGGCGTGGGAAGACGCCGTGAAGAAGGACCCAGAGGTACAGGAGATTTTGAATCGAGCGTCTGCCAAGCTGAAGAAGGAGGAGGCTCCCACCAACAACCAGGAGCTGTAGACAACTCCGACCAATAGATCAAGGGGCAGTCGTCCGTCGATGTCCTGCAATGTCCTCGGCGCTTATCTAGTCAATAACTATTACTGCGAATTTTCCCCCACTTCAACTTGCGGCTCATCTCTGCGTCGAGCGTCTCCGCAATCCCTCGTCAGTCGGCTTTTGTCTCGGTGGAGCGCACTACTGCACAGTACCAAGTCGAGTTCCGATGGCCGAATTCAACTACGCACTCATGCAGCAAGACATGCAGACGGCCGAGATCAAACGCGCGCGTCAGCGGATGTACGTCAAGACGAGTTACCACCGACAGCAGGTAAGCAGAGAGTCTACCTATCTACCTTGTTCCTTTGATTCCTCTTACACTATTGTGCGTTTGTCTGCTGCAGAACATCATGAAGTCTCTGCGTCAAGAACTGCAGGACCTCGAACTCAAATACTCGCAGTCTCTCCAGCAGCTTCAACACAAGCAACAACAGAAGTGGACGCAGGAAGACGGCGAGGATAAAGACCACACCTCTGTCGACCTTGTGGAGAAATACATGCAGCTCTCTACCAAGAAACAGGAGCTACAGCGAGAGAACCAGGAGATGGCACTTCTTGCAGCCAAGCACGAGGCTTTCCGCCTCAAGGTGGGGCACTGGGTGGGGTCTGAGGGTGCCCCCATGCTCGAGCCGCCTCCGATCACGGTACGTCTGGGGTTTCTTCGTCTGGGGACCAGAGTGGTCCTCTTTGCGAGCGTGGGACCCGGGAAGATGCGAGAACGTTAAAGAGAGCTCCGTTACTGACCTCTGGTTTTTGTTGCTCTACAGGCTGAGCTGAGCAAGGTGATCTTCGAGCCCATGACGGTGTCAGACTGCCACCACATTGCCATCGCAGCGTATCGAGAGATTTGTGTCTTCCTGCAGAGCAATAGCTACCTGACTACTGGTGCGGTGTTGTGCGGGTGGCGAGACCGACTGCGCGAGGTGGCGGACCATGTCAAGTTCACCCTCACAAAGAGGTTTATTGGTGTCACTCCAATGGAGCTGTCGGCTCGTGCCTGGCGCGTGGTCTCGTCGCCACGAGGTCTAGCGGGGTTGTACTCGCCCGATATGCGTCTGTCGCTCAAGGTGCTTCAGGTCATCGACGACCACAACGTCATCATGTACCGCGTGATTCGGAACACGCACACAAATAACGCGGTTCAGTCGGTCTTCCTAGTGTCGCGCTTTAAGGTGGCAAGCGGGTACATTGTCTTGTTCCGCTCAGTGGATCGCAATCGATTGCAAAAGATATGCCAAGGTGGCAGTGTGGGGTGGAATGACCCGGGCTACTGTGTTGAAGACAAATGGCTGGACATGTTCACATGGTACGTGGTTGTACTTGTCCTGGACACTGCAATATGCTTATCGGGCGGGTCGTTCTGTGTGTCTGTAGGACGCTGTTCGAAGACGAACCAGGCAACGAAAACGCTGTCGTATTCAGCTACGGTGGCATCGTGTACAGCACAGAGGCTGTGAATACACGCACGTGGATGCTGGAGATTTTGTTGCTTGCAATGCGGTGGGGAGGCCAAGGTCGTGCGCCCTCCATTCCTGCTGGGCGACTGACTTACAATGCTCGAGAGTGTAAGTGTGTTTGAATGAAATCTGGTTTGCTTGATTAACGAGATTTTGCGTCGTGAGATGCAGTCTAACATGGTACAGACAGGAGGTGATCAATCTTTTAGTTCTTTGCGGCAAGCCGCTCGAAGCCACCCAGCACAGCGTCCACATCATCGTGCTCTGCGCAGAGCTCCTCGATCTCTGCCGGAGTGAATGACTGCGACGAGAACTCGAATGCTTCCGTCAGCCGTCGGGTCTGCAACTCGTTTAGCTTGTCGGCGGAGTAGTACTCGATCATCTGCTGGATCTGCGTGCAGCCCATGTAGCTCAGCAGCAGCTTCTTGTTCACGCGACCTGGACGCACGAGTGCGGGGTCGAGCTTCTCCGGGTGATTCGTGGTCATGATCACGATGCGGCCAGGACAGTCGATGACGCCGTCCAGCACGTTGAGCAGGCCCGAGAGGTTGAGCTTGTCGTTGCGCATGTTGTACTTCTTCTCGTCCTCGAGGCACGCCTTGATCATCGTGGACACCAGCTTGTCGTCTTCGGACTGTGCAGGCTTCTCAGCGCCGGTGGCTTCCGTCTTGGTATTTGTGTTGTCCACTTCCGGGGCACGCGCCTTGACAATGGACGACGCGCAGTCGATATCCTCCATGACGAAGACGACGTCCTCAAAGTCCATCTCGATGGGCGAATCCAGCCCTGCCACCGCGAACTTCATGTCGAAGAGCGCATCGAGCAACTGCTGGTTCGTCTTGATCTTGCCGAGCGAAATGGTCACGACGTGGCGCTTCGTGTACTGCGCAATGGCCTTGATAAGACTCGTCTTGCCTGTGCCGGGCGGCCCGTGCAGCAAGAGGCCGAGCTTGTACGGGAAGCCCTTGATGGCGAACTTGCCGGCGCGGCTCTCAAAGTTGTCGAGCAGCTGTAGCACCGTCTCCTTCTCCTCGAAGAAGAGGTTGTCGAAGGTCTTCTCCTCTCCTAGTGCGTACCGCTTGTAGGAGACCACGGCCTTTGCGTTGTCGTCTCCCTCCGTGTTGCCAGCTGCCGTGTCCGCCTGGATGTAGAAGTAACGGGACTTGTCCTCCACGTGCTTGCGGCGTTCAATGTCCTGGTAATTCTTGAAGGCCCGGTCGATGATGGCGTCGATGCGCTTGGACGCGTCGGGCAGCGACGACTCGAAGCGAAAGTTCACGGTGGACTCCTTGACAGTGACCTTCTTGCCGTCTCCGGAGCTCTCGGGCGCGACCGTCTCGTGCTTGAAGTCGACGCCCGGCTCAACTTGGATCCACTCGTTGAGCGGAGGCAGCGCCTCGACGTTGAGGCGGTTCACTTCGCCGTAATACTCGTCGTCGTCATCGTCCGAGAACTCGGAGCCGGTGGTGGAACAGTCGGACGCGCTGGTGGCCGAGTCCAGGAGCGACTTGGTGACGGTTCTGTTCTTCTTCTTGGTCTTCTCGAGCAGTTCGTACTGCGCGTTCTTGCTCTTGAGGTCCAGTACGTCGGCCAGGTAAATGGAGATGGCCTTCTGCAGCAAGTGGTTCTTCTGGTCGTAGTCGTGGACTTTTCCCCAGCGGTTGAAGCGCTGCTTGACTTCGATGACGCGCGTGACGCGGTGCTCGTGCTTCTTGGGGAAGAGGAAGTGCTGGAGCATGGCGAAGAGGGACTTGGGCGACTGCTGCATGTACGCCACGGCCTTCTGGATGAGCAGCGGCACGAGCATGCACAGCAGCGTGTCCAGCAGCACGTTGTGTGTGCGGAAGGTGTTGATGAGTCCAAACTCGACGGCGGTGGAGCTCATGGCGGCGGATGGCAGCGCTGTCTGTGTGTGTGTGAATGTGTGTGGTGCGGGCGCTTCGGCGCAAATTCGGAAGTGAGCTCTTGGACGGGGAACGAACAGCATCTTCCAGCAACCGCAAGTATCGTGGTAATGACGTGGTGTACCCACTTCGCTGTTCGCCCCTCCAGCCAATCAGCACCGATTGTTGAAGTTGGCGTGAGTGATGGTGGGTTGAAACCTGCCAGAATGCGTAACATGCGGTAATGCAGGGTATCGTATACGCAAATCATCCAAGTAAGAAGGCATCATTGGTATCGCAAATCATCTGACGGTAGACTACTGCTATAAGCAAGTATCAAAGCAAGCAAACATCGCTGTACGCAGTCTGATCGAGCGACCATCATTCGCGTTTTCGATGATCGAAAGCGATCATATGGTGATACAGGCGGTCGAAGTCGAAGTGACTTGGACCGAACGGGTACGTGTCAGGTCCCAACCGCTGGAAGGAAGGCAAAGCCTCGCTGTCTCATTGTTCAATTCGCTGTCTGAGTGGCACATAGCAAGCAAGCAAACGACCCCCATTATCTCCGCTCAGCAATGGACGCCACTGCAACGCCCCTCCACCCAACAGACGAATTCCTGCGCTCCTTCACCACGGGCTACGTCGTCATCGACGCCTTCGTGTGTCTGCTGGTTCCTCTGCTGGTGCAGCAAGCCATCACTTCCCTCCAGGGCTCGGGCGACTCGCTGCTCAGCCGCCTGTACAACCTGCTCTTCGGTAAGAAGGAGCCCGAGGGCGTGTACCGCATTATCGGCATCACGCAGCGCTTCAGCTCCGAGGGCCACAAGATCTGGGACTACGAACAGAAGAACCACCTGCTGCAGAAGGCCATCTCGCTCTACCTGGCGGACGTGCTGGACCTGGACAACAAGGACGCCAAGTACGAGCTGCTGCATCGGCCACAGAAGAAAAAGACGGCGGCAACGGACAGCGACGACGACGGAGACACGAGCGAGTCCTCGTACGCGTCGGACGAGTCGGACGACGACTACTGCGGCGCCGTGGACGGTCTGTGCTGGGAGGCGCTCCCCCAGGAGAACGAGTGGATCGAGGTGGAGGAAGGCATCCAGTTCAAGCACGAGACGGTCGAACCGGAGGACAAGGAGGAAAAGAAGACCAAGACACTCACGGAGACCAACGTCAACTTCAAGTTCTTCTCGACGCTGCCCGATGGCTCCGAGCGCATTGACGCGCACATCCAGCGCGCGTTCAAAAAGTACCAGGACATGGAGCGCAAGCGGTACTCCAAGGACACGCTCCGCTACTACTACATCCAGACGGGCGGGCCCAGCATTTTGGAGAAGGATGCGAGGGTCACGTACAAGCGGTACGCGCTGGGCGAAGAGAAGACGTTCGACAACCTCTTCTTCGAGGAGAAGGAGAACGTGGTGCAGCTGCTCAACAACTTCACCACCAAGTCCGGCAAGTTCGCCATCAAGGGCTTCCCGTACAAGCTTGGTCTCTTGCTGCACGGGCCGCCTGGCACGGGCAAGACGAGTCTCATCAAGGCCATCGCTCAGCACACGCGGCGCCATATCGTGACAGTTTCACTGGGTAAGATTCACACGAACCAGCAATTGCTCGACGCGCTCTTCGACATGAAATTCGCGGTGCAGGGCTTGGACTCGCCCGTCGAGATGGACTTTGAGGACGTCGTCTTTGTCATGGAGGATATCGACTGTGCATCGTCCATCGTGAACGCCCGCAACGACAGCGAGAAGCCGAGCAAGGCTGACCGCATGTTTGACAGCCAGAAGAAGGCTCTGGAGGAGGACAAGGAGGATGGTATGGCGGGGCTTATGGGGCCCATGCTCAAGCCGAAGGGAATCGAGGACAAGCTCAATCTATCGGGGCTACTCAACGTGCTTGACGGCGTCATCGACTGTCCGGGGCGCATCGTGATCATGACTACAAATTTTCCGGAGAAGCTTGACCCGGCACTGGTTCGCCCTGGACGCGTGAACAAGAAGCTGCTTCTGGGACGAATGGGTCCCGAGCAGGTACGGCAGATGGTCGAGTACTACTGCGACTCGAGTCTGTCGGAGGAGCAGCAAATGCGTTTGGATAATATTTTCGCAGCAAAGGGGGCGCGGTTCACGCCCGCGGAGGTGGAGGAGTTCTGCGCTGAGTTTGACGATGTGGATTCCATTCTGAGCGGCCTCGAGCGAGCTCACGAGAGCTAGGCTGCTAACTTTCAAAATACAATAGATACATTCGACATCCAAGCTTTGAATTCATTGCGCTACTCTGTTGAGTACTTCGACGTGCGTATCCTTGTCTGCGAGATAGCAACACTGTTCTGCAGCAAACCATTCTCGCCTGTGTCGAGTTACAAAAGTGCAATATCCAATTGTGTTTTGTTTTTTGCTGCTGTTCTGTAAGTCAAATATGTAGAGGACGAAACTAGCAAACAATATTCGCAATTCGAAATCAGGAAATGCAACAGCCAGGACCGCAACTCGAAAACAACTTGCATCAATACTTCACAAATGCAGAAAAACTCGACACAGGCGAGAATGGTTTGCTGCAGAACAGTGTTGCTATCTCGCAGACAAGGATACGCACGTCGAAGTACTCAACAGAGTAGCGCAATGAATTCAAAGCTTGGATGTCGAATGTATCTATTGTATTTTGAAAGTTAGCAGCCTAGCTCTCGTGAGCTCGCTCGAGGCCGCTCAGAATGGAATCCACATCGTCAAACTCAGCGCAGAACTCCTCCACCTCCGCGGGCGTGAACCGCGCCCCCTTTGCTGCGAAAATATTATCCAAACGCATTTGCTGCTCCTCCGACAGACTCGAGTCGCAGTAGTACTCGACCATCTGCCGTACCTGCTCGGGACCCATTCGTCCCAGAAGCAGCTTCTTGTTCACGCGTCCAGGGCGAACCAGTGCCGGGTCAAGCTTCTCCGGAAAATTTGTAGTCATGATCACGATGCGCCCCGGACAGTCGATGACGCCGTCAAGCACGTTGAGTAGCCCCGATAGATTGAGCTTGTCCTCGATTCCCTTCGGCTTGAGCATGGGCCCCATAAGCCCCGCCATACCATCCTCCTTGTCCTCCTCCAGAGCCTTCTTCTGGCTGTCAAACATGCGGTCAGCCTTGCTCGGCTTCTCGCTGTCGTTGCGGGCGTTCACGATGGACGATGCACAGTCGATATCCTCCATGACAAAGACGACGTCCTCAAAGTCCATCTCGACGGGCGAGTCCAAGCCCTGCACCGCGAATTTCATGTCGAAGAGCGCGTCGAGCAATTGCTGGTTCGTGTGAATCTTACCCAGTGAAATTGTCACGATATGGCGCCGCGTGTGCTGAGCGATGGCCTTGATGAGACTCGTCTTGCCCGTGCCAGGCGGCCCGTGCAGCAAGAGACCAAGCTTGTACGGGAAGCCCTTGATGGCGAACTTGCCGGACTTGGTGGTGAAGTTGTTGAGCAGCTGCACCACGTTCTCCTTCTCCTCGAAGAAGAGGTTGTCGAACGTCTTCTCTTCGCCCAGCGCGTACCGCTTGTACGTGACCCTCGCATCCTTCTCCAAAATGCTGGGCCCGCCCGTCTGGATGTAGTAGTAGCGGAGCGTGTCCTTGGAGTACCGCTTGCGCTCCATGTCCTGGTACTTTTTGAACGCGCGCTGGATGTGCGCGTCAATGCGCTCGGAGCCATCGGGCAGCGTCGAGAAGAACTTGAAGTTGACGTTGGTCTCCGTGAGTGTCTTGGTCTTCTTTTCCTCCTTGTCCTCCGGTTCGACCGTCTCGTGCTTGAACTGGATGCCTTCCTCCACCTCGATCCACTCGTTCTCCTGGGGGAGCGCCTCCCAGCACAGACCGTCCACGGCGCCGCAGTAGTCGTCGTCCGACTCGTCCGACGCGTACGAGGACTCGCTCGTGTCTCCGTCGTCGTCGCTGTCCGTTGCCGCCGTCTTTTTCTTCTGTGGCCGATGCAGCAGCTCGTACTTGGCGTCCTTGTTGTCCAGGTCCAGCACGTCCGCCAGGTAGAGCGAGATGGCCTTCTGCAGCAGGTGGTTCTTCTGTTCGTAGTCCCAGATCTTGTGGCCCTCGGAGCTGAAGCGCTGCGTGATGCCGATAATGCGGTACACGCCCTCGGGCTCCTTCTTACCGAAGAGCAGGTTGTACAGGCGGCTGAGCAGCGAGTCGCCCGAGCCCTGGAGGGAAGTGATGGCTTGCTGCACCAGCAGAGGAACCAGCAGACACACGAAGGCGTCGATGACGACGTAGCCCGTGGTGAAGGAGCGCAGGAATTCGTCTGTTGGGTGGAGGGGCGTTGCAGTGGCGTCCATTGCTGAGCGGAGATAATGGGGGTCGTTTGCTTGCTTGCTATGTGCCACTCAGACGGCGAATTGAACAATGAGACAGCGAGGCTTTGCCTTCCTTCCAGCGGTTGGGACCTGACACGTACCCGTTCGGTCCAAGTCACTTCGACTTCGACCGCCTGTATCACCATATGATCGCTTTCGATCATCGAAAACGCGAATGATGGTCGCTCGATCAGACTGCGTACAGCGATGTTTGCTTGCTTTGATACTTGCTTATAGCGGTAGTCTACCGTCAGATGGTTTGCGATACCAATGATGCCTTCTTACTTGGATGATTTGCGTATACGATACCCTGCATTACCGCATGTTACGCATTCTGGCAGGTTTCAACCCACCATCACTCACGCCAACTTCAACAATCGGTGCTGATTGGCTGGAGGGGCGAACAGCGAAGTGGGTACACCACGTCATTACCACGATACTTGCGGTTGCTGGAAGATGCTGTTCGTTCCCCGTCCAAGAGCTCACTTCCGAATTTGCGCCGAAGCGCCCGCACCACACACATTCACACACACACACAGACAGCGCTGCCATCCGCCGCCATGAGCTCCACCGCCGTCGAGTTTGGACTCATCAACACCTTCCGCACACACAACGTGCTGCTGGACACGCTGCTGTGCATGCTCGTGCCGCTGCTCATCCAGAAGGTCGTGGCGTACATGCAGCAGTCGCCCAAGTCCCTCTTCGCCATGCTCCAGCACTTCCTCTTCCCCAAGAAGCACGAGCACCGCGTCACGCGCGTCATCGAAGTCAAGCAGCGCTTCAACCGCTGGGGAAAAGTCCACGACTACGACCAGAAGAACCACTTGCTGCAGAAGGCCATCTCCATTTACCTGGCCGACGTACTGGACCTCAAGAGCAAGAACGCGCAGTACGAACTGCTCGAGAAGACCAAGAAGAAGAACAGAACCGTCACCAAGTCGCTCCTGGACTCGGCCACCAGCGCGTCCGACTGTTCCACCACCGGCTCCGAGTCCTCGGACGATGACGACGACGAGTATTACGGCGAACTGAACCGCCTCAACGTCGAGGCGCTGCCTCCGCTCAACGAGTGGATCCAAGTTGAGCCGGGCGTCGACTTCAAGCACGAGACGGTCGCGCCCGAGAGCTCCGGAGACGGCAAGAAGGTCACTGTCAAGGAGTCCACCGTGAACTTTCGCTTCGAGTCGTCGCTGCCCGACGCGTCCAAGCGCATCGATGCCATCATCGACCGGGCCTTCAAGAATTACCAGGACATTGAACGCCGCAAGCACGTGGAGGACAAGTCCCGTTACTTCTACATCCAGGCGGACACGGCAGCTGGCAACACGGAGGGAGACGACAACGCAAAGGCCGTGGTCTCCTACAAGCGGTACGCACTAGGAGAGGAGAAGACCTTCGACAACCTCTTCTTCGAGGAGAAGGAGACGGTGCTACAGCTGCTCGACAACTTTGAGAGCCGCGCCGGCAAGTTCGCCATCAAGGGCTTCCCGTACAAGCTCGGCCTCTTGCTGCACGGGCCGCCCGGCACAGGCAAGACGAGTCTTATCAAGGCCATTGCGCAGTACACGAAGCGCCACGTCGTGACCATTTCGCTCGGCAAGATCAAGACGAACCAGCAGTTGCTCGATGCGCTCTTCGACATGAAGTTCGCGGTGGCAGGGCTGGATTCGCCCATCGAGATGGACTTTGAGGACGTCGTCTTCGTCATGGAGGATATCGACTGCGCGTCGTCCATTGTCAAGGCGCGTGCCCCGGAAGTGGACAACACAAATACCAAGACGGAAGCCACCGGCGCTGAGAAGCCTGCACAGTCCGAAGACGACAAGCTGGTGTCCACGATGATCAAGGCGTGCCTCGAGGACGAGAAGAAGTACAACATGCGCAACGACAAGCTCAACCTCTCGGGCCTGCTCAACGTGCTGGACGGCGTCATCGACTGTCCTGGCCGCATCGTGATCATGACCACGAATCACCCGGAGAAGCTCGACCCCGCACTCGTGCGTCCAGGTCGCGTGAACAAGAAGCTGCTGCTGAGCTACATGGGCTGCACGCAGATCCAGCAGATGATCGAGTACTACTCCGCCGACAAGCTAAACGAGTTGCAGACCCGACGGCTGACGGAAGCATTCGAGTTCTCGTCGCAGTCATTCACTCCGGCAGAGATCGAGGAGCTCTGCGCAGAGCACGACGATGTGGACGCTGTGCTGGGTGGCTTCGAGCGGCTTGCCGCAAAGAACTAAAAGATTGATCACCTCCTGTCTGTACCATGTTAGACTGCATCTCACGACGCAAAATCTCGTTAATCAAGCAAACCAGATTTCATTCAAACACACTTACACTCTCGAGCATTGTAAGTCAGTCGCCCAGCAGGAATGGAGGCCGCACGACCTTGGCCTCCCACCGCATTGCAAGCAACAAAATCTCCAGCATCCACATGCGTGTATTCACAGCCTCTGTGCTGTACACGATGCCACCGTAGCTGAATACGACAGCGTTTTCGTTGCCTGGTTCGTCTTCGAACAGCGTCCTACAGACACACAGAACGACCCGCCCGATAAGCATATTGCAGTGTCCAGGACAAGTACAACCACGTACCATGTGAACATGTCCATCCATTTGTCTTCGTGCTCAACTAAAGGATCAAACTGACGAAAACGTCCGCATGATTGCGGAGGAACTTAGGACTACGATGCATTCTTACGATCGGTACCGGTAGTGGTGAGTAGAGCAATGGCTGTCAACGTCCAGCAAGAAACAACAAATGTTCGTTGAAGGGTACTGTTGGTGGAGCACCGCTTCAATGCCATATTGCTCGCTGAATCGGTGGGCATTCGATTGTACTAGGGACCCAAGCCTTCAGTAGTTCTCTTCAGCATCTTCCGCTTCTCCTTTGCGGTGCAGCTTGCCTAGCAGGATACCCCAGTCTTTCTCTCCCAAGGAGTGTTCGATGGGACCACGAAGTTAAGCGGCACGCTGCGATGGCCATGCAAGTCCTCGTACGTGGTCAACAATGGCTCCACCCGCTGTTCCCACTTCGCAACGGGGTCTCAAGGCGGAACTCTACCGCTTCCAACTCGTCCAGAGACCGACTAGTCTGGTCAAAATAGGACCCCCGCCTACGAATATTTGTCACAACTCCAAGTTTAATACCGTGTAGTTCCTCTGGCCAAGTTGCATCCGACGGAACCTCGAACGATGTCGGGACCCGAGAGTGTCCGTGAAGTCTGTAGAAGCACTTGAGTGCTGGAAGAATACGTTCCCCAAACTCTGCCTGGTCAGCATCGCAGAGTTTGGCATAGGAAGTCGTTAACTATAGCATCAGTTTGGGTTAAGTGACATCAATGTACCTCACTCACAACAACATTCCAGACAAATCCAATCGCTTCCAATTGAGGCTTGTCTTGAGATACATAGTCAGCGTATGCATTCGAACAACGAATTTCTTTGACGAGTTTTAGGCCCCATGCTTGCTCCGGCCAATTTCCGTTTTTCGAAACCACAAACTTAGCCGGTACTCGACAATGCCCATTCAATTGATGAAAAACCCGAAGCGATGGCAGAATACACTCATTCCACTCCGCCTGGTAGAAATTCCAAACAAATCCAATCGCTTGCAATTGAGGTTTGTCTCGAGAGACCTGTGCAGCGTATGCATCCGCAACACGAATTCTACTAACAGCATTTCCGAGCTTTATTCCCCACGTTGGCTCCGGCCAGTTTCTGTCTGACGGAACTACAAAGTTAAGTGGTACTCGACAATGCCGTTTAGTTGGTGATAAAACTGAAGCGATGGCAGAATACGCTCACTCCACTCCGCCTCGTAGTAACTCCAAACAAATCCAATCGCTTCCAATTGAGGCTTGTCTCGAGATATATACTCAACGTACGCATTCTCCTGGCGAATACTTTGAACGATCGTGCCGAGGGGCATTCCCCACGCATCCTCAGGCCAAGGTTGGGATCGTGGAACTAGAAATGCTTTCATCACACAGCAGCGACCAAATTTGTCATGAAACACCTTTAACGAAGGAATCACTTTCTCGCGCCAATCGCGATCCGATATTGTCGAGTCATGGCAGAACTTCAGTCGCTTCAGCTCTACTGCATCTGCTTTTGTTTGCTTGACGAAGTCCCATCGACTGCGTATGTTCATAACTGTGCTGCCTAAAAATTTCCCCCACAATCGCTCAGGCCACTTCGGATCGTCCTTGGGAATACTACGTAGTAACAAAAGGCGCGGGCACATCCGTGTGTCCCTCGAGGTCGTGGTATCTACAAAGTGCAGGCAGCACAAAGTGGTCCCACCTGTATTGGGTCGAGTCCCATGCATCTCATCCAGCTCCTTCTTCTGCATGGGATCAATCTCCAAACCTCCTTCTCTCCACTGTTTCCTCAGCCATGCACCGTGCTTCCCCAGGGGATACCCCCACGCCGCTTTCGGCCACGCTTCATCTTCAATTGGAACTTAAAAGTTAACAGGAACCATCAAGTGCTTCTCCAGCCTAGGAACGTGTGGAGTGAGGGCTTCACTGCTTGTTGCCACGCTATGGGGCTGTGCACATTGAGCCTCGTCCAGGAGGAATCGTCTTGAGCTTGGGAGGAGAAAGAACGAACAGAACGCACCGTATACTGCAAGCAAGCTCTAGTCAGCACCGGGTTAGAGGACGGACTGCCCAAGACGCGAGCCGCAACATTGCGCAAAATGCCCAAAAAATGTGTGACGGGAAGCGAAGTTGATTTTCATCCAATCAACGAGTGTTATTCTCTTTTCCTCCAATCCGACGGCAGTTGTCAGAAATCGCAATGGCCGGAGCTAGGCTGGCGTTGACGGCGCTCTGCGGCCTCTCTGCAGCCTTTGCAGCGTCTTCCCGTGCCCCCGACGGCCCCCTACAAGCTCTCGAGACGTCTCCTCTGTTCACACTACAGGAATCGGCCGACGCGTCGCTCGTTTGGGCCGAATACGAGCGATTTCTGCTCTCCAGAAGCCGCTCGACGCCCCTTTTGCTCTATTTCTCATCACTTTCCAATTGTTTCAGTGAGATTGAAGAGTACCACGATGAAGGCCAAGAGAAGAGGTCAATGGAGAACTCTTTCGCAGCCCAAGGGGCCTGCATGCGCCATCAGAAGCTCGTGGACGCAGCTGTAGAGCTCGCAGCTGAGAAATTGTCCACTCCGCAGCTCCCTGTGGTCCGCGTGGACATCCGGCAATGGCCTCAGATGCTGCACTATGTGAGTAGATAGAAGTGCTATTCGTTGTGCTTTTAGTAGTGATTTCTAACAAGTGGATGAATTTCTATCGAGCAGCATCTGATTTCAGAGACCCCTTCGCTGCTGTGGATGCCTGGACGCGCGTCTGGCCGCTTCCAGCGCTACCCGCACGTCGAGACCAACTTCATGGATCTCCGAGCCAATGGATCGCTTTTCACTGGCAAGTTGAGCGATGTGGACTTTAATGAGGACCAGGAAGGTCTCCAACAAAATGAAATGGCCAAGGAGGCCGTGGCTAAAGAGGTTACTGCCTTTGCGCGTCTGTGCCAAGAACGCAGTGGTTATCTCGTTCGCAATGCGCGTGGAGGACTGTCGCCAACTGTTCCAGTGAGTTATGGCCCTGGAGAGGAAGGGTTTTCTGGCTTGGAGCTTATTCCAATCCTTGGATTTCTGGCGTTCGTTGCGATGGTGCTGAACGACAACCGAGAGTTTGTACTTGGAGTGGTGCGGACTCGGCTGTTTTGGTTTGTTCTGTGCCTTGGAGTTATCTACGTTGCGCTGAGCGGCCTCTTCCATTCGATCATCCACCGCCGAGCTTGGTGCTACTTCGGTCGGATGCATGGCTTCGTGTTTGTCTATCCAAGTTCACGCCGGCAATTCGTGTTGGAAGGACTCGTGAATGGCACTTGGAGTTTCTGGTTATCACTAGGAGTTATGAGTATCACCGATGTGACACCAGCACTACACTCGCGTCTTTCTCGGGAAGAGGTCATTCGGTGGTCGCTCTTGCTCGTGGTGATCTCGTACATGGCTCTTTACTTGACGTTCCTCATGAAGTACAGGTGGCTAGCCTAGCAAAGCAAATGTACAGGGGTGGGTTATCTTCATCATGAATAATAAACTTTTGATTTCACACTGCGACTGGGGACTCAATCGCCAGCTCCTTTGAGGCAGTCGTAAGAGAAGTGGTTTGTAGATTTGTCTCGTTGGTCCCCCTTAACTTTTCTCGACCGTCCTTCCAGCCAAAGCGAGAGATACACAAGTGCTAGCATGGTCGGGATCTCAATCAGTGCTGCGACGACACTCATCATAGCTGGGTCGGAATCAAGACCGAATGTGGCGACAGCGACCCCCAACGAAAGCTCGCAGTTGTTGCTCGTGGCTGTGAATGCCAGAGTCACACTCTGTGCGTGCGTGGCGCCGCAACTTTGACTCATGAAGAAGGAGCTCGTGAACGTGAAGATGAAGTAGATCGTGAACGGCACCATGGAGAAGAGCACCGAGCCGATGGTGGTCGTGATACGTTGGCTCTGCGACGCGAAGAGCACCACGATCGTGAACAACAGCGCCAAAACCGCCAGCACGTCCAATTTGGGGGTGAATTCGTCAAAGTACCAGGCGTTGCCCTTCCAGCGTCGAAGGAAGAACCAACTCGCAATGCCAAACACGAACGGGATGCCCATGTAGATACCAACGTTGCTGGCCACTTCCGTGACGGAGATGTGGAGACTTTCCTGGGATTCATCATCGATCCCCATGGAACTTGGCATCGTGTTGAGGAAGAAACTCGCGTAGAAGGAATACAACGCCATAGTCCAGAGGGAGTTCACGGCGATGAGTGCAGCCCCGTACTCGAGGTCTCCGCCCGCGATGGAGATCCAGATCATGACCATTCCGATGCAACGCGCGCAGCCCACGAGGATGAAGCCTGCGTCGTTGTGGAAGAAGCCTGAGGCGAGCAAGAACATGGTCATGGGGCCCACCACCCAGTTCTGCACCGTACTGAGCAGCAGTAGCCGCCAGTCTCGGAGCACGGCACCGACCACCTCCCAGCGGACGTTGGCCAATGGAGGAAACATCATGGCCAAGAGTCCAGCGCCCACCAGCAGATTCATGCTCCCCACAGTCGTGGACTCGATGAACGAGTGAACGGCCGAGAGCTGTCCGAGGCCGATACCCGCGCCGGCCGACAGCAGAATCCACAACGGAAGGAACCGGTCGAGCACCGACAACTGACTGGCGATTCCTGTGTCGGCATCGTGGACGGACGGGTCGTGGTAGTCAGTCTCCGCCATGAATGAAGCTCCTTTGACACGCACTTGGTGGAAGTTGATTGGCAAATGGACGAGTGAGGAGCTACTCGATTTGCAGACTGTGGACAGAGAACCATTACTGCGTGTCTAGCGAGTCACTTCGCAGTTGAACTCCGAACAGTAAGAGCCCCACACTAATCTCCTCAATGCCGCTGTGTTCTCTCTGCGGCGCGCAGACGCCCAGCGGCCGCTTCTGCTCCGAATGCGGCGCCCCTTTCGTCTCCACTGAGCAGCAACGAGTGCCGCCGCGGTTCCAAGAGCAAATGTCCTTCGAGGAGCGCGACCAGAAAGCGCTGCTGTACCAGGACCCCGGCACCACCGCCCAACCAGCAATCCCCGTCGTGTACGTGGACGAGCACGGGGCTGCTGACAGAAGCACCGGCGGGAATCTGTCGTCGGTATCGTCTACCTCTTCCAATGCACAGGAGACCGCCAACAACGGACGCGTCCTGTCCTCTAGAAGCTCCGGAATCCTCAGCGGACGATACTCGGACCACCCCAACTGCGATATCTGCGGCTTGGCTTTCGACGTCACTAAACGCCGTCACCAGTGGTGCGTTTGGGTCTAACATGAAGTCTGTCCTACTGGAGACTAACGTCTGTGTATCTGTCTGTCTATTGATACAGTCGTGCGTGTGGTCGCTACGTGTGCGGCAATTGCTCGCCATTGCTGCTGCTGATCCCAGAAGGAGACCAGATCGAAGGTGCCAAGGGCTACGACCCGTCCGTCCCTCAGAGAGCGTGCTTGCATTGCGCGCCTCGACTGCGCCCACTGCAAGAGGATCTGGTGGCTCGTTGTGCCAAGGCCAATGTCGAGACGGCGCCGCACGAAGCCAAGTCGCGGCTGCACGTGCCGTTCTCGCCTTCTCTGGAGAAAGAGTGCACGAACGCGGCAGATATCATTGGCAACTTCTTCCGGAACGACTCGGGCGCGTCGGGGGACAGGTCCATTCCGATCGCAATGCTCGAGAAGGCACACGGCTTGGCTATCATGACGATCGTCAAGGCTGGCTTCCTCATTGTCGGCAAGGTCGGCACGGGTATTGTGGTGTCACGATTGCCGGACGGATCGTGGTCGGCGCCCTCGGCTATTGGTACCGTGGGGCTCGGCGGCGGCTTTGAAATTGGCGGAGAGATCATCGAGGTCATGATCATCCTCGGGTCCCCCGCTGCCGTGCAAGTTTTCCACTCGCCACAGGTGAACTTGGGCGCAGGTCTGGATGTCGCAGTCGGGCCCTACGGACGATCGGCAGCCGCTGCCGCAGCTCTCAGTAGCTCCGGCCTCAATGGCAACTACAGCTACTCGATCAGCAAGGGTTTGTACGCTGGCATCTCGCTTCAAGGCTCAGTGATCGCTACACGCAACGACTTGAACCGCAAGTTCTACGGTCAGGACCTGGAGGCGAGCGCGTTGCTCAGCGGATCTGTAGGCCAGCCCATGGCGGCGAGACCGCTGTACGAGGCGCTGGACCGCGCCATGCGCGGCATTCAAGAGCACAAGGAGGTGCTGGCCGAGATGTCTCGCATGATGGGAGCTTGCAGCGCCTGCAACTGCCAGGCCTTCGTCGCGCACTCTCACCAGGTCTTGAACAAGAAGTGCAAGACGTGCAACCACATCCATTAGTCTAGACAGCAAGTAGTTAGCAAGTTAGCAAGACCATTTTAATCAAACCCAAAGTGAGACTCAGCAAGACTCTGGACGATTTTCTGATTACGCGACACAAGATGCAGATGACTTCAATTGCACTCTGATAGCACACGCACTACGGCTCGTTCTCTCTCTCCTATCTTGTGAGACCATCACTTTCTCAACGCCAACGTGTGCTTCAGCGGCCTATGCAACGAAGCTGGCGGGCTCAACGCCCACACCACCGCAGTTCTGGTGCACAAGCTTGGCGAACTGCAGAGCAAGTGCGTCGGCGTCTTGCTGGGTGTCCGCCTCGGCGTACACGCGCACGGCGTCCTCGGTGCCCGACGCGCGCACGAACGCACGGCCGCGCTTATTGGCGTACTCCTGCAAAGCTGCGTCGAGGGCAGAGCGAAGGCTGTCCGGAGCCAGCACCTTAGTGTCGTCCTCCTCGTCCGACTTGATCACGGTGCGGTCGGCCACCTTCACCTTCGTCTGACGGCTCGGCAGGTCGTTGTAGATAGCGTCCCAGTCGCTAATACTCCAGTTCTTCTGGACAAGCAGCGCCTCCACGAACAGCAAGTCGCACATGGCGTCGCCCGTAGCCTGGTTCACAAGTTGCGAAGCCGCCAGCAGCTGGGAAAGCGCGAGCTTCTTGCGCTCGTCGTGGAGCGTGTTCTCCCACTTGTGCAGCTTATCCATCAGCGCGTCCTTGAACACCACCGTGCCGTGGCCGTTGGCCTCAAAGTACACGGCCATGTCGAACTGTGTGGCCTTCTCGTGGCAGTACTTCACGCCAGTCATTGCCTGCTCAACGCGGATACCCTGCGCCTGCAGATATTGCGTGGCTGCGCCGTTGGCGTACGCAGTCATTACGCAGCCAAATGTCACGCCTTCCTGGTCCAGCTCCAGCGCGTGCAGTTTCTCCGCCAGGAACTCAGCAAACAGGCAGGCGATCTTGTTGCCGTCCAGCAGGTGCCACGTGCCCTCGTCGTCGAAGTAGTGGAACACCACGCGGTCGCCATCGCCGTCCATGCTGCAGTAGCGCTTGCCGCGGTCGTTGTCACGGGACATGTTGTTGGGCGGCTGACGGGACTTCTCCACGTGCTCGGCGCCGCACTGAAGGTTCAACTCGCCATTTTCGGGCGTGTTGACAATCTCCAGGCGCAGTGAGTCGCCCAGATCCTTAGCCAGCTTAGCCACCTGCAGAGCACCAACACCGTGAGCGCAGTCCACGTAAAGCGGGGCACGCGTCTCGAGGCGCTGCGACAGAGCAGCAAAGTCAATATCAAAGCCATGTCAGTAACAGTGCAGTTTCCGATCTTTGCACAGCAAGTAAACTTCTCACCTTGGAGTCGTGCGTGGCCGTGAGCTGCTTGAAGGCGTCGCTCAGCATGTTGTAGTAGCCCACCTCGGACGCCCAGTCTCCCTTGTTGTACTGCTCATAGTTCCACTGCAACAACAGCACACATGAACCCCATCAGAAACCCCTTCTACCCCCTCCGTCTCTGCACTAGAACAGCCTCATACCATGCGCACGAGGTGGTGCAGCTGCGGCGTCGTCTGCAGTCCAAAGTCCAGCACGTTGCCGCCAATCACGAGCGAACCCTCGCGCGCGAGCTCCGCCAGGTGCTCACTGGACGGCCGCGTGTCCTTGGCGATGAACACGTTGCCCGTCTGGTCCAGATCGATCTTCTCGGCCGCCACGATCGAGTCCAGCACTTCCACGACTTTGTCCTGCGCCGCATTGGCCAACTGCATGGCGTACGTCTCCCAGCGCTGGCTCAGCATGTCGCCCTTGGGGTCGATGAGCTTCAGGCCGTTGTCCGTCGCCGCGTTGTGCGACGCCGTGATCATGACGCCCACGATCTTCCCCACGCTCTTGGAGCGCAGCACGGCGAGCATTCCCATGCGGTGGCACGTGGACACCAGCAGCGCCGCATTCTCACGGAAGCCCGCCGTCCCGTAGCGCAGCTCACGCGCGCCCAGTCGCTCGGCGCGCGGGTACTTGGCCGTCTCCTCGGCCACGCGCGGCGTCTTGTCCAGCACACTCGCGCCGCTCATCGTTGCTCCTCTCTGGTCTCTTGGGTCCGAATCGGAATGTGAGCTTTCGAGGTCTAGAGGGGAGGCTACGGACGCGCGGATTGGCTGAAAAGGGGATCGGTCTCAATCAGACGAAATGCGACGCCCATGCGACTTGTGCGAGAATGGCCGATGCCGTAGACGAACATGATAAACATTGGGGGCGTGCTGTCGACTGATAAATACTCTCCTATGCCTTCGGGCATCGCTGTCTGGCTGCCTATCGGATGTGGTGTGTGGTCGAACGGACCTACTGTCTCGGTGGCGGCGTCTACTGGGTGTGCTGGCTGGCCGCCTTTTGCGACGGCAGCGGTACATTGTTGGAAAACTGTTGCGGCTCGTCCACGCCCTCGTGCGCCGACACGAGGATGTTGTCGATGGTCTGCACGGCGTTCTCTACGTTCTGGAAAGCGCCCACGAGGTAGTGCAGTTGGCGCAGCAGCACGAGCAACATGCCGTCCGTCGCCTGTCGTGATGCTTCTAGACGTGTCTTGAGTGCCTGCAATGACAGCGAGTAAAGCAAAGTTAGTGCCATCATTCACATCAATATCAGCGCGAAGAACCGAGCGCGAAAACTTACCATCGTACGACGATACTGCGCCAAACGACTCGAACGGCACGCGGGGCAAGGTGTCGGCTCGCCCGTCACGTCGTCGACACCCCAGTCGGTGCAGCCATTCGACCCGGTTGAGCACCGGCCGCCCAGATAGTACGCCTGCAGCGTATCGTACTCGTCAGCGTTGAACGGCAGCTTCGCGATGTCGGAGACGACCTTGCGAACATGCACCTCCATGGTGCTTTCGTATCGGGGGCTCTTCAATGAAAGTCTCTTTTCGCAGGATCCTCCCGAGCGTGGAAAGCGACCCATAGACCCACGCGACGGGATCCGAATCATGCGCGGTGGCCGGTTGCTACTCGTTTTGGATGGAGAGCTACCCCCACTGCCACCTGCTGAGCCGGACGCACCGCTGCCAGGCCCGTTGTGAGGAGGGGGCAGCAGTCCGAGCAGTGCGTTGGCGCTTCCAGATCGTGAGCCACCACCGCTTCCGCCTCCATTCACACTACTAATACTACCTGATGATGAACCGGCCTTCAGGTTTCCCTCGAGCTTCTGGAATTTGGGGTGTTGCACCACTGGCGATGACCCCTCACCTGCGTCGCTATCAGCACCTGAATCCGTTCCTCCTGTCGTCGTTCTATCGGCTGCTGTATTTCCTGCGTCCTCGGTGGGCTTCCGCTTGTGACTGGGGGAATACCCGACGCAGCAGCGGCAGCTTGTGCAGCTGCACGCGCGTCGTGTAACCCCTTCAGCACTAACTCGTTTCGGGAAACTGCATCTGATTCTCTTCTACCGTCGCTGGAGCCGATCGATGCAGGCACTGCCACGACGAGACTTAGATCCACTCCTGTGAGCTTAAACAGCACTGAATGCACGTTAGCGTTGATGGCACCCACGATGCAGGAAGCAGCGTAGTTGTTGGCACCCTTGGTGGCCAGCGACGCTCCGTTGAGACTAGGGTGTTGGTTCTTTTTCATGTATTGAGTGCTCGCCCAATCGTGGCCATCCACAAGTAAACACAGCAGCGCGCGACTGCGAGCCAAGCCCACAACGCTGAGCTCGCGCAGCCCAAGTAATGACATGTGCGTGTAGCTCACGTCCAGTACACGTAACTCCGAATTTTGGGCCAGCAGCGCTCCAAAGGCACTAGCGCCCACATCTCCCAGTGGGTTGTGATCCATGTACAAGTTCTGCAGCCGATTCGCGCCGCACAAAGAGCGCGCCAAGGCGATGGCGCCTTCCTGATCTACTCCATTTTTCCCAAGCTCCAACGTCTGCAGCGCTACGTGACCAGTGGTGAAAGCGGAAGCCAAATGACGCACCCCTGCACTCCCCACTTTGTTCTGTCCTAGCGTAAGTTCCTCCAGCGATTTGTTCTGCGTTAAGGCCGCCGCAAGACTCTGCATCCCCGTGGCACCGATGCCATTTGTCCCCAGATACAGCGCTCGTAGCGCTGAGTTGCCTGCAATACCGTCTGCCAGATGTCGCGCGCCTTCCTCTCCAATATTATTGCCGCTGAGGTGAAGACTGCGCAGATGCGTGTTCTTGGTCAGCGCCTGAGCGAGCGCGCGGGCTCCTGCGGGTCCAATCTCGTTTCCTGACAGGTATAAGCTCTCGAGCGACGTGTTGGTCTCAAGCGCCTCTGCCAGCTGCGTCGCGCCCTTGTCCGTCAGGCGGTTGAAGCCGAGATCGAGCGTGCGCAGCTTGGAGGCTCCGTGGGCGAGCACGTCGCCCAGCAATCGCGTGCAGGCGTCTCCGAGCGAGAAGCCGCCGAGCTTGAGGACGCTGTACGGGGCCAAATCTCTGCGGATCCGAGCGCTCACGGCCTCCCAGTCGGTCTTGGCGGCGTCGGCGGCGTCCACGTCGCGGTAGTATCTTCGGATGTGGCTGTGGAGCAGCTCGCGTGACGGACACGCGTCGGCGTTCAGCGGCGCGTCGTCTTCTGCGCCTTGTGCGGCGTTGGCGGCTGCGGCCGGCGGCTTGTTCTCCGAGTCGTCGCTGCTGCTGTTGCTGTTGCTGTTGGTGAGACTCGCGGCCTTGTGGAACTCGCGCTCGCTGTACTTGAAGCGCGCGCTCACGTCTCGCATCATCCGGAGGCGGCGCGGCGTGACGAGAGCGAGCGGCTTCCTACTGGCTCTGGCTGCTGCGGAGTGGCGGATCCGGCAAGAGGCGGCGGCGTCACTCGTCGCTAATGGCGCGAGTGTGGGAGTGCGCTGCTGGGCCACGGCTGGAGCCTGAGAGGGAAGGGCAAGCGCGATACAGAAGCCAAGTCTTTTCTCTGTTCGAAAAAAGGCCGCGCGCGCATTGGCCGTTAAGCGCGCAATAATGGCGAATCGCAGGCGGCGGAAAAGGAGGCGGGCGAATTGTTGGGGGCGCGGCGCGGCTGCCGCGAGCGAGTCACGCGGCAACGAACTGCTGCGAACGATTATGGCATTCGCCCTCATGGTCCTGGACGCCGCCACCGGGTGGAGTTCGCTTCTTTAGTGCTGTCATTTTGGTGGGGATGCGCGGAACAAATAGCAGCGATTGGCTGAAAGTCGCTGAAGAGCAGGTCGCCTTGGCGAGCGCCTAATTTCTCCAAAATCTACCTACAATTGCTAGTACATTCAGCCTCCCTCGTCTATAGTGGCATTTTCGATCCGGTAGCAGCGCCCCGCTCCTGCCCTGACCGAGTGGGAAACCGAGTTATCGGCAACTTGACCCCGCGATGCTTTCGAACTCGGTGGCGGCGGCGACAAAGGCGATCGCCGAGACCGCTGCTGGCGAAGACCAGCCGGTCGAGTTCGCGCTGACTGTGTGCGTGTGTGTTTGTGTCTTACATCGTCGGCTGGCTGTTGCAGTCGGTCAGATCGTCCCGGGGTGCACTTTTGAGTCTCTGCCGAGTGAGAGCGGAGCACGTGGCGTGGCGCGGTCTGCCCAGCTGCTACTGCCTGCAGCGCAGAACGAGGCGAGCCTGCTCGAGGTCCTTGACGCGCCTTCGCCTCGCAAACAGACGCGATCGCTGCCATCTCGCTCGCTGCTTGGGCGCCCGCCATGTTTGTTAAACGGAACTGGCCCCTGCGCGTGTCGATTTGCACGAGGGCAGCAACGTGTCCCCGCGGCGGAGAGTGTTGCTGGCGCTCCAAGCGGAGTCGACTTCAGTCGCGAACTGAAGCGGGATAGGGGTTTGACCAAATCGCGCGACCTATTGCAAACGGCTTTCGGCTGGCGAGCTGCGCGCGACGGCGTGGCCTTCGACAGCAGGGCAACAGACCGTGGACCTCCCGACAGCAGCTCCCGCTGCGGATCAGGCGATCTGTCGCACAGCACTCCCTCCTCCGAGACGGATGAGTGTGGCGCCAATGAGTCAATCGGATACTTTCCTCTGCTGAGACCGATGAACTCCACGCGCTTTGGCGCCGCAGCACCAAGCGGCCGTGAGAGCCTTAAGACACTCCACCGGCGGCTGGAAAGTGTCGTCAATCCTGGTTTCGTCGGTGGAGTCGTCGACAAGTGCGGGCGCATCCCCACTGTAAACATGCCTCCCGTAGAGACGGTCCCTGCCGGCCACGAACAAGAGCTCCATTATCAAAAATGCCAGCGGAGTCTCCTTTGCCGTTTAACATGTTACACCACTGCCGCTGCTGCTCGGGGGCCGTGGCGTGCATTTACATTCCTATTGTCGCTGCCGTCACCACCACAACACTCTGTGGTCGACTGTACGGTTCCTCGCCGCTTGATTCCTTAATTTTTTGCGCTGCGCCGACGAGCTCGGACATTCTATCGCTAGAGCTGTCCGCGTCCACGCACGAGGCCGCAGCGCGCCACTTGATTCAAGCCGATCCCAAGCAGCCTGATCTGTCTTTCGAGAAGGCCTTGCCTCGTCGCGTTTATAGCGATCCAAGCACTGCTTGGTCGGCAAGAGCGCAGCAACCGAAATCGATTCGATTTATGCGCACGGTGTAAAGCGTACTGCAGCACAGCTCGGGATGCAGCACCCTTGTCTGTCCGACAGACTCTGTCGGGGCGGCTCGGCTGAGGGATCTCAAGGAAGGAAGGCCTTGGAATTCGTGTTGCCGGCGCAGTGCATTGTACAGTCTTCCCAGCGTTGCCGTGTGCGGAAAGATTGTTTTTCTCGGCATGTAAGTGCCACTGCGGGATTCCCAGCATCTTCATCGCCATACCGTTTGCTTTTGTTCGCTCCAATCGAGTTGTGGTCGCAGGCGATACGCGCAAGGCTCACGTCATGCGAATCGCACGGTGCGATCCAGCTAAGCATGGCCACGACGCCTACACTCGCGGCGGTGAGTCGACTTGTAAGAACGGCCGACGCACAATACGAACCGTGGAGCTGTTGCAAGCGATGGGATACACGCCGAGTTTGCATCGGTCGCCTGAAGAAGACCCCATGCTTCCGTGGACTTGTCGAGCAGCAGTAGCGCGCTCAACGCCAGGGTAAGGCAGTCGTAACAAAGGCTGCTATTTTGACGACTTGGTTGAGTTGGGAGCGATCGAGTGGGGCCGTTGCTGACCATGTTGACCAGTTCGCGACTTCGTGGTCCCATTAAGCGTTCCCATGTCCCTGAAGAGAGAAAGACTGGTGGATTCTGCTGGGCAAGGTCTGACACATGAAAATACCCGTGGAAGCTGACGAAACGAACCGAAGTGTTGTAGAATCAAATGCAATGTGCTTGAGAGAACACTTGTCACGAAGCAATCTGCCATCAGGTTGAAGTCGGTGACCAACACTCCTAAATGCGTTTAGCAACTCCTAAGTTCGTATGATATAGCCCACTAAGTTCGCGTTTTCGTAACTGGGGGATACGCCCGCCAGCCAGTCCCAAGTGACCATGAGCAAGGTGCGTCTGCGTGCTGCTCTGTCCTCCTCCTCCTCTCTAACGCTTCTGTCGCCCTCTTCACTTGCTGCAGGAGGCGCTGGTGACGCTACTGGCCCGTGAGATGGACCGCGTGGCGCGCAACGGCGAGAATTGGCAGGAGCGGATGGCGGCGCTGGGCGAGATGCAGCGCGCCTTTGAGCAGCTGGAGCAGGACCCGCCCGCCGGTACCGTCGCTGCCAGTCTGAGTACGGAGCTGTGGAAGACGCTGCGGCCGCTCAAGAACATGGTGCAGGATTTACGCTCCCAGATCGTCAAGGAGGTGTGCGCTCTGCTCACGACCATGTCACGCGTCACACGGGACGCCATGGCTCCGTTCTTACGGGACATTTTGCCTACGCTCGTGGAGGTGCGTGGCAGTGGCAATAAAGTGTGCGGGACGTACTGCGGAGAGTGTCTCGAGGCGGTGGTGACCCAGACGGTGGTCAAGGGCGCCACGCTGCGGCTCTTCGTCGACATTTTGCTCGACAGCAAGAACAAACTCATCCGCCTCTGCTGCATCTCGTGTCTGCGGCGCGCACTCGTGACGTGGAGCCCCGTCATGGACAAGAGCGACGTGCAGCAGCTGGAAAAGGGGCTGCAGCACGCGCTGTACGACGCCAGCTCGTCGTGTCGCGCGCAGGCGCACGAGCTGTTCCTGGCCTTCCACATCCTTTTCCCCAAGCGCGCCCTGGTCGTCATGAGCATGGTCGACTACAAGATCCAGAAGCGCCTCGAGGCGCTCGTGGCTTCGGACGCGACTGAGTCCACGAAGGGAGTGGCGACTGCATCGAATGCCAGTGTGGACGAAAATGCAGCGCCCGTGCAGCAGGTGCAGGCGCTGGCGGGCTTCAACTTGGACGTCGGCGACCGCGTGTGCATGCCAGACAAAGAGCTCTTCGGGTTCGTGCGGTTTCTGGGCGAAATTATTGGCGTGAAAGGAGTTTGGGTGGGCATCGAGCTGGATGAAGCGTACGGCAAGAACGATGGCAGCGTCAAAGGACGCTACTTCTTCCGCTGCAAACCAAAGCACGGCGTGTTTGCTCGCCCTCATCAGGTGTTCCTCACAATGTCAGGATCCAAGCTGCATGAACATCAACTGCAGCAGCAGCGGCAGATTCAGGCTGACGACAACGCTAGCATAGCAGAAGTTGGGGAAGAAGCAGAGGCTGACGGTGTCATTGATCCGCCAGCAACACCGGAAGGGGTAGCACCACCTTTTCCGAGTACCCCACCACCAGCTCCAGCGCCTGCTTTGCCACTAGATCTGCCTGCACCGACTGATACACCGGAGCCCTCCAAGCTGAGTTTAGTGTTGAACCGAGCCTCAGTGGCGCACCGGCGGTACCTGAACCGCCTACTGATCCACGTCCGCGCAGAGCTGGAGGAGCACGAGCGTTTTGAAAATTACGGAGCAACCGCGAGCTCGGCTGATGCAGTCCAGTACCTGCAGCAACTCCAGAACAGCGCGCAGGACAAAATCGTTCTGTCTGATGAGTTCATCCAGCAGATCATTATGGCCCAGCAGGCTGCGAGGGAGTCATAGGCACCCGTTCTTAAAGATATAACCGCCACAACCTACCAAACTGTCGATAGATGAAGATTTCTCAAGATGTTGTGCTGCGTGTATTGGTTCATCCACATTTTCAGCTTGTTTGCACGATGACGATCGCATCAATTATGACGGAAACTACAGCACTCGTCACTCACCTCTCAAAATTGCACTTGTTGACAGTCTTACACTGTTGTATTTCGCTCTGAAATCACGCGAGGGAAGGAAGGGCGATCTAACGGGTTGGAATACACTACGTCGCCCTCGTGGTCGGGTGAACGCTCGGAATCAATGAAGCTGTCCGTCACTCGATCCAAACTTTCATTCCGGGACAGTTTGCCGTGTCTGTCGTTGTCATCAGCATCCAGGAAACTCCGCGAGGCAAAAGATAGGCGTCGATCAAAACTTCCGTCCAGCATCGTCCCCCGTCCGTTTGAAGCCCAAGATGATACACTGGCACCAGCAGAGTCACCCAGCATCGTTCCTCCGCGCGGGTTGCCACTAGACAACCAACTAAGGTTGGTGTCGTCGCTCAAAAACGTTGTGCCGCGCTCAGACCACCAGAAACTCGCATTTCCGTAGCTGTCCTCGCTCAGCTGTGTCGAGGTGCCTTCTTCGCTAGACATTGACGTCACTGAAGCTGATGATGCTGGCAACAGCATAGAACCGGTTGTCGAACTTGCCGCACGAACCAGTAGCGAACGGTGTTTCCCATCGCCCTTCTTCTTGTGTCGTTTTGACGTCAAAGTCGTTCCAGGGTACAGACCGGTTTCTTGGAAGATGGTTTGCTTTTCACGCTCAATGCTCAGCCGAGCCTCAGCCACGGCTTCTGCCACATGCTTGTCAATGAACTTCTTCGCCGCAGCGACCTTCAACTCTTCCAGCAGTTGCTGATCACTTTGGCCAGATAAAGCAGCCTCCACGTTTGCCGCGTCCAGGTCGTCTCGACTGCTATTTACGCTGCTTCCGCTAGCGGTACGTCTGTGCTTTTTAGCATTGTGTAGCTGAGCATGGGCGTCTGAAAGCAACTTTTTCTGACCAATCCGTTTAGCAAGCCAGTCCTGTGCCTCGCTTCGCGCTTCTTGAGCAACAAGCGTCAGCGTTGCACGCTCCTCTTCCTTCAGATATTCGAGCGTCGTTGGCGACAATGTTGGAGGGCGAGGAAGAGCTCGTAGGTACTGAGCCGTTTCCAACGGTACGGACTCCGGGGCTGGGTGTGGCACAGTTATTCGAAGTGGTGGCGGCACTCTGGATTCTGTCGGTTCTGTAAGCAAATCCACGGACGATGACTTGAACGCTAAATAATCCCCACTTGTAGATGCTGGATGTAGCGGAGGAGGCCGCTGTTCCTGCCGAGTTTCACCACCAAACGATTGATCAGCACCCACCGCAGTATTCGATGGCTGACCGGCCCCAGCTCCACCGTCAACGTTAACCCCACTCCGTTCTCTCCTCCAAATGTCCATCAACCTTGATCGTGCATCACGAGGACTAACTCCCCATTGATCAGCCACGTCAGATTGGGCCGAGTGTTCCAGTTCTGGGTCATCCAGCAAGCACGCAAGCAGTTCAGGATCACGCACGTTGAAGTGAACCGCAAGTTGCAGCAGGCCAACACGAGCACGCGGCATCAATGCTCTTGTACGAGCTCCGCCGCGCACCAGCGCGCGAAATGCTGAGGCATTTTCCGATTCCAGAGCTAGCATCAAAGGATTTTGGGGGCATGAGGCTACCAGTGTCATGGCACTGGGTAGGCCGCCGCTTTTTGCAAAAATCTCGTGTGGCGCGTGGTCTTCTACGTCGTCCTCGTATCTGGTACCCTCAGTCCAGAGGTTTAGATCTTGACCGTATCGCAGGAACAGCTCGATAAAAGTGCCATCACATTCTTCACGTAGCGCAACATGAAGTGGAGCTAATCCAGCATTGTTCCAGTTTCCAGCATCAACGTGCTCTTGAAGAAGAAGTTCCACGACAAGACGCATTGCAGCACTGTGAGGCCATGCACTAGCCAGATGAAGTGCTGAATCACCTAATAGGGTCGTCATCTCCAACTGTTGGGCACACACTGGACCCACAGCAGGACTGCGCAGTTGGAGCTCGCGCGATGAATACAACAACAGTAAGGCATTTTCAGCCGCCCCCGCCGCTAGTGCAGCATGCAGCGGTGTCTCTGCGCGGGAACCCATCGGACGCACAAGCACCCGCGCAGATACACTTGCGTCAGCACTTAATAAAAATGCTAAGAACAGCCGAAGTAAAGTTGAGGTTGAGTAGCCACCTGAGGCGGACACGTGCAGCGGCGACCCTGACGTGAGTTCGTCGTCTTTAAAAACCCTCGGTGGGGTTGACTTTGTTGGCGTCGCAGTTGTTGGTAAATGAACCACCAGTGGTAGCGTCGACAGCGAAACAGACATTGTGCCACCACCCACGACTTCGATCACAGACCCCTTTCCGAGAAGCTGAAGAAATCTCACAACGATTAATTGAATCCCTCGAAGCAAAAAGATGCAGGCATCTTCGTCTTTTTTGCTTCGCTCGTGAGTATCAAACGCGGTCAGCGCACCAGTTGCTCCATCATGTCCACCAGGGCAAGAAGATTCATCCGCCAGTTGAACCCAGTCTCCATCACTTCGAGATTTTGAGCCATCCCGTGTCCAAGTAGACGGAATCGAGTTTGAGCTTGAGCACCTGGCCTTGCGTTGACCACTAGACTTACTGTTTCCGTGTTCTACACTTCCTCCTGAATTGCATCTTGAAGAACTTGATTTGTTGGAGGTCACGCTGGCACTAGTGATAGCACCAGAGCTAGCTCCTAGCCACGAGCTAATCTGGACCAACAGAGGAAGCAATCGCGCGGGATACAAATGCCGAGTGTCCTGGTCTTGACTAATGCAATCAAGCAAAAGAGTTGCTAGCTCAATTTGCCCAGCCTGGAAGGCCAGCATCACCACTGGCCTGCCCGTTTCACCGTCCACCCACCACTGGTTGTTCACTGTTGAGTTTTGTTTCTTTTGATGTTGCTCTACAAGAGCTGCAGCTAGTGCGTATAAACCATAGCGAACTGCAAGCGCCAGCGACGACGCACCACGGGTATCTACAGCGTAAATATCAGCTTTATGAGCGATCAAAGCTGCTGCAGCAAGTTCCATTCCTGCCTTTATCGCAACGTGAAGAGCGCTGTCGTCATTACCAATGACCCCCTTTTCTTTGACAGCTTCTTCATTTTGGGTTTCATGCTTTTCAATAAATGCCAGACTCCATTGACAACTTGACCCCGACGGAGAAGCACCAGAAGCGAGCAAGAGTGCCACCACTTCTTGTTGCCCACTCTTCAGCGCTAAAGACAGAGGAGTGTCGTTACCTCCCCGGCGACCTGCTCGACCATCAAGACCTCCAGTTGGTGACGAATGACGGTAGACTTGAATAAGCCGAGCGATAAGTGCCACCGGAGCCCGTAGCTGAATTGCAAGATGAAGCGCGGTGTTTCCAAGAGCATCGTAAGATCGTGGATCCACAGCCCCACTTGCCACTAAAGCATCCACAACATGCCATTGCCGTGCAACGAGTGCCAAATGTACAACTGGTTCGCCACGTGCATCGCATTGATGCACTGCCTGAGCGTTCGTTGAGAGTGCTGCTTCCACGAGCAATAATGCCACGGATTCTTTCCCCGACTTAATGGCAATATGCAGTGCAGTATCGCCTGCTGCGTTGACATGATCCAGGCAGGTTACCAATTGTCGGTTAGATGTCCGGCCTTGACTTCCAGAGGTACTACCTGCTCCTGTGACAACAAGTAGCTGCTTTACGCTCTCGAGATTGCCCGACCAGCAGAAATACATGAGCAGATTCCACCGAGCCGCGTCATCGGCCTGCACTTCACAACACGGAAAGTGAGCACTGTCATCGCCATCGCTTTCAATCTTGTCAAGAAGCAGTAGTCTTTTGCGCAATCGTCGCCTTTGGTGATGTTCTTCGCTTTTCTCTTTTCTGTCATTTCCAGACGATGATGGCGGCGAGAATACCACTTGAGTCGCATAGTCCCAGTATAAGAGGCTACGTGGATCTGCTCCAGCACTTAGTAGCAAGGCGATCGTACTTTCAAAGCTGGGTACGCGAGGGTCTTGCAGAAATGCGAGCTGCAATGCTGTCACCATTCCTCGAGGCGGTTGCTTCACCTGACTTCGTCGTCGCGCTCCATCTTTTGAATCTTTGGGTTGCGATGTCCGCGGAATGCGAACGCGCACGTTCACCATGGCACCCGCCGTCATGTATCGACGCACTTTGGTCATAGAGGGAAGGCGGTCGCGGCGTGAAAGCTCCAGATACAGAGCAAAGGTAGCGATGTGATCGCGGATCAAAAGGAGCGTGTCGGACGCTTCACCACCTCCTAGTACCAGTGTCTTGATGTCTTGACTAGCCGTTGTCGTAGGATTGCTGTGGCTGTTGGATGCTTGTGTCAATGTCGTCTGGAACTTGAGCGTCAAAGCAGCCTTTCCTGGCAGACGCCGTCTCGCCGTCACTGACGTGCTCCAGCTTGAGTGACACCAGATCTTGCAGGTCGTACGTCTTCGTATTGGCTGCCGCTCCCGTTCCGGTGGCAATTTGAGACGACGCAGATCCCGATCCATCTCCACCACGACTGCTAGCAGCAGCAGCAGCAGCAGCAGCAGACCCAGTTGACCCAGAAGTGGACGAGTGGCCGTGGCGGAAGGACCTCGACGTCAAGCTGCGTTTGTGCATCTCCAGCACGCCCCAACGCAGCAACAAATGTCGCGCGCGCCAGCGCCCAGCCAGCTCTTGGACTTCTTCATCACCTCTGCCTGGAACTCCCGCAGCACCGGGACGGGCGTGGCATCGTCCGACGCGTTATCCGACGCACTGCTGGATGCGGGAGCAAACAGCGCGACGCTGCGTCGACGTTCGGGCTTGAGCTCCACACAAGGCTCCAATGGGAACGGATCCTTGGCCACGAGCCTCGTGCTGCCGTATTGACGCAGCAACACGCGCTTCAAGCCGTCGAACGTGACGCCCACGAGCGACTCGTCCTCTTGTGTCTCGGAGTCCGCGAGTTTCTTGGCCAGCGCCGCACAAAGCGCCGAGAAAACGGCCGGCTGCTGTGCGTATTGCGGGAAGAAGTCGCCGAGGAACGCGCGCAGCTCGGAGCGCGTCCAATTGGCCGCAGATCGAAGGCTACACGACGCTTCGAACGGCCCACGCAGCGCCTCCAGGAACGCGTCCTGGAAGGAGCGAGAGCTCAGACGCGTCAGCTCCTCGCGCGCCTGCAGCAGCTGCGCGTGGGCCGTCGCCAGCGCCTGGTCGAGCGCCGCCATGGGAGCTACAAGTCGGTCGAGGGGCAGCACGCGCACGAGCAGCTCTCGGTCATAGCGGAGTGTACCCCCGTAGTCTCGGCGTACCCCCTGTGTGTACCGGTTCTGGTCAAATAGTCCGAGGAGGGCCTTTTTTACGGATCAAAAGTGGTGGTGACTCAAATTTTGAGATCCATACTGAAAACAAGTCTCTAGACCAGTTAGGGCTAGGCGGTCGGGACCGGTCCGGCGGACCGCGCATCCGATGGCCCGCGGGCGCAGCACCAGCCATTCGCCTCCTGAACTGCGGCCTGCCAACTTGGTCAGCTCCATTTCGCCTTTAAGAAAAAACTAAAGACAACCATGGCTGTCGGTGAGTGAGCTCGTAGCGACCACAGGCGTCTCGTCGCTCCCCCCGCCTCCCCCACTGCCCAGCGACTTTGAGCAGCACAGAACAGAGCAGACACAAAGCGAGAAAAGCAGCCAGGAAAGCGAATAAAAAGACAGAAGAGCAGCGCTGAAAAGCGCCTTCAGACACAGTTACGACTTCTCGTAGCGAAGGATTTTGGAGCAGTGGGAGGACGGATCGAAGACGACGAGACGGATCCAGCAATTGGACAGAAATGACAGCGCGGACAAGTGACTCGGATCTCTAACTGGTGATCGTGTCCTCTATGACCACAGGAAAGAACAAACGTCTGACTAAGGGCAAGAAGGGCGGCAAGAAGAAAGTGTACGTGGACCACCTCAATATCTCTCAGCAGTGCAGAGTTTAGTTCTACCGCAACAGGATCCTAATTTCTATTGTGGTTGAAACACTTTAGCGTTGACCCGTTCGCCCGCAAGGACTGGTACGATGTCAAGGCCCCTGCCATCTTCTCGGAGCGCAACTGCGGCAAGACCCTGGTGAACCGCACCGCCGGTACCAAGATCGCGTCGGAGGGACTCCGCGGCCGTGTGTTCGAGGTGTGCCTTGCTGACCTCAACAAGGACGAGGACCAGGCTTTCCGCAAGATCCGCCTCTGCGCTGAGGAGATCCAGGGCAACCAGATTGTCACGGGCTTCCACGGCATGGACTTCACCCGCGACAAACTGTGCTCGCTCATCCGCAAGTGGCAGACGCTGATTGAGGCCTTCGTGGACGTCAAGACCACGGACGGCTACCTGGTGCGTCTCTTCTGCATTGCCTTCACCAAGAAGCGCCCGAACCAGATCAAGAAGACCACCTACGCCAAGACGGCTCAGATCCGCGCCATCCGCAAGAAGATGACGTCGATCATGACGGAGGAGGCCAGCAAGTGCGACATCAAGGACCTGTTCCTCAAGTTCGTGCCGGAAATCATTGGCAAGGAGATCGAGAAGGCCACCCAGGGCATCTACCCGCTCCAGAACGTGTACATCCGCAAGTGCAAGATCCTTAAGAAGCCCAAGTTCGACCTGGTGCGTCTGATGGAGCTCCACGAGGGCGGTGCCGAGGAGAAGGGCTCCAAGGTCGCTCGCGAGGAGGACCAGCTGGTGGAGTCGATGGCTGGCGCTGGTGGCCGCCTCTAAGCGCGTTCACTAGCTTGACAGCTCGGTGACACAGTTGGGCATGGTTTTTGTTGTCGGCGAAGAAGGAACGAAGCCCGAGCATGGCGTTCGAGCGAGTACTTGTTTCTAAGACGATGGAGAATAAAGGCGAAATTCTAATCCAATTGGTGTACTACGGCAGGCGTACTTCGTAAGTCACCAAGTGTATTTTGATGCGGTGTCATTTGCTCCTATCGTTTGTTCCTAGAGAGGACGGGAAGGTGTTGCGAGCAATTAGGCATTTTTGATGCATGTCATGAAGGCGATTGTTCAAAATGCTGTTTCGTAGTTCTCCGAAACCCATCATACTGCATCAGGACGGTTGGTAGCCCAAACTCGAATTGATACATACACAAAGACGACAATGGCAGCTCGCGTGACCAAGCTCTTCCTGCAGAACTGCGCCTCGGACAAGGTGGACACCAGCAAGTCCAGCAAGCGCTCGTCAGCAAAGAATAGTGCAAACGAGTCCAAGTCTAATCTGTCCAAGAACGCGCGGAGGAAGCTGCGCCAGAACAGCAAGAAGGTCTCAACCAAAGCGCGAGTACTGGAAGAGGCGCGTAGAGAGCTAGAGCAGGCCGACCGCACGACTGAAAACCTCCGCAAGCTTAAGAACAAGACGCCCACCAAGTCGCAGCGTCTCATGGCCAAGGTGCGTCGTCTTGCTGTTAGCTTGCTGTCCAAAGCGCTATCCGTGCTCGGACTATTTATCTAACCTGTCGTTTACCTGTCTACATTTGATGTTTGTCCGTAGGCTCTTGCTCAACGGACGGCTGCATTCCGGTAGATCCCTCAGACTTTCTCTCTTCGACTTGCAGCTGCCTTGTTGGTGCTGGAAGCAAAGGGGTCCAACGTGAAGATAGATGACACGAGCAGTGGCCCATGACGTGTAGGATAAGAGTAGACAGCACCTTCGTTGGCTTGGCAATGGGTCTCAGCTTCGTACTTCCAGGACTTGCTAACAGGACTGCGTCCCACACAACGCCGTTCGTACATTTTCAATCACATTTTCCATCACCTTTGCATTGGTTTCTTATGCTGACGTTAGTCTGCAACATTACTAAGAAAGTGACGAGGGCTGCTGCCTTATCACCAACGCTACAGTGTATGGAGAAGTGCTTTTTCCTTCTTGGGTTGGCCTTAAACGGCGTCGTAACTCTTCTGCTTCCTTACTCGTCGTGATTGCCAATCGCAGAAGGCTTGATGCCGCTCTCGTGCACGTTCACCTTGACCGTGTCCAGGTCCTTAAAGTCGTCCTGCATATTTTCAGGAGATCCACAGCAAGGCGAGAGCAACAACACCGAGACAAACGTTAGAAATGCGTACAATCATCCAATGGCCTGTTGCGAGCGTACCCGGCTCATCTTGTAGAAGGTGTAGCCGAAGACGGAGGCGGCGAAGGTGCCGAGACTGCCGCCCAGGATAAAGTTCTTAGCGCGCACGGAGAGAGCCATGACGACGGAGTTAAAGAGGGATGTCAACGCGGAGCTTGCTTGTCTCTGTTTAGGGCCTCACGCTAAGTGCATCCGGCACGCTTATCCGTACGCGGAATGGTGTGGAAACACAATTGTACCAGTTCTCGGGTACTCGGTCATATTGAAGGCTGTTCTTGCCACTCCACGTATTATGGTTCTTGCCTCCACAATGTACAAGTATTGCTGCTAGCAATGCTAGAGCATTGAAACCTTTTAAAACCGCTGCTAAAGACATACAGAACTGCGTCCCAATCGAGGCAGACGTCGCAAAGCAAACGCTGTCAGCGGTTTTACTTCACGATAAAGTCTTGCAGATTGAAGCTCATAGCGAACGGAGTGTCCACCAGCAACGTCCCACGACACCCTGGTGGACACGAAGCCGAATGTAGCCACCATGTCTCTCCTTGATGCGCTGCCATCGTCATCAGCGTGCACTCCGAAAAGCAGATCACGAGCGCACCGCAGCAGCAATACTCGGGCGTCCAATTTTAGCCAGTGGTTTCGCGGTATTGTGTAGCTATTTCCGCGCCGTAATCATCGAACCTGATGTTACAGCAGAAATATGAGACTCCTACTTTCACAGGTATGCATTTACACAGACACTTTTAGATTATTTGATGAAGACTATTCATATTGGTTACGGGAGGTATTCTATTCCCACGACAAACCGCCACTGTACCCATCGCCTAAGTCAGCCATTCCTGTTCTAACGGCCGAGGCGCCAGTCTATTCTCGGCTCCGTCCCGCGCGTCCTTGCTTCCCCGCGTAAGCTCCATCCCTCGCCGCAGTTTCCCCGTAGCCTCCGCAGCGAGATGACGTCGTATCTTCCGTTCGCGCAGTCGAATCCGTTCCGTACCAAGCGGAAAATGTCGGGGCCCGTGGGTTCCTGGGGCCCATTGGACGAGAAGAACTCCGTGTCGTGGCCTGACGTGAACGTGAACGGCAGCCCCGTGACTGTGGGAGGGGGACGCAGCCCCCGCCACTGGTGCGACTCGGTGGACTACCGGGAAGTCGCGGCCTTCGTCATCTTCGCGCTCTACATGGTGGCCGACGTGGGTCTCGGCGTCATGGTGTGGGTCACGTTCTTCAAGTTCATCGTCGAGCCTGACCAGCATCGCTCGCGGGCTACGTGGGGCGGCATCTGGCTGCTCTTTGCCGGAACTTTCTTCTACGTGCGACGCCTCGTGCGCTCGCGAGTGGACGTGCACTTGCGCGGCATGATGGACCACGCCGAGATCTTCGTGGCCATGTCGCTCGTCATGGTCTTCTCCGTCAACATCGCCTTCTACCTGCACGTGCCCGCCACGACACCGCTCAAGGACCTGGGCTTTATGCTGATTCCGGAGCAGGGTCTCCACTCTGCGTGGCGCCCCGTGAGCGACATCTTGACGGCCGGCGTGCCCGTCATGTTCCTGCTGCAGACCGTGCTCATGACCCGCCCCAACCGCTGCCGCATCGTGTCGTCCTTCTTCCGGATTGCCACGATCTGCTACTTCCTCCGCATGCTTAGCGTGTCCGTGACGTCGCTTCCGGGACCCGCGCCGCACTGCCGCGCCGGCAGCCCGGACTACTTCCCGCCCAAGACGTGGATCGACATCGTCACGCGCGTCGGACCTATCTACGGCAACTACAATTCGTGCGGTGACCTCATCTTCTCGGGTCACATGGCGTACACGAATTCGGCCGTGTTGCTGTACTTGCGTACGCTGGACCGCAACTTTGCAGGCCGCACCGCCTCGAAGATTCGCTGGGCGTGCGGCATGACGTATCTGATGATCCTGGCTGCGCTCTGCATCGCCGGACGTAAGCACTACACGGTGGACGTCGTACTGGGCCTGATCATCTCGACGCTCGTGTTCTTCCACTTCGAGCACAGCTGGACGCCGTTGTGCTTCCAGGTGCCGCACGGACTTCTTCCGCTGGCAGATTTGCAGCGGATCTACGGCTCGCAGTGGCGGAAGCGCTTCAGCATGGACGTGACGGACGAGGCGCTGAACGAGCTGGACGACGCCGAGGCGGACGAGGAGTCTCGACGACTGCTCAAGACGAACGCGTCGACTTATAGCCAGGTGCAGCTCATCTGCTGAGCGTCGCTCGGCCTTGCTCTGCCTCGAGAGAGGCCCCCTCGAACGCGCTTCCTCGAAGGCCAGGGCGAGATGGCGCCAAGTGGTTTTATATGGATTGGCTGTTGCCTAGATTAATACGCAATCGCCGATTTTGTCTCTCTCTGTTGCGTACGATGCCCAGCGAGAGGCAAATGCGGGACGCAATTCTTCGACATTGCTGTAGCAGGATCAAACCACGTGAAACTGCGAGACACAATATGTGAGACCAACGTCGGCTGTGAATTTGCCGCGCAGCAGCTTGTTGTGCAGTGGTCGCCATGAACATCTCGGAGCGACTTCCCCCGCGACAATCGGGTAGGGCACCACAGCGAAACGGACAACCTTCTCTACGGAATATGCATGTTTATGTTTCGTTTCGTTGTCCAATGGGCGACGAGAAAAAGGTGTTCAGAGTTTCCATTGGCCCGCGAAACCTATCATACACGATAGGAAAATCGACCTTCTTCGCCATGTTGAACTCGCTCAAAACCGAAAGTACCAAGCGAGGCTCAAGCGTCCCCAGCTCGAGATCCGCTCCACCCGCCCGCCCCGCCGCCGCTTATGACCACGACAGCCACCGCCAAGCCCAAGGCCAAGTTCTCCAGTCGCAACCTCAGCGCCGTCTTTAGGGCGCCGCTGCGGTCCAAGCCTCTGCCGGACAATGCCGTCGGTCCTCTGCAGCGCCCCAACAACCGCATGCTCGTGCTCGGACGCGCGGGTGTGGCCCCCCCTGCGCCTATTAACACGCCCAGTCTGAAGCGAGAGAGTCAGGTGCACGATGTGCGCGTGAGTCTCGTGCCTGCTGGCTCCAATTGGGCCGAGAAACCGCCGAAAGCAGAAGAAACTGAAGCTCCTGAGACTCCTGAGGAGGTGGTGCCCCCTCCTGAAGCACCCGAGAAGGTCTGGACCCCAGAGAGTGTGGCGGAGCATTTACACACTGCAACAGCAGCGAAGGTGAAGGCAACCGAGAGCTCCGGCCGCTGGGGAGACGACGCTGTCGAGCATGATCTCTTTCAGAACAACATTCGACGCCAGATGCAGAAGGAAAGAGACTTCCCGGACTTAAACGAAGCAGTGGAAGAAACGCAATTGCATCATGGACGAGGACACAGCTCTGCTGCTGACAGATCGCCGTCTTTGGGTCCACAACAGTCGGAGCAGCGTCATGGTCGAGCCGCTGGTCGTTGGGCTCATTTCAGCGAACAGGAAGAGAGCCGCCACCCTCGACAAGAAGATCGCTGGTCGCGAGATCGTTATGACCGAGATGATGGCGACCGTTGGTCTCGGGATCGCTACGCTCGAGATGAAGACGACCGCTGGTCACGCGGTCGTTCCCTGCGCTGCGATGATGAATATGGCCTTGCACGTCGTCCGAATGAGTCCAACAACAGCATGGTCTCACCCGTACCAAATGACAGCCGCACACACTTCAGCCGCAGCGACGCGCGTTTTGATATGGTGACTTCTGGCGATCGTGACTGTGTCTTGAGTCACAGTCCGCACCGCATGGATTGGAATAGCGGGCGACTGGGACGTCTGGGTGAGCGTTCGTCGTCACCTGCCCCACTGCATCGCTCCGATGGTCCTCGCCTCCATACACCCCAGTCAAGCCGTTCACCGACGCAGTCTCCAGCGTCGACTTCCCCATCTCCAGCTCCGGTGAGTCCTCCTCTTGCCGCGGATGTGGTGCCTGCAAGAGCGATGAACTGGCGTAGTTTGGCATTAGATGGTCATGAGCCCGACCGTGTGTGGGGACCACAAAACCGATCAATCAACGTGTGGTCCAAGCCTGATGAGCCATCGGCACCTGTTGCCGAGGTGGCCGAAAGCAACACGGACTCCTCGTCGAATTCGTCTGCGAGCAGCAGTCCTATCCCCCCGCAGCAAGTTCAACTGCTGAAACGCCCGAGAATGCTGTTTGATCCTAGGACTGGTGGCATGGTTAGTGCTGAAGACAAGGTTAGCTCAAATACAGGCAAACGACAGTCAGGTAGTCGAAACGGAGGGAGAGACCGAGAGCCTGCGGCAACACGGGAAGTGAAAGCGCAAGACACTGCCAAGTCAGGTGACAAGGGCATGTCGGAAACAGAAGCAAAAGCAACGGAATCGAAGATCGATGAAAGTAAGAAGAGCAGCTATGAAGAGGAAGCTCCAGTTGCTGTAATCGCTGTCAACTCTGTGGAGATTAGTACCGAAGAGCCTTCGTTGATCTCATCGGATGTAGTTCTTGCCGAACAAGCTGCCGGTTCTGCAAGTTTCAAGCCCTCCAAAAGGGAAAACAAGCGCGTAACAACGAAGCAGCCGACAACTTCTCGTGCGACCAAGTCCAGCCGCGACCCTCGGTCGAAGGAGGCGTCAACTTCACAGACACAACGTAGCCAAACCCCACGCAATGCTGATGCTCGTGTTGCTCGTGGCAAGCGCTCCGCAACCTCGACAAGAATCGACCGACGAGCGACAGGAGACAACAAAAATTCTTCCGGTCGCACGGTGCAGTTGGCAAGTGTGCAAAAGGTGGACCCTACAGAGGTGGCGCTATTGAAGCAGATCGCGGATGGTGCCAATGGTAATGTCGTGTTGGTCACGGAGGCGCAAGAGGGCATTGAGGTGAGCCCGGAGGATGACGGATTCGAGACGGTCAAGCCGCGGCGCGTTGTGCTATCCGAGAAGAAGCAGCTTCGTCAGCGTTTGGCGTCCGGAGAGGCAGCCGCTCGAGGGTCTGAGTTTGGCGGTGATAAGAAGAGTGCACAAGTTCTAGCGTCGGAGAAGCGTGCAGACGAGCAGAGCAAGGGGGAGGAGGTTGAAGAAACGTTTGGTATAGCTCCAAAGCGCGTCTCCAAGCCACGTGCGAAACCCGGCAAGGACAAGAAGCAGAAGGGTGCGCAAAGGCAAGTAAAGCAGTCAGGACCGAAGGCCAAGGAGTATAAGCAAGTTCCAGCAAAGGTGGTGACTGAGCAGCTGGCTGCCAAGTCCACCGAGCAAGTTGCTGGAGAGGCCCCAGCCGAATCACCGCTTTCCACGAAGAAATTTCATCCTGCGAAGGCGACGACGGAGGCGAAGCGAGAGTGGAAGCCCAGGAAGCAGAATGCCCGCAAACCGAGCGATGTGAAGGCGAGCAATGCAGAGCGAAAGCAGGAGCCGACCAAGCAGCAAGACGACTTTGTTGCCCCTCGGACAGCTGAGAAGGTCCCCGTTGCGAAGGCGGCCGCAAGAGTGAAGCCCAAACAGTCTCGGAAGGTGTACGTGGTGAAGACACCAGCGCCCGGCTCGACGTCCACCGCCGCGTAGGGTGGACGGTAGGTTTTATAGGTACCAGTAGTAGTGGACATGTATAGTACAGCTCACTCGTGCTTTACACGACTCCACATGTTGAAGTTGCCTTCAACTCGATCGGTCGATCGGCGAGGGGAAAATCCTTCGCGCCGACGATGCCGACGACAGCTTTGGGTGAAAATTGCTTGGCGCAGGCAGAGTCCCCGGTGATCGCAGTGGTACCAACATTGCCGGCTCTTGACGGACGTAAAGCGAGCGCGGTCACGGCGGAGTAGTACAGTCAGCTGCCTTCACTTTGACTAAGGGCCTGTCGATTTCTGCGGCGGCGTTGGTGGTGGCTGACGCTAGCAAGCGGTAGGACAGCAAGTATGGCCAAGGCAGCCGAGAGCTTTCTTAGCCCTGGCGGTTAATTGACTTGATCCCTGCTGTTTCACAGCTCGAAGAGGTGTTCTGCTCAAGCATACAGATCCTGCTGGAAGGTCGAAGCGCGACGCGACGACTAGCTCAAGCATCGGAGGATGACTGCAGTGGCTCAGTGGCTGCAGTTGTCGCTCCTCGCCCGCCGCTAGTGTCGGGGCCCGTACTTCTGTCTTACGATGGCCGCCTCCTTCGTGTGCAGGTCTCGTCCGGCCGACGCCATCCGCGGGCCACCTCCGGACGCAAGCCGAGGGAGTCTCGCCGAATCAGGGCGTGGTGGGACCATGTACGAGGCAGATGGCAAGTTGAAGCGGTCGGTCTCCCGAGAACAAGATTCGTGTGCATGTACATCCAGTGACGAGCGAGGTGGGACTGCTGGAGAACACGCCAGAGTGGCGTCGGGAGTGTCATCCTGTAGCCAGCAGCGGCAGAGCGCCCTTCATCGAGAGGAGGAAGCTCAGGTTTGAATTCGCTCCGTCCCAAGCAAGCGCCACTGCCAGCCCCAGTCTCCCGCCCCCACCACCGCCATGCAGTGCGACACCAGCTACAACTACAGCCCCAGCAGCGCCAACGCCAACGCCAGCGACGCGCCGCGCGACGTGGCTCCATTCCTCAAGAGTCTGCGCCGCATGCTGCAGGACGAGAGCGACGCCGTGCTGCGCTGGACGCCCGACGGCCGCGCCTTTGAGATCCACGACATGCACGAGATGATGGCGCGCGTGCTGCCCAAGTACTTCAAGCACTGCAAGTACACGAGCTTCCAGCGCCAGCTCAACTACTTCAGCTTCCGCAAGTGGACCAAGTCCAAGGCCGTCGTCTGCACCTTCTCCAACGACTTTTTCCTGCGGGACCAGCCAGAACTCGCGTGGCGGATCACGCGCAAGAAGTCGCTCAGTCCGCACGCGCTGCCCAAGTACCGACCGCGGGCGGCGGCGCCCTACTGGAAGAAGGAGCTCAGCGTCGTGGCCTCGGCGCCGCAGAACATGTCAGACGTCGCCCTCATGCTGCTCCCCGGAGGTCGCCTGCCGTCCATGGACGCCGCCGACATGATGTTCAAGCAGCAGCAGCAGCAGCACATGCAACAGCCTCGACGCTACTGCAGCTTCAACGTGACGGCGCCGACCGGGAGCTACGACTTTGGCAACGGAGCTATCGCCACCGAGCAGAACGAACCGCTCGACTGGATCGACTGCCTGCTGCCGCCTGTGGACGACGCCTACACGTACGCGTACCCGCCACCGGTGGCCGTGGCGCCCTACACGATGAACCCCATGAACGCACGCAAATGCTTCCCCGAGTTCGTGCCCTCGACGTCTCTGTAAGTACATGTATCCCCATTAGTCTGTAGCTGCGTCGCCGAGGAAGAGAGAGCAGCGCAACGCAGCAAACCACACGTCTGTAAGTAAGACAAAAGCCATCCCTTGTATCTACACCCAGCGCCTGCTTTGCTTGCCGCCTTTCAGCATCTCGCTCGCGGGAGAAGAAAGCGCAACCCAGACTTCATATCTCTTCACGACATACACTTGCACCTCTTCCTCGCGCTTCCTCCTCTCGGTGCAGAGACCACTGGACTCTTTGATGCTGCGTCTGGGCTCAAGCGCTTGTCTGCCGTCTGGTATCTCCAGTGATCGTCGCGCTTGCAATTAAATGTCACCGCCTATAGGTCCGACTCGCGGTGGGCCTCCGCCTCCCGCACGAAGGCGCTCACCAGCTCCCGATACCCCTTGGCCATGTCGGCCGTGGCACGCGTGCTGTGCTCGAGCGAGTGGGCGATGGCCAGCAGCACGCTCCGCTGGTCAGCGAGGGACGGGTGCTCCCTTTCACCACGCTCGGACTGCTGCTCCAGCGCGCGACACCGAGCCGCTTCGTCCTGGAACATGGCCGTCAAGTCCTGGAAGCCGCGCGCCATGCCAGCAGCAGCCATCGCGCTCTGCTCCACGGACCTCTCCAAAGACCGACCATAGCCTTGCCCCCTGTCCCCTTCGTCGAAGCTCTGCGCGGCCATACTGCTCTGCTCCCAGTCTCCACTCTCTCTGCGTCTCGGAGACGACTCGTTCTCGCGCTTCCGCTTGTGTTGCGGCCGACGCGGCGACGGATCCGACGCCGCAGGACGAAGAGGACGCACCACCTCCACCTCCACCTCGTCCCTCTGCTCTTGCTCCTCTTTTGCAGCCTGTTCCTGTTCCTCCTCCTGTTCCTCTTGCTCCTGTTCCTGCTCCCTATCCCTTGACGGCGTGGCCACCTCCTCCTCCACTTGCGTCGCCTCTGCGTCGCCCAGAATGACGCGCATTCGGCTCTCAAAGACCCACGGCAGCTTCCCCCTGAACGCGTAGCTCTTGGGTCGTCGGATCTTGACGTCACGCCACCAGTCCTCCGTCATCCCCGCGCCATTCGAGCGGAATCCTGGCTGGAAGCTCAGCCACTTGAGCTCCGCGTACTCGCTGCGCAGGTTCTTGAACTTGACGGACACCTGCGACTCGGTCCACGGCGACTTGAGCGGGTACAGCGCGTTCAGGCGCCGCGTGAGCTCCTCCCGCGCGCGCTGGTTGAGCAGGTTGCCGTTGCGCGTCACGTTCTCCGGGTCCGTGCGCATCGCCACGTACAGATCCAGCATCTGCAGCGCCTCGGACTCGACGAACACGACCATTTTGAGAAACTGGGCAACTGATGATGGGTTCGAAAGGACAAGAACTGGCAGTCGACGGTACCATGAGTTGAAGTTGCCTTTGCCTTTGGACTCTGGTGGTTGTATTGGCTGAAGAGGAATCGATGAGGAGATCGATGAACTATGCAGCGTTATGATGAGTGGGAAGAGTATGAGTACGAATGGAGTTAGCGAGTGTCTGCATCTCTGGTTGGGATGTATTTGGTCTCTGTGGGATGTTATGATAGAGGAGCAGGCAAAAGGGCTGATGTTGGAGTTCTCTCCTCCATCCTCTTCAAGCAAGAAGAGCGAGACGTCTTCATCGCAGCAGCAGCAACCCCAACTGTGTTGTGGAAGAATTCGACGTAAGACTCTTGCTGTTGCACCTTGCGTGAAGTCACAGGTTGTTGTTTGACCACAGACACGAAACACTAACCAGATCTACGACGAACTACACCGCAACCTTTTAGTTCCACACGCAGCAAGACAGGATCATCACCAATGTACGACAAGTTCCCAATACTTGCAGCCGTGAACGACTGCACCACCGGCACATTACGTCTGCAGCCTCAAAAGCAGCAGCACAAACCTCTCGACTCGCCACGATTTGAGCTGCTCGACTGGCCACCTCCGTTAGGCAACAGCACCTCAACTCCCTCCTCAGTCTTTAGTCTCCAGCCTCCATTGGAGACTCGCCAACACGCCCACAAGCCAAGGCCTCATATCTCACTATCAATATTGAACCATCTACCTCCTATCTGCTGCGTTTCAGTCGCTCTCAATAATAACAAAAGTAAAGCAGCGACTCGAGTCGTTTCGAGAGACCTCAACACTCGAGTCCTCGCCTCGTCTCGCTCTCGCTCTTGCTCGCCCTCGTGGAGGCAGGCGAAGGGAGCGTCAGCATGGGCTGCATCCTCACCAAAGTCTGTCTGGACGAAGGCGAGTCTCTTCTCTCTCTCTCCCTTTGGTAGTGTCCCTAATAATCACACTAACACTCCCCATACATACGCTACTGCTACAGACCTGCTCATGCTCGGAGACGCTCAGGACGAGACGCCGCTGCGCACTCGACGTCTCTCCAGGGCCAAGACGACGCTGCTGGTGCTGGATCCGAACGACGTCTCGTCCGCTGCAGGGCTCCAGAAGCTTCCAAGGGACGAGGAGCAGAAGCCAGAGACGGAGGACAAAAGCCACGACCTGCTCGTGTACGGAGGAGGCGTCCCGGGGGTGGCGCTGGACGCTGACAGAGTGGAGCTCCCAGAGTTTACAGCAGTTCGAGACGGAGGCTACACGTCTCTCAATACGCGACTGAGGTGGGGACTCCGATGCAGAGCAGGCAACGACCCATTGAGACGACGGAAGGAGAATCAGGATAGCGTTTGTGTGTGTGATGCACTGGCAGAGGACCAAAGCGCCACCTTCTTCTCGGTCTTTGACGGCCACGGACCTCAGGGAGCTTTCGTGAGTCATTTCGTACGCGAACAGTACCATCGAGCAGTGGCGGACGCCTACGCGGAGCTGCTCCCACGAGTCTCTAATGGGAGCAATGGACCGAGCGTCTTGACGAGGAAGGCCAGCGTCTCGTGTGATATCGTGGCGGAAATGTTCCAGCAAGCGGCGCGGACGGTCGTGGGGAAATTGGAGGCCAGCGCCATCGACATCAGTGTGAGTGGCACCACGGCCGTGGCCATGTTGGTGCGTGAGAAGAACGTATTTATTGCCAACCTCGGCGACAGTCGCGCCGTCGTTGCGCGGTATGCCGAAGAGCAGCAGCGCTACGTGCTGCATTGCGAGACGAAAGATCACAAGCCGGACGACCCGGAAGAGCGCGCTCGGATCGAACGCAACAACGGACGTGTTTTTGAGTGGGGCTCCTATCGGGTCTGGCTGCAGGACGTGGACATGCCTGGCTTGGCGATGTCGCGCTCGTTCGGCGACGCGGTTGCTAAGACGGTGGGCGTGACAGCGGAGCCGGATGTGACGACTGTCGACAAGCTGAGCTTTAGCGGTGGCGACGCGAAGAACGGGGAGCGGCCCGCTTCATTTGCGATTCTCGCCAGCGACGGCATTTGGGAATTCATGACGACAGATGAATGCATCGAGTTTGTTGGCTCGTGCATTATAAACACAGGGATGTCGCCACAAGAGGCGTGTACGGCTCTAGTCGAGGTGGCGTGCGATCGATGGGATGCCGAAGAGGATGTGGTGGATGATATCACCGCGGCCATTGTCTTTTTCTGAGCAGCAGTGATGCCGATTGAAAGTGCAGCAGCAAATTCTGTCTAAACTATTGGAGAAAGCTCGGCGACTCAACGGCTTGACCCAGCTTTAGTCCGGCGGCTGCTACCACAATCGGTATCAATGTCCGCGTTCAGGCTGCAGATTGCTGTACTGCTGTGCAAAGCGACTATTTTGCCAAGTTAAAGTCGCTGACAATGCGGTAGCGAAGAAGACAATCGCGTTTTCGTCAATTCTGAGACCACGACACTAAACACGTCGTCACCACAACCAAGATAGAAAGATTGCTTCTGAAGCAGGTGCACGCGAAGGAGTATATTTATTCAGAGTAAGGCTTGCGATGCGCGTTCATATTCCACACTGGTGATGATGCGAGGAAGAGTTTCGTGGACTAACTGTTTTACCAATGTTTTTAATGTTTAATTTGTGAAGTGCAGACTCTTCATGCGTGAAACGGATGTCCTATGGTGGTTTGCACTCGGTGACCGCAAAAATAGTCCCAGCAGTACGTGCGGAGCCGCCTCCCTCATCGTCCCGGGCTCTGGAGTACGCACTGCTGGTTCTTGTTGCCACTGGGATCAGTAAACACTCGTGAACCCTCTTGACAGCGCGTTATCAATTTGAAGACGCCTCAACGACGAGCGAGTGGATGCTGGCATGGTGAAGCACGGGTGGCCTGATCTGTCTGATTTTCGCGACCATGCTGTGGGTGACATCGTTCTCCCGCGAACTCCAGCGCACGACGCTCTCGAGGAGAAAATTGTGCGGGAAGCCGAACGGACTGGACTCTCGAACCTTTCTGTGCCGAGGCGAACCTCGATCTTCCCAAGTTTGTCTGTAGGCCTTTTCAAGGGGATACAAGTCCTGCCGAAGTTGGTGGAAGGCGACGAGCGACAAGTGTCGCGCATTTATTTGGGAGCTCAAAAGCGAAGGCATCGGTCGCGCTCTCTGCTTGTTGTGCTTGAGCGAATTGGTCGATGGCTTGTGGCACGGAAGAAGTGGTGTACGCCAGCAAACATCCTGGCCGCTGCAAGTTTTGCGGACTCGGTTTACATCTTGTTGAGCACTCCACTGCGAATGGGCTTTTATTTTGACCCGTGGCAAAATGCGAGACACCACGATGCGTGGTTACATGAACTTGCGTTGTTCACGATCGTTGACGTGGTTGGCAGTCCACTGCGCATTTGGAATTCACGCAAAGACTTGTCAATCGGTGTACGACTTTTACTGAATCGAAGGGTAAGCCAATCTGAGCTAGCTCCACCTAAACCAGACGATGAGGATGAAGAAGAAAGCGGCACAAATGCTAACAGCAACGGCAGTATTACAAGCAGCGACAGAATGAGGAGCCCGGCTGGCGGTTGTTTCTCATGGTTTCTCTTGGTGATGTACTGCATTCCTTGGGAATTATTGGTATTGCTCATTTTACGAGGACAGCACATCAATATCCTCCACACCTTTGGACTTTTACGGTTCCCTACTGCGCACAATCGACTTGGCCCCCAACTAGCAGCGGCGATCGGCAGTATTCCCCAGAAACTGACTTCGGGTACCGTGGCGAATGCGATGATACTTTTCCTGAACGGTGTGTACTTTTGCCACGTCGCGGCTTCAGGCTACATGTTGTTAGCCCATTGGGAATGCGGTTTGGACTTCAAGAGATGTGTGCCTACACGTGAATCCTCTGGCTGCTGGGTGCTTCGTGACCGCTTGGAGAATGCCTCGCATTTTAGACAATACGTGCGCACACTCTACTGGGCTTGCAAGACTGTGATTACACTTGGCCAGGGTGACGTTATACCCGTCACATTAGCCGAAACAGGCTACCGGATCGTTGTTCAATTTATCGCAGGGCTGTGGGTCACAGCCATCCTTACAGCGTATACATTCTACTTCACACACAAAGATGCCAACCTGACAAGTAATATCAGTACGCGTCTCGACCAAACTCTCCAGGTACGTACTTTTAGTTCAATGGAGGTGCGAATAGTTTGTGTGTTCTGATAAATGATGATTCTGTTCTCTGCATGCAGTTTTTAAACGCACGAAAAGCACCAAGAGAGCTTGTATCCGCCGTGGACACGTACTTCCAGTACATGCAACGCACTCGTGCTGGCGTGGAAGAAGAACTGATTCTGGCGGCTTTACCACCGCATTACCGCATGCAGTGCTCCCATTACGTGCGTTATAAAGCAATTGCTCCGCTGAGAATCTTTCGGCGACGGAAAGGTGCCTTCTTGCGCACCATTATGGGGACTTTAGTACGTGACGTGTATGCTCCTGGACAAATTCTCCTGCAATCAGGAGCAACTGATGAAATGTTTATTGTGGCTTGTGGAGAAGTGCGTCTTGTCGACGCGCAAGGCACATCTGTTGGTCGCATTATGGCAGGCGATGCATATGCGGAATATGCGCTTTTTGAGCGTCACTTAGCGCGGTATCGACTAGAGGCAGCTACTTTCTGCGAGATTTGGTATCTTCCTACGAAGTCGTTTAAAGCTGCGTTAGCGAAACACTTTTCCAAGTTGGTGTACGCTTCACTGCTGCTCAAGCAGTTTGGTACGAAGACGGTGAGTATTGTGGATGACTGGACGTCGACACTCCGCAATGAATCGTTGATGCGGGTGGACTCCGTGACATCAATGAAGACACGCGCACGGCATTCTAAGGTCTTTGGACACGGAAGTCTTCTCCTACAGGCAGTTGAAGCGCGGAAACTACGCAATGCCGCAGTTGCGATCTCTGCGACCGCTGCAAATTCTGGATCGGATAGCAATTTGCCCAGCAGTTTAACGCGGATCATTGTGAGCAAGGTATCCACGTGGAGAATGCCCAACTCGACTTTTAGACAACAGTGGGCACTTGCAGAGTGCATTTTGATGCTGTATCTTCTTGCTGAAGTTCCATATCATCTCGCCTTTCAACGAGGCTTTGGGCTTCTCAATGGTATTGCAGGTGATACTAGTGATGGTACGACTCCCCGGAGCTTTCAGGTTGCTACGTTTCTTGCCTCGCTTTTCGTGGAGTTCTTCTTCTACGCTGATCTGTGCTTGAGAGCGCGTTATTTTGTCAGACTGTATCCGGGCGTTGAAATTAATGACGAATTCCTTGCGACTTCGGCTCGCGTTGGAGTGAATGATCCTTCTACGGGTTCTTCTTTGGATGCGCCCAACCCAGCGCTAGCGACACGAAGTTCACAGATTTTCCAACTGTATTTGCAGCACGAAAGTCTCCTGCTCGAGGTGTTCCCTCTTGCTCCAGCCGCACTTATTTGGGACATATTACCGAAAGAGCTGTTTAGCAGACGCAGCGTTCACGTGTTTCGATGTCTTCGGCTGCTGAGGCTACTGCGCGTACGAAACCTGCGTGGCAAAATGCATGGAGTGCTTGCAGGACGTGGCTACGGACCCGCAATTCAGCTCCTTTCGGACGTGGTAGTATTTTGCACGTCGATGGCTCACACAGCAGCCTGCATTTTCTTCGCTGTCGCGGACAGAACTTCGTTCGAGGGTGGGCTACCGGCTAAAGGAGTGCTTCCCAGATCGATATCGCTTCCCCAATGTCTCGAGGACGCTAGTCTTTATGACAACTGCACCTGGTACATGTACGACCGCAGTGCTTTCGAAATGGATGCTCCGTATCTGCGTTCAATGTTGTGGAGTATCGTGGTTCTATCCACTGTGGGGTTTGGCGATATTATGGCTTTTACGACGCGTGAGTGCATTGTTGATGCGCTCTGGATCTTCTTCGGTGCTAACATTTGCTACATCACAAGTTGTGCTCTATCAAGCGTATTAGCGCAGATCAACGTTTTGGCAACCATTCGACACGACCGAATCGAGGGGATTAAATGTGCTATTGATGAGTCCTAGTATGGCCTCAGTATCAGAGGCTACAAAACGCACTGTGCGAAGCTACTATGAAGCAAAGTGGAAGCTGAATGGAAGCGCGGTGGGCGACCTCGAAGTGTTTGATCATTTGCCTCGCTCGTTACGCCGCGCTGTATCCTCCCAATTGTACGCACCAGATTTCCAGCGCTGTGCACTCTTTGTTGAAGATTGTGGTCTCCGGGCAGCAAACCAAAATGGCGATGCAGCGCTCTTCATGCAACAGCTTACGCTAATCGTTAACTGCGAGCACTTCCTGCGAAACGTGACGGTCATCAAAGAAGGCCACTTGGCGACCGAGTTCTTTGTGGTCCTCAGCGGTGAGCTTGAGTGCCTACTACCCCCCGTGCCTCTCGAGCCGGTAACAACACCAACCAAACTTTTCTCTGCGAGCCGTCTAGCTAGAAAATCAATTCATCTTGCGGCCACTGCAGCCATGAAACGTAGCGCGCGGATGGCAGCATCAACACTTCGTTTAAAGGATGGATCTACACCAGTGAGACCGCCTATTCGTCCACGATTTCAACCTGTAGAAGAAGAAGGGACTTCGGTGCGATCTCGCTCCTCAATAACGTCGCAGCGATCTTCCATTACCACATCGCTCCCTATGATGAAGCCGATACTATTGGAGGCACCAAGCGAATGGTTAAAATTTCTTCGCTATGGAAGTTTGAAGATGGCCATGGGCGCAATGAGGGACTCAACAGTGGCTGATGCTGGTCCCGTCCCGATCTCCGTGTTAAAGCAATACGATTACTTCGGTGAGGAGAGCCTAGCCAATATTCCCAAGGTGTATGAGGTTAGTATTCGCGTCGTGTCAAGTGCACGCGTTGCAGTAATTCGCCGCCGTGACTTCTTGGCTTTGGCCACTCGTTTCCCGCATTATGTGGCACGTCTTCGAGCACGAAAAGTGGAGCTTCGTGAGAGGACTCAGAGCTTGGTTGCTGCTCATCGTGCTAATTTTCAAGGCGAAAGCAACAAGAAAATCGTGCGAGTACTGGGGACCTGCACATCGCTGTACGTTGATAGCAGTAAGTCAAAGCTGGAAATGCGCGGAACACGCGTGGTGGACCCGACGAAGAAGTTTGCGCGGTGGTGGCACCGTGCCATTGGTTTCATTCTCGTGTACAACTTTTACGTAATTATCTTTCGACTGGCGTTCCTCCCGTACCCGAAAGCTACTACAATGGCCTGGCTAACAGGGATCGACTACACACTTGACGTGCTACTGTTTGCCGACTTGTACCTGAAATTTGGGCATTTAGGTTTTATCGAGTTTGGGGAGCCCGTCCTTGATCCAGAGACTATTAAGCACCACTACCGAACTAGTGGTCGCCTCTGGCAAGACTGCCTAGGGATGCTGCCGATATACTATCGTGGAGACACCTTTGGCATGACTGCTTCTCGGTTACCCCGGTTATTGCGATGTATCCAACTTGGTGAACTACTTCAGGAAGTTCACACGGAGATTCAGGAACGCTTTCTGCACGGCAATGCAGTTCTCTTGAGTGTCTTCGATCTGGTCAAGTTTTTCCTAATTTTCGTGTCCACAGCTCACTACATCGGTAGCATTTACTACCTACTCGGCTGGACGCAACTCAAGACTGGGCTTGTCACAACTAGTTGGGTCTCAGTGGACCTGGTTCTGAGGCAAAACCCAAACAACCCTACAGTGCACTACATCCGCTCAATGTACTGGTGCCTATCTGCTGTAAGTAGTACATCTCTGACTGAATAGTTGTCTTGCTTATTCGGGATGATCTAACATTTTGTTTGGCCACAGTTCACGGTAGACTGCTTCGGTGATATCCTCGCGCGCAATTTCCTCGAGTCGTTTTACGAGCTTTTCACGTGTGTACTCGGCTGGGTCTTCATCGGACAAGTCATTGGGCGTATTAATGCGCTGATGATTACACTTGACAAGGCGCGCAAGCAGCGAGATGATCGCGTGGAGGATTTCCAGCAGTATGCAAAGCAGCGAGCATTACCGGATCGTTTGCGGCAGCGTGCGATGAAAGGTCTTGCGATTAAAGCTGAGTGCCAGCTGGAGTTGGAGCTGCACTCGACTTTTCGGGATCTGCCCAGTACACTACGTGCACTCGTCGCAGTAGATATGTACAATGGTCTGCTACAGCCTTTGCCCGAGTTTGCAGCGCTCAGTCTCGTCCAACTGGAGGCTGTGGCTCGTGCACTTGTTCTCGAGATTTACCTGCCTGGTGATATAATCTGCGAGTCGAACCGCATTGGTACCCGGCTGTACATACTCAAGCGTGGGTGCGCTGAGCGCGTGGCACCCCGAACTGGAATTGTGTACGGCGCGCTTACAGATGGGTCTCTTTTTGGTGAGTTTGCCTTCTTCCTTCCTGGATCGAGAAGACTCTTTTTCGTCCGAGCAGTGCAAACCTGTCAAGTCCTGCAACTGCACCGGCGTGTATGGGATCGTTTGTGGCCTCCCAGTGTGCGTGCACAAGTGGAACGGTCTGTGCTTTCAGTGGTAACACGGAAGTACAGGCAAACAGCGTGGGGCTTTTTGAACATTGCTAAGAACTTCTACATCAAGAATGACGCACCAGTTCCGGCGTTAGGACCAAAGCGCCGGTCGATCGCGTCCTTGCGAGTGTTTGCCCAGAAGAACGCCAAAATATGGGAATCCATGCTCAGGCGCGCTTCGAGAGGTATAGTTACAGGCCGAACCAGCAACAGTGGAGCTAATTCGCTACTGCCAGTGGCAATACGAGGACCTGCAAGTGCATTTCGTCGGCGCCTATCAACATCGGACGTGTCGACAACGTCTACCTCTGAAAAGGCTGAAAGGGACATACTGGACTCGTATCGAAGCATCATGGAGTCACATCGGAGCACTCGTGAACATACGTTTGAAGTACCAGTAGGCACAGAGCCTACCAGCTCAACGCTGCTCACCTTGGAACCCGATAAGCCTTCACCAGTGCTTCCTCCAGCGTGGGTACCACCAAATTCAATACCAGATGAGGAACCAAGACAACCGCTTGCTCGACTGTCAGCAAGTACCGAACTGCGCTGGAAGCGCCACGAGAAACGACTTCGTGCCATCCAGCTCTTTCACGTGGCTTGGGGTCACGTGCAACAAGACTTGCGTAACCTTCGAGACGTGGAGGAGGGGGTATGGAAACCTACGCAACGACGGTCCTCGATATGTGTGCCGCCTTCGTACAACGAGACACGATCAGCTCAGCTCAAGGAGATCGCAGTGAGCATCCGAATGAATGTTAAACGGCGTCACTCGATTCAGTCGGACCCACAAAATGTGCGGTCAAAGTTTAAGTTATCCGCGTCAGAAGTGCGTATTCTCGAGAAGCGCATGACAACATCGACAACGGATTCGAAGACGCGATCGTTTCACCCGAAGATGCTAGCTCAGCGTGCGGAGACCCGAAAAATATCAATTTCGGGGTGGTCACGGTGGTGGAGACGACACAGCAGAAAAGTATCTCCATTTGTCTCGACCGATAACCAACTTGCACGTCAAGATTCGCCGTACTCTATTTGGTCGACGCCCACCGCGCGAGGTGCGCGGTTCGACCAAAACTCTCGCTTCCGAGATATTTGGGCTGCTTTCATGCTGGTTGTGACGTTCTACTACTTGGTGGTGATTCCGTTCCAAATCGGCTTTTTGGACGGCATCTTGAACGAAGCAGACAACGAAACACTTGTTATCGTTTGGTATGCCTTCGAGTATTTGATCGCGGACTCGGCATGTGTTGTGGACTTCATTCTGCACCGAAACTATTTCGTGTACACAACTAACAGTGGCGAGCTTGTGACGGACCCGGAACGAATTGCTCTTCACTATTGGCGTTACGGCTGGTACTTGGTGGATGTGTTGTCGATGCTGCCGTTGGAGATCCTCATGTTTGTATTCGTGGTGAGTCTGAGGCAGGCGGGTTATGCGCCTCCACCTGCGACGACATCGGAGTGGCCTCTCATTTTTGCTCCGATGGGCGGGTTGCTGAATTGGCACACGTTTGCTTTCTTACGCGTCAATCGGTTCCTGCGTATTGTGCACTTGCGGCCGCTTAGTGATCAACTGCAGCGCTTTTTGCTGTATGACAGGCGGGTTCGAGGCTTGACAGAAGGCACGTGCTACCTCGTCCGACTCGCTGCAGACTTTTTGTTGGGAACTCATTGGCTTTCGTGCTTGTTTTACGGCGTGTCTTACTTGGCCTACGACGACGGAGAGCAGTCATGGCTCACTACGCCCGACATGCTGATGTTTGGAAGTGGCGTCCGCAAGTTGGCAGACATTCGCAAGGTGTCGATTCTTCAATCGTACCTGCGTACTTACCACTTTAGTATTGGTGCCATCACGACCGTTTGCTACGGAGACATCATCCCCATGAACGTGCAGGAGACGATGGTCACGATGGCCGTTATCTTCATCTCAGTGGCCATCTTCAGTATGCTTTCAGGTGGCTTCTACAAGTACTTCGACATGGAACTCGGACGGCGTGCAGAGTACGAAGAGAGGGTGACTCAGGTCGGTCATTTCCTGCGCTTTCACCGCTTTCCAGCCGATACGTGGCGGCAGATGCAGGTTTACTTTGCGCTTTCATGGCGAGAAAGTCGCGGTCGCCATGAACGGGAGCTACTCCGAGGTCTGCCGCCTTCTGTGAGGCAAGACTTGGCGCAGCATGTGCACTCGAGTTTGCTCAAGAACGTGGCTCTCTTCACGCGCTGCGACCCCACGTTTGCTCAAGCCATTATCGCAGCTCTACAGCACGAATTCTTCGTACGCAACGACGTCATTATCCAACGCGGCGACATGGAGCGAAGTCTCTACATTGTCGAAAGCGGCATCGTCCTCATCTCGGCCGTGCGAAAGCGAAAACCTTCTGCTACAAATGGTGCTGCCGATGCAGAGGAAGAACACGACCAAGCTCCGGAGAACGAAGATGGTTCCATGGTCTCCGTAAATGAGTGGGTCAAGGTGAGTGTGCGAGCTTCGATCCGCAAGCGCAAGTCCAAGAAAGCGGGTCTAGCAGCTCCGAAGCAGCGACAGAAGAGTATCGTGGCGCTCATGTCGCCCACGGGGACTGCGTCCGACATCAACGACCTGACGGAGCGCGAGGAGAAGATCTACAAAGGTCCGTTCGACTTCTTTGGCGAGCGCTCACTGCTCTTCGGTACGCCGCGTAATGCCACGTGCATGGCGCTATGCGTGACAAGTTTGTTCGTGCTCACCAGCAAGCGGTTCGAAGCCATTTTGGACGAGTTCCCACACGAACGCAGCAACAGCGTGAGCGCGTGGGTCATGACGCGGACTCCTGCCAAAAGATCAACAACAGAAAAATTCACGTAGCTCTAGCGAAGACTACAAAGCATATTCAACGACGTTTGCAATGGTTACCCTCTTCCTTATGACGGCACTGGGCCTCACTCACTTGAAAACTCGAGGGTTAAAACTACAAACAGAATCAAAAGCTTCATTCCTTACGCTCCTGCCTTCATCTACGAATTCAGCAGCAAAAGCTTGAGGAAACACCTCGTTCACTTGGATAACACATCTAGTAAAAAAGAGCCGTGGCAAGGGCCAGCAGCGTCGTGGTGAACACCATCGACACGCCGTTCATAGCGGCGCCGCTCGAGCTCGAGCCGTCAGTGCCCGACGACTTCGAGTCCTTGGTGGACGAGCTGTCGGCCGAGGCGTCACCAGTGCCGCCGTTCTCGCCCACAGCCTTCTCGAGCGAGGGGAACGTCCAGTCACTGGGGGGCGCCTCACAGTCGTCCGACGTCGTGTTGCACACCGTGCACGTGGAGCCGTAGAGCTCGCGCTTGCAGCCGAACTCCGTGTTACACTTCTTGACGTTGAGATAGCACGCAGGGTTCTCGGCAGCCAGCTCAGCGGGGGTAGGAAGAGGCAGCATGTGCTCAATGATGCTCGAGTCCAGACCCGAGGTCGTGATGAGACCGTTCGTCAGGTTGGCGTAGGCCTCAACGAGCTTCGTGGCACGCTCCGAGTTGGCGTCTTCATCCTGCGGGTTCTCCCAGAACGAGATGCCGTCGATCCACTCGCCGTCCGTCGTGGCCTCGAACTCGACGCCGCCGTCCTCGCAGAACTCGGTGAAGTTGGCGTACGTCTCGCCCGTCGTGTTGCTCGTCATGGACGTGATGCCTACCAGGTCGTCGATCAGGATGAAGCCCAGCACGCGGTACGCGAACGTGCAGCTCACGCCATCGGGCATGACGCCAATGTCACACAGACCCTGGCGGGTGCTGGCACGGCACTCGGATGTCTTGTCACTCCACTCCTCGAGCGGGCACGTGTTGGGGAACGAGTACCAGACGTTGTTGGGGTAGGGGGCACGCGGGTCCGTCTCCTTGGTGGTGCCGCCAATGAACGGACCGACTTCCGGTTCGCCTTCGTCTCCGTTAAAGTAGTAGCACGCAGTAGGGGAAGCCTTCGCCGCCCGAGGACGTCGTGGAGCTGGGCGTGCAGCGGCCAGAGTCCATGGCCAGCATGTTGCCGTACTCGTTCTGGCTGGCGTCGTCCTGGTACAGCGCGAGCGTCTCGTTGGTCTGCGCGATGGCGAACTCGTAGAACACGACGTACGTCATCTCGTTCTTGCGCGTGCATCGCTCCTCCGTCGAGCGCGTGTCGTAGTTGATACCTTCCGCCTGCACGTACATGAGCGCGCCCTCCACGGACGCCGTGTTGACCGTGTCCATGAGACCCACGTAGGCCTCGTTGGCGTCGTCGTAGTACGTCGACACGAAGCGCTGCAGCTCGTCGTTCCACACGGGCATGTCGCTCTGCACGCGCGCCTGCACCACGTGCACGGGCGTGAAGTGGTACGAGTCCGACTTGGCCTCCTTGGCGCCCGACGACGAGCCCGTGGACAAGGAGCTCATGAAGTCGTTGGCGGCCGAGCCGATGGACGTGACGGCGGTGGTGGAGCCCGTGGACGTCGTCGTGGAGGCCGACGAGCCGGACGCGGCGTCCGACGCGGCCGTGACGGTGCCGGCGCTCGACTCGGTGGACTGCGCGCGCACGGCCACGACAAAGGCGGCCGTGAGGGCCAGCGAGGAGAAGACCTTCATGGGGGGAGAGAAGCGAACGAGTCGGTGTAATCTGCAGACCCGAACGCGGAGTGCACTCGAGAAGGCAAATTGGGGATTGAGGCCCATCAATCGAGAAGACCAGGTCAGACCTCGAGCCAGTTCGAAAGGACCGGCTGGATTTTGAGACGCAACGCGACGACCGGCGGCCTCTACGCTTTTGGATGCAACCCTCGTCGTCGCCGGCTGGGCTTGGAAACCTTGCTTTCTGAGACGGACTTGGTCGGGAAAACGAGCATGGGCGTGGGTATTCACTTCCATCGCTATCTGTCCGAGTCTCTTCTTCTCCATCCTTTCGCTCATGTGTGACTCAAGCGAAGGGATGCATCCATATAGAGATGCGAGTTGCTGGACGTGCGCCACGCGGGACGAGAAAGTATCTTCCCAAAAGTCTCACGCAAAGCAAAATTGGGAACCCATGCCGCCGACTCAGAGAGCGTTGCCCGTGCAACAGCACGACTGCCCTCTGCAGCGTTGAGACCAATCCCGCGTTGCCCCGCGCACGTGAGCATTGCCTCGCCAGCTGGGCGAGATAAACACGCTTGCTGCTGTCAGCGCCGGCGCCGTCGGGATAGAGTGGCGGAAGGCTTTTGCATGCCGTTGCCTGCCACCTGAGGCGGGGGTGCAACCTCTGCTGCGTTACTGCCGCCGTGGAGCACAAGCTGCAGCTGAGTCAGCTGCAGCTTAGCGACGTCGGACTGGCAAAGTGGACAGCCTGCTTTTAGTAGCTGCTGCCAAGATGGTGGCTATCAAACGCTGTCAACATTGGTCAGCGGCAGCTCGACGCGCCTGCTGCCACATTGCTTGGCCAGCGAGACGGCTTTCGTCCGGCCACGTGGAGCTAGCGACCATGGAGGCGACGAGCGCCATCGAAAGGAGCCGCAGCTTTCTTGAAGCTGTTGGGTTTGCAGCCATGTCGGGCCCAGCGTGGCGTGAAAGGCATCTTTTTCGCGTCGATCGCGGCGACTAGCATGGATAACCGTCCTGCCAGCCACACATTGCCTTCCGCCCTCACGGAATAAGGCGCTCCGCGGCACCGCATGCCGTCTTCGACATGAGTCAAAGGGTAACGCACTCGAGTGTGTGCTAGCGCCCACTTTTTGCTCGGCTTTTGCTGTTTGCCGTCGACACGAACGTCGTGTCTGGGCGGCGGCGGCGGTCGTGCGAGTTGCTGCTACCGATCTGCACGCGGTCGAGGGTCTGCAGGCAGAAGCACCAAGTTGCCTTTAGAAGGCTTTGCAAATCAAGACCAAAGCTTCAACGACCACTTGCCCGCCGCGATGAAGCGATGGCGGGTAGACGCGCCGCCGCAATGCAACGACGAGCTCTCTGCTGCTGCGTCAGCGTGACACGCAGTGACCTGATGCACTTTGTCCTCGATCACGGCGGGGAATCTCGGTGCGAGTTGGCAAAGGCTTGCGGCTCTTGCCTTTGCGGCAGCGACAGCGATCCCGAGCGCGTCGCGATTGCGCTAAAGCTTGCGCTGTTCGTCGGATCAGCCCTGGGTGGAGGCATCTCACCGATCAGGTGTCGGTCGGTCGCAGCGAGACCAGCCTCCGCTACCGGTAGGCTGGCAACTCAGCAAGTTGCCAGGCACAGTCTCAATTGTCACGGCAGCCACCCATTCCATGGGCACAAGACAACTTGATCTGTACGATCGTCGACGTTGCTGGCCACCAACGTTGAAATCGGGGGCCCTGGTTTGCGTGGTCGTTGGAAGAATACATATCCAAGACCAGTGATAATTGCAGTACGGAGACACAACACTTGGGCAGCCCGAGGCGGGCTTGCATCGGTCGGTGTCTGTGTGGTTGGTTTTTGCGGCGTCATGGTTGCTGTTGGCGCTCGCTTGCAGAGGGTTAGCGCAAGCCTTCTCCCTTCGTTGAGCAACTAAGTGAGCATTGGTGCTTGCTCACATTCATGCTGGGTGGGCTCTAGGTTTTGCTCAGCAAACTGCCAGGACAATACGAAAAACTAAGGTTGGTTGGCAAGATCAGCATTGTGCTACAAAAGCTGGAGGTATGGTGCTCTTTGCCTTCCTTACACCCGTCGCAGCTAACGAGTCACCAAGTCCGAGGCCAATGCCCTTGTATTTCTATCCGTCTGGTTTCTATCCCCGTTTCTATCCATCCACCGTGTTTCGGTATTTCTATCCATCCGATTCAACGCTCTTGGCCAGTCAAAGCAAACGGACGCGAACATGGCGCAGGGCAAAGGGTACCTCAAGAAGGGCAAGAAGAGCGTCAAGAATGCAGGTGCCAAGCCCTCCAAGAAGGCGGTGAGTTACTCGCACAAGAAGTCGGCGGCCAAGTTCACCAAGAAAGGGAGTACGTGTCGTCTGCTGCCCCTCCAATGCACTTGAGTCCCTCACCAATTGACTGACGCTCTCCTTTGACAGACCCCACGAACGGAGATCCGACGCGGCTGCAGCGGCATGAAGAACAACGGCAGCAAGGCGGTCACGAGCTTCATCAACCAGAACCTGGAGAACATCATGGCCAGTCGCGTGCTGCAGGCGGGCACGCAGTTGGCGCTGAGCGACGTCAAGGCGCACGGCAAGGAGCGACTCAAAGAGATCAACCAGCAAGCACGCACCAAGAAGAAAAGTCGCGTGGCGCAGAAGCTGGCGGCGCTGGAGAAGTCCATCAAGGAGCAGGAGGAAGGCGGCACCCGACGCAAACGCCCCACGGCTGCGGCGGTTGTCCAGCATTCTTAGATTCGCTTGGCACATTTATTCCTTTATGTTAGGCAGCACCAGGCAATACATTCCACTTACTTTGTTAGATGACGGGCTTCTTGCGTAGTTGGGGCTGGAGTTGCTGCAACAATGGGTGAGAATGGCGGCGTCACGAGGCCTGCTACGTCGTCGTCTATCGATGCAGCGACGGGGTCTTTGGCTATGGTCGTGGCGACAGCAACTGCCTGGGAGACGTGGGGGCAGGTGTCGGTGCTCCTCCTGATGCTTTCTTGCCCTTGAAGGTTGTCGAGTCCGGGAAAAGGTGCAGAAGCAGCTCGTCCGTAATGCTGAAGAGCAAGTTCTTGACAAACACCTCATGCTGCAGGAACTCGTGCAGTTTGAGGGCTGCGTTCTCACACGCTGTGTCGCCGAAGAGCGACAGCGCCTTGGAAGGAAAACTGGCGAGAATGGCCTCCAGGCAATCCTTGCGGAGAACCTGCATGTCTGGAGCAAGTGGCGGCGCCACACTGGCATCACTGGGGTCTGGGAATATGTACAACCGCAGGTCGCCAATCCACCCTGACAGCTTCTTCGGATCCGTGAAAGAAAGGAATTGTCGCTCCAACATTCGAAAGTGCGAGGCACCCAGGAACGCCTTGATGAAAGACCTCGTCATGGAAAAGATTTGCCTGCGCACCATGCCAATACCATCGAACTCGAACACCTCGCCTAGTACGGCAAACAGGCTCACCTCGATCTTTTGCAGTACGCGCATCTTCGTTTCCTTCGAGTTGACGTCCGGCGCGATCCACCTTCCCTTTTTCCACTTGCCGTTTTCAACTAGCACCCCACCAGTGCTGCCCCCTCCAGCGCCATTACCCCCACCTAGAGCACCACCAGTAGAAACTACTGCAGACGGAGAAGCTGGGCTCTCTCCTTCCCATCCAGATAACGGTAGGTTGCCTGTGGTGGAGGGCGCGCCGTATGCGTTCGCCAGTAAGAGGAATTTCTGTACAGCGGAGCTCTGGCACAGTGTATCGCACGCTAGCAACTGCTGCAAGAACTGCTCCAAAACGTACAGCCGCTTCTCGTACGTTAGAGTTGCTGCCGCCACCGTCTTCAAGGACGGCTTAATGGAGGATATCTCCATATAATCGACCCCTCTCAAATGGCACGCCTGGCACCCCACTCCGCACTTCTTTTCTTGCTTCTTCAGCTTGTCAGTCAATTGCTTCTCCAGCACTTCGAAGTCGTGGAAGGTCTTGATGACACTCCAAGCGTACGCACTATCGTCTCTGACTTTGACAGTTACCTCAAACTTGGAGCTCCCAGCGCCTCTAATAGTTGGACTCAAGACTCCCGCAGGCTGGCCAGATACAGATGACTCACCAAAGCTTCCTGAAGCGCTACCATTTCTTGACACAGAGAGAGGGCTGCCATTGGTATGGCTTCCAGCAGAAGAGCTGTTAGAAGTGCTGGAGCTGAATAAATCCGGGATCTCGCGTTCGCGTTCCTTGATCAAGTACTTGCCAACGTGAGCGTCTATACGTAGTTTGTACTTAATCATGAGACGATCATAGCAATTCCCACACACTCGCGCTTTCTTCGATTTTTCGAGAGGAGGTGGATACACCAGAAACGCGAAGAAGTTTAGGCACGAGGTACACACACGCTGATGACAGTTTTGACAGCTTCCCACACCCGACTTCGATGCTGGCAGGACTTTCAAGCAACGGAAGCACAAGTTTTCGCCGTCATCTTCGTCGTTATCGTACAAAGCAGCAGGATCATCGTCTATTGAAGATTTTGAGGACAACACTTGCGAATCCGTCGTCGTAGATTTAACGCTCTTGTTGGAAATTCCACGTCGCAGTGATGGGATAGATGCACGAGCCTTCATAAATGCTGAAGTTTTGAATGACATGTGCTGTGAGCCATCCGAGTTCATCATTCCCATCATTGAATCCCGGATCGGACTGTTGGGCATCTCTTTATCGAAACTTTTAGATCTCCGTCTCAGCAGTGACTTATTCGATGTCTCCTTTTCTTTCTTTTTGTCACGTTTCAGGGCGTTAAAACGCTGCTTCAGTTTCCGCGCTCTCCCCAGACTATTAGGAACTGTTGCGCATGACAACGGAGAGGAAACACCAAAACCCGTTGGGGTCCCTGGTGGAGACATTAATGCCAACACTGGGGGAAGCTGACAGCGCCGACGGACCCACCTTCGTCGTCGCACGGAGTCAAACTTTTTTCTTTCTCGTGGAAATTGTCCTCGAAAGTTTTCGCATATTCCCACATAGAGTGTCGTGATTCACTGTCGGACGACTCCTCTGCATCATTTCCTGCGTTTTCTAAAGTCCAATCGTCTTCCCAAATCCATTCTGACGACGGAAGTTCCTGCCACCTCTTGTCTGTTGCTTTCACCCATCCGTTCATGGGAACATATCGCTCAGTCTCCCACACTCTTTCCAACACACGAACTGGGGCGCTCGGCGAAGTCATGCCTTGAGATCGCCATTGGCTTGAGGGCGAGACACCAAGCTCTTGTTCGATGTCACTTTGCCGACCTAAAAGCGGCGGGACATCTAGGCAGATTTTCAGTTTGTCAAGCTGCGCCAATGCTCCCAGCACGGATTCCATAAGCGTCGCATCGAGTAGCAGAGCATAACTCTCGTAGAACATCTCCGTGAAATCACTATGCGCGTATAACTCCGTCCAGAAAACCCCCACAGATCCTTTCTCTAAAGCAGTCAATAGCCATTGCACCCCACGTGTCGAAACAAATGACTCGTTTGAGGTACAATTTGGGCATTGAGATGCCACAAACCTCCAGTGAGCATTAAATGTTTCGGCACCAGGCCTATCTCGCGCAAGATACTCCCAGTAATACTGACGATCGTCTGCGTCTGCATCCGAGTCACTGCCTCGGTCTGTGTCCATACTGTCACGGCGTGGAGATGTCAAATCGAGTTTTGGCATTGGTAACGAAGATCGCCGCCTACTAGATGGAGACACCGGGGGCGTTGACAGTTCTTTGTCATTGTCGTCTTCTGATGACGGCGACTTCGCGTCATGATCGCGAAAGCCTAGCATAAAAGCATCTTCCATCGCTGACAAAAGATCGTAAAGTTCACGAGAGCGCGCTGAACTGCGCATCTCAGGGCACTCGTCATACATCTTGGTGTAATTCATCACTGCTTTTTCCAAATGGACGCACGCACGATCTCGCACCATTTCCATCTTCATGGCCCCACTAGCTGTCCGCGGGGTCGTTTCCTCCTCATCGTCACCCATAGGGCTGAGCAGCGGATTTAATGATCCCATGGTATGCGCATAGCTGCGATCCCGACTGCTGCCTGTTGGGGTGACAGCACCGTCGTCAAACGACGAGGTGGGTGAGCTGACGCCCGACTCACCTCTCTTCCATGCCTTTTGCAATAGCTGCCCAGGTTTGCGAATCATACGTGCTGCAGCGCCTGCGCCCGCACTGAGAGGCGGGGCTGACATCGGATCCATTTGATGACTGCCAAGAGTTCGGAAACGCTTCTTAACTTTGCCGATAGATGAGTTTAAGCTAGAACCGATATTAGCCTTGGCGTTCTTCAGGTCATCCATGTGTGCACTAATTCGGCTATTTTCACCAGTCATCTTGTGGGACAGCAACCCGCCTGGCATAAATCCACGTGGATTCATCATTTTTGCCGCCTTCGCGACGTTAAGGCGGTCATCCATTGCGAAAATCGACGGGATGCCTTTCTTGTCGCCAGTGGATCCCGCAAATACAGCGCTGCCGAAAGCAAACGGATTGGTAGAATCAACCCAGTCATCTCCTTCGAAAACCATTTCAGCGGCCCCAGCTGCAGCTGAAGATGCAGCACTTGCTACAGCCTCGACAACAGCTTGGAACGCAGCTTCGGCCTGTTCGCCACTACGCCTGCTTGCCTTGTACAAGAAGCTGGAGGTGGTCCGCAGTTTATTGAGAGTCAGAGTAGGCACCATCCCAACCCCGTTGCTTCCTGAAGACATCGTTGGCGACATCGGCCCCACCTCGTCTTTCTCGTCCACAAACGCTTGAAGACATGAGAATACAACCTCGTTTGCATATCGTGGCTGCGAATATTCTGACAAAGGCTTGAGGATCTTGAAAGCCGTTATTTCACGTAGCAAGTTCATGGCAATTGACACGAACACATTAACGTCCTGCAGCTGACCGAGTTGAGGCTTCAATTGAGTCAGCAGCTGCGTCGCTACATGTCGGAGATAAGCCGCCTCTGCACTATCACCCGTGTTCTTCTTGTTAGTATTGGCGCCCACAGGTGTCGGTGAGTTAACTGTAGCTTGTGGCGATGCCGGGGCCCCAGTTCCCACACAACCCGGATGCACGAAGGGCGATCTCTGTACGAATGCCTTGACGTATTCCTGCCGCTTGATCAGATTAGAGTCATTCTCGTCGCCTTCAAACACGCTTGGGTACTCGTCTGCTAGCTGCGCGTACGCCTCTCGAAACCACCCAAGATGCAGTCTCAGCAGCTCCAGACTCTTGGCAACCATCGTCAGCGCCTGGGACGGATCAATCTCGAGCACGCGCGAAGACACGGCACCCAACAAGTCCGCTAGCAAAAACTTGACGTCGTTCGGGAACTCTTCGTTCGGAGAAATGGCCTGGAACCAAAAGTTGACATAGTCCTTGACAATCTGCTGTACGAGCGCCGCGATCTCTTCACAGATCGCGGGCGGCAAGCTCCAGGACGTGCGCAAGTGCACCACAATGGGCAGTCTCTTGAGCACTCTCAGCTGGAAGCCCGCGTCTGTCATGGAGCCTCCTAACGGCGGCGCATAGTTTTCTCCGGCGCTGCCGCTGCTCCTGGGGCCGCCGCTGTAGTTGCCGCTGCCCACGCGGCCGTGATATCTGTTGTAGAACTTGAACTTGAGCAGCGCCTGGTCCAGCAGCTCCTGCTCCTTCTGCAATTGGTACGAACGCAGCACCCACCAGAAGCTGCCGCTGCCCACTAGCAGCACCGTCACTTGCAGCAGGCGCGTGGCCGTCCACCAGGTCGCGCGCAGCAGCAGCAGCGAAGCCCACGAGTAGCGCGCGCCCAGGAGCAGCGCAGCGAGCGCGAGCAGCCAATGGAGCGGCCGCATCTTGGCTCTAGACGTGCAGAAACAGTGAGATGAAGACAAAGAGGGAGTGCGGAAAGCGCCTTGCAGGCTCGCGATCCGGCCGAGCGGGGGCTCAGCAGAGAGAGGAGACGCAGGGAAATCTGATGAGGGTTCGCGGCATGCACCTCGACCCGCACAGCCAAAGGTAACGGCGCCCAGGAGGGAGCGAGGTCACCGCGTCGAGCTTTGCCGCGCGGAGAGGCGTCAAGTGAGTGAAGCCAAATATAGGATCAGTAACCAAAATTGTGTAGGACCAAAACGTGATTTGGTTGTTTTTCTGCGATATAGTCCACACCTAATTTCTGTGGCTAACGACTGCTGGCCCCTCGCTCATTTGTATCGACAGGAGGAACGTCATGAGCTTGTGGCGCGGATCGAATGCGCTGCTGCGCGGCAAGGCGCTTGTGCAGAAGTCGTCGCTGTCGACGGCCGCGGCGCCCGCCGTAGCGTCTGCAGCTGTGTCCGAGGCGGCCTGGTCGCCCGAGAAGAAGCGCACGGGGCTGCTGGCCGTCAAGATTGGCATGATGCCCGTGTGGGACCACTTCGGGTACCGCCACAACTGCACCGTGCTGCAGGTGGAGGAGTGCCAGGTGACGCAGGTGAAGACTGCCAACCGCCACGGATTCAACGCGCTGCAGCTCGGCGTGGGGCTGCGCAAGCCCAAGAACGTGAGCAAGCCCGTGCTGGGCCACCTGGCCAAGGCTGGTGTGCCCGCCAAGCGCCAGCTGCAGGAGTTCCGCGTGTCCGAGGACGCGATGCTGCCGCTGGGCACGACGCTCTCGGCGCTTCACTTTAACGCCGGACAGTTTGTGGACGTGTGCGGCGTCAGCAAGGGCAAGGGCTTCCAGGGTGTCATGAAGCTGCACAACTTCGCCGGCCAACCGGCGTCGCACGGTAACTCCAAGACGCAGCGCCACATGGGCTCCACTGGCCAGTGCCAGGACCCCGGTAAGGTGTTCAAGGGCAAGAAGATGCCTGGCCGCATGGGCGGCAACCGCGTCACGCGCGACAATCTGTGGATCGCCAAGATCGACGTGGAGCGCAACCTCATCTACGTCAAGGGCAGTGTGCCAGGCAACAACGGCGGCATCGTCCGTGTGACGGACGCTCGGAAGAAGAAGCCGGCAGAAGCTCTCCCGTACCCGACGTTTGTCGCGCCGGAGGGTGAGGCCCTGCCGTCGGAGGTCATGGCGCCGCACGGCGACATTGACCCGTACCACTACGACGAGAACTAGAGACCAGGAGAAGCGCCAAGCAACGCGAGTGAGAGGAGTGGGTTTTGCGGTCTGTGAAATCAAGCGTTGTTTTTTTGCCATTGATCGTGTGCAATGCTTTGTGTTGAGAAGGTGATGCCTGCATTAAGTTGGCTGGCTGCCGTGGCTGATCTACCGCAACAGAGACATAGTAGATTCTGCGTAGCGCAACCGCAGAAATATGCTGCAAGTTGCTGCCAGCAACAAGAGTTTCACGCATTTGACTCGTTGTGTGTGTGAGGGAGACTTGAATCAATTGTGAGCAGCCCTAGGATACCTGTAGCTCAGCAATCTTGAAGCGGCAAATTGCAGCTTGTTCTCATTCTGATCATGCAGCATGGTATCTGCTTCTGATCCCGCAAGGGTGTTGCTCAGGGTTTCAATGTGTACGCATACGAAAAGGAACAGCTCCTGCTGACTGTGAATTGGTTTTTCGTGTTCCTCGAGGCTTCATGAGACCCAGCAGTGTGCAGCACTGCTGGGCGCGCCCTCTCACGAGCTCAAAGTTAACTTGGTACCAGTAGGTGACTTGCAAGAAACACACCACCTCGTAGACTATCCAAAGCACTCGCGCTATGAGCACGGCGACGAAGGAGGGAGCGTGCAGCGTCACAGTCTGAAGGACATTCAAAAGATCAACTTCGCCAATCAGTAAACTGTACTTTAATGCGTTCACTCGGTCTTCAAGCGCTCTGCTGGGCGAGACGTACGCTAGCGCAGATATTGTACAGTGACCAACCCACGAGCTGAAGTCTATTTCTCACAGGTCTGTTGCTTGTAGTTTATGCGGGGTACATGTACAGTATCGAATGACAATTTACCGGAAGGGATATGACCAGAAATCCGATGTAGCAGTCGGGCGCCCTCTCTGGCGCGGCCACCAAGAGTGTATCCCGCTCCAAGAGTGTTGGAACCGACAGGTTGCAGACACCGTAGAGGCGGATAGAGGACGAGTGGCAATCTACAACTGCAGACCCACGGCTATCAAATGCTGCATGTACCCGCAGGAAGACTGGTCCGATCACGAAGCAGTTCGCTCACCTTTCGACCGGGCGACCCGACCACATTGGTCGAGTCAAGCAGTCGAGCGGCAACTGGTGATTGCAACTGCACGAGGCGTTTACCACTCAATACTGTACGTGCTGTCCCACTGTACAGACTGTCCACCTGTCCTCCACAGACCGGGCGGACGCGACCGATTGCACCCAGCTGCTGGCGTTGGCCGTCGTGCCTCGCGTCGTCGTTGGCGGCGGGAGCCCAAGGCGTGCGAGGTGCGGTCAGCCCTTCCGGACGTAGTTTGAGGCTCAAACAGGAACTTCCGGCTCAAACTTTTGAGCTGGAAGTTTCAGCCGGCCCGTCGCTCGCGCGCGATGGCTTAGTCGAAAAGCGCCTGTCTGCGCGCGGAGCGGTGTACGGCGGACGGTTGAAGCGCTCCGGGGCCGTGGCGGGTAAGATCGTGCGCTAAAAAAATTGGCGGCCCGGCGGGCTTTGGCAAAGCCTTGGAGTGCCGGCAACCGGCCGGGTGGCGAGGACAGCCCACACGGGGGTGAGTGTGTCTGCTGCTTGCAGCGCTGAGCCCTGCTGGCCGGTCGTATCTCACTTGTGCCCAGGTGCTGCGATCCAATCCTTCCGAACTGTAACGTCTCGAAAACGGATAGAGGAGATGCGCGCGCAGAGTGAGCACACCGGCGCTGCAGCGAGCAGCCCTTGCAGCCGTGGCGGCAGATATCCCGCGGAGCGCTCTCCGATGGGCTGCCGCGCGGAGGCGTCGTGGTCTGGTCGGCGCTGCGCTTCGCTTTTCGCAGATGTGGGCGAGCCGGGATAGGGCGGCTTCCATTTGATGACACACACGCGCGGGCACCCCTTCGCGGGCGTGGCACTTCGCACGTCGAGGGGAGATGGGCGGCGCGCCTCGTCTGCGCGCCTTCGATTCGGAATGGATCCACTCGGCGGCGGATGGGCGCGCGGACGAGCGCCGGGCGCCGACAATAGAAAAACACCCGGAACGCCACGTTTCACCAGAGCCCGTCTGAGTCGGCCTCGTTCCCGTTTCAGCGAGCTGCTGGTGCGACAGCGGCAACAGCAAGCCAAGACGCGACGTCAGCCGGTCTCTGCCAGGCGTTCCCCCGAAAGCACCTCGCGCGATTTGTCCAACGTCGCTTTGAAGAAGAGAGCAGAAGCGCAGCAGGATCTGGACGCGCGCGCCCAGAAGAGGCGCCAGCCATGACGACGACTCTGGGCTCACATTCCGATTCGCATCCGCAGCCGCAGCACCGCCACTGGCAGCAGCAGCAGCTCCTTCAGAGACCACCCACCATGCCCGCCACCACCTCCACTACCAGCGCCAGCGCGCCCGCCAGCCCCGCGGCGTCCGCTCTGTCGGTGCAGCGACCCGCGCTGTCGCCGCGCAAGCGCAAGTTCAGCGACGCCGGCGAGGCCGCCTCGCCCACCTCGCTGGACGAGGTGGCCACCACCACCAGCAGCAGCAGCAGCAGCTCACCGCTCGAGGAGCGCGTCATCTCGCCCAAGAAGAAAGCCCGCGCCGAGGAGCGCGGCGACCTGAGCAAGTGGGAGAGCCACGTGGTGGCCAGCATCGCCAGCGCACTCGACCTGGGCTGCATGGACGACGACAGCAAGCAGGTCTGCGGCGAGCCCATCGCGTTCGGCGCGACGCCCGCGGGCGACCTGGCAGCCGACGAGCTGGAGATCCTGCGCCACTTCCTGGCATGATGGACCGACCGACCAATTCTCAACTCCTTCGTTCAAACGGATTCCGCTCTTGTTAGACAAGGACGGCGGCAGCAGCAGCAGCTCCTAACTGGGCATGTACAACCGGCCCGAGCAGCTCTGCAACGCAAGTCCATTGCAGCCGCAGCAGTGTGCGTCCTGGGCTCCTACACCAGAGGAGCACGACCGCAAGACGCAAAGCGGCCACCTCCACAGCACCGTGCAACCAGCCGAGTACAGTAGCCGAGAATAGTAGAGCGGCCTAGAACGAGCCCGGTGTAAAAGTCCTATTTAACAAACGAGTGTTTGCATCAAACGCTCTTCCTGTAAGCTTATGTGTTACTTTCGAGGCGATAAGCCATAAGCTAGGAGCAGACAGAGTCAAGCTACAAGTAACGTTAATGCCAACGGTGGGCGGAAGAAGAAGACCTTGCCTTCCAGAGGAGCAGCCAACCAGCGAAGATGGTCGCCGTGTGTGCGGATGATGGCCGCGGATGCGTGCGAAGCTTTGCAGCTGCTGTGCCTCCGGCAGCACCCGCCGCCAGCCAACGGCACCGAGTGAATCATCGTGAGCGGAGATCGTCGCCCGCCCATCGCTGCGCTTGCGATTGAAGGCCAACGGCGGCGACAGGCCGGCAGACAACTTTTACGCTCGCCGCGTCGTGACCACTTCAACCTCGGCGCCGTCGTCTCGGTTCCCAGCTGGACCGCACTTGACCTGCGATCACTCACTCGCTCGCTCGGCCCTTCCACGCAGTCAGTCGTGCGCGCGCTTCCTGGCGACGGCTATCGTCGAACGACTGCACGAACATGGCCGCTGCCGTCACTTTGGCGCGTGCATGCATTGCTCGTCCTACGTGGCAAGCCACTCGCCCATCGCAAGCTCCGCGGCCGTGACTACAGCAGCAACTCTCTTCAAAAACGAGGAGCAGGCGCTGCATCTCTGCAGGAAGACGCCGTGCGTCTCGCTCTATTGCTGCTCTTTTGCATGGTCGTCTTCGCTGCTGCCACTGCTCTGCTCTGCTTCGTTGCTAGTCTCCTGCTCTGCCTCCGTTTCGCTAACTACAGGTAACTCTGGTACCGAATTAAAGCGCTGGAGGAACGTCCCGAGCGCTCCGAAGAACCCCTCATGATGGAAGAACTGCGCCTGCATCTCGCCCTTGGACCAGAAGCCGATGGCGTAGGCTAATTGCCGGCAAGCCAACTCGTTCCGCCGCAGAAAGTTTCCTGAGAAGTAGATTCGCTTGGTCTCCAAACGCCGCGCGTTCAGGAAGGCCAATTGACCCAGGTTCTGCGTGATCATGAAGAGCAGCGAGCGTGCTATATCAGCGTCACGCGGAGGGTGCGGCAGTCGTCGAGCGCCAGCCTTACCGAAGCTGCTGGCGACCGTCTCCGACTTGAGTTGGAACTGACCATAGCCGGCGGTGCCGTAGATGTCGCCCACAGTCATGTCCACCTCATTTGAGTCGCCCTCGACACTGGCATCCATCGCCTCATCAAAGTTCCGCAACTTTGAAAGCGCACGGCACAAGCCCAGGAAAGTACCACCACCCAGACTCGTCCCGGACACGCGCTCGTACTGTGACTCTCCGGTGATCTTCAGAATACTCACACCTGAGCCAATGTTCACGAGCAAGAAAGGGTAGAGCTCGTGCTTATCCGGCTTCGGCAGCAGCTTCTTCGTCGCGCTTCCGAGTCCGTGTGTGTCTGGAATCACATCCACAAAGGTGTAGCACTCGTTGGGAGCGTGCCGCAGCACGAAGTTGAGGCCTTGAATGAGTGCATCCATCTCGTCGGCCTTCTGGAGCTCAATCCCCAGGCGCGACTCGAACAGCGGCGAGAACTGCAGCATATCAAAGCACCAATCTTCAACGTCAGCAAGTCACACAGGTTTCAAAATGTCTTGGTAGCGATGACACGCACCTTGAAGGCTCCGCCACCCGTGCACGCGATCTTCTTGATGTATCGATGGAAGAAGCGGCGGCGCACGAAGTCGGTGATCTCGTCCATTTTCGCCGTCGGGTAGCTACAGCAGACAACAAAACAATTCGTCTCTCAGTCCTCCGTATCGACCTCCTTCCCACTGCAGCCTACGAGCTACACGCACTTGATAAAGTGGATGGTGCCGCCCAGTTCGGGCACGAACATCTGCAGCCGCTCCTCTCGTTGGGCCTCGTCCGAGCTGTGCAGACTCATGATGAAGTCGTCGATGAGCGGCAGACTTCCTTCCACGCGCTTCCGCTCGCTGGCCGAGAGCGGGTCCGATCGGTTGAGCTGCCGCTCCATCTGGCGGCGCTGAGCGGCGGCCGCGCCGTCCGCCGACTGGAAGTAGACCATCTTGGCCAGCGTGCCGCCGATGTCGAGGCCGAAGAGGCGGCCGCAGTCCGCCGACTTGGCGTTCAGGATGTGCAGGTGGAAGCGGCGCAGCTTGCGGCGGCGCGCGATGATGAGCCCCGCCACGCACGACGCCCCGAAGAGGAACACGCGCGTCCAGAAGACCTCGCTGCGGCGCGCCATGAGCAGCGGGAAGCGTATCAAAGGGAGCTGTGTGGCAGTGTACATGAGTTTGAAGTACCGTTTATCATCTTACTAAATACGAATATATGATGCACCTATTGGCTTTCTTGCAACGGCCCTCGATGGATGTGTTTGCAGTTGCAACACACATCGAGAAGGAGCTCGCCCACCTGAAAATTCAGGCGCTGGGCCGATCGCACAGAATCAAGCACTAGGAATGTTTTGCCATCCATCCGTCTGCGATCGGGCATGCGCTGTGTTTCGGGCAACGGCAACCTGGCGACGAACGGAGAAATCACGATGATCCTCGTCGTGATGAGACCGGACAACAGTGGGAGGTGAAATCAGGGATGCGCTTTCTGAGGCTTGCAGTCCGCCCTCGCCTTGCATTTGCGACAGCGGGTGACTGACATGGGTTGCCGCAGATTCGTACCCAGCACACGACGGTAGCTTCTGGCCCAGCGCCCACGCGGCAACCGTTGTTTGGCAAACATTACAGGTGGCTATGTGTTCTTCTAAATGACATGCGCGCAGCGACTGCAGCCGCAAGATTGAAGTGATGGCCTTGCTCGAAACGGTTTCACACGGCCCCGTCGCTCGTCCGCGCGGATTTTGGTGCACCTTCGCTCGTCCAGAACGTACTGTATGTTCAGTGGCGGGTGAGATCTTTTTACAGTCTTGCGTCACCGGCCAGCAACTTCTCTATAAAAAGTCGCCTTCGTTGAGGAAAAATCTGTGCTGCCACAAATAGCGCATCTCATCCAGCAAAAACAACCCTTCGTTACTTCGCCTACTTTTACTGGTGTCTCTGCAGGATTGATTCCCGTCGATCCATACGGAAGGATCCGGTGCTGTGGGACGATCATGCTGCTCTTCTCGATGAGATTCGAGGAGGACAGGTGGTCCGTCCACCTCCAGCGTCCAGTCGACTGCAATTAATCATATCTGCGACAGCGCTGGCGTTTCTGTTACATACTTCAACCGCTGTGGATGGACAGTACTTGTAATCAGGTAGCCGACAGTGGGATCCGGTGCAGCGGGAAGTTCTAGCGGTTGGTGGGGAAAGTGAAGGGCAAGCCCTCCACGTGGCAGTCTCCACGAAGACTTGGGCCTGATGGAGCACTGCTGCGGGTCATTGGCCCCAACAGCATGTCGCGGCACGCAAGGCCATGCCGCCATCATGGCAACACCAGCCCTGGCAGTTGCTTGTCAAATCCACGCGAGTAGAGGTGGACGCCACGTTACCTGTCAACACTTTGCACATGAAAGTTGACGAAAAGCTCCTAATCCAAACTCCTTCATGAGGCAATTGAGCGAGACGCACGGCGTCTTCCTGCAGAAGATGCAGCGCCTGCTCCTCGTTTTTGAAGAGAGTTGCTGCTGTAGTCACGGCCGCGGAGCTTGCGATGGGCGAGTGGCTTGCCACGTAGGACGAGCAATGCATGCACGCGCCAAAGTGACGGCAGCGGCCATGTTCGTGCAGTCGTTCGACGATAGCCGTCGCCAGGAAGCGCGCGCACGACTGACTGCGTGGAAGGGCCGAGCGAGCGAGTGAGTGATCGCAGGTCAAGTGCGGTCCAGCTGGGAACCGAGACGACGGCGCCGAGGTTGAAGTGGTCACGACGCGGCGAGCGTAAAAGTTGTCTGCCGGCCTGTCGCCGCCGTTGGCCTTCAATCGCAAGCGCAGCGATGGGCGGGCGACGATCTCCGCTCACGATGATTCACTCGGTGCCGTTGGCTGGCGGCGGGTGCTGCCGGAGGCACAGCAGCTGCAAAGCTTCGCACGCATCCGCGGCCATCATCCGCACACACGGCGACCATCTTCGCTGGTTGGCTGCTCCTCTGGAAGGCAAGGTCTTCTTCTTCCGCCCACCGTTGGCATTAACGTTACTTGTAGCTTGACTCTGTCTGCTCCTAGCTTATGGCTTATCGCCTCGAAAGTAACATAAGCTTACAGGAAGAGCGTTTGATGCAAACACTCGTTTGTTAAATAGGACTTTTACACCGGGCTCGTTCTAGGCCGCTCTACTATTCTCGGCTACTGTACTCGGCTGGTTGCACGGTGCTGTGGAGGTGGCCGCTTTGCGTCTTGCGGTCGTGCTCCTCTGGTGTAGGAGCCCAGGACGCACACTGCTGCGGCTGCAATGGACTTGCGTTGCAGAGCTGCTCGGGCCGGTTGTACATGCCCAGTTAGGAGCTGCTGCTGCTGCCGCCGTCCTTGTCTAACAAGAGCGGAATCCGTTTGAACGAAGGAGTTGAGAATTGGTCGGTCGGTCCATCATGCCAGGAAGTGGCGCAGGATCTCCAGCTCGTCGGCTGCCAGGTCGCCCGCGGGCGTCGCGCCGAACGCGATGGGCTCGCCGCAGACCTGCTTGCTGTCGTCGTCCATGCAGCCCAGGTCGAGTGCGCTGGCGATGCTGGCCACCACGTGGCTCTCCCACTTGCTCAGGTCGCCGCGCTCCTCGGCGCGGGCTTTCTTCTTGGGCGAGATGACGCGCTCCTCGAGCGGTGAGCTGCTGCTGCTGCTGCTGCTGGTGGTGGCCACCTCGTCCAGCGAGGTGGGCGAGGCGGCCTCGCCGGCGTCGCTGAACTTGCGCTTGCGCGGCGACAGCGCGGGTCGCTGCACCGACAGAGCGGACGCCGCGGGGCTGGCGGGCGCGCTGGCGCTGGTAGTGGAGGTGGTGGCGGGCATGGTGGGTGGTCTCTGAAGGAGCTGCTGCTGCTGCCAGTGGCGGTGCTGCGGCTGCGGATGCGAATCGGAATGTGAGCCCAGAGTCGTCGTCATGGCTGGCGCCTCTTCTGGGCGCGCGCGTCCAGATCCTGCTGCGCTTCTGCTCTCTTCTTCAAAGCGACGTTGGACAAATCGCGCGAGGTGCTTTCGGGGGAACGCCTGGCAGAGACCGGCTGACGTCGCGTCTTGGCTTGCTGTTGCCGCTGTCGCACCAGCAGCTCGCTGAAACGGGAACGAGGCCGACTCAGACGGGCTCTGGTGAAACGTGGCGTTCCGGGTGTTTTTCTATTGTCGGCGCCCGGCGCTCGTCCGCGCGCCCATCCGCCGCCGAGTGGATCCATTCCGAATCGAAGGCGCGCAGACGAGGCGCGCCGCCCATCTCCCCCTCGACGTGCGAAGTGCCACGCCCGCGAAGGGGTGCCCGCGCGTGTGTGTCATCAAATGGAAGCCGCCCTATCCCGGCTCGCCCACATCTGCGAAAAGCGAAGCGCAGCGCCGACCAGACCACGACGCCTCCGCGCGGCAGCCCATCGGAGAGCGCTCCGCGGGATATCTGCCGCCACGGCTGCAAGGGCTGCTCGCTGCAGCGCCGGTGTGCTCACTCTGCGCGCGCATCTCCTCTATCCGTTTTCGAGACGTTACAGTTCGGAAGGATTGGATCGCAGCACCTGGGCACAAGTGAGATACGACCGGCCAGCAGGGCTCAGCGCTGCAAGCAGCAGACACACTCACCCCCGTGTGGGCTGTCCTCGCCACCCGGCCGGTTGCCGGCACTCCAAGGCTTTGCCAAAGCCCGCCGGGCCGCCAATTTTTAGCGCACGATCTTACCCGCCACGGCCCCGGAGCGCTTCAACCGTCCGCCGTACACCGCTCCGCGCGCAGACAGGCGCTTTTCGACTAAGCCATCGCGCGCGAGCGACGGGCCGGCTGAAACTTCCAGCTCAAACTTTTGAGCCGGAAGTTCCTGTTTGAGCCTCAAACTACGTCCGGAAGGGCTGACCGCACCTCGCACGCCTTGGGCTCCCGCCGCCAACGACGACGCGAGGCACGACGGCCAACGCCAGCAGCTGGGTGCAATCGGTCGCGTCCGCCCGGTCTGTGGAGGACAGGTGGACAGTCAGCAATATGATGGACACTGACCGGCTTGTGGCGGGCGCGGCAATCAGGCGATAAATCATAAGCATCGGCATGCAGAATCAAGTTTTTTGCTGCGGCAGCTGGGCTCTGAAGCGATGATGGCCATGTTTGCCGCCATGAATCGAGCGCGCACCATTACGATCGTGTCCGTAGTGACGGCGCGACAGCCGGGATTCCAAACTTCGGGCCGGCCATAGTGTACAGTGTCCTGACCAAGAGGTCTTGTACAGGGGTGTAGCACGCCTTTCATTGCGGAGACACGTGGAAAGGCTCCGTAAGCCTCCCCAAGGAGCTCATGATCGACTTGGTCGCTTCTTCCTCCAACTCTTCTCCGCGCTTGCGAGTTACAACTTGCAATAGGGAGTGCACGCACGCCAACACGGCTGGATGTTTGAACATGCGCCGAGCCGTGATGCAAAGCATTCCATCTCATGAAAGCGTGGTGGGTTGCTTCGCGGGCGCTCGATCTGCTGCAAGCGATTGGGAATAAGAACACAGCGCAGGCAGATTCTCCGCTCGAATCACCTGATTCGCAGCAGTGTTCATCTCTCGTCGAAGCGGAAGCGGGTGCCGTAGCGTCTTCGCCACGAGAGCAAGAATCTCGCATGCTCATGCAGAAACGGCGGCTTGGACAGTGGCAGAAGCATTTGGGATACAGTATCATCACCCGAGCTCGAGCAGATGCTGTACATGTAGCAAGACAAGATTGGAGGAAGCAGGAGAGGTCATGGAGATCTCGAGACGGCAATCCCCTTTGCACGACACCTCCAGCAACAGCAGGACACGCCATCTCGGCAGTCGGCCAAAAGCTGGCATAGCCTGGCCATTAAGCCACCAATTAATTGTAAGCACGTTTGTATGGCTCGAAACCTACTCCTGAAACAGCTGTGGTCATGTCGCATCCATGTGTCCGACTGCAACTGCCCGTCTTTTGATACACACTCCCTCCAAACCGCGACACTTGCTGCAGAACGTTACAACACGCCAAGCGCCACTTGAGCATACTGAAGCCAAGTGTAAATATCCGTTCGTGCATCAAAATAACGGCTGTGCCGACGGTCGTTGCATGCTCGGGTCATTCCTGCTTCCTCCTTCCTCCTGCGTAGCCACTCCTCTCTCCTTCCACCATGCACTCTGCTCTGCGTCGCCTCCGCCCTGCCGCCACGACTTCGGCCTGCCACTTGCACGGCCTCGCGTCCTCCGCGTCTCCCGCGGTGGCCGCAGCTCCGACCCTGAGCCAGCGCCGCAAGAGCACAGCAGCTCAGAGCGCCGCCACCATCGCACAGGCCGAAGCCACGCGCGGCCCACGCTGCAGTCCCGGCCTCGTGGTGTTCGACAAGGACGGTACGCTCATTGACTTCACACTCATGTGGGGCGGCTGGGTCGAGTCGCAGGCCTGGAAGGTCGAGATGACCACGGGGCTGCCCGTGCGCGAGAAGCTGTTCGCCGCCATGGGCTACGACTGGATCAGCCGCTCCATCAAGTCCAAGGGCGCGCTGTGCTGCACACCCATGGGCGAGCTCTACAAGCTCGCGGTGCGCGTGCTGGTGGCCGAGGGCATGCGCCAATCCAAGGCTGACGAGGTCATTAAGAAGTGCTGGAGCATGCCCGACCCCGTGCTCACGAGCCGGCCGCTCGCCAACATCCCGGCGCTCTTCCGCACCATCAAGAAGATGGACATGAAGATCGCCGTGTGCACCACAGACGACCGCCAGCCCACGATCGACACGCTCGAGCACTTGGGTGTGGCCAACATGGTGGACGCCCTGGCCTGCGGAGACGACGGACTGCCCGCCAAGCCCGCGGGCGAGCAGATTTGGACCATCTGCCAGCAGCTCAAAGTCGAGCCGCACAACACCATCATGGTGGGGGATACATCCACGGACATGTTGCTGGGCAAGAACGCAGGTTGCGGCTTGTCCATTGGCGTGCTCGGCGGCGCGTCGTCGCTCGATGATCTGGCCGAGGACGCCGATGTGCTCGTGCCGTCTATTGACCGAATCATCAAAGTGCTCTTCCAGTATGGCCAGCAGGCTCAGCGCTTTGGCGACGCCAAGTAGAGCACGGCAAATCCATAGTTCGTCTTTTTAGTATTAGGCAAAGATACCGGGCTAGAGCCCCCAATAAATATCCCGCATTAGCTGTCTACCAAGGACGCTCGGATCCCTACGGCAGCTCGACGAGTACGACAGCCATGTTGTCAAGGCTTCCGCGGACGTATCCCTCCGTGAGCAGATCGGTCGCTAGGTTATTCAGCGAGTTTTCGCTACTGCGCTCAGTTGCTGGGTTTCGGTACTTCTCCGTGATGAAGCGCACCACGTCTTCGTTGTTCATGGTTTCCCACAATCCATCGCTGGCTACCACAAGAAACCCACCAGAGGAGCGTTCGCCCAGCATAATGTGGAAGACGGATGGCTCCGCTGTCACGTATTTGCGCAAATGGCGGTCACCTAGACTGCGCGAGACTGCAAGCTGGCCAACAACTCTCCACAGACCGGAAAAATTCACGAATCCTCCGCTGGACTCGATGCGCGATCGCTCGTTGATGTCATTCGGCCAGTGATCCACGCTCAACGGCACTACATCGAATTCAAATGCATCGTGAAGGTCTTCGCTTTCGAGCTTAGACGCACTCGGCATCCACGCAAGAGCACGCGAGTCGCCGACGTTCGCACTGACAACCCGTTGCTCTCGACGAAAGTACAGCACCACCGTCAAAGTGCACCCAGAGAAATACTCGCCAACTTTTGTAGTACCGTTGAAGAAAGTACCAGTGTTCATCTCTGCTTCCAGTCCGTCAAAGCTCTCCATCTCATCAAGAGACTCAAGAAAACCATCATGCAACTGCAGGAACGTTTGACGTAGTGCAAACTTTTCAGCCAGCTCTCGCTCGGTAGATACGCCTGTCGTTTGGTCAACTTCCTGCTCTGCTGAATGCTCCTTCGGAATAGCAGCGAAGTGCCGGTATAACACGCGAGGTAGGTTATTCACGACGAAAGTGGCCGCTGCGGAACCCAAATGACCATCTATCACGGCTGTAAGGTCAAACCCGAGTGATTCCGACAACTCTGAGCCATGTCCTCCAGTGTGCCACCGCTGGTGAAGTTGCTGCTCTGTCAGGACCAACACAAAATCCTCCATGTACTTCTTGCGTCCTTGGAACAGTGCAATGCCCACTGAAGGAGACTGTATCGCTTGGGGTTGCACGTATGAAGGTTGCGATTCGGTCCGAATCGCAGCCGAGATCAGTGGAGCCTCAAATTTACAGAAGCTGGATTGAGTATCATGACGACGAGCATGTACGTGTTGCTCGCAGCTTAGAGCTGTTGAAAATGCGCGACCACAGTGAGGACAAATGAAGCGGTCTGGGAGCTCGTACTTGGTCCGAACAACAGAAGCAAAGATGCTGTCTCGCGCGCGTTGTGCTTCCAGGTAGCGTTCGTGAAGTAACAGCTCCTGTCGCGTTGCGAATCGGCGGCCAGACTCCTTGCACACGTACGGCCCGCGGAAGTACGCGTGTTGTAAAGCGTCTTCGGCTGTAATGCGCTCTGATGGATGCCACTGAAGCAGACGCCACATCAAGTCTAAACCCCAGGAATCCTCGAGCCCTCGCCTCAGCGGATCACGCTCCACAACCGTTTGGTTGAAGCGACCGAAATGGCAGCTTTCACTTACAAGCGCGTACTTGTCCCACAACGAGCGTAGTTGCCGAGGTGCTGGCTGGAAGATGCAGAATTCTCGAGTAAGCACGTGCAGCAAGTAGGCTTTGGTTCGCCATCCAGACTCGGAGTCTTCATGACTGTCACGCCTCCCATCTCGATGGCGGTAACGACGTTGCTGAGCATCTAGAACCACATCCAGCTTGGCTCTTTCACGAGGTGAGATCAGGAAAACTTGAGGGGAGCCCAACACCATTTCCAAGAAGACGACGCCCACGGACCAGAGATCGTAAGCTTCTGGAGTCGAATAATCGTACGGTTGACCATTGTGGCTGAACAGCACTTCCGGAGGTTGGTATTCGCGAGTTTCCTCGGCTTGAGAGGGCCCTGCTGAAGCATCATTGCTATCAGTGGCTGCGTACAAGTTGTGAAGCGTGTAATCGTCTACAGCAGAACCAAAATCTGCCAGCTTGACCAGAGGCATCGGTGGTGTTGCCGAGGCTGAGGACGAAGGTGGAATCGATACCAAGATGTTGGAAGGCTTGATATCGCGGTGCGTGATACCTCGTGCATGTAGAGCAGCTACAGCCTGCAGCAACTGACGCATGATCTCTCTCAACACATTTTCGCCACGAGCATCCATCCGAAGCTTCTCCCAAAAGCGAGAGGGGTGTAACACGACCCCAGCGCCACTTTCGCCATGCCCGTCAGCCCCATACACGACTTCTAGCTTTTCATACAGATACTGCCGCAGCGACTTGCCTTCATCATAAAAGACAAGCCAAAGTTCAGGCGTCGTCCGCGGATGCGAGTGTTCATCCTCACTTTCCACCATTCTCGCGGGTCGGAAGAAATACTCGACAAACCGCGTGACATGGCGTTCTCCCTGCAGCAACGCTCCGAAATGTGCTTCTCGTAGACCCATCTGCGCCATGCTCTCACCTAGCTCCAGAAACAGTCTCTTGAGCACGAAATGCTCTTCTCGTCCACTGCTTTCATGTCTTCTTGTAGCTCTCCACACTTCTCCATGAGACCCAGCGTCGAACTTCTTCTTCAGACGGTAATGATCGTTCACGTAGATCCGCTCCGCTTCCTCCATCACGTACTGATACTCGAGCACGGGGCCTTCCGGATTGCTGCTATGGCCTTTAAAACTCTGTTCAGTGTCCGTAGACTCTGGCAAAGGTAAAGGTGGAGCCGGGAACCGTTGCGACGCTGAAGCGGAAGCTGCGCCAGGCAGCGGACACACTGGTGCTGAGTGCGTGTGCTCCGAGTCTTCATCGGATGTCGTGGTTCTCCACGGGACGAGCTCCATCTTGTCTCTCGTCTGCATGGGCCATTGACTCTGCTGGTGTTTGCACACTCCCAACAGTCCGGAGCGCTCCACCAACTCGTAGCCTTCGACGGACAGGCCCGGACGCAGCGGATCGCTCACAGACGCACACGCCACGGCGTCGTCGGCCCCTCGACGCGGAACTTTCGCCACTTGGCTGAACCACGCGCGATCCGTCAGCAGTTTGCGGGACGTGACGTCGGCTACGGCCACCTCGAGGGCGAGCACCGCCGGCTGCAGCGACAAGAAGAGCAGCAGCAGCCGCGTCATGTCGGACTCGACGTCGGATTTCGGTGTGCGATGGAGGGGACAGTCTCCACTAACAATGGGGAGTGCTGTGGATGATGAATGAAAAGTTTATTGACATGACTAGCGCAGAGATCGAGTCGAAGGAGAGAGAAATCTGTTCTTCGATCGCCTGTCCCCATTGTTTCCTCGTGACGCTGGCGCGGTCGTGCCAGTCCCTGTTATCTGACTATGTAAGGCGTGTACTTTCAAATAATAGCAAAACTTCAACTCATCCATCCATCCATTCACCCCGCGCCTTCATCCGCCGCTTCGGTGCTTGCTCCGTTGCCCACCACCTAGTCCAGTTACCTGTGTACCGTAGCTGCAGTGCCGGGTCGATCGGGAGCGCGTCAAGAGTATTATGGGCTGCCTGGCTGACCTGGCATTCTCTATCGCAATGCATCGTCCATCCATCCATCCGGTATTGCGCTCTAGGACGCGTCCGGCTTGTCGTCGTCGTCTTCTTCGTCCGACAGCACCACGTCTAATGACTCTACTGCGTTTGATGCTGACAGCCGCACTGCCATCGACAAGTTCGCTTCGCTAGAATTGTTGGCGTCCTCGTCCGCGTCTGACTCCTCTGTCTTCGCGCTGCTATCCAATACTTTCCCATCCGAGACAAGTGCCGACGGCGTCGTAACAACGTCGTCGCTATCGTAGCCCATGTTGTAGTACATGGTGTACGTTTCCTGGGCCTTCTGCTGAATCAGCGTATTCCAGTGCCCTGCTACCGCCCGCCGCATGAAGGGCTTGATCACATCAAACATGCACTGCCCCAATTTTTCGTACTCGTTCATGATGCGCAAGCACGCTGGGGAACTCCAGCATGAAATTGCACGCTCTGCTACCTGGAACTGATCGCTGATCATGCACTGACCAAGCCTTCGCGCAAGTTTCGGCGCAATTGAGTCGAAATCTGACTCCGCCAACACGTGCTCTAGCATCTCCTCGAACTCGACGATGAAAATCACCTCCTTGAACGAATTACCAACCGGCCAGTACTTCAGCAAGCCGCGGACAATCGGTGTGAAAAGCGTGTGGTCTTTGGACACGTACTGTATCATGCAGTACGCGAGTTGCTGGTGATACGAGATGAAGGCGGGCGTAGAATGCAGCGGAATCAGAGCTTTCTCCAGCAGCACCACGTGTTCCTGTTTAATCGGGCACGCGAAGCCGTTGACGATGCTACCAAGAATTTCCAGAAGTTCTGCCACGCCGTAGTGGTTCGACGTCTCATAAATATACTCGTAGAACGTGTTGGCAATTTCCTTGCGAATAGCCGATCGCCGCTGCGTGAGCTTATAGTACAGTCGATGAAGCACCCCCTTCAATACCTGACGTTCTTTAAACGACGGTGTCTTGAACAGATTGACCAGCTGCGCGATAAATCGCAGCGGGAAAAACTCTTTGCGCACGTGTTTCTCTAACTTGTCAATGTGTTCGATCGCCTTCAGCAACAAGTCGTAGCAGGCCGAGAGCAGTCCCCACAACTGCTCCTCCGTCGTGTACTCGGAGTATTTATCCATCGGGTTCTCGAGTATACTCGCCTCTTCCGGGCTCGGCTCTTCCACAAAGATGTTGCCGGGTGATGTCGATTGCAGCTGCGGGAATGGCCGGAAAATGTAGCACCCCACCACATGCAGCAACTCCACGAAAAGCTGCGGGTCGTCCAGGATCATCGGGAACGAATCGCAGTAATTGTTCAGGTCGCACAGTGTCGTCAAGCGCTTTTCATTCAGGTCGAAAAGCTCCACCGCTGTATACCCTGAGTCCTCCTTTCGCGGCATACAGAACGCAACCTTCTGTCGGAAGTAGAAGGTCCGCTTGTACGGGACTGCATCCTCCAGCGCAGGCGTGTTGAAAAGCGACTCGAGTGGTTCTGTCACGAGCAGCATTTTCCGATCAGCCGTCGTGGGCATGGCGGCCGACGTCAAACTGCTCATCCAGACGCTCAGATCCGCCTCGCTTTTTGCCATCAGGTAAATCGGACGATACCCCTGCTTGAAAACATAACACGAGACCATAAGCAACCTGCATCAAAGTCCGCTCTCGCCTTGCAGCTATAACGCACCGGGTGGCAGATCTCAAAGCAGTTTTGTCTTTTAAACCGCGCCGAGTCCACGGGCGTGATCTTGACTCCCTGCAGGGGGATAACACCCCGAGGGTACGAATCCTCTCCAGACTGCAATCAATCAATACACAAAACAATACATCCCCCATTAGTTTCCAGCCCACTCGCTCTCCCCATCTTAATATCAGACGATCGTACCGTTCCCGAAACGTAGTAGAAGAGCGAGTGCCCCTTGAGCACCATGAGGCGCTTCTTCCACGTCTTGAAGTGGTTGGCCTGTTTAATGAGCACGCCCGACTTGGAGATGGGCGCCTGGAAGTCGTCCAAATAGCTCTGCACGCCGTCCGCGGGGTTCCCGGCCGCGCCGTTGGTCAGTTGCTGCTGCTGGTTGGAGAAGGGCACGATGAGGCTCGGGCGCTTGGACAGCAGACTCTGGTGTGGGTCCCCTGCAGCCGCAGCCCGCGGGTCGTCCCTACTGAAGGGCATATGGCCGTTGAAGCTGTGGTGCTTGACGAAGTTCTGCAGGCCGCCGCCGTTGCCGTTCCCGTGGCCGCTGCTGGTGGTGGCACCGTCGCTGGGGCTCCCCTGGTTGTAGCCGCTGCTGGTGCCGCTGCTCGTGCTGTCGCTGCGCTGTCCCTTGTCGTGGCCTTTGCTGCCCAGCTGCCGAGACGAGCTGCCGATGGACGAGTACATTTTACGGAAGAAGCCGCTCTTCTCGCCCTTGGCGCCCTTGTCCCCGCGCTGCGCCATGGCGTACGACGGGTTCCTGGGGCGAGGCGATGGAGAGGGGACTGGGGGGCGAAACGAGCGAGGGAGGGAGGGCGCGGACCTTGACGTGACGCACTCGTCTCTCTCTTCCGGCAGAGCGCGGTGTCGTATGAACTGCGGTACACGATGAGCACACGCGTGAAGTCGAATTTCAAGATCTCAAGCGGCTAGATTTGCAAAAAGACTCGACTGACTCCTTTTGCACTGGCGAGAGCCGAGACTCCGCATATGACCATTTGTATTGGCGCGGGTCACTTCGCTGCACACAGTAATCGAGGAAAAGACGTGAGACGGTAACGGAGATGTGGGAATATGGCCGGCGAGGTACCCTACAGTGACGTCCAGAAAACGGACGGGCACTAACCGTCATACTGAGACCAAGTGCGCAGGCGTCTGCTCGTTGGCCAAGTCGCGCTCGGCACCGGTCGTTGCATCGACCCTGTGAGCGCAGCGCAGCGACTGTGGCACTGTGCTTTGCTCTGCTGCGTTTGGCGGGCAAGGCCCGAGCCAGTCGCGAAATACTGGCGACTGGCTCCACTCTGCGGTCCGATCGAGTGCTCGAAAGGACCAGCAGCACGTGAGGAATCGCCTGGAGGCAGGTCTTGCGACAACCGACCTCGCTGCTGTCTGCACCTCGGTGTACGCAGCGACCATGCGACCGCTGCGATGTAGTAAAAGGTGCCGGACCGCATTAGTGCTCCAGCGAGTGTCTGTGATTCGGTCGGTACACTGTACCAAAGGCAACAAAAGGACCATCACTCCAAGTTGAAGCGCAGCCATCTGGCACGGACTGATAATGAAAATGGCATCCTGCCCACCGTGTCTTAGTCTGTTAGCCGTTGATGGCTTCGGTCGGCATCACGTTGCTCCCGTCGACTATCAGAGCACTAGCAAAAGACAGTTCTTTCTCGCTTTTGACAGTCGATGCAACCGTTCACCCCACTAAAGTCCGTCCGTAGTGCGCTTATAGCATTGACAGACCGTACAAGGCTGGCGTTAGGATGAACCTTGAAGCGGTTGCTAGCAACCGTAGTTTGCACCGATTTCTCGTTCGTTTAGAAGAACTTCATCTGGAGGAGAAACACGCCGTTGAGGCCAACGTGTATCGTCCTACACGAATGGATGTGAACTTCGCGAAGTGGTCAGTTTCTCCTCCGAAAGCGTGCAGTGGATACGCGCATGCCGTGAACCAAAATAAAAAAAGGTTGTTTTTTCACACAAAAAACAACCTTGTCTGTTCGTTGCCGTGCTTATTGCGATTTTCGCCTAAATTTACCAAATCGGATCGATTCTTCAAACCGCCGAGTAATCGACAGAGGCATATAATTGGTCAATAATCGACAGATCCCCGATCGCAGTTCTTAGTCTCTAGGGGGCGTGCCAGTAGTGGTGGGGGCGTTCTCTTCGTGCAGATCTACCACCAATTCCTCGCACGAAGGTATCTGCTGAGGTTCTGTTTAGTGTCGAGCCTTCTCACGGCTTGGACGCCAGGCTTGCCTACGATTCTGTGGAGCATCGCACAAGTTTTGTGGTTTCCGATTCACGCGTAACGATGGAGGCAGCAGTAACGAAGCAGCACGCGCACCAAAATACCGTTTTCCACTGTTTGTATGGATACTACAATCTTGGATACAGCAAGAAGGACCTCGCCCACGTTTACAACAAGAGCATTAAAACCATTGCGAACTGGATTCAAGTGTATGAAGAGACGGGAACTTTCGAGAGAGCAGCTTCCAAGAGGGAAAATAAATTCACAGAAGCCCACAGGAAGTGGCTTTTTGACTTTTATCAGCAGCGACCTCTCTCCTTTCTCGATGAAGCCTGAGAAGCCTTCAAGCGGGTGCATCATATCTCAATTTCGATCTCATCCGTCTGGAGAATTATTCATTCTTTTGGCCTGACATGGAAAGTTATCGAGCGCAGAGCGATGCATATCAAAGAGCATGATGTATTTCGCTTTATTGAAGAGATAAGTCGCATTGATTGGAGCTATCAGAACCTTGTGTTCCTTGACGAAATTTCTTTTGACAACCGTGGTATGGTTCGCAAGCGTGGCTACGCAATTCGAGGTAAAAAAGTCGCTATCCGCGGTGATTTCTCTCGGAAGCCTCGCTTTTCAATACTAGCGTTTATCGGTGTGAACGGAATCCTCGACTACTTTAACACGGATGGAACATTTGACCGCGTTGAATTTGTCAAGTGCTGTCGAAGTTTTGCTTTTTCCAAACGAGGACACGTTCGACAGTACCCGGGTCCAAACTTGGTGTGGATACTGGATGGCTCTGGTATACACAGACACCCGGACATTGTTCACTTTCTGAGAGGCATTGGGGTCGTACCGATATTTCTTCCTGCCTATTGCCCATTCTTCAACCCAATTGAGTATTTGTTTGGATACGTGGAGAAAAATTTTCAGCGGCACTACGTGGAGACAAGCGGTCGAGATCTTTTGCCATTCATCGTTGAAACATTCACTCGCTTTGAAGCGTTTGATATGCCGCAAGTATTTCGCCATTGTGAGTGGATGGTGCAGGGATACTTTAATCCTGTTGACCAACTGGAAAAGGAAGAGCGAGTACGAGCTGATGACAATGATGTCGGCGAAGAAATTAGCAATGCAAACGAAGACGATTTGGATTTTTTGGTTAGGCAAGATGAACCGTAATGGAAGCTCCTATTGGTCGTCGATTACTCGTGATCGAAGTCGAGAATGTTTTCCATTTCATCTAGTGGGTCAGGTACGTCACGATTTGGAAGCATATCTAGCATAAACCCCTCAATGATATTCTTGCGCGTTTTCAGATCGTTTTGATGGTCTCTCAGCCGTCTTCCGAATGCTTCCCAGTCTTCGTACAGGACCATGCAGTCTTCAAGCGATGCATTAACGCAGTTCAGAGCAAGGTTGGACGATCGGGACACGTTCGTAAGGTGCTGTTCCAGACGTGATTCAGATGCACGAAGCATCTTCAGAATGTCGGCAGGTGGATCGCGATTGATGGCTGCCTCCCAAGTCGAATGGTCCAGGTTTGCGGTCAATCGGTTTGCCTACATTCTCCAGACAACGTCGGGCGCATCGTACACAGACTCCCATCGCTCTTGTAGTCTCTCTACTACTTCATGGAGACAAACCTCAGCTGTTGCTCCAGCTCGATCAGTAACCAACGGGTTAACGCATGCATCCTTGAAAGTCTCGAGAACTTGTTTCGTCGTGATCGCAGTTCCATACTCGAACAGAAGCAGCATAACCGTCTCGCCATGGGTGTCATGTAGCCATTTTTCCACGCTCGCTCAGACTTTCCACTGTCTACTACGCGTCGCTTGGACTTGAGTTGCATCACCTGATACCATTTCTCTATCTCCGGTGGCTGAGTTGACCACTCCTCTTCTGCTTTCACTGCTCTCCCCTTTATCCGAGGGCTGAATCGTTCCCAGAGCTTCGGCATCATATCTCGGAACGAAGACCCATTCACGACAAAGTCATCTAGTGTTTCACCTGACGAGTCACGCTGATTGATTGTCTGCTTAACAATTGGCCGCACAACGAGCTGGTACAGCGACTGCTGTGCAGCGTCATCAGCAGGCGACCGAGCTGCGTTGCGATTCGATGATAGATCCACTAAACGGGGCGATCTACGTACAGGAGGTGCGCCTTCATGGCTTTCATGTGGCGCTGCCGACTGAGGAGATAAACCTGGTGATGAGCGGGCAGTACCCGTACTCGATGCCAACCGAGGTGATCGGCGGAGTGGAGGGGTACGCGCTGGGCTGGAAGGGGACGGTGTACGGCCAGCAGTCGTTTCCATTGACGTACGATTGCCACCGAGACTTGGCGAGCGTTCAGTTACCTGGAGAGGAGCAGCAGGCAATTCATCTGGATGATGCAATGGGGAGTCCGCTGTGATCGCCTCGTAGCCGAATTGCGAGCTGAGTATGGTGATACGCGTCGTGAGTCACGATTGCGTCTTGCAGGACCTTGTGGGGAAGTAGAAAGCCGGTCACGTTGACTATCGGCAGCGCGAGGGCCGTCGTCCCTCACTGCCGCGTGCATTTGGAACTTGCCGACTGAGCTCAATGGATACATTCTTGCACTACACAAGAGCATAAATGTATTCTGTTTTGTAGTCGGGCGATTGGCTGCACGATTGATTCAACCAATCGCGCACGGAAATTTTGAGTAGAACGCGCAATATCGTTGGCCTCAGCCCGTGCGCGCGTGCTCGCTTGAAATAGCAATGCGACGGCTGGCGACAGGCCTGAGCAGTACACGTGTATTAGGCCATAAATTACCCGGCAGCACATTGTGCAGCGTCCCAGCACAGAATCACTCGTTCCCAGGAGAACAGCGCTGCATCGCCGTTATTACTATGTCTGGGAAAAGGTATTAACTCTCAAATACGAGCATCATCGGCTTTACGAAGTCGCAAAAGCCCCGAATACCGTTCGCCCGTTTCTAAAGAGATAAGACTGGCAACGATTCCGTTGCACTAATCCTATTTAGCCGGCCGTTGCGAACAGTGAGTGACTCCAAACTATCCATCCACAAAAGCACAATCTGCACGTAGCTGGTCCGAGGCAACAAAAGTCGCTGAAGCCTTTGCTGGTGGCTCCCACCTCGCTGCCTTCGTAAAAAAAAAACTCGAGCCAGCCTGCTTTACAACAGCAAGCAAGTGGTATCCGTAGCGAAACAAAACGCATGCTCATTGTTTTTCGAGGGCGAAACGGCGCGAGCAACGAACTTTCTGAAGTGTGTCATCGCTCAAGCCGCCTTGCACGGGTAAGACCTTATCTACTTCTGGTCTGCATGAAGTCTTGTCCAGCATGTTTGCCCTCGTCATAAAGCCCATGTTCGGCTTCCTATCCGCGGACAAGAAGCAACTCGGTGAGTCATCCGCTCCGGTCGGCGCAAAAACAAGCACCGCCCAAATGATCCAGTCCAAATTTATATCGAAAGAAAGATCGGTTTCCGACCGTCAAGCGACGCAAGCGGACACTCGCCACTCATCCCATAGGAACTCGATTTAGCCAACGGCCGCGTCCTGCTCCGTCGCATTCGCAGTACAGCACCACCGCGCAGTACCATTCCCCAACTTGCCGACCGCGACCACCATGACGTCCTTGGTCAAAGACGAGAGGTTTTCCATTGCGTCGGAGCCCGGCACGCCGCCCGACAGAGAGCGGTTCGAAGACACGGCGGTGCTCGTACGCTCCGCCGGCCGAGGCCGCGGCCGCAGGATGCGCGTCATCTCCAAGACCAAACTGCCGCGCATGAACAACAGCGAGCGCGGCAAGTTCTACCGACAGAAGTACCGCGAGTACGAGGAGCAGCTCGAGCGAGACGTGCAGCGACTGCACGGCGAGGTGCACGAGCTGCAGTGCTTGCTGGAGCTGCGCCATCTCCTGCCGCTTCAGCATCCGTGTGTTGGTCTTGAAGAGGTACGGGCCGCGACGCAGGTCGTGTACGAAGGCTTGATCCGCCTGCACGAGCGCTGGGCGTCCATTGATCGTGGATCAACGCCTGCTATCGGACAAGTGGCAATGGGTTCGGACGAGCTTCGGTCAGCAGAATACGTGCGCGCTCAAGAGCGATTGCAGCTCTGTTCGTCCCAGTCCGAGCACTTTATTGCGCGGCATCAGCACAGCTCGACGCCGCTCGTGTTCAAGCTGGAATCAGTCGAGATCCAAGGCTGTAGTGACAGCAGGATCGTTGTGGCGCGCGGGCGGCTGTACGCCCAGTACCAACCGGCAGACATTGAAGAACTCTTCCCAGTTATCCGGCACAACAAGCACGTCGCAGCTCGATTGCTGACGAGAGAAGTTGCATTCGACTGCACATACCGGTTCCACACCTCGACGTTGTTTGACGTAGCAGATCTGGCTTTCGTAAGCGTGGATGTCGATGCTGTAGGCGGTTTGCTGGCCACGATCCCCAACCTTCGATGCGTTGAAGCGCTTCTCGGTCCGTTGATCCGGCCGGACTATTCCGTTGTGAAAATGGAGGAAATTGCCACCAGATCTAGGAAAACGAACAACTGCTTTGACCGTTCACCGACACAGCATACACCGCTGAGCGAGGACGAAAGCGAGCAAGACTGCTTCATGGCGACACCGCCGCGGCCGATGACGCTCGCCTTCATTCTCAGCTAGACGACTCAATAAACTGTTTTGGTGAACCTATGCTCAGTTTTCGGTCGGTCGAGTCGCGGCTCATTTGGACTCAGTTCGCGCCGGACTTTCATCTAGAGCAGAGAACGCTGCTGCAACGCGGCCTGGAAGGGGCACAATATGTTAATGTATTTACACTGAAAGCTTACAAGGGGCAGCACGACGCCCCCATAGATAATAACGACAGACTAGCTCATACCGGAACGTGGTAGCTTTGCATGGACTGGAATGGCGTCTCCTGCATTTCCTTCGGCGAGTTCTTGTGACGCGCGCTGCCATTGAAGAGAGACTCGATCTCCTCCAGTAGAATACCCGTGGTCTCTGGGCACAGGTAGTACACGAATACACCGCAGACCACGCAGGTACCCGAGAACAAAAAGAACACGCCGTTGATGTTCAGGGACGGAAAAAGCTTCACCACCCACGTCATAACCACTCCCATGAGCCAGTTAGCCATGGTCGAGAGCGACACAGCCATGGAGCGCACGTTGAGCGGAAATATTTCTGCCGGGTAGATCCAACACACAGGACCCCACGAAATGGCAAAGTTGAAGACGAAAAACGATGTGGACACGATGATAGCGTACCCCGCTGCCTTTGAGCATCCTGCGTTCTCGGTGTTGCCATCACAGCCAATAGTGAACAGAATCGCGGATATCAAGTGACCGATCACCATGCCCACAGCACCGACAAGCAGCAACTGCCGACGGCCGTAGGTGTCTACCCACCGCATAGCTGGGATCGTACTCAGGAAGTTCACAATCGACAGGATGAGCACCGACAGAATACCATCACCCACAACATCCTTGAAAATGAGACCGCCGTAGGTGAAGACGGGGTTAATTCCCGCGCCCTGCTGCAGCACCTGGAGCAACATGGCAATGACCAGACGCTTGAGCACCGACGGCTCCATCAGCTCCTTGTATCCTCCTGGCTGTCCCTCTCTTGCGATCTGCGCACCAATGGCTCGTAGCTCGCGCCCGATTTTCCGCGTCTGCCTTAGTTGCTTGAGCACCGCCGACGCGGCATCCTTGCCCTTGTGGAGGTACGTCCATCGAGGACTCTCGGGGACGAAGAAGATGCCAAGCATGACGACGATTGGAGCCGCCATGGCCACGCCGTTTGTAATTCTCCAGCCTCGCTCGTGGTTCTCGATTATCTGGTTCACAATGTTAGCGGACAGGAGTCCAGTGACGACCGTCATCTGCATAAAGCCCGAGAGAAAGCCGCGCAGCTCCTTGGGGCCATCTCCGCTCCAAAGAGCGGCAGCGAGAAGGAAGAATTGCCGACGCCCATCCCCTGAATGAACCGCGCCACGAGTAGCGAGCCGTGCGCCTGCCTGGGACAGAAGGCGAGCCACGACGTGCCCAGACAAAAGAGCGAGCCGGCCTGGAAAATGGTGAGGCGGCGGCCGAACTTGTCGGCGATCCAGCCGCCGATGATGGCGCCCACCATGCAGCCGATGTTGTACGTCATGTTGTACCACAGCGTGTAGTCCACCCAGCGCTGCGGCAGCTCAGCTGTGGCGCGCGTACAGTCCGTCATGGTCTGGCCGTGCCAGCCCACGCAAAAGTCGTTGAGGAACGACTCCATGACGAGCACGCCGCCGGTCACGCCCTGGTCGTAGCCGAAGAAGATGCCGCCGAGGGACGCGAAGATGCACACGACGATGGCATACGTGCGGTTGCCCTCGGTGGGCGTCAGGTCCTGGCGCCCCTGGTCGTCGTAGAAGTTCATGGCCACGCCTACCATTGTGACCTGCTCTTGCTATCTGTTGCTGTCTGTGTCTGGTTCTGTCTGGTTGCGTCTGGAGGCTGAAATTAGAGACCTGAAACGTCCGCTCTGCTCTACTACGGCGAACTCTCAAGCCGACAGCGGGATTACGTCGCTCGCTCCGGGCAGCATGAAGGGAAAGCGCAAGTGAGACCACCCAGGAAGCGCGCCATGCCAGACGTGATAAACACGGGGCCACACAACCTCGGGATGGAATACCCTTCGACAACCGATGTGCATCCACTTTGCGCGACAACTGATTTAGAGTCGGACGGGTCTCTGCGTTCTTCAATAACCTGCGAAAGCGCATATCAGCCAGATGAGACAGCACCTGCTTGCGCAAGTTCAACCGCCGGTTTAAGGTCGTGACGCGCTAGTGGAGGAGCAAACCTATGGTGCAATTAGTAAAGATGTTCGTATCGTCGACGTCCGTATAGTGAGGGTTCCGATAGTGCAGCCCCTCCCGCGGATCCATGGAACCTCTTGACGCGACCTTTGTATGCTCGATTGGCTCAATCGGCTCCAAGCAGCGCTCGACGCCGGCACCGCAGCGCCGGACGGAAGCTGCATTGCGCGAGGTGATCTCTTTGCCCGACTGGTTGCAGCTCCACCACAGGTTGCAGCTCCTCCACCAGCCGAGAGAATGCAGCGGCGGCTGTTGATTGCGCTCGCTGGCAAGTGCGTAAGAGCTGGGGCCACGACAGGTTCTGCAAGCTATTATAGCCGTGCTGCTGGATCCTTTTGCTCCTGGGGCCACGAGCTTGCCGACTGCACCACTGCAAATGCGAATGGGGGTGGACCGCTCGCAGCGCTTCCTGTCTGCTACAAGCGAATGCCAGCAACACCGCACGGTGTGCAATCTCGACGAGCCATGTGGACTGCCAGTTGGCGACACCAGACGAACTGTAACGACTGTCCGAGGATCACTTTGCCAGCCTTTGTCCGAGACCCAGGCTCGTACGCATGAACAAGCGTCGCTGGATACGATAGCCGTGTACTCGCTTCAAGCACGTTGACAGCAACAATGCAAGCCTAGTTGGCGAATTCACGAAGCAGCAGTGCTTTACAAGGAACCTGCTGCGGTTGAATTGATTTACGGAGGACGCTCGAGCGTTTGTACTTTAGTGTTCGATGCTTCAACACCGGCAAGTGCTGTACGATGCCATGATCTACGGCGTGGCGATCTCGTCCCCCGTGTGTTCCAGTTCCGCCCCTGGAACGTACAGTATTCGCTAAAGTGATGCAAAGCAGTTCGGTACGCCACCACTACCGTGGCTGCACGGGCCGTGCATCACAAAAGCAGTGTGCACCAAACTTCACTTTTTAGGGGTGGAGAGCAAGAGAGCTACTTCATCCTTTGTGACCCAAATTACGATCGAGCTAAACGAAATCTTGTCGCTGTCCTAGTGAGCAAAGACACATGACTGCATATCGACACAATGTGTAGTAAGTACGTTCGACGCCACACTGACACGATGGTCTTGTGCATGAACTGACCTGGGCAACAAGTTGAGATCAAGACACAAGAATTCATCTATTTACTTCGACTAAGCGAAGTAGCATCGCACACAAGACAAGTCCGTGCTCGTTCTAAGCTTCGATGCTGTCGCAAAGATCAAAATGCTACTAGTACCAGTTAGTCCAGGAACTGCCACGGCGACGCGTCCAAAACGTTGTTGTCTTGCATATCCACAGTTCACATCGCATTTCAAGTCGGAGACGTCGCAAACAAACAACGTGTTGCAAATGCACTAGACGGTGCCAGCTTGAAGACTGGAATCGCGATTGTTCACTACCTGGAATCTACTCTCGCTCCCAGTTCACCTCGGTGAAGTTTGCATCGACTCGACCTGATGTGGACTCGACGGTGCCTCCGCTTTGATTCAGTTTACAATTGGTCATAATCGAGATCGGATACCGTCTCCGATAGGCGCAAATACGAGCATACAAACGCCAAGTCATCCCTCAAAGCTCTTATCATCTTGAGCAGCTCCGTCGTTTCAAATCTCAGCTGGTTGATGGAAGTGCAGGAGCCCGACGAGCCACCTTCTCGCGCGGCGGCTCGGCCTTTGGCGGCGGCAGCGCGAGTCGCCGCGGCTCCATTGGGACTCAACCGCCGCCAGCGCAGCGGCAGTCTGGACAACGAGCGCTCGTGGCGCCCGGCGAGCGGCTTCGCGTCCAAGCACCAGGCCGAGATGGAGGCCAAGCGCCTGCACCGGGAGCGGCAGATGCAGCGCGCACGCCAGCTGCAGCAGTTGCAGGAGGAGAAGAAGCGGCGTGAGGCGGAGCTGGCCAAGGGACCCAAGCCCAATGACCACGTGGTCGTGGAGGAGGGCGAGTGGAAGACCGTGGTGTCGCACGGACGACGGACTCGCAACGACCGCCGGACGACGCACGGCACCACCGGCATACTGCTTCCACTGCCCCCCGGACCGCCTACTCTTGGGTTTACCAAGTCGCTGGATGGATCGATGACATCTGTTGCGGTGATCGCACGACGGTCCTGGAGTCAGGACGAGATGGAGGAGGCCGATGTGGTACGCAGAAAGAGGAGGCAGCAGATGAAGAGACGGCAGAAGACGCCTTCCCAACGAGATGGAGCCAAATCGCAGGCGGTGGATGGTGTACCGCACCCGTCATTACTAGGAGAACTGATGTTTGCTCGGCGTAGCAGTTTGCAGAGGCTGGCGGACAAACTTCACGTGGACGAGGTAGTTGCAGTGCAAAACGGAAGACAAGCAAGCGGATCTTCACAACGCCGCAGTCCTACAGGAGTTGTGCATGCACCTGACTACAACGGCAAACAGGCTAAAGGCACACTGTCCATGACGACACATCACCAGAGAGGGCACCATTCTCACAACGAAAGCGCGGAGTCAAGCCCTCGCGGGCAAACGCATCATGCAGGGAATCGAGCGAACCGACGTTCCTCCTCGAGGTTAGACTCTCCTCGATCGCCCCGATCTGGGTCAGACTCTCATGGATCTCCGCGCCCCCGGAAATGCGGCGACAAGCGTGATTTTTTCTTCCGAAACCTAAATTATGAGCTCCGAAATCAGCTACAAGTGGATGAAGTTGCGGAGTTTAGCGTGACAGACTTCGAGATGGCGACTAAGATTTCTCAAGCCGTAATGGACCTCTTCGCTCCTCCAAAAGATGGCACTACATCGGAGAGCGGCAACGAGGATCACGAGGATGGCAACTCGACTACTGTAGAGCGCAAAAAGTACCCGCTCGTGGTAACGGACGGCACCGCGTGCGTAGGAGGCAACGTATTGTCCTTTTGCGACTTCTTCACGCACGTGAACGCCATCGAAAACGATCCCACACGCGTGCAGATGCTCCGGCACAATCTCCACGTGCTTCAAAAGACGAACGCCAAGTGCATCCACGCGAACTATCTCGACGTGATGCTGAAGCTGCAGCAGGACGTGGTGTTTTTGGATCCCGCCATGGGGCGGCCCGGAGTATAAGGACCTGGCCAAAGTGGATCTGTTCCTCGGCGGTCTGCCGCTACACGAGATCTGCACGCGTCTGCAAGGAAACGCCAAGTGCATCGTGCTCAAGGTGCCGAGTAATTTTGACGGCGAGAAATTCTCCCGACTCGTGCCGGGCAAGGTCGTGATCCGACGGGACCTGAAGAAAATGCACCTCGTGCTGCTCGACTTTCGGTAGGGCGCCGCGTCCAGGACGCGGCAGAATGTGTTGGCATAGGACAAGATGTAACATCGTAAGCAAAGGTTCAACGACTGTAGCCATATTGAATTTGGTGTGCATCACATATGCTCGCACTTAGCGAGGGCTGTTCGTGCTTTTGGCGGGCGACCGACCACCAACCCGTTGCCATACAAAGCACAACACAATCGGCAGGTGGAGGATCGCGCGCATTCCGCACGCGCCTTCCGCACGCGCCTTCCGCACTCGAGTGCACCCAAGCCTGCCCCAGCTCACTTCCCAATCGACAGCGAGAGAGGGACCTTCATTCCGCATGTCGTTCGGCGGCTTCGGAAGCTCCAGCGCGCCCGCAAGCGGCGGCTTCGGGGGCTTCGGCTCGGGCGGCACCAGCGGCGGCTTTGGCGCCTCAGCAGCCGCTTCTCCCTTCGGCGGAGGCGCGACCACCGGTGGCTTCGGCTCCGGAACGTCGGCGTTCGGCGCAGCAGCGGCCCCCAAACCTGCTTTTGGAGGCTTTGGGGCCGCGGCGCCGGCCACAGGAGGCGGTTTCGGCGCCCAGCAGACGACCACGACGGGCTTCGGAGGCTTCGGCGCGGCGGCCTCGCCATCAACAGGCTTCGGAGCGGCCGCGCAGCCCGCAACGACGTCGGGATTCGGTGCCACGTCAGCGTTCGGCGGCGGCGCGACCACTGGCGGCTTTGGATCTTCCGGCACGTCGGCGTTCGGCGCCAGCACGCCGTTCGGAGCCAAGCCCGCCGCGAGCGCCAGTCCCTTCGGATCGACGAGCGCTTTCGGAGGCGGCGCAGGGACCACGAACGCCTTCGGTGGAGGCGCCACGACTGGAGGATTTGGCACGCCCACCACCTCGAGCGGTGGCATGTTTGGCAGCTCGACGGGCGGATTCGGCTCCCAGGCGGCCAAGAGTCCATTTGGAGCGACGTCGACGGCCACGACGGGCGGATTTGGCTCCCAGGCGACGAGCACGACAGGCTTTGGAGGATTTGGAGCTCAGCCCGCGGCGGCTGCGGCACCGGGACAGGTACAAGTGGGCACGGGCCAGCCGCCCTACCAGCCCACGCGTGAAATGGAGCCTTCAGGAACAGGTGGTACAGCCAACTACATGTCGATCTCGCGCATGCAGGCGTACTCGCACAAATCTTTGGAGGAGCTCCGCTACGAGGATTACTTGAAGCGCACGAACCCTGCAGCGGCGCAGGCGGCAGCTACGCAGAACGCCCCCGCGCCTGGAGCTACGGCAACCGGAACAGGCGCGTTTGGAGGATTTGGAGCACAACCGGCCACGAGCTCGGCCTTCGGATCAACGGGAGGATTTGGTACCAGCCAGCCGTCCGCGTTTGGAGCGACGTCTACCGGAGGAGGCTTTGGGACGTCTGCATTTGGCTCGACGACGACATCGACAACGACTGGTGGGTTCGGCGGATTTGGCGCGCAGCCTGCGGCTCCTGCTACAAGCGGCGGAGTATTTGGGAATACTGCAGCGCGTCCTGCAACCGGTGCATTCGGGGCACCAGCTACCAGCAGTGCGTTTGGTGCTGCGCCTGGCGCTACATCAGCTTTCGGAGCCCCAGCCACGGGGGGAGGTTTTGGTTCTACCACTGGAGGTTTTGGCAGCAGCTTTGGTGCGACACCAGCAGCACAGCCACAGACTGGCGGATTTGGAGGCTTTGGCACCACGACACCAGCAGCTTCATCAGGATTTGGGTCTTCAGCATTTGGTAAACCGGCCGCATCAACGGGTTTCGGAGGGTTTGGCGCGACGACAACACCTGCAGCAGCACCAGCCACAGGTGGTTTTGGTTTTGGAGCTGCACAGCCGCAGGCGGGTGCGTCGACGTCGCTCTTCGGCGGAGCGACAACAGCGCCTGCCTCCACTGGATTTTCGTTTGGCGCTACTGCTCCGAAGCCTGCAACTTCGGGAGGCTTTGGTTTTGGTTCCACTGGTGGAACAAGCGCTTTTGGTAGTACCACGGGCAGTGCGTTTGGAGCCACTTCTACCCCCAGTGCATTCGGCACAACACCCGCTCAGCCAGCAGCAGGAACGACGTCTCTCTTCGGATCTACAGGTGCTGCTGCAGGCACGACGAGTGGTTTCGGGTTCGGAGCCACTCCGTCCGCCGCACCTGGCGCGACGACGAGCTTGTTCGGCGGACCAAAGCCAGCAACTACCAATCTGTTTGGATCTACCCCTGGTACGACTACGGGAGGATTGTTTAGCAATACTGCTGGCACGGGCGGTTCGTCCCTTTTTGGAGGAGCTAACACATCCACGAGTTCAGGAACGACGGGTTTTGGCTTTGGCGGTGGCGCGTTTGGTAGCACCACAACAGGCGGATTTGGAGCTACCGCTACCCCAGCTGCTCAAACCGGCGCCTTCGGCACCACGGGTGGCTTCTTTGGGCAACCGCAGCAGCAAGCACAGACCGCAGCCGCGCAACCACAAATCTTGGTTGCAGCCCCCGATGTTAATCCGTACGGCGCTGGATCGTTCGGTGCTGGACTTGTTGAGCAGAACGTGAAGGCAGCACTGGATCTTCAGTCGATAAAGACTGGTTCTAGTGCTTCATCGCGGCTGACTACTTTCGCGGATGATGTTGGCCTTCCGCGAGGGCCACTGGACCCGCCTCTTGTGACACGACGTCAAACGATTAATAATCGCCACGCGATTCCCGTCTCATTTATCCGCGGCTCATTCAAGGGTTCGAAAAGTAGGTTCTCTACGTTCACGTCCCCGTCCATATCTTCGACACTTTCGAATGGCGCTCGGTCTGGTGCGGAGTCGAGTGGCAGTGCGAAGGAAGATGAGTTTAAATTCACGTCGTCTCTGTTTCGCAACTCGGTGACGAAGAAGTTGGTGATTGAAAAGGGAGATCAACCGCTTACTCGAAGCTCTGGAGCAGTTTCGATTGTGCCGATTTCTGATAGCGACCGGGACGATATCCACGAAATTGGAAGTGCCCGCAGCCGGCTGCTGAAGCCTGGTGATGACGGCAAATACAGCGTTACTTTCTGCAACCAGATCAACAAAAAGGCGTTCTCGCTGCGCCTGTATCCGAACCAAACGGTGAAGCAAGCAAGAAATGAAGTGAAACAGTTGCTACGCGAGAGCAGCACCTCAACCGTTTCCTCCATCGTTGATATTGAGCTGGTTTTGAAGGGCCGTATTGTGCACGACACTACTGCTATTGACGAACTGCAGCTCAAGGCTGGAGACGTGATCGACGTTGTTGTGATCGAGGATCGTGCTGATGACAACAAAACGCGTGAAGACCGCGGCATCTCCTTGTTGAAAAAGCCTGAAACGCAAACTAATGACGAAACGGTACCACCGAAGCGTTTCATGACGTACGATGAGTACTTGGCGTCGGCTAGCCGAGACGAAGATGACTTGTTCAAGGACACCCAAACGAATGGCTCTGATCGTGCTTCGCCAGCTGTGTCTTCGTGCCCCGTCCTAAAAAACAAGGACTACTACACTATCCCGTCGTATGAACGCCTCCAAGCCATGAGCGATGTCGAACTATCCCAGGTGGAAAAGTTCACCGTTGGGTGTCGTGGTTTGGGTGCCGTTGAGTGGATCGGAAAGACGGATGTCCGCGGTCTGGACATTGATGAACTTGTATTTTTTGAGAAGAAAGAAGTAATTGTCTACAAGGATGATGAGAAGAAGCACGAGCTGGGCAAGGGTTTGAATAAACCCGCGATTGTCGAACTTCTTGGCATCTTCCCGCCTCGTAAATCTACCTCTCCTGAAAAGTACAAGGAGCGTGTGAAGCAGCGCACCCAAGATATTGGTGCTACCTACCTGGACTATTCCCTCGACAAGGGCATCTGGAGGTTCCGTGTCGAGCATTTCAGTCGCTACGGGTTTGACGATGACGACGATGACGATGACGTTGACATGGATGGTCACAACGGCTCGTCGAATGCGACTAGTAAGGAATTGCACATCGACCAATTACCGAAAAAGGCGGGCATGATTCGTCATCATGTGGTGCCCCGCGGAAAGGTGCTGCTTTCGGCAGACCGCCATGACTTGTTTCGACAGTCCGCTATCTACGGTGGAGAAGTGAGCAACAATGTTGTGGCATCATTTGGAAATCAACAGTCCCCGTCTTCTGTCACTGATAATTGGGATGGTATGACCACTGAAGAAACTGCTCGACCAGATCCAGACGCGCTCATGGATTTTAATGGCGAGGAGGACGTGGTGGCGACGAAGAAAGACCAACGGTCAACTAGTGAGGTGTTTCCAGTCATTCCATACACTTTGAAGCCGCTCGGCATGAACGACAACGTTGAGCGCCTGCCATCCGCTGAGAAGTCCACTACATACCAGATGATGCTTCAAGCGTCGGATCAGTTGCAAACTAAAGTGGTGCGAAACCACGTTGACGGCGGCATGTTTATGGCTCGCTCGTTTCGCTGCTCATGGGGTCCAAACGGCGAGCTTGTAAACCTCGGAAAGCTCATCTCGCGACCGGAGAGCTATGCGAACGTGGAGAACAAAGGCCGTCAGGTATGTATTGAATTTCCACTTCGTCTCCCACAGAAGCGTAAGGAAGACCTACGCGAGGGGCTTCAGTTGCATTACGAGTTTACATCGCATGACCGAAACGTCCCCGAGTACGTTGACGAAGATGGATCTGATGTTCCAGCTCAGTATGCGCTCCCCCTCCACGAACCACTAATGAACTGCTTGCAGAGGTACGTCGCTCTTGCCGAGAGCCGATCGAAAAAGACCCCGGGTGCTTCAGTCGAGAAGCGCACTCTCCTCATGTGGAAGTTAATTCAGGCAATGTGGGGTCAGGAACATGGAGCGAAGATGGGTGATCGACCAAATTCGGTGTTTTATCCTCTTGCGTCGCGAGATGACCCTAATGAAGTCGAAACTCTAGACACATTTCAGACTGTAGATTTACGTCGCGAGGCGATTTCTCAGTGGTTTGAAGCTGCACTGAAAGATTCACGCGACGATGACACTTTCGGGAGTTCTCCTAGCGTCGAAGACGTACTGCGCCTTCTATGCCAGCACCGAATTGCTGAAGCATCGGACTTGGCTATGGATTGTGGCGACTTTCGGCTGGCAACTTTGATTGCACAGGCGGCTTCGTACGAGGGAAACGATTTTCGAAATTTGATGGAGACTCAAATGGCGCAGTGGAGTGAAAATGGATCGCTCGAATTCATGGATAAAACGTTGGTTCTTGTCTACAGTGTTTTGGCTGGAAGTGTCGAAGTGTTGTCGGCTCAAAAAGGTCCCAGTATGTTCTGGATTGCCTGCCTTGCCCTTTGTTTGTGGTACAAGCGCGGCCCAGCCACATCACTCAAGTCTGCTATGACCCTTTATGAAGACGCAGTTGGCAAGAAACTTGCTTCTAGCCCTCTTTCTCAGTTCGCAATTGCTGGATCAGACAAAGATGATGTGTTGATGGAGCTGATGAAGCTGTATACTGAAGATGCATCCTCGTTGTGCAAGGTGTTATCACCGAGTGGTTTTATGAGCCAGGCTTCATGCCACTTGGACTATGAGCTGTCATGGCACCTCCACAGTGTTCTCCGTGCTTTCGGCTACAGACTTGATCGCCAATGGGAGTCACACATTCATCAGAACTTTATTCGTCAATTGGAGGGCTCTGGTCTGTGGGAAGACGCTGTATACGTAGCGTTGAATATCTCCAACGCTACTGAGCGCGAAAACACTTGCCGCGAGTTGCTTTTCCGAAATGCTGACGTTCTTGCGTCCGATTTGGCGAAGCGGGAAGAGCTTTGTGACCGTTTGAACATTCCTTCAGAATGGATCAGTGAGGCGTTGGCGGTGCGGTCCATTACGAAGCAGGAACATCACGAGGAAATTGCACACTGGATGTCCGCGCGGCACTATGAACAAGCCCACGCGTGCCTTGTCTCTCGCGTGGCGATGCGCTGCCTCTTCGCTACTGAGAAGAATATGTTGATGCAGCTGTTGCTGGAACTCGAGACTATGGCTAGAGGATACATTCCTCAGTGGAAAAGTTGTGAAAAGGTGGACACTATCGGCGGTGGCGTTTTGCTGGAGTACCTTCGTCTTGAACAACAAGAGGGCCTTGAAGTTGGCCATGAGGATGAGTTTCTTCAACGTGTTATGCTGCTGTCGCAGCAGCTCTCGAAGGCTCGAGACGCATCGGCAAAGGACGTAAATATGAAGCACTCTAAGGATACGCTCCTGGCGCAAACGTGCGTGTCATCGATGATTGTATCTTTGGCCACGCAGGCGGTGCAGCTGCGTTCGCTCTTGTCGTACACGCAGGAACGTGAATTGACGGGTGATTCGTCTTCGACATCGATGCCTCTTGAGTTGGAGCCTGAGTTTCTTAGCGGGCTCTCGCACCTGGTCACTGGACGCGAGACTAGTTTCGTGGAGTCGTACCGCACTAGCCAGCTGATGCATCTTTGCTCTACGTTTATCGACTGGCGAGCTTAAGCAGCGGCACCGAGCGAGAAAAATCGTCAAATGTGATGCATTAACAAGTTAGTGACTCTCCTTCCAAGGCCAAGATTCTGCTGCATGAAACGAACAAGTCATACGCTATTACTCTTTATGTTGAACACTTTTCGCGCAATTGGATCGCTTAACGGATTGACTGTTTGTCCTAACCTACCTACTAACGTATACTGTAGTTGTGAATGTTTTCGTTTTAGAAGTGCTCCACTTGAAAACTCCACAAGCCACCGTTACCAGTCTTGGAGTATCCCAGGAATGCAGCGCCGAGCGTCTGAGTGTGAGTTTTAAGGCGCTCCAAGAAGTCCTCGTTCGACTCGTTTTCCCCAACAGAGATTCCGTGCAGATCAACGATGGCTGGTTTGTTGAGTGCACTGACGATGTCGGGCTTGTCGTCGTCATCCGGATACACCACCACTTCTCCATCGGAAAAGGTCACGAGTCTGTCCAGGTGAAGCCCGCGGACGTCTGTAGCACCGATGAACAGAACTTTTCCATAGCCATGACGACCGATCACAAAGTTTTCTACGCTCGCCAGCTCATGTTCGGTGAGCTGCTGGAGTTCAGCGACAGAGGGCTCCGTGAAATACTCACTATTGAGAAGTACCGGACAGGCACGTGATGGAACTTCTTCGTCGCGGTGGTCTGCAACTTCTCCGTCGCGACTGCCCGAGCTAGAGCTTCATCTGCATCAACTGGTTCCGTCCTTGCTGAGCAACTTGCCGACTGCAGCGCAGCTCAACGGCAGCGTTGGCTCGACTCGGATTCTCAAAGACTTTTTCGAGATAGCAAGCCGAGAGAATGAACTGCAAAAGCGGAACGCGTCAGCTTGCGAGGCCTTGGGTTGCACGGGCACCATTGTCACGTTGCGACTTGGGAAGCGAGACTGTACTACTGGCCGTATTGGAAGCATTTGCAGAGGCTGTCTGGCCAGACCTAATCGAGCAGCGAACTTCGCTGACGGTGGTTGCAGGCGCGGCAGTGACGGGCTCGATACAAACGACGACCGGTTCTCAACCACCTTCAGTTCAATCGACGAAGGAGCATCGGATATCGCCGTCTTCACCTTTTGTTCCAGGAGTCCGGCACCAAACGAGCCCGAGCCGAAAGGGTTGGTATCGGGAAATGCCACCAACGCATCAGACACTGTAGAAGTTGCTGTCGTGTAGCCAACAGTGCTCAAAGAGGTCGTTGTTGGAGAGCTGCTCGACGCTTCACTGGCACAGGCATCCGGTGTCTTGACGAAGCTTTCTGCGCTTAACTGATCGCTCTTTTTCCAACAACTCCAGCTGAACGATGGAGACTGGTCCTGGTCCACCGACTTAAACCGATGGGTAGCACTGCTCCACGGGGTTGCTCTCGGATTCAAGGGTGCACGCAGCCCGCTCTTGAACTTTATCGATGCTGACCCACGTGACTTATCTGAAGTGGTTGCCCATCCAGTCGACCAGGGTACTGCAAAGCCGTCCGTGGTGGACACAAGCGGCGCTGAAATCGAACTGATCACTGTTGCTGCAAACGGGTTAGCTGTCGAGCTTGGAGTCACTTTGACCGCAAACGGATTCGTAGTCGAGTTCGAACTTGGGGCGAACGGGTTGGTACTATAGATCGGCATTGGAGCAAACGGGTTGGGCGTCACAGCACTTGTCGTTGCAAAAGGGTTGACCGTGGAGTTTGGGGCCACCTTAGCCGAAAAGGGATTCTTTGAAGCGAACGGGTTGGCCGGCACAGTCTTCGCTGCAAACGGCTCGACCTGCGTCATTGAAGGCCTTCCAAACAAATTGGTATGTGTCCCGCCGAAGGCGAACGTTTGCCTGACATTGGCCGTCGATTTCGTGAACGGGTTCGTGGCTGGTGCTCGTGGTGGCTTCGCAGTGCCGCCGCCCCAGCTCAAACTCGGCTCCAATTTCTTCCCATCGAACGGCATTGCGTTGGATCCAGAGGTGCCAAACTCCGTCTTGTGCGGAGCTGCATTGGTACCAAAGTGAACGCCACGCGAGTCCGACTTCCACTTGTTGGTCGCTGGTGGTGCGTTGTAGCCGAACTTGAACTCTCCACCTGTCACAGTCGTTTGGCTTCCGGTTCCATTGCCAAAGAGCGACCCCGGGGCTGAGGAGCCAAAGAGCGACTCCGACTTGTTTGGAGTCGTGGGGCTGAACTCAAACAGCGGACGACTCGGAGGCGGAGGGGGCGTCCACTTGGACCTGCTCACCGTCTCGCCATTGCGAGCAAAGCACAAGTGCGTGCTCTCGACGCGACCGAAAGGGTCCGAGGCGTCGTCCACCTGGTCAAAGGCAGGAGCATAAGAGGTGGAGGAGGCTGCACTTGCAACCCCAAAGGACGGAGTGCTGGTAGCGTAAGAACCGAAGCCCGACATGGAGAGTGAAAGGGGGTCGATTATTACCACCTACAGGCAGCGGCCTACTCTACTCTACGCTGCGACGGCGGGCGACGAGGTAGAAGAGGAGGAACTTGGGCGACTTGAGCGGTTGGAAGCGGATTCCGAAGTGGGCTCTCGGGTGGGCCGGTGGCGGTGGTGGGTTCACTGACGCTCGACCCACCCGCCTTATCCCGGTAGAAAATCAAGCGAAAAATCCAGCAGATGGGCGGGTTTCTGGGAAACGGGTCGGATGGTTTTAAACCCGCTAACCTATTTGAAGTTGACTTGGCCCACTGCATTTGACCTTCATGGGACCAAAGCGCATAAAGTATCTAGTGTTACGCTACTCGCTGCACTCTCGAATGGAAGGCAGTCGCCCTCGACACAATGCGCGACGCAGGTCCTCGACGCACCGCTGCTGTGTGAGGTAACTCTCGATCGCGTCGTGCCATCGCGCGGCGTCCTCCTCGGAGCGTGCAGTCAAGTAGACAAGTCGCTCGCCTCGCAGCTTCAGACAGAGGCCGTGGGGGCGGCCTTCCCAGTACAACACATCGAACACGCGGTCCTCGTGCATCACTCTGGCGTCCGGGTCGTCCTTCTTCTTGTACTGCAGCATCCCGTCCACGAAGACGAAGTAGCGCCGTCGCCAGCTCTTCAAGTGGCGTCCACGCCGCTGCAAATACCCGTCCACCACAACCCTGCATGTGTACAGTACGGACAACCTGTGCTGGAAGGAGACTTTTGTCAAGTGAAGGGCCACTGCAGGACGAACGGCACCGCACGCCTGGCGTGGCGCAGAGGACTCGAAGTGTCAAGTGTTATGTTGAGAGCTCCAGCTGTGCACTATCACATGGCTGTGCCCAGTGCCTATCGTGGCTGTAAACGCAACGCACTCTCGTGATCCATATGGTGTCGAATGCCATTGCCGACTGGACTCGGCAATGGGCTTACACAAGGGACTTGTCATCGTAGACATCGGCCGGCTCAATGAGCAACGCGCTCACGATCTCGCGATGGGGCTTGCTCTCCACACTGAGGCACATCCGAGTGAACCATCTCCATAGGGCGTGTTTGACGAGAAACGACTCGAAGGTCTCGACGAAGCCACACACCACAGCGCAAAGTGCAGTCAATATCCACTGAGCATCATGTTCGTGTGGCCTTGGCACTCAGTTGTTTGAACCAGACACCTTCCAAGAACCGAGCCCTACAACCAGGTACTACAGCCGCCGCCATTATATCACTGCCTTGACACGAACCGCAACCGGATGCTGCAACTTCATCAGGAGCACCCAATCCCGAGACTTGCACTGCCCCTACAGACTGTCAACTATTTTGGTGGTCGACGCGTTTCGGTGCTCGACACATGGTTTGGCGTCTCTTCGCGTCCCACTTGACAAGATGCGGTTCGCTGTGTATCTAACTCTGCTGCTGGTCGCAGGGACCTTCTCCATTGTTTCCGCCGTCAGCACCTCAGTAAACGCTGCATGGACTAACGCGACCGTGCAGGCAGCGCCAGAACTGGAGATTCGACTCACGACGGGAGACGATCTCCTGCTTCCAGAGAACACCCTGCTCAAGATCCAACTGAGCGAGTGGTTTACTGTTGCTTCAGATGCTGCAGTGGACGATACAGTGCTAGAGGAGACGTTGGATGGAAGATGGAGTGTCACTGTCGATACAGCAACCAATGTATTGGCAGTGCAACGAAGCGGAGACGGCTCCGAGGTGAGTTCAGGCACCTTGCTTCGATTCAAGTTGACAGGCATCACGAATCCTACTCGCGCCGGCCGTATTAGTGTTGGATCTATGGAGTTATCGACTGCAGATGCTACACTGAATCGCACACTGCAGCTTCCGAGTATGGAGGTGCAGCCTGGCGTGATTTGGAACGCGAAGCTCGCTTTCTCGAACCTGCTAAGCGGTCGAACTACGCCGTTGGAAATCCATTTGACATTGGCGCATGCTTTACCGAATGATGGAGCTGTCGGTATTTATCTGTCGTATATGTATGGCTCGTTGTCGGCTGTGACGTTGTCGAGTGCTGTTGGGCTGGATGGGACTTTCGCGATTTCGACGCAGAATAATGTGATTTGGATTAAGCGCAATGCAGTGTCAGGGACTAACAGTGAGGTGATGCAGGACGTAACTATGCGAATCGATGGAATTGCTCACCCGATGTTGGAAGGCCCGGTAGGCCCCTTTGTGCGGCTCCAGACCGTGGATGGTTCTAGTAAAATTATCGATCAAACAGAAGTGGATACGTCAAACAGCATCCTGTCGAAAGCGCGCGTGATGGTAAACCATTTGAGCCTGAGAGTGAATGAAGAAGATGCTGCTGGAGGAGAGTACACGATTTCATTGAGTGCACCACCGTATGGAGACACGGCACTCACCGTTTCGGTTGGAGATTCAGCCAGCAGAACAAAGTTAATTCTCGATCCGCAGTCTGTTGTTTTTACGACGTCGAATTGGTCCAGCTCCGCTACCATTTCAGTGACAACAGCGGATGATCACATAGTGAGTGGAACTTCCAATGCGGAGAGCGTTGTAGCTGTCCCACACAGTATTACCAGCGGTGATAGCGGGGGGACCTTTGCCATCGCCGACGAAGTGAACGTGCATATTAGCGAAAATGATTTTCCCGCTGTCCTCATCTCCGACAGATTCCTTGCTGTCATCGAGGGTCTCCGCAACGACAGCTACGGAATCTCTCTCTTGTCCCAGCCGAGCAACGATGTGGTGGTTCATTTAACGCCTGGTGATCCTTTCATTAAAACCTTTCCGGATCAAGTGACGTTCACAGCAAGTACATGGAGCACGCCGAAAACGATCAACGTAGTAGCATCCACAAGTATATCGTTCACTCGAACGACCAGTAAAGTAATTCACCAGATCATGTCAGCCGATCTGAACTACAACAACAAGAATGACCAAGTTTTCCCGCAAAACGAAATTTTGGTGTACTTTGAACCACTTGAAGTGGAATCCTGCGTGCAGCCATGTCGTGCTGGATGGTTTCCGCTTGTAAACGCTACGACGGGTGATTCACAATGTGTTGGCTGCCCTGTTGGGTATTTCTGCGCCGGTTCGTGCTCAGCACCCGTGCCATGTCGGAAAGGTACTTCGTCCAATATCGCCGCAGCAAAAACTGCTGATACGTGTCAGATTTGTCCCACTGGAATGTATGCACACAGCGAAGGTTTGTCGACATGCCTCGTGTGCCCAGCAGGATCATCTTGCAGCGATGCAACATCAAGTCCCCAACCTTGCCCCGCAGGTTCGTATTCAATTGCAGGCGAAACCCAGTGCCACCAGTGTCCAGCAGGATCGTACAATAATGAATCGTCCCAACAAGAATGCACGAAGTGTCCGGAGGGCTACTACTGCGCAAAAGGCTCAATCAACCCAGTCGCTTGTGCTCAAGGAACTTATTCCGTAGACTTCGGTGCTTCATCGTGTGGAAAATGCCCTGCTGGGTTTGCTTGTTCTGACCCAGCAATTGGGCCGGCTCCGTGCTTGGCTGGCACATTTTCTCTAGCAGATAGTTTGACATGCTCTCCATGTCCGAGTGGTCAATTTTGTTTGTCTGCTGACCAAGAGCCCCAAGCATGTGGAGCGGGATACTACAGCGAACAGAGTTCAACTTCGTGTAAATCATGCCCACTAGGCCATTCGTGCAGTAGCCCAACCACTTCAATACCTGCTGCATGTGCACTAGGTACATACAGCAGCGTCGAGCGAGCTACAACGTGTCGTGCCTGTCCCGCTGGTCACAGTTGCGCTGATGCAGCACAACCGCCTGCTCTTTGCCAGCTTGGTAGCTACAGCGTGGAGGTACGCTATAGTAAAGTAAGTTTCTTGATGTGACGATGCTGATGAACTGTTGTTTCGTGTACCAGGGTGATCACGTGTGCCATGCGTGTCCAGCGGGTAGCTATTGTCCAGATGTGTACAATGCACCGTTAGATTGTGCAGCAGGGTCATTTTCACTTGGCAATGCCGTCGTGTGTACGCCTTGCGGGGCAGGAGTGAAGTGCTCTGCGAATGCATCTCCAGTTGCCTGCACTGCGGGCTACTACTCGACGAATGGATCGGCTTGTCAGCTATGTGAAGCAGGAAATTACTGTGCATCGATATCCCAGCCACCGCTGAAGTGTCTTCAAGGCACTTACAGCCACAGCGGGGCAGTGGAGTGCACTAAATGCCCGAATGGATACTCGTGCACACTTTCTGGAGACCCACAAGCGTGTGCACTTGGTCAGACAAATAATGCAGATCACTCGGCATGTATTCTATGCCCTAAAGGCTTCGAGTGCTCGCCACTGAAGGGTACCCCGACTGCGTGTGCGATCGGGACGTACAGCTTGGATGGAGACGGCCAATGCAAGTCATGTCCGAAAGGTTTCAAGTGTGCCACAACAACTGACGCACCTGCTCGTTGTGCCGATGGAACATACTCATCCGAAAGTGCTGTGGAGTGTCTGGAATGTCCTGCTGGTCAATACTGCCCGCAACCAAGTTCGGACCCGATCGCGTGTCCTCCGTGGCATTATTCTGGAAAGGCGAGCACGACGTGTACGGCCTGTCCTGTTGGAATGGATTGCTCCACTCCGTCCAGTGTACCAGTAGCTTGCCCACGCGGATCTTATAGTCTCGTTACTGCATCGGCATGCTTGCCATGCCCCGCCGGATCATCGTGTGCGAATACCACAACTTCGCCAACGGTTTGTGATCCCGGGAGTTTTAGTGCTCAAGGCCAACCGAAATGCACACCGTGCGCAGCAGGTTACTACTGCCCGCAATCGGGGCAAACTGCACAACTTCCATGCCTCGATGGGACGTACGCAGAATCTGGGGCAACTGCATGCACACCGTGTCCTGCAGGAATGCAGTGTCCAGTGATAACCCAAGCTATCAAGGAGGCGTGTCCAGCAGGAACGTATTCGTTGGGTGGTCAAGCTCACTGCATTTCGTGCCCAATTGGACACAAGTGTCCGCACGTGGATGGCAGCCAGAATGCGGTTTGTACACCGGGATGGTTCTCTCCAGGAGGATCAGTGGAATGTACAATTTGTCCTGCAGGTTCTGTTTGTCCTGATCCAACTGCTTCACCTCCCGTGCCTTGCCCTGCTGGATCGTACAGTTTGATTGGTGCTACGACTTGCACTGCTTGTCCTGCCGGCTACGCGTGTCCGGACCCTACAACTAAACTTCTGGTACCTTGTGCAAAAGGAACGTATTCAACTGGAGGAGCAAGCGTTTGCACACCGTGCCCTGCTGGATATACGTGCTCTTTTTCAAACAGCTCCAGTGTCGAGCCATGCCAAGCTGGATTCTATTCAACGTCAGGCTCAGCCTCCTGCGTGGAGTGTCCTCGAGGCTACTATTGTGACACACCCAACGAGATGCCCAAGAATTGCTCGGTTGGTTACTACAGCGAACGCGCGGCTACGAAATGTCTTGCCTGTGCTCCGGGGTATGAATGTCCTCGATCGGATCAACTTCCACAACCATGTCCCGTTGGATACTACAGCGAAGGTGCTGTTGCAAACTGCCGTTCATGCTCTCCAGGCTACAAGTGCAGCCTTGCGTCGACAAGTCCAACACCACTGGACGATGCTTGTCCCATGGGGGGCTACTGCAATCCACCGACGACTTTCTTCTTGTGTCCTGCAGGCACCTATGGAAACACGACGGCTGGCCAGGTACACCAAATACTATCATGTATTTATCTATTAGCTCAACTAACCTAGGCCGTTTGTTTTCGACGTTCTGGACAGAGTATCGATCATGCGTGTGCACCATGCCCAGAAGGATTTTACTGTGAAATGGGAACCACCCCACACACAAAGCAGGTTTGCCCTGCGGGGTTCTTCTGTCCGGAAGGCACTAAACGTGCCTCTCAATATCCTTGTCCAGCTGGAACGTTCAACCCTGATGCAGGACAGAAGTTCGATGTCTGTCAGGACTGCCCTGCTGGGAGATATTGCCCAGCAGGAACGTCAGATCCGCAAACATGTCCTCAAGGTTATTACTGCCTCGAGGGCACGCGCACTTTCAATCAATACCCGTGCCCAGCAGGAACATACAGCGCAACGACCGGTATGATCACTAGTGATCAGTGCAACGAATGTCCGCTTGGTAACTACTGTCCGGAAGCGAGCAGCGCCCCAACCAATTGCCCAGCAGGAACGTACAATCCAGAAACAGGAGGAGCCGGTGTTCATGAGTGTCTTGATTGTCCACCTGGATGGTCATGTCCTCATGTTGAACAAATTAACTACGTCGATCGCTGCGCAAAAGGCCACTACTGTCCCGGTGGCACAGTTCTCGCAACGGATCACCCGTGTCCTGCTGGATTTTACACGGAGAGAATTGATCTCATTCGTTCTGAGGACTGCACTATTTGCCCAATGCGCCATGCGTGTCCTCAAGGCACAGGAGGCGAAACGCAGATGATGTTGGATTGCGGAGCCGGCTTCTTCTGTCCGAATGGTACGCAGAACTCGAAACAATATCCGTGTCTACCAGGCACATGGAGCAACAGTACGTCATTATCGACTGCAGTGGAGTGCGATATCTGCCCGAAAGGCAGCTACTGTCAAGGTGGTAAGTCTTTTATTGACGGAGACTGTTCCCCCGGCCATTATTGCCCTCTTGGGACGTACTCCAGCACACAATTTCCTTGTTCAAGTGGAACGTACACTGCCAATACGTGGTTGTTCGAGCCCAGTCAATGCGATGATTGTCCTCCAGGCTACTATTGTCCGGCGGGGTCGGTGGCACCAATTCCGTGCAAAGCTGGGAGCTACACGTCGTTGAATAACACCAAGACAGTAGGGCCGACAGACTCATGGCCGGCATGCATCACGTGTCCGGCCGGGTTTTTCTGTATCGAAGCCTCTGTTAGTCCTCAACCTTGTGGCAAGGGCAAGTTTTCCAGTAGCGGATCAAAAGCGTGTTCGTCATGTGAGGCAGGGTACTTCTGCAACAGCGAGACGACAAGCGCAGTTAACATGCGATCAAGAGCGTTGGGCTGGTCGTCACCTGGAGCATTGTACGGGACTTGCTACAATGGCACATACTGTCCGTCCGGATCGGACAGCGAACCAGCTCTGGAAACGGATGCGTGTCCGCCAGGTTACTACTGCCCGACTGCAACACCATCTCCAATTATTTGTCCTGCTGGGACGTACAGCAATTTCACCGGCCAAGACGACATGAGTGACTGCACCCCCACACCCGCAGGTTACTACAGTCTTGCAGGTGCTTTGGCCCCCACAGGAGTTTGCTCTCCAGGTTTCTATTGCCCTCTGCGATCGACATCTCAAACGCAGATACCCTGTCCAGCGAGATACTACCTCAACCGAACTATGGGCCAAAGTGAAGAGGACTGCGCCCTTTGCGTCTCTGGTTCGTACTGCCCCATCGGCACAGCTTACCCGATCACGTGTCCAGCAGGTTACTACTGCCGCACAGGCATTTCAAGTCCCGAACCGTGTCCGATTGGCACTTATGCGAACGCTACCAGCTTACGCACAGTGGATGATTGTCTGCTGTGCCCACCAGGCATGTACTGTGACTCGACGGCACTCACCATTCCTCGAGGACTTTGCGACCCTGGTTACTACTGCACTTTGGGAGCGTACACGTCGGCACCGATGAACTACGAGTCTACACTCTTTGGTGTAAGCAACCGGCATACTGGTGATCTGTGTCCACAGGGAGCTTATTGTCCATTGGGCTCATCAACCCCAACGTTGTGTCCTCCGGGGACGTATAATAATTTCACGGGACTAGAAGCTGTTGGGCAATGCGTTCCGTGTCCACCAGGTGAATATTGCGAGACACCGGGGCTGTTCTTGCCGACAGGGAGCTGTCATCCTGGTTACTATTGCATTGGCGGTGCTGCAGTGCCAACACAAGTGGAGACACCAGCCGGATCGTTTTCACTCGAGGCTGCCACCGCTCCGTCACCGTGTCCCCCAGGAGAATACAATCTCTACTCAGCTCGAGACAAATGTGTTGTTTGTCCTGCTGGGTTCTACTGCGGTTTGCCAGGCACCAAAACACCAACAGTGTGTCCGACTGGGAACTATTGTCCGGAGGGTACGAGTTTGCCTGTTAAATGTCTTCCTGGAACGTTTTCAGAGGTAGAAGGCCTCGTGAAACTCGACCAGTGCAAACCATGTCCAAGCGGGCAGTTCTGCGATTCTTACGGGTTGAGTACTTCGAGTGGGCCATGTCTTGCTGGTTTTGTCTGCGTTGGAGGCTCACCAGTGTCCAACCCGGTGGGTCAGACTTACGGGTTCGTGTGTCCCGTGGCAAACTATTGTCCGGAAGGTAGTGGAAGTGCCATTCCGTGTCCACTGGGCTCATTTCGAGCTGCAACCGGAGGTAAAAGTCTCGCTTCGTGCTCAATCTGTCCCGGTGGCGAATACTGCGACGCAACAGGATTGACTAAGCCATCAGGGGTATGCAGTCCAGGTTACTATTGTGTTTCGAGTGCTTCGACGCCAACGCCGACGGATGGATTGACAGGAGCGATCTGTCCTACGGGGTCGTACTGTCCTGAGGCAAGCTCTGCTCCTATAAAGTGTGATGCTGGCACGTTCGCTGCCGATCAAGGTCAAAGCGTGTGTGACGAGTGTCCGATGGGATACTTTTGTGATGGTGTGGTGACTAGCACATACGCAGATTGCCCTGCTGGTCACTATTGCCCTGCTGGAACGGCCGAAGTTCCTGTGCCGTGTCCTATCGGAACATTCAGCAATGACATTCGACTTACGAACGTGACAGAATGCAAGGAGTGCACCCCAGGAGCCTTTTGTGAAAGTTTGGGTTTGGTACAACCCACAGGACTATGCGCTGCAGGATCCTATTGTCCACCAAGGTCGGAGAGCAAATTCGGCAGAACCGCTGAGAATGATACACATGTCTGTCCCGCTGGTTCATATTGTCCGGAAGGCACGTACTTGCCTATTCCGTGTCCTTCTGGAACCTACTCGAACGATACGGGACTTGTTAAAGCGGCAGACTGCGTATGTTGTAATGAAGGTGCGTTCTGCACCGACGCAGGACTCATCCAACCTTCAGGTCTGTGTGACGCTGGGTACTATTGCAAGCGCAACAACACGCGATCAAACCCGTCGTCTGGTATTGTGAAAGTTGTGACGAGTACGGTGGACGATGCAGATTTGACCATGTACTTTGGTGGAGAACCATGTCCGACAGGATCCTATTGTCCGCAGGGTTCTTTCAGTCCGATACTTTGCCCTGAAGGATCCTATACCAACGTCACCGGATCTCCAACATGTCGTCCGTGTCCAGAAGGATTTTTCTGCCCGCTTGGCTCCAAGGATTATCTGACTAACGTTTGTCCGCTGGGCCACTACTGCCCCGATAGCACACAACGAGCAACACAGTTTCCGTGCCCACCGGGGTCATTTGGTAATCGAACCGGACTACAAAACCTCTTGCAGTGCACTCCTGCTCCAGGCGGGACGTACATCGATGGGTATGCTGCAGTTAAGCCGACAGGTAATTGCCGAAGTGGGTTCTACTGCTCAGGCGGATCTCCGACCGGAACACCTGCAGAAACTACAGCAACCGGTGGGCCATGCCTTCCCGGTACAAATTGTCCTGAAGGTTCCGCAGTCCCGATTGTCTGCGCTGCTGGGGCGTATTGTTCATCGACCAACACGGATGGAGCACTTCCATGCGATGAAGGTTTCTACTGTGTACAAGGATCCTACACTGCAACACCCACAGGGCAAAACAACTCGTTAGGCATGATTGGTGACGTCTGCAAGCGGGGGCACTACTGTCCTCCGGGTACCAGCAATCCCATTCCGTGTCCACCTGGCACGTACTCGGAGAATACGCAGAATGTGAACGCAAATTATTGCCTCGCATGTCCTGCCGGGTTCATCTGCAGCACCTCTGGAATTGTTATCCCCAACGAGAAATGTCCACCCGGTTTCATCTGCACCGGCGGAGAGAGTACAGCAACGCAATTGTGTCCAAAGGGGTCTGAATGTCCGGAAGGATCATCCGATAAACGACCGTGTCCTGCTGGAACGTTTGCTGATGAAAGGGGTCTCGCTGTATGCAAGTTATGCCCAGAGCGGTTCTACTGCGAGATTGGAAGTACTATGCCGGTGGAGTGCCCTCAAGGTTACTATTGTCCACTGCAAACACCGTCAGCAACAAAGTACCCATGTCTGGCAGGAACCTATGGAGACAAACCAGCACTTGCTAGCTCAAAGGAATGTGCGCAGTGTCCACGAGGGAAATTCTGCTCCGGATTACCACCAACCGATACAACGTCAGGACCGTGTGCTCCAGGTCATTATTGTGCTGGAAACGCTACGACAGCGAAGCCGATTGATGGAGTAACTGGGGATTTGTGTGATGGTGGTCACATTTGCTTGGGAGGAGCGTGGCTACCCGATCCGATTGACGGCATTACGGGAACGATATGCGAGCCTGGTTACTATTGTCCTAAGGGTTCAAGCAGCCAGATCCGCTGTTCAAAGGGAACGTTCAACAGTTTTGAGAAACAAAGCGTTTGTGTCACGTGCCCTGCTGGTGGGTATTGCGATACGAACGCAACGTCTCCAGTGCCATGTCCTCTCCGGTATTACTGCCCCGAAGGCATTGAGGATCCTTTGTTCTGCCCCGATGGAACTTACGGGCACGAAGTCGGGTTAATGAACGCGACCGAGTGTGCTCCGTGTGTTGCCGGCAAGTTTTGCGTCGCGGGGACGATCACAGCTTCATGTACGGCCGGGTATTACTGCAGAGTGCAGAACAACCAGCCGAATCCAACAGCGAAAATCTCAAATGTGTCAAATGCTGACGTTGCCTGGAGAACGGAGCTGGGAGGACCTTGTCCAGCTGGCCACTATTGTCCGGAAGGAGTACTGGATCCTATCCCTTGTCCAAGAAATTCGTCACGCCTGACAACGTACGGCATCGATCTAAGCGACTGTGATTTGTGTCCTGCAGGAATGACCTGCGAAGACGGCTCCAATACGGTTCCGTGTCCTGCTGGTTCGTATTGTTCCTACGGAGCCAGCGAAGTTCTTTGTCCCGCTGGCACGTACAACAGCGAAAAGGGCAAAGCAAACCTGGAAGACTGTCTCCCATGCGAGGCTGGAAAACTTTGCAGTCGACCAGGAATACTGAGCCTCACGGGATACGATTGTCCGCAGGGTAACTACTGCCCTCCCGGGTCAAGTGAGCCTCAGCCATGTCCAGCTGGAAGCTATCGAGCTGTGAAAGCTGCCAAAAGCGCGGATGATTGTACCAATTGCACTGCAGGGTCGTACTGCGAAGCAGGATCCATCCTTCCAGTAGTTTGCAAAGCTACAACATACTGTCCGGAAGGATCAGGGTCACCGTTGTTGTGCCCGGGTGGCAGCTATTGCCCGTATAAGACAACGACACCATTAACGTGTCCTGAAGGCTTCTTCTGCGCACCCGGCGTAGGCTCACCTTCAATTTGTACGCTTGGTCACTACTGTCCAAGTGGAACTACTGCTCAGATCCCATGCCCACTAGGGTATATTGGCCGCCCGACTCCCTTAGATGGAGCGTTCACGTCCGAGTATTCGTCCTGTGAAGCTTGTCCTCCTGGAACGTTTGGTATCGACGTCAATCGAACCCGCTGTGACGAATGTCTGGAAGGTTATGTGTGTCTTGGCGCTACTAACTCTAGTTATCCTGAAAGCAGAGAGACCGATCGTGGTTATCCGTGTCCGCCAGGACACTATTGTCCAGCCGGCAGCTCATCTGAAATGGCGTGTCCAAGTGGAACGTACCTGCCGACTTACAAAGCCTCCAACTTGTCAGAATGTCTGCTTTGCCCAGAAAATTCCTACCAAAATGTAGTAGGCCAGCCAAGTTGCCTTCCATGCTCCACGAGCGCATTTGCAGGGACTGCAGCTACTAAATGCACCTGTGTAGGCAGCCATCGCGCCTTCCAAATGACAGACGGATACTGCATCTGCGAACCGGGCTACGAATTTTACGACCAAGACATGATCTTACGCAGCGATGAAGATGGAGATGTGGATTGCCAGCCTATTGTGTACGACCGCTGTAGCAGTAGTCAAGTGCGCTCTGACGATGGATCGTGTGTGTCTGCAAGTGGAAAAGCGTGTGAGGCTAGTTGCAACAATGGCACTGGTACATACGTAGCAAGTCTTGGCGTTTGCCAGTGTGACGAGCAGCCTGATCTCGACACTGTCTGCAACAAAAAGTGTCGCGATGAAGCAACGCAGATACAAGTAAACAGCAGTACAGGCGAACTGCAGCTGTACGACCCTCTCACAGGCGAAGTAACTTCCTTAGCAGGCGAGGACACGACGTCTGGGCTTGTGTCTAAAGTGTCTTGCACTCCAGGTAGCGACTGCCAACTCCACTCGGTCGCTGTGTCCTCGTCCGGCTTTTCTGGGTCGTACGACTTACCATCGTCCATTGCAAGTGCTGCACCACGAAAACGACGGCGATTGACTTCGGATTCGTCCTCTTCGATAGCGAATCCGATGGTGTGCTTGCCGGTGGGGAGCGGATTGTTATTTGACTTGTCGGTGCCACGTTCCTATCCGATTTACCTGAAAGACTCCATGCTCAACACCAACCCAAGTTTTGACTACGGAGCTTTTCGTGCGCTGGCAACGAAAGTGAATGCCAATACAAGTACTGTATCGGCTTTCGCCTTCTCATTTACCGAACCAGGCACATACGTGTTCGGGAACTCGCTTAACGCAGCAACTCAAACAATTGTGGTAGTGATGAAGTCTGGCACTAGCTGCCCGACTGAAGCTGCAATTGTGCCGCTGAACGAGAAGAACCTCATCACTGTCAGTGCTAAGCGCCGCACGGATGATCTCATCTTGGCACCAGATTGGGCCCTCATCGTAGGGCTCCTTGGGGGACTATTTGGTGTTGTGGTGGCTGTCATTGCCGGTTTGTATTACTTCCGTGCCAAGAGTTGGACCAACACGGCTGTGAAAAGCATCAGCGGATACCGTGCGAAGAGCAAGCAGGTCAACCTCACTGCGATGCACTCCAAAGGAACAGTAGCTGTGAGTACGACCGATACTCCTGTTGGTGATGGCGCGATTTTGTCAACCGAACCAACAACAGCTCCAGTAAAACAGTTCCAACTTGGAGGGCAGGAACCGACAAAGGGGAATACGATGGAGTATGAAGCGGACTTGGGGCGTTGGGATGAAGAAGACTTGGACCTTCGTGAGCTTGTGGATCGACTGCAATTCCATCATGAGGCCGTGACAAAAAGCTTTGAGGATCAAAAGGGTGACGTGAAACAATTGATGCAGCACCTCCAAGCGGAGGCTATTGAACTGAAAAGACTGTTTGTGAACGCGCTGGTGGCCTCGGACTTGATGTCTTCGTCACCTGATGCAAAGCTCGACGGTAGTATCACGAGTTCAAAAGACGAAAACGATGTCACTTCCGTGCTTCCGGTTAGTGAGTTGAGTGGAAGACCAAGATCACGCAGTGTGGCGGGCAGGGAGAAGTTTTTGTTGGAAAACCTTGAGCGTGATCTACAGGACCGTGAACAGTTCGAGCAGAAGAAGGCGACAATGCTGGGAAGTGTGAGCGGAGGCCTTCATGAGATCGAAGGCTGGGGTGCACAGTTAGCTGAGCTAACTGGTGCTATAGTACAAGAAATGTCTTCGCCGGTTGATGACAATGCACCGGAGCGAACGAGTACGAATGTGGAATCCTCTCTTGAGCGTGCACGCACGGTGCTGGACGACCTGAAGACGTTGCTAGGATCTGACCCAATGACTCAAACCTCGTCGTCGCTCATTCACCTTGCAGAGGCCGAGAAGGGCCGTCGTGAAGTAGGCAACTTTGTTCTGGAGGCATCGCAACGATACTTCACTCAACGTTCTGGAGGTGCAGATGCAGTGGCGCCCACAGACTCGGACAATGCCGTCCAGAGATTATTGGCGTTGCATGATGACGTTGAGAAAGCTCAAAACAAGGAGGATGAGGCATTGTTCGGACCGCTGCCAAGTCTGCAAAAGTTTGGAGCAGCGCTTCCTCAGGTACTCGCTACGATTGATGACCTAGAGGCAAGTTTCCGTCGCGAGTTGGATGCCGTCCGCGAAGAGCAGAACCCCGTTAAGGAACGCAATGTGCAAGCACAAATGCAAACTCGATTGAGCAAGCTGCTTAAGGAAGTAGCGGCTGGGGCCAAGAAGGTCAACGATAAGTTGGAAATGGAAAACGCTCGAGCTCTTAAGCTCCGACGTGGAGCTCAACAGGCGGAAGACGTGCTTAGCAAAGCTGTGGGTAATGCAAAGGAGCAGTGGTGTACTGCGGATCTGGAGCAAAAACACCATCGTGCTGCGGCAAATGCAAACGAAGTCGAAGAAGTGATATCTAGTATTCCATCGCCCCCGCCTAGTGCTGAGGAAGAAGCTGCAGCAAAACTTCGTGATGACACGCTCTTTCAGATCAAGGAGCTGTTAGTCGGGCTTACAACTCTGCTGCGGACGAACGGTGTGCCTTCAATGGCTCCGTCAGATGAACTAACAGTCACCACACCAAGACAAACGACAACAAATTTGCCTGCTATACGGGCACTGGCTGAAGACAAGCGCAAAATTGAGAGCGAGGCACAGCAAAGCGCTGCGGAGTACGCATCAGCGCTTGATGCCAGCTACCCAGAACTCTCCGCCGTGGAGAAAGAACGCCTGCTTGATGACTTCGCTTCGGACCTGCGTAAAATTCAGTCCTCGGTCAGAGTGGAGGGTACTCGCACACAAGCTGAGGTAGCAACGAGGCAGGCAGCAACTGAAGTGCTACGCGAGGCGCAAAAAGCACAGATACAGCGCCGCGAACAGGACGATGCCGTTGTTTTGCGCGCACAGCATGATGAGGAAGCACAGTCACTTGAGTCCCAATTTCGAGATGAAGAACTTGCAATTGAGCAAGAGTACCTCAAGGAGCTGTCAAATTTGGAGATGAAGTTCGGCAGTGGCGGCGACGAAGGTGAAGGGGACTTTGCGGAACCACCAGAAGAATTGTTTAATAGGTTTGACACTTCCTCGGCTGATAATGGGGTTCTGCCGCCTGAGCTCACGGAGGCCGAAGGTGCACCGTTGGAAGGAGTCAAACCTCAGTTTGACGTTCTAGACTACGATAATGCCGACATCATCGCTCAGCTGAACGATGTGTACTCGCAAGCTTGGAATGACCGCTCCCGGATCTTGGCAATGGAAGACGCACTTCGAAAGGAGCAGCTTAAAGAACGACTTCGTCGTAAGCGAGATTCTCGAAAAGGTAAAGCGGAGGGGATGGCTGGTATTTTATCGACTGATGATGAAGAACAGGAAATACTGATGGCGGCTGTCGAGTGGAAGGAAGCAGTGCTGGAAGACGTTGTTAGGAACCAGGACGACATGGATGCTTTGCAACAGCAAGCAGTAAACTGTGCGGTGGATACTCTACGAAAGCAGATAGAAGAGTGCCAGGCTCTTGGTGCCCTTGACAGCAAATCACACCGAATTGACTCAAAACACGTCCGAGATGCTGTTGCAGAATTGAAGGTTGCTAAAAGACAAGCAGCTCAAAACGAGAAAGAAAAGGGTGAAGACGAGATTACTAGAGCTCAAAGTGAGCTTCAAAAGCTCCAGAGCGAATACGATCAATATTTCATGGCTTTAAGAGGAGAGATCGAGAATGAAAAACTCCGTCTGGAGGCTAAAATGCGAGATAGTTTGTCAGCAAAGCGCCGACGACAAACTTCAGGAAATATCAGCGGCGAAGATACAATAGTAGACGAAGAGGCTAAAGGAGGGGATGGAAGCAGTCCCGAAGAGGAATTCGAGGCTCAGCTGACAGCTTTTGTTGATCAAGCAATTGAAGACCTACGAGACAAGCATTTCGAGTTGCAACAAAAGGTCGAAGCTCAGAAGGTCCAAGCCGCTGTTGCTGTTGCCGTTGCGAACGCTCAATTAGCATACCTCGACGATCTTGACAGCGACAATAAATCTCTGTCAGGGCCAACCGATCTGGTGGAGACGCCACGTAGCCATCTTCACCTAACAGAGGAGCTTTTGGAAGTACTCGCCAACCAGATCCCAATTCAAATCGAACAACAAACTCAGCAAGCGTTTGATAAACTGCACGCTGACTACGTTGTAGCGTGCACGGAGCGCCGACAAGAACTCGAGGCTGATGCAGCTATGCGCAAAGCAAAACTCGCGGAGAAAATGAATCGTCGACGGCGTGAAAAGGAACTCGACAAGTCGGGGAAGCAGGTGAATTCGCAATCTACTGGTTCCCAGTTAAAGTTACTCGGTGAGCAAGAACGAAAAGATCTTTTGGCGATAGATGAAGAGCTGAAGAAATCAATTCTAGCTCTGGACGAAAACGAAAGGCAGACTGGGAAGAGTCTGGCGAAAATGGTGGCGTCAGCCTTGCACAAAAGCGGCAAGTCGGTGGAAGAGAAGCTTCGTGAGTGTCGACAACAGCATGAACTGGCAGTGAGCAAGCTCAAACCAGGCGATGAAGAGGGATTCAAAAGATTGAACAATGTAGTGATAACTGTGCTGGATGCGTTGGAGGATGATGCGATACAACGCGAAAAGACAGCAACTCAATCGAGGGAGGCTATCGAAAGCGAGATTGAGCGTCAAAAAGACGAAAGTGCGAACGCGTTGGCAGCACTTGGCCATGCGCTAGATTCGGAGAAGCGTCGTCAGGAGCAACGACTACAGCAGCGAATGACCCAAAGGCGCGATCAGCAGCGTAGTCAACTACCGGCAGGTTCTTCACCGAAAGAGATCGAGGAAATGAACGAGGTCATTGCAAAGCAAGAACTAATCGAGAGGCAGCGATTGGAAGATCAGCTCGAGTCTCAAGCGCAACTTGCATTTGCTGAAGAGCGTAGCAAACAACGCGAACATGGGGATCAATTGTCACAGCAACTACGAGATGCTTGCGTTGCCGAAGCAGCCGCGATCGCAACGAAAGATGCTATCGATCAAGCGCGAGGAGAGTTCACGAGCGGCGGAGCAAGTAATGACGACGAGTTAGCAACTTTGATGCGACTGTGGAAGGCGAGAAAGACTCGGAAACCTTCGATGAAAGAAGCCACAGCGATGATTGCCAGGAAGCGAAGTGTGGTGGAGAGACTAGCAGCACTTGCTGTGCCATCGGTGGTGGTTGAAGGCACTAGTGTTGGTATTGATAAAGACAACGTTGTGGCGAACACAATGGCAGCATCGATGGAGCAGCAAATCAAGGCTTTGAGTGCGGAGCATCTTCGCGCGTGGCAGCAACGACAGCAAGAGCTGCAAAACGATGAAGTGCGACGAAAAGCAGATCTGGAAGACCGTTTACGTCGTAAACGTGAAGCAAAACTACACATTGGCAGTGACGGAGCACCCGGGTGCACTCCCTGGAGACGGAGCAGTGGAAGAACTTCAAATGCAGCAGCTTGAGGCTGCAGCAATTGAGCGCAAATTTGCAATAGAGGCAGAAATTGATGCCGACCTCGAGCATCTTGCTGCGGCAGTCCAAACGGCAGGCGCTCAAAGCACGGCGGATGTTGAAACGCTTCTTGCAGCGTGTCACGCAAACTTTGAAGCAGAGACTGTGGCATTACGCGATGCTTTGAAAGCTCAGCGGAAAGCACAGCAAGACTCTCTGCGCCAACGACTATCGCGACAGCGTCGTGAAAAACTCCAAGCACTAGAGAGCGGTGGCAGGAATCCCGATCCAAGTGAACTTGATGCGCTGGATGAAAGCTTGAAACTGGAGGAGGAAGCAGAACTTCGTACCATTGTTGAAGATGAAAATCGACAGCTTAGTGTACTGCATGATCGACTTCGTGACGAAGTAGGAGCAGCATTTGCTGAAGCTGAGCGAAAGGCGAAACTGCGCAGTGAGGCTGCAAGAGATCGACTCGCGGTCAAAGAAGAAGAACTTGACGGTATTCATCGGGATCATGAAGAAGGTACACGCGCGCTTCGCGAGGCGTTAAGTGTGGAACAGCGAAGACAGCAAGACAAACTTCTAGAGAGGATGGCACGAAGACGAGCAGAGCGACTGGCGGAGCTGAAACAAGAACATCCAAGCGATCTGACAGAGGAAATTGTTCAGGAAGCCATGAAGGTTCTTGAAAACGAGCATGAGCGCGAGCGTGTGCGGCTCGATGTTGCCATCAGTGAACAAACTACTCAGGCACTTAGGGATCTTGATGAGAAAACTCTTGCAAAAGAAGCACATTTGCAGCTGGAGACTCGACGACTCCGTGGTGAAGCCGAGGCGGCTGAGGCTGCACGCAAAGCTCTCGCTGCTGCTCATTGTGCAGAAGCTGAGCGAGTGACACGAGAATTTTACGCGTCCTTGGGCGATGGAAGTTTAGATATCGATGGACTTCAGACACAAGATCGTCGACGTAGACTTGTGCAGCGACTAGCGGCAAAGCGTGCTCAAAAGACCAGGTCATTTATGCCTTCGTCTCCAAACAATGCCGACTCAGCTAATGCACAGCAAAAAACGGCTGCATTCTCCCTGGTGGCAGCAGTGCTATCATCTGAAACAGAGGTAGCTGTGGTTGATGATCTGGAGCGCGAGCTGCAAAGACTGCGTGATGAACACGACCGAGAGTGGGGAGCATTAAAAGCTCGGATTGACGACGAAACTCGGTTGCGTAAAGCACAACTAGCAGAGCGACTACAACGCAAACGGCAAGCGATACGGGATAACACCACGTTATCAGCTAATGAGAAACAACGTGCTGAAGCTGCTCTAGATCGAGAAGAGGAGCGTGAAAACCTTGCGATTGAATCAGCTGCCGCCTCAGCAACCAGATCACTTGCACTGACGATGCAGCATGTGCGAGAGCAAACCACTGAGACTTTGGTCGAAGGGATCTCTTCCAGTAGCGATGAGTTGGATGCTGTACTGGAGTCAACCCGAAAGCAGCATGATGAAGCTCAACGAAAGCTGCGTGAAGCACTTGAAATGGAGCGCCGCAAACAGGAGCAGCTACTCCAGGAACGTCTGCGTCAACGACGAGCTGCTAGAAAAGAAGCGACCGAGCCTTTGCCAAAACAAGGGACAGAAGAAGAGGAGGAGGCTGAACAGAAGCGAGAATTGGATGATACGCTTTCTGCTCAAGAGAACCAGGCTTGGACTGCACTTCATGAACTGGAGAAACAAGAAGTTGAAGCGATACTGGCGCCACTGGAAGCTGCAACTGGCCAGCGTCTTGATGCTGCTGAGTTCGCAGAGCGGAAGGCTCGAGAAGAGTTGGATCGTCTTGCCGCTGAACATGATCGACACTTAGCAGAGCTGCGGAGGAACTTAGATGCTGAAAAACAGCGACAGCAATTGGCACTTCGTGATAAACTACGTCGTAAGCGTGATCAACGTCAAGCGGATGGTACTGCGTTGTCTGGAGAAGAAGACAAAGAGGAAGAGCAGCAAGCGATGGAGAAGCTAGAGGCCGCGTTCGAAGCGAATTTGGCGAGTATCGAGGCGGAGGCCCGTGATTCTCACCGTGAGAAAGAAACCGAGTTGCTAGCACAAGTTTGTGCTCTTTCCGCCAACCGAGCAGCGCAAGAGGTTGCTTTGACGTTGTTCGATGCTGCTCGCCTTGAAGCAGAGCGTGTGAGAGCTGAATACGAAGTAGCTCTCGCCACAAGACGGCAAGGAACGGAAGCCGACAGAGTACTCAGTCGGGATGAAATGTCAAGACGTCTAGCTGATCGACGGCAAAAGCGACGACAGGGACGAGCTGAGCAACAAGAGCCCCGTGACGACAACGGGGCTAATGACGAAAACGGAGCGCGTAATGAAGGAAGAAAGCCTCGACCCAGTAAACAATCATCCAAAGAGCTAGAAGATGATGGCTCAGTCGACCGGGAGATTTCAAGTGTACAGGCAGCCCATGCTCGTGGCGTGAAATTGCGAAGTGAGCAACTAGATGCCGAGACAGCAGCTCGCAAAGCTGCGTTGGCTGCCAGGTTGGAACACAAACGGCGAGCTGCAGAATCTAATAGTGATTCTGGGAAACCTTGCGCAGTATCTGCTGAGATTGAGGCGGCATTAATCCAAGAAGAACAGCAAGAATTGATGGCGATTGAACAGGACAGGGCGGCAAAAGAGGCTGAACTAGAAGCAGAAGCTACGCGTGAGAAGGATCGTCTAGTTACAAGTCTGCGCGAAGCAGAAGAAAATGGTACCGCAGACATTGAACGTCAACTAGCTGCGTGCAAACTAGCGCATGAAGCGGAATCGGCCAGGCTGGAGGAAGCACTTCGAGCTGAGCGTGCCCGACAAGAGCTCGCGCTGAGGCAGAGATTGGCGGCAAAAAGGCAGCGACAAATAGTTGATGGCGCTGACGTCAAGAACATGGATGGCAGTGAAGAAGAAACTACTGAGGATCAAGAAGTCAAAACAGCACAAGTTGAGCTAGACGACCAAGAACGTGCTGCACGACAGCAATTAGCAGGTCGTCAGCAACGAGAGTTGGAAGACGTAGCACGCAAACTGGAGCAGGAGACTGAAGCTCAGCGTCGAGCAGCATTTGATTTACAAGCTGCTGCAGAGCGAGAGCTCAAGAGCTTAGAAGAAGAGCATTCACGCGAGCGACTCGCACTACAAGAAGCGTTGCAGGCAGATCAGCAGAAGCGTGAGGCGCAGCTGCGCGAGAAGCTGGCTAAACGACGAGCTGCGCGTCAAGCAAAAGGTGGTGAAAATGAGCTTCAAGACGACGTAGTTCATGCTGAAGACGAAGTTGAAATGGCGGCACTGCAAGAGGAGCTTATGCAGGAACGAGCTGCTGCGTTGGCACAAGAGCGTGAAAGACATGAAGTTGCAATGCGTAAGGCCGCTGTGGAACTGGAAGATGCAGCGGCGGCTGCAGCTAAGGCCGCTGCAGCCTCTCGACAGGCCCAAGAAGAAGCTGCACGTGTAGCCGCGGAATTTGACAAGCATCGTGGCGAAACTCAGAAACTTCAGCAAGCGGAGGCGGCGCAATCCAAGTGCAAACTTGCAGATCGTCTAGCCGAGAAGAAGCGCAAGCAGCAGCTCAAGCAGCAACAAGCTGAAAAAGACAAGCAAGACACCAGTTCTGACGATGCTGTTAAACAAGCGCACGATGAAGCTGAACGTTTGCGACTTGAGGCTCAGGTTGAAGCTCAGTTGGTGGCATGCCGTGAAGCACACGATGCCGAATCAGCCAAGCTACGCGGGTCGTTGCAAGCTGAACGAGAACGTCAAGAACGAGCTTTACAAGAGCGAATTGCTCGGAGAAAGGAGAAACGGGCCCAAGCTGATGCTAAGGCACCATCTAAGGTCGATTCGAAAGCCGCAGAAGAAGATGAGCAAAGGCAGCAACAAGAAGACGAAGCTGCACTGGCAGCAGCTTTAGCTGTACAGGAACGAGAAGCATGGGAAGCAATTCAGCGTAAGCAGGAAGAGGATCTACGTGTGCTACAAGAGCGCAAACAGCAGCAAGAACGCGAGCGAGCGGAGCGTCAGCAACAATTAGCTAAACAGGAGATGGACAGGTTACAAGAGGAGCACGAGCGTGAACTGCGAGCATTGACAGCTTCGTTGGCTCAAGAGCAGGCGAGACAAGAAGAAAAACTACAACAACGTATTGCCCAACGACGTGCCCGGAAGCAACGACAAGAAGAGGAAGCTGCAATCACCGATGCTAAGAATCAGCAGGTCAACGCTGATGCTGAAGAAGAAGCTCGGCTTGCTGTAGAGCGAGAGAAAGCGGTAGAACTGGCTCAAGCCCAAGCTCAAGCAGAAGCTGAGGCGGAGGAGAAGGAGCGGCAGGCAATTGCTGCGCGTTTGGCACAAAAGCTGGAGGAGGAGCGTGCTAGACAGCGACGAGAGAAAGAAGAACTTGAAGCGCGGCTTGCGCGTGAAGCCGAAGCAGAGGCGGCGAAACGTGCAGCCGCGTTGGCTCTACAACTTCAGCAGCAAGCGACCGAGACGGCAGACAAAATGGCTCGTGAGTTCGACACAAACTTGCGTGAGCTGCGTGAGACGCATAGTGCTGATGGTGCGGCACAAAAAGCACGACTCGAGTCTCGAATTGCGGCCAAGAAAGCTCGCAAGCTACGCGAATTGGAAGAGAAGCGCGAGCTGGAGCGACAACGCTTGCAAACAAGGCAACAACAACAAGCTGATGAAGCCCTCAAGGCTGAAAAAGAGCGGGAAGAAGCACTCGCAGAAGCAGCACGACAGGCAGCGACTCCTGTTGTGGAAGAAATGGTAGCTGAACCTCCCGCAATAACGTTGTCTCCTGCTGAAGAAAAGGCTGGTGCGATGATCCGAGCAGCTCGACAGCAGCAACAAGATGTAGCTGCTGTCCAACAATTATTCACGTATGGTCTTGTGCCATTGAAATTGTCACTACTAGGAGCTGTCGAGCTGGTGGTTGGAGCTCGTCACGAACGAGAGTTGTCAGCTCAACTCGCAGAGCTTGCAGCGAAGACGATTGAAAGTGTTCGTCGACGATTGCAACGTGTGACCCAGCAGAAAGCTGCTCGAAAAGCCCAAGCCTTACAAGAAATCTCAAGTCGACAAAGCAATGATGCAGCGGAGCAAGGCAAGCACTGGATCAAGGCTGAAACTGATCGCGTACTAAATCAAATCGACTTGAAGTTTGAAGATGAATTACGTGAAGCCGAGCGTGCAGCTACTGAGGAAGGCGAGGATGCCAAACGCCAAGCTGAAAAACATTTGAGAGAGCAGCAGATGCGCGAGGTGGCGTATTTGTTGGCTCATTTTGATGCCCAACACACCGCAGCACTAGCCAGTACTCCCTCCGTAGCCGCGCAATCTCTTCAGCAGCAACAACCGCTACAGCCTATGATGAACGCTGCGCAGCGTGAAGCCGAAGACCTCGTGGCCGAACTTCGAGCCCGTTTAGAGTTGGAAGCAGATGAGCGCCGGCGTGAACTTGAGTTGGAGAAGCGTTCCGAACTTGAAAGCATTGCGAGGGAGGAGCGAGACCAACTTGCACAAGTGGAAGCTCGAGTTGCTGCATTGCAAGCGGAGGAGCGAGATGCCATGACGCAGATGCTGACTTCTAGACTACAGACAATACCTGCTGGTAAGGCTAAACTACGGGAGTCGGCGGAGCGTGAACACTCGAAGCAGCTCCAGCGCCTCACATTGTTGCTCGAAGGCCGTGGACAACAGCAAAAGGCACGGGTACGAGCTCGGATAGCTGAGCAAAAAGCTTTGATAGAAGACGAGTTTCGGCGCAAGGCACACATTATCATCGCTGTCATGAATCAGAGACTTGCCCAAGAGAAGGCAGCGTTACGGCAGAAACAGGAATTTGTTTCTTCGGCCCCAGCGACAGCAGCACCAAAAGACCAGGCACAAGATGGAGACACTGCTTCTTCAACACTAAGTGTTGAGTTGGCTAACCGTCTTGAAGATGTGTTGGAAGAACGTCTTTCTAAGATTGAGGCTTTGGTGACAGCTTTCAAACGACCCGAACTCGAAGACATTCCTGCAGTGACCAACACGCCGAAACAGAGTGATCCTGAAGGAAAGATGAACAATTTGACTGCTTATCGACTTGAAATTGCCAAGGCTGTGGCAGCAGGTTGTCGATACGGAAAACCGACCATCGACAAAGAGGGATTTTTTACTCCGTCTTCGTTTGGAGTGCTGGACGCTAATGTGTTGGATATTGCAAGGCTCCAACAAGTATCGATTAACAAACTCGACGAGCGCATGCGTGCACGTCATGACTTTGCAAACTTGCTGCTTCAAACTGCGTCGACGAAAGAAGACTCTGCAATGTCTCTGAAAGTTGTGGAAGGCTTCAGTCGTGGTAACAATGGGGATGGAGACTACGCCACTTATGCATCGGAGCAGAGCGATGGAGGAGGAAAGGGGGCGCTTTATCTATCACTTGCTGCGTTGCAAGAGCTGTCTACGGGACAGTTAGCTGTCGTGGTACTGCACGCATTGACACAAGCTCGCGCGCACACAAGTGATCTGACCGAGCCGCAATTCATCTCGCACCTGTATGCACTCCTGGTTCGCTGCTACCAAGGACTGTTTACTCATGTTTTGCACCAACATGGAACTACATCGGCTGAAAGCGCTTCTGGTCAACCAGAAAAAAGGAAAAGCTTGAGTAGTGGAGAGGAGGTCAAGAGTGTTGGTGATAGCGACAAAGGCACAAGCGGGCAGTGGCAAACACGCCTTCGCGAGATGGAAGTCTTTCTAACTCGCATGGACAACCAGAACGCTGCGTCGGCTTCCAGCCTCGCTATACAACGATCGCAGAGCAGCCACCTGAGACTACTATCCAAGCCGCGTGATCAAGACAGCACCGTTGCGTCCAGTGAGGCGTTGCCTGGTATCAGCACTGACCTGTGGCGGCAAGAACACGCCCAACTACTACAGGAGAAGCTCGACACCGCAGAGAAGCTGTACTTGCAGGTTTTGCGCCAGCACGAGCAACAAACTCAGACAGTTGAGTATTGGCAGGATTTGTTAGCTGAGCAGCGAGACGCCGAATACGAGGAGGACGCGTTCGATGAAGAAGGCGAAGATGAAAGTGGAGATAAGCACAAGAATAATGAAGACGCTGCGGAGCGACAGCGACAACGCGAAGCGCGAGCTCAAGAAGCTCAAAGTGAGCTGGATCAAGCTATGCAAACTCTCGAGGAGACACGCAACGAGCGCGACGAGTTATTCGCGCAGTGTCAACAACTACGCGATCAGCTCAGCTCACCGAGCTTCGACACAGTCTAACAGAGCGGTGAGAAGCGTTTGAGGAGAGGGAGCGAATTAATGTTGCGTTGAAAAGTTTTGTCTTTGTCAAAGCTGGTACTCAAGTCGTTTCTATGATCGAATAGACACGAGACTCCTGTGACTAGAACTACATGTAGTTCACTGCTAGCTGCAGCATGAGTGATCGGATCATCATGTTTGTGGTGAACTCATTGTTTTCGTTCCTTCACCACGGCAGCTCGAAGGGGCCGAACTTCTTGTCGGCGTTGTAGAACTTCCCGGAGTCCTTCATGGTCAGGTCGGCCACGATTTTGGCCATCGCCTCGGCTGACACGGATGGCTGAATCCAGCCCGAGGGGTTCATGTCGGTGGCAACGTAGCCAGGGTTGAGCGTTACGAACATGATGTTTCTATCGCGGAGGCCGACGGCCATCGAGCGGGTGACCATGTTGAGCGCGGCCTTGGATGGGGCGTACCCGTACGCAAGACCGTAGAAGTGGTAATTCTCCTCGACGTTGCTGCCAAGACTCCCCAGCAGGGACGAGACCTGCGCGACGGTGGCCGTGCCGTGGTTCTTGGCCGCGAGCTCCAGGTTCGGTAGCAGAGCTCGAGTTACGAGGAACGGACCCACCGCGTTCACCTCGAACTGCCGCATGAATCCGTCCTTGGTGACCGACATGAGATCGTCTTGAACGATAATGCCGGCGTTGTTGATGAGCAGATCGATGGGCACGCCCTCAAGTTCGAGGGCTGCTGCGAGCACCGAAGCTTCGTCGCTCGAGTTTAACGTGACGGTCTTGAAGGGTGAGAGCGCGTCGAGCTGTGCAGAGTACAAGGTTAGCCAAGGCAGTGGGGTGGGAATGCAGCGAGACAGGTCGTACGTACAGCGTCGGTGTTGCTGCTAGCGCGGATCGTGCCGATGACGTTCCAGCCGCTCTTGGTGTAGTGCTCGGCCAGAGCGAGGCCGATGCCGCGCGTGCTGCCCATGATGAGAACCGTCTTCTTGGTGGTGGCCATGGTTGGAGGTGGTGGTGGTGGTGGTTGCTTGTTGCTTGCGAGGTGCGAGGCTTGTTTGAAAGTGAGAGCGCGCCTCAATCGGCTAAACCAACGACTCAGTTTTTCGTAGCCGATTACGAACACAGTTTTTCGTCACTGATTACGAAGATCGAGCGTATGTAGCCATGATCACGTCGACAACGATTAAACCATTAATATTTCGTCACCGATTACGAACAGCGACTACGAAGATCGAGAGTGCCAAAACCTACTGCACCTGTTTTTACGAGGGGCGGACAATAGTTGCTGAAGCTTCACTGTTGTCGCGGAGGCAATGGAGCATATTTTTAGGGATGCCCATGCGCACAAGTGTGCTGGCAAAAGCTGATATGTCACTGGTCAGTAAGCTGGGGAGCCTCCAAGGATTCGCCCAATGTCAACAACTACGCGATCAGCTCAGCTCACCGAGCTTCGATGCAGTCTAACAGAGCGGTGAGAAGCGTTTGAGGAGAGGGAGCGAATTAATGTTGCGTTGAAAAGTTTTGTCTTTGTCAAAGCTGGTACTCAAGTCGTTTCTATGATCGAATAGACACGAGACTCCTGTGACTAGAACTACATGTAGTTCACTGCTAGCTGCAGCATGAGTGATCGGATCATCATGTTTGTGGTGAACTCATTGTTTTCGTTCCTTCACCACGGCAGCTCGAAGGGGCCGAACTTCTTGTCGGCGTTGTAGAACTTCCCGGAGTCCTTCATGGTCAGGTCGGCCACGATTTTGGCCATCGCCTCGGCTGACACGGATGGCTGAATCCAGCCCGAGGGGTTCATGTCGGTGGCAACGTAGCCAGGGTTGAGCGTTACGAACATGATGTTTCTATCGCGGAGGCCGACGGCCATCGAGCGGGTGACCATGTTGAGCGCGGCCTTGGATGGGGCGTACCCGTACGCAAGACCGTAGAAGTGGTAATTCTCCTCGACGTTGCTGCCAAGACTCCCCAGCAGGGACGAGACCTGCGCGACGGTGGCCGTGCCGTGGTTCTTGGCCGCGAGCTCCAGGTTCGGTAGCAGAGCTCGAGTTACGAGGAACGGACCCACCGCGTTCACCTCGAACTGCCGCATGAATCCGTCCTTGGTGACCGACATGAGATCGTCTTGAACGATAATGCCGGCGTTGTTGATGAGCAGATCGATGGGCACGCCCTCAAGTTCGAGGGCTGCTGCGAGCACCGAAGCTTCGTCGCTCGAGTTTAACGTGACGGTCTTGAAGGGTGAGAGCGCGTCGAGCTGTGCAGAGTACAAGGTTAGCCAAGGCAGTGGGGTGGGAATGCAGCGAGACAGGTCGTACGTACAGCGTCGGTGTTGCTGCTAGCGCGGATCGTGCCGATGACGTTCCAGCCGCTCTTGGTGTAGTGCTCGGCCAGAGCGAGGCCGATGCCGCGCGTGCTGCCCATGATGAGAACCGTCTTCTTGGTGGTGGCCATGGTTGGAGGTGGTGGTGGTGGTGGTTGCTTGTTGCTTGCGAGGTGCGAGGCTTGTTTGAAAGTGAGAGCGCGCCTCAATCGGCTAAACCAACGACTCAGTTTTTCGTAGCCGATTACGAACACAGTTTTTCGTCACTGATTACGAAGATCGAGCGTATGTAGCCATGATCACGTCGACAACGATTAAACCATTAATATTTCGTCACCGATTACGAACAGCGACTACGAAGATCGAGAGTGCCAAAACCTACTGCACCTGTTTTTACGAGGGGCGGACAATAGTTGCTGAAGCTTCACTGTTGTCGCGGAGGCAATGGAGCATATTTTTAGGGATGCCCATGCGCACAAGTGTGCTGGCAAAAGCTGATATGTCACTGGTCAGTAAGCTGGGGAGCCTCCAAGGATTCGCCCAATGTCAACAACTACGCGATCAGCTCAGCTCACCGAGCTTCGATGCAGTCTAACAGAGCGGTGAGAAGCGTTTGAGGAGAGGGAGCGAATTAATGTTGCGTTGAAAAGTTTTGTCTTTGTCAAAGCTGGTACTCAAGTCGTTTCTATGATCGAATAGACACGAGACTCCTGTGACTAGAACTACATGTAGTTCACTGCTAGCTGCAGCATGAGTGATCGGATCATCATGTTTGTGGTGAACTCATTGTTTTCGTTCCTTCACCACGGCAGCTCGAAGGGGCCGAACTTCTTGTCGGCGTTGTAGAACTTCCCGGAGTCCTTCATGGTCAGGTCGGCCACGATTTTGGCCATCGCCTCGGCTGACACGGATGGCTGAATCCAGCCCGAGGGGTTCATGTCGGTGGCAACGTAGCCAGGGTTGAGCGTTACGAACATGATGTTTCTATCGCGGAGGCCGACGGCCATCGAGCGGGTGACCATGTTGAGCGCGGCCTTGGATGGGGCGTACCCGTACGCAAGACCGTAGAAGTGGTAATTCTCCTCGACGTTGCTGCCAAGACTCCCCAGCAGGGACGAGACCTGCGCGACGGTGGCCGTGCCGTGGTTCTTGGCCGCGAGCTCCAGGTTCGGTAGCAGAGCTCGAGTTACGAGGAACGGACCCACCGCGTTCACCTCGAACTGCCGCATGAATCCGTCCTTGGTGACCGACATGAGATCGTCTTGAACGATAATGCCGGCGTTGTTGATGAGCAGATCGATGGGCACGCCCTCAAGTTCGAGGGCTGCTGCGAGCACCGAAGCTTCGTCGCTCGAGTTTAACGTGACGGTCTTGAAGGGTGAGAGCGCGTCGAGCTGTGCAGAGTACAAGGTTAGCCAAGGCAGTGGGGTGGGAATGCAGCGAGACAGGTCGTACGTACAGCGTCGGTGTTGCTGCTAGCGCGGATCGTGCCGATGACGTTCCAGCCGCTCTTGGTGTAGTGCTCGGCCAGAGCGAGGCCGATGCCGCGCGTGCTGCCCATGATGAGAACCGTCTTCTTGGTGGTGGCCATGGTTGGAGGTGGTGGTGGTGGTGGTTGCTTGTTGCTTGCGAGGTGCGAGGCTTGTTTGAAAGTGAGAGCGCGCCTCAATCGGCTAAACCAACGACTCAGTTTTTCGTAGCCGATTACGAACACAGTTTTTCGTCACTGATTACGAAGATCGAGCGTATGTAGCCATGATCACGTCGACAACGATTAAACCATTAATATTTCGTCACCGATTACGAACAGCGACTACGAAGATCGAGAGTGCCAAAACCTACTGCACCTGTTTTTACGAGGGGCGGACAATAGTTGCTGAAGCTTCACTGTTGTCGCGGAGGCAATGGAGCATATTTTTAGGGATGCCCATGCGCACAAGTGTGCTGGCAAAAGCTGATATGTCACTGGTCAGTAAGCTGGGGAGCCTCCAAGGATTCGCCCAATGTCAACAACTACGCGATCAGCTCAGCTCACCGAGCTTCGATGCAGTCTAACAGAGCGGTGAGAAGCGTTTGAGGAGAGGGAGCGAATTAATGTTGCGTTGAAAAGTTTTGTCTTTGTCAAAGCTGGTACTCAAGTCGTTTCTATGATCGAATAGACACGAGACTCCTGTGACTAGAACTACATGTAGTTCACTGCTAGCTGCAGCATGAGTGATCGGATCATCATGTTTGTGGTGAACTCATTGTTTTCGTTCCTTCACCACGGCAGCTCGAAGGGGCCGAACTTCTTGTCGGCGTTGTAGAACTTCCCGGAGTCCTTCATGGTCAGGTCGGCCACGATTTTGGCCATCGCCTCGGCTGACACGGATGGCTGAATCCAGCCCGAGGGGTTCATGTCGGTGGCAACGTAGCCAGGGTTGAGCGTTACGAACATGATGTTTCTATCGCGGAGGCCGACGGCCATCGAGCGGGTGACCATGTTGAGCGCGGCCTTGGATGGGGCGTACCCGTACGCAAGACCGTAGAAGTGGTAATTCTCCTCGACGTTGCTGCCAAGACTCCCCAGCAGGGACGAGACCTGCGCGACGGTGGCCGTGCCGTGGTTCTTGGCCGCGAGCTCCAGGTTCGGTAGCAGAGCTCGAGTTACGAGGAACGGACCCACCGCGTTCACCTCGAACTGCCGCATGAATCCGTCCTTGGTGACCGACATGAGATCGTCTTGAACGATAATGCCGGCGTTGTTGATGAGCAGATCGATGGGCACGCCCTCAAGTTCGAGGGCTGCTGCGAGCACCGAAGCTTCGTCGCTCGAGTTTAACGTGACGGTCTTGAAGGGTGAGAGCGCGTCGAGCTGTGCAGAGTACAAGGTTAGCCAAGGCAGTGGGGTGGGAATGCAGCGAGACAGGTCGTACGTACAGCGTCGGTGTTGCTGCTAGCGCGGATCGTGCCGATGACGTTCCAGCCGCTCTTGGTGTAGTGCTCGGCCAGAGCGAGGCCGATGCCGCGCGTGCTGCCCATGATGAGAACCGTCTTCTTGGTGGTGGCCATGGTTGGAGGTGGTGGTGGTGGTGGTTGCTTGTTGCTTGCGAGGTGCGAGGCTTGTTTGAAAGTGAGAGCGCGCCTCAATCGGCTAAACCAACGACTCAGTTTTTCGTAGCCGATTACGAACACAGTTTTTCGTCACTGATTACGAAGATCGAGCGTATGTAGCCATGATCACGTCGACAACGATTAAACCATTAATATTTCGTCACCGATTACGAACAGCGACTACGAAGATCGAGAGTGCCAAAACCTACTGCACCTGTTTTTACGAGGGGCGGACAATAGTTGCTGAAGCTTCACTGTTGTCGCGGAGGCAATGGAGCATATTTTTAGGGATGCCCATGCGCACAAGTGTGCTGGCAAAAGCTGATATGTCACTGGTCAGTAAGCTGGGGAGCCTCCAAGGATTCGCCCAATGTCAACAACTACGCGATCAGCTCAGCTCACCGAGCTTCGATGCAGTCTAACAGAGCGGTGAGAAGCGTTTGAGGAGAGGGAGCGAATTAATGTTGCGTTGAAAAGTTTTGTCTTTGTCAAAGCTGGTACTCAAGTCGTTTCTATGATCGAATAGACACGAGACTCCTGTGACTAGAACTACATGTAGTTCACTGCTAGCTGCAGCATGAGTGATCGGATCATCATGTTTGTGGTGAACTCATTGTTTTCGTTCCTTCACCACGGCAGCTCGAAGGGGCCGAACTTCTTGTCGGCGTTGTAGAACTTCCCGGAGTCCTTCATGGTCAGGTCGGCCACGATTTTGGCCATCGCCTCGGCTGACACGGATGGCTGAATCCAGCCCGAGGGGTTCATGTCGGTGGCAACGTAGCCAGGGTTGAGCGTTACGAACATGATGTTTCTATCGCGGAGGCCGACGGCCATCGAGCGGGTGACCATGTTGAGCGCGGCCTTGGATGGGGCGTACCCGTACGCAAGACCGTAGAAGTGGTAATTCTCCTCGACGTTGCTGCCAAGACTCCCCAGCAGGGACGAGACCTGCGCGACGGTGGCCGTGCCGTGGTTCTTGGCCGCGAGCTCCAGGTTCGGTAGCAGAGCTCGAGTTACGAGGAACGGACCCACCGCGTTCACCTCGAACTGCCGCATGAATCCGTCCTTGGTGACCGACATGAGATCGTCTTGAACGATAATGCCGGCGTTGTTGATGAGCAGATCGATGGGCACGCCCTCAAGTTCGAGGGCTGCTGCGAGCACCGAAGCTTCGTCGCTCGAGTTTAACGTGACGGTCTTGAAGGGTGAGAGCGCGTCGAGCTGTGCAGAGTACAAGGTTAGCCAAGGCAGTGGGGTGGGAATGCAGCGAGACAGGTCGTACGTACAGCGTCGGTGTTGCTGCTAGCGCGGATCGTGCCGATGACGTTCCAGCCGCTCTTGGTGTAGTGCTCGGCCAGAGCGAGGCCGATGCCGCGCGTGCTGCCCATGATGAGAACCGTCTTCTTGGTGGTGGCCATGGTTGGAGGTGGTGGTGGTGGTGGTTGCTTGTTGCTTGCGAGGTGCGAGGCTTGTTTGAAAGTGAGAGCGCGCCTCAATCGGCTAAACCAACGACTCAGTTTTTCGTAGCCGATTACGAACACAGTTTTTCGTCACTGATTACGAAGATCGAGCGTATGTAGCCATGATCACGTCGACAACGATTAAACCATTAATATTTCGTCACCGATTACGAACAGCGACTACGAAGATCGAGAGTGCCAAAACCTACTGCACCTGTTTTTACGAGGGGCGGACAATAGTTGCTGAAGCTTCACTGTTGTCGCGGAGGCAATGGAGCATATTTTTAGGGATGCCCATGCGCACAAGTGTGCTGGCAAAAGCTGATATGTCACTGGTCAGTAAGCTGGGGAGCCTCCAAGGATTCGCCCAATGTCAACAACTACGCGATCAGCTCAGCTCACCGAGCTTCGATGCAGTCTAACAGAGCGGTGAGAAGCGTTTGAGGAGAGGGAGCGAATTAATGTTGCGTTGAAAAGTTTTGTCTTTGTCAAAGCTGGTACTCAAGTCGTTTCTATGATCGAATAGACACGAGACTCCTGTGACTAGAACTACATGTAGTTCACTGCTAGCTGCAGCATGAGTGATCGGATCATCATGTTTGTGGTGAACTCATTGTTTTCGTTCCTTCACCACGGCAGCTCGAAGGGGCCGAACTTCTTGTCGGCGTTGTAGAACTTCCCGGAGTCCTTCATGGTCAGGTCGGCCACGATTTTGGCCATCGCCTCGGCTGACACGGATGGCTGAATCCAGCCCGAGGGGTTCATGTCGGTGGCAACGTAGCCAGGGTTGAGCGTTACGAACATGATGTTTCTATCGCGGAGGCCGACGGCCATCGAGCGGGTGACCATGTTGAGCGCGGCCTTGGATGGGGCGTACCCGTACGCAAGACCGTAGAAGTGGTAATTCTCCTCGACGTTGCTGCCAAGACTCCCCAGCAGGGACGAGACCTGCGCGACGGTGGCCGTGCCGTGGTTCTTGGCCGCGAGCTCCAGGTTCGGTAGCAGAGCTCGAGTTACGAGGAACGGACCCACCGCGTTCACCTCGAACTGCCGCATGAATCCGTCCTTGGTGACCGACATGAGATCGTCTTGAACGATAATGCCGGCGTTGTTGATGAGCAGATCGATGGGCACGCCCTCAAGTTCGAGGGCTGCTGCGAGCACCGAAGCTTCGTCGCTCGAGTTTAACGTGACGGTCTTGAAGGGTGAGAGCGCGTCGAGCTGTGCAGAGTACAAGGTTAGCCAAGGCAGTGGGGTGGGAATGCAGCGAGACAGGTCGTACGTACAGCGTCGGTGTTGCTGCTAGCGCGGATCGTGCCGATGACGTTCCAGCCGCTCTTGGTGTAGTGCTCGGCCAGAGCGAGGCCGATGCCGCGCGTGCTGCCCATGATGAGAACCGTCTTCTTGGTGGTGGCCATGGTTGGAGGTGGTGGTGGTGGTGGTTGCTTGTTGCTTGCGAGGTGCGAGGCTTGTTTGAAAGTGAGAGCGCGCCTCAATCGGCTAAACCAACGACTCAGTTTTTCGTAGCCGATTACGAACACAGTTTTTCGTCACTGATTACGAAGATCGAGCGTATGTAGCCATGATCACGTCGACAACGATTAAACCATTAATATTTCGTCACCGATTACGAACAGCGACTACGAAGATCGAGAGTGCCAAAACCTACTGCACCTGTTTTTACGAGGGGCGGACAATAGTTGCTGAAGCTTCACTGTTGTCGCGGAGGCAATGGAGCATATTTTTAGGGATGCCCATGCGCACAAGTGTGCTGGCAAAAGCTGATATGTCACTGGTCAGTAAGCTGGGGAGCCTCCAAGGATTCGCCCAATGTCAACAACTACGCGATCAGCTCAGCTCACCGAGCTTCGATGCAGTCTAACAGAGCGGTGAGAAGCGTTTGAGGAGAGGGAGCGAATTAATGTTGCGTTGAAAAGTTTTGTCTTTGTCAAAGCTGGTACTCAAGTCGTTTCTATGATCGAATAGACACGAGACTCCTGTGACTAGAACTACATGTAGTTCACTGCTAGCTGCAGCATGAGTGATCGGATCATCATGTTTGTGGTGAACTCATTGTTTTCGTTCCTTCACCACGGCAGCTCGAAGGGGCCGAACTTCTTGTCGGCGTTGTAGAACTTCCCGGAGTCCTTCATGGTCAGGTCGGCCACGATTTTGGCCATCGCCTCGGCTGACACGGATGGCTGAATCCAGCCCGAGGGGTTCATGTCGGTGGCAACGTAGCCAGGGTTGAGCGTTACGAACATGATGTTTCTATCGCGGAGGCCGACGGCCATCGAGCGGGTGACCATGTTGAGCGCGGCCTTGGATGGGGCGTACCCGTACGCAAGACCGTAGAAGTGGTAATTCTCCTCGACGTTGCTGCCAAGACTCCCCAGCAGGGACGAGACCTGCGCGACGGTGGCCGTGCCGTGGTTCTTGGCCGCGAGCTCCAGGTTCGGTAGCAGAGCTCGAGTTACGAGGAACGGACCCACCGCGTTCACCTCGAACTGCCGCATGAATCCGTCCTTGGTGACCGACATGAGATCGTCTTGAACGATAATGCCGGCGTTGTTGATGAGCAGATCGATGGGCACGCCCTCAAGTTCGAGGGCTGCTGCGAGCACCGAAGCTTCGTCGCTCGAGTTTAACGTGACGGTCTTGAAGGGTGAGAGCGCGTCGAGCTGTGCAGAGTACAAGGTTAGCCAAGGCAGTGGGGTGGGAATGCAGCGAGACAGGTCGTACGTACAGCGTCGGTGTTGCTGCTAGCGCGGATCGTGCCGATGACGTTCCAGCCGCTCTTGGTGTAGTGCTCGGCCAGAGCGAGGCCGATGCCGCGCGTGCTGCCCATGATGAGAACCGTCTTCTTGGTGGTGGCCATGGTTGGAGGTGGTGGTGGTGGTGGTTGCTTGTTGCTTGCGAGGTGCGAGGCTTGTTTGAAAGTGAGAGCGCGCCTCAATCGGCTAAACCAACGACTCAGTTTTTCGTAGCCGATTACGAACACAGTTTTTCGTCACTGATTACGAAGATCGAGCGTATGTAGCCATGATCACGTCGACAACGATTAAACCATTAATATTTCGTCACCGATTACGAACAGCGACTACGAAGATCGAGAGTGCCAAAACCTACTGCACCTGTTTTTACGAGGGGCGGACAATAGTTGCTGAAGCTTCACTGTTGTCGCGGAGGCAATGGAGCATATTTTTAGGGATGCCCATGCGCACAAGTGTGCTGGCAAAAGCTGATATGTCACTGGTCAGTAAGCTGGGGAGCCTCCAAGGATTCGCCCAATGTCAACAACTACGCGATCAGCTCAGCTCACCGAGCTTCGATGCAGTCTAACAGAGCGGTGAGAAGCGTTTGAGGAGAGGGAGCGAATTAATGTTGCGTTGAAAAGTTTTGTCTTTGTCAAAGCTGGTACTCAAGTCGTTTCTATGATCGAATAGACACGAGACTCCTGTGACTAGAACTACATGTAGTTCACTGCTAGCTGCAGCATGAGTGATCGGATCATCATGTTTGTGGTGAACTCATTGTTTTCGTTCCTTCACCACGGCAGCTCGAAGGGGCCGAACTTCTTGTCGGCGTTGTAGAACTTCCCGGAGTCCTTCATGGTCAGGTCGGCCACGATTTTGGCCATCGCCTCGGCTGACACGGATGGCTGAATCCAGCCCGAGGGGTTCATGTCGGTGGCAACGTAGCCAGGGTTGAGCGTTACGAACATGATGTTTCTATCGCGGAGGCCGACGGCCATCGAGCGGGTGACCATGTTGAGCGCGGCCTTGGATGGGGCGTACCCGTACGCAAGACCGTAGAAGTGGTAATTCTCCTCGACGTTGCTGCCAAGACTCCCCAGCAGGGACGAGACCTGCGCGACGGTGGCCGTGCCGTGGTTCTTGGCCGCGAGCTCCAGGTTCGGTAGCAGAGCTCGAGTTACGAGGAACGGACCCACCGCGTTCACCTCGAACCCGTTACGTTCCCGTGACGAATTGACATGACATGTATGGTTTGTATACTTTTTTCAATTGGTTATGAGCCCACGCTACGCTGACACCGTCAAGCTCGTGGAAGATAACTACTTCCACTTGATGTTCAACATGCGAATGAAGCTCTCTCGCAAAGGACTGCTGGCCCACATCATCAAGCTGGAGTTCGACGCGCTGAGGGACCGCTCCACGTTGGACTGGAAGACCAACGATCTGAAGTCCCTTGGTGTGATTGCTAGGGACGTGAGTCTCACATACTAAGTATACATTCGTGGAGCGACCTCTACTGCGGACTCGTGGCGCCTACTGTAGGAGCAGTTCAACAAGGCCAAGCTCAAGAACCAGCTCATCGTCACCAAGAAGTTGTATAACGTCAAGATGGAGCCCGGTACTCGGTTCGCTGCGCACGTCGACCAGTTCAAGGAGCTGGTGCTGCAGATGAAGACTCTCGGAGAGGCTCTGAACGAGTCGCGGCAGCTCGTGTTATTGCTCGACAGTCTGACGGACGAGTACAAGATGATTGGTACTGTGCTTGAGAACGCGCCAACATGACGTTGGCGTACGCGATCCAAGCTCTTGCTGGTGTCGAAGCGTCCAACAACGAATCGACACCGGCGCAACAGAAGCAGAAGGAGTTCGCGGCAAAGAAGAACCACGGCAAGCTGAGCAAGCGTGAGTTCCAAGGGAAGTGCTTCTACTACAAGGAGCCGGGGCACAAGGAGTTCGAGTGCGGCAAGAAGAAGGCGGACGAGGGACGCGGAAAAGTGGCGCAGGAACCAGAGGCTGCCTTCGCGCTCACAGCTGCGAGTGCGACGACCAATAACGAATGGCCCGTCGACTCTGGCGCAAGTTCACACATGACCAGCACCCGGGACAAGTTCGTGTCCATGTCGGAGCGGAAGACACCAAACCGCATCACTATCACGGACGGCACGATGATCGACGTTGTTGCCAAGAGCGCCGTCGGTATGAAGCAGATGGATGGGGTGTCCGTCTCGCCGTCGGATGTTCTCTACATCCCTGAAGTTGAAGGAAGCCTCATCTCGGTGTCGAAGCTGGCCGAGAAGGACATCACCGCGCCGTTCCGAGCCTGGTCTAAGTTCAGATAAATAATAAGACCGCAAGTCGACTCTCATCTGGGGTTGGGAGAAGGAACGTGAAAGCTGTACCGCCCTGGTCCAAGACCCTGAAGAAGAAGAGGAGAAGGGGTGTGTGGTGACGTGTTTGCATGCGAGAAAACCCGGGACATTCGGATTCTGAAGACACGTGCGAGGCGGGACCTGCTGAGCGGAGAACAAGGTCGTCTGGCAACATCCGGAGACAACTGAAGTGGAGTGAAGTTGCTGTGTTCGACGCGCGTCTGGGCCTAAAGCGGAGCCCTAGAAAGAACCTCCAAGGGATTGCAAGTGAGGTAACACACGCCTCGCTCAGCCCAAGATCTAAACAAGAAGGTCTCAGCTGGAATTGGCTGAGACTCTGAAGGTCCAAGTCTGAGCTGTGCGATCGGAGTTCAAGGTTCATCCGCGAATTCCGAGCCGCCTCGCCACACCATTGCAGCACCGCAAAGTCCTCCACGATACGCCAAAACTACTTGACCTCTTCCTCCTAAAAGTTTGTCACATGCACGATGGACTCCCCACCGTTAATGACGAAACGGTCGAACATGGGAAACAGAGAGTCACCCTCCTCGTCATCTGCGCTGGCAGCAGCCCATGCAGCCGGAGCGCACCTTGGCGTTCTTCGTTAACTTGGTCAATGCGAGCGATGCTCTACTCAACTACCTCCTCAGTGAGCTCGCGGGTACGCCGGGTTCCTCGGACGCCGGGCATCTTGGTGGTAATAGATCTTGACGTTAGTACCGAATTCCATACGTCATCGCATACAGGGCCGCTGCGCCAATAGAAATATCCTATTTGTCGACTAGAGCAAAACCTGGTGCATCCTATGTCATGTCATACAGCAGCTAACGTCCATGTGACGAGGTCCGCTCAGCTTTTCTGGCAAACTCGTCCTCTGGCTGACTGAGATTGACTCTCGTCCTGGATGATTGGTTGAAATTAGTGGACTTCAGCAGAACTTCAAGTGCTGACCAGTTTCTGGATGAGGGCAGTTGGGTTGAAAGCTGAGAAGAAGTGGTCTCAGATGTGGAGTCTCAGCTGAGGTTGACTTCAGCTGAAGGTGGTGAGTGAGAAGCTGGGATCACTAGTCTCAACGAGGACTTGCTGAAGCTGAACCAAGGTGATTTGAGGTCTCACAAAGCTCAGCGGATGCCGTACGGATTTCAGCTTTGGAGTGTGAACGCGGAGCTGAGCTCATCCTGAACTTGGAAAATGTCTGGCTGAGACCTCTGAAGTTCAGAGATCTCAGAGTCGGAGTTGCAGCTGAAATTTTTTGGGATGGTGAAGGGTCGCGGTGGTTTCACGATTCACGCATTCTTTGACAAATCGTTCCACATCTGCGTACTTCCCAGGCCAATAATATTCTCGCCGGAGGCGTTTAAAGGTTCGAGTGATTCTTTGATGAGCACCTTGGAAGTCTTCATGGCTCAGATGTAACAGGTCATCACGGAGAGATCTCGGGACAACAAGTCTCAGATTCTCAGTAGCATCTCGAGGTCTGTTCGGCGTTGTTCCGCTCAGAAAATAAAGTGCATATCGTGAGTCTAGGACAAACTGATTCGCGGTTTTCGCTGTGTCTTCAGCTTCTCTCGCTGCGAATTCACTCAGATTTTCTTTTCAGATAATCCCTGAGTTTCCTCACCCAAGGCTCCGCTTCCTGCTGAGCTAGAATCCGTCTCCATCGTTCCTGGATGGGTGAGACAGGAGTAGCTTCTTCAGGAGCATAAGTTATCCTTGGTTCAGCTGAGGGCTCTTCAGACTGACTTTCAGAAGATTCATCTTCAGCGTTCTCCTTCATTTCTGAGGCGTCCCTGAGCTTGGCTTGACTTCGGGTGACCATGAAAATAACATCTTCTGGCATTAATGGCTCAGCGGCTTTCAGGATCGAAACTTGCTCAGCCATTGCATCTGCGTCAGCTCACGTGTTCATGGTTTGTCCTGCGTTCGATTCAACTGACACGAGTTCCACCCTCTTGACCAACTTCTAAGGAAGTCGGTTCAACTGGGCATGTTGGACGAGCTCAACAGGGTCATCAATGACTACAGGACCTTGAACCAGCAACGTCTTGGACAATCAACTGCGGCATTGTATTCACGTTTGACGTGAACCAATTTGACCGACCGAAACTTCAGCCGAAGCGCTTCAAATTCATTGAGAAGAAGTTGCAGTCTCGGAGTCAGACACTGAATGATACTCTGAGCTTGCTCAATCGCAATACGAGAATCACGGACTACGACCAAATCTGAGATTCCTCGAGCTATTGCCATACGAGTTCTCTCAAGCAGACCATGATATTCAGCTTCATTGACTGTGACATCTGAAAAATGAAAACCACGGCCTCGCCGATCTTGACGTTTGGCAGCCCCATCAAAGCTGAGCAACCAACCTTCATAATCAGCTTCCAGCATCTCCAGACTGATCGGTGGAGCTTTAATTACTGGTCCTTTGGCTGGGATGAGGTTCTCAGCTATTTCATCAAGCTGGTCGCGAGGCGTGATTCCGGCTCCCAGAATTGCAGCCAGACCATCTTCATCTCGCTCAACCTTGTGAATTTCTAGAGACCACGGAGCTAGCCGAGATGCCCTTTGTTCGCAACGTACTTCTAGGCAGCGAGACTTGAAGATCCATTTAAGCACAGAATGCCGAGTGTAAATTTTGATCAACATTGTCCCGGCCAACATCGTATAGAAAACACTGAGAGCTCTGATCAATGCCACCACCTCTTTCTCAGCTGGGTGGTATCTGAGCTCCTGGTCGTGAAGTACTCTTCCCAGTAAAGCGCACCGGAAAAATTACCCCATCATACTCTTGGCCCAGCACCGCACTGACAGCCATGGGTTAGCGTGAATGACGATCACAAATGGTTTCTCCCAATCAAGATGTCTGAGGAGCGGAGTTGAAACAATCTTCTACTTAAGAATCTCGAAAGATCCTTGTCTCGGCTGAGGTCACGACCAGCTCTGATCTGTCCATCCGTCAACTCATATAGTACAGAAGCTACTACCGGGAGATCTTCGATGAACTTGTTATAGTAATTCAGACCTCCCAGGAACGACTGTACACCTTTCAGCGTTGACGGGAACGGCAAGTCCATAACACCCTTGGCAATTTTCGGTTTGGCTCATATACCAATTTCACGAGAGAGATAAGAGATCGTCTTCTTGCCGAATTCGCTCTTGGGTAAGCTAACTGAGATACCCCAGTACCGCAGCCGATATAGCAACCGATCCAGATCAACGCACATCTGCTCCCAGGTCTCATTTCCGTACGCGATATCGTCAATATACGGGATTCAGCTGAGTTGAGGCCGGGATGTCCCTTCGAAATACTGTCAACGCCTCAGTTAAGACAGGTAGTTCATCTTCAGCTGAGGTCTGGTCGACTTCAATTCCAAGAAACTCCAAAACTTCAGGATCAACCTGAGCTTCTTCTGCAGGCAAGAGGCGCTCGAAGCCCACAGACAATTGTCGTGCATATGCTGATAGATCAGCGGAGCATTCCTCAATCCGAACGGCATGCGAGTCTACTGAAAATGACCCAAAGGACAGCTAAAAGCCGAGATGTGCTTGGCTCTGAGAGTCATTGGCACCGCCCAAAATCCGCTATCCATATCCAAGATCTGGAACCACATCACACTCTCAAACCCAATCAACAAATCGTCAATCAAAGGCAAAGGGTAACGCATGAGCTTGATCAGCTGATTCACCAGTCGGTAATCGATGCAGAGGCGGATATCAACTCCATTCTTCTTCATCACAATGACATTAGGTGATGCCCATTCCGAATCCGAGTACTCGATTAGACTCGTTTCCAACACCTTCTTCAGCAAATCATACCCTTTCTGAAGATGCTGAGGGCGAATCGGCCGAGACCTCTACCCACGGGGTTTGCGTCCCCGACCCCGCATCCAAGTCACAAACTACTCCACGGGCTGGGGTCGGAACTGCAGTTTCTATCTCCGAGGAGATTGAGTGATGACGTTCCAGAATGACCTGAACCTGAGAATTCATTTCCGGAGTAGAATGACCAGATTCACCGACGTTAGCCGTAGTCAGATCGGCATTCGGGCTCAAATCCCTGAGTTCCGGAAGAGCAGCCAGTTGATCACGAAAATTGCTTAGCAATTCACTGCATTCGTGAAAGTACAGCGTAGCTTATTCTTCTATCTAAGCGATGACAATCCTCATGTAATGAGCCAACGCCTCAGAAAGAGAGATATAGGGCCACTCACAACATTCACATGTCCATCTGTAAAAAAAACTTGCTGGGCACTCTGAGGTGAGTAACCACCGCCAGTTGCAGAAACTGGGTAATCAGGCTCAGTTACTGAAGTATCTACCTCAGTTCTTTCACCATCCACAGGTACTTCATCCTCAGGAGGCAAATATGTCCTAAATCTGGGCCGAGTCTTCCTGAGAAGTTCCAGTTCGAGACTCAGGCGGAGCATTCGTGCGCACCAAGTAAGCTTCAGCGCTCGAGGCAGTTGGCTCAGACCCCACCTGAGGTGTGATATTCTCAGCTGAGGTCCTTCGCTTCAGCAACAACTTCTTGGGCCATGAATACATAGGTTTTTCCACATCGAGGTGTATTCAGCTGGGCTTGTCGTGCTAGTTCATCATCTCGCTTCTTGGCTTCAGGTGTAGGTTCAGCTTCATTAATTAGCCAACCCCAGTCCCGATACTTCCTTGAATATGGTCTGACGGAACCTTCCTGAGTGGGCAAGTAGTCTTTTTGAACCAAACACGCCACAGGAGCGAGGCTAGTTGTATAGGTTTGCCGAAATTACAGGTCCGTAGCCTCAATATTGACGGAGATAGCGCCACCGTGCTGGTTTGACGGAACGGTGACGAACTGGCGTCATTGGCCATGCGCATCGTGTTCAGCATGGCTGGTTGTATAGGTTTGCCGAAATTACAGGTCCGTAGCCTCAATATTGACGGAGATAGCGCCACCGTGCTGGTTTGACGGAACGGTGACGAACTGGCGTCATTGGCCATGCGCATCGTGTTCAGCATGGCTGGTTGTATAGGTTTGCCGAAATTACAGGTCCGTAGCCTCAATATTGACGGAGATAGCGCCACCGTGCTGGTTTGACGGAACGGTGACGAACTGGCGTCATTGGCCATGCGCATCGTGTTCAGCATGGCTGGTTGTATAGGTTTGCCGAAATTACAGGTCCGTAGCCTCAATATTGACGGAGATAGCGCCACCGTGCTGGTTTGACGGAACGGTGACGAACTGGCGTCATTGGCCATGCGCATCGTGTTCAGCATGGCTGGTTGTATAGGTTTGCCGAAATTACAGGTCCGTAGCCTCAATATTGACGGAGATAGCGCCACCGTGCTGGTTTGACGGAACGGTGACGAACGGGCGTCATTGGCCATGCGCATCGTGTTTAGCATGGCTGGTTGTATAGGTTTGCCGAAATTACAGGTCCGTAGCCTCAATATTGACGGAGATAGCGCCACCGTGCTGGTTTGACGGAACGGTGACGAACTGGCGTCATTGGCCATGCGCATCGTGTTCGGCATGGCTGGTTGTATAGGTTTGCCGAAATTACAGGTCCGTAGCCTCAATATTGACGGAGATAGCGCCACCGTGCTGGTTTGACGGAACGGTGACGAACTGGCGTCATTGGCCATGCGCATCGTGTTCAGCATGGCTGGTTGTATAGGTTTGCCGAAATTACAGGTCCGTAGCCTCAATATTGACGGAGATAGCGCCACCGTGCTGGTTTGACGGAACGGTGACGAACTGGCGTCATTGGCCATGCGCATCGTGTTCAGCATGGCTGGTTGTATAGGTTTGCCGAAATTACAGGTCCGTAGCCTCAATATTGACGGAGATAGCGCCACCGTGCTGGTTTGACGGAACGGTGACGAACTGGCGTCATTGGCCATGCGCATCGTGTTCAGCATGGCTGGTTGTATAGGTTTGCCGAAATTACAGGTCCGTAGCCTCAATATTGACGGAGATAGCGCCACCGTGCTGGTTTGACGGAACGGTGACGAACTGGCGTCATTGGCCATGCGCATCGTGTTCAGCATGGCTGGTTGTATAGGTTTGCCGAAATTACAGGTCCGTAGCCTCAATATTGACGGAGATAGCGCCACCGTGCTGGTTTGACGGAACGGTGACGAACGGGCGTCATTGGCCATGCGCATCGTGTTCAGCATGGCTGGTTGTATAGGTTTGCCGAAATTACAGGTCCGTAGCCTCAATATTGACGGAGATAGCGCCACCGTGCTGGTTTGACGGAACGGTGACGAACTGGCGTCATTGGCCATGCGCATCGTGTTCAGCATGGCTGGTTGTATAGGTTTGCCGAAATTACAGGTCCGTAGCCTCAATATTGACGGAGATAGCGCCACCGTGCTGGTTTGACGGAACGGTGACGAACTGGCGTCATTGGCCATGCGCATCGTGTTCAGCATGGCTGGTTGTATAGGTTTGCCGAAATTACAGGTCCGTAGCCTCAATATTGACGGAGATAGCGCCACCGTGCTGGTTTGACGGAACGGTGACGAACTGGCGTCATTGGCCATGCGCATCGTGTTCAGCATGGCTGGTTGTATAGGTTTGCCGAAATTACAGGTCCGTAGCCTCAATATTGACGGAGATAGCGCCACCGTGCTGGTTTGACGGAACGGTGACGAACTGGCGTCATTGGCCATGCGCATCGTGTTCAGCATGGCTGGTTGTATAGGTTTGCCGAAATTACAGGTCCGTAGCCTCAATATTGACGGAGATAGCGCCACCGTGCTGGTTTGACGGAACGGTGACGAACTGGCGTCATTGGCCATGCGCATCGTGTTCAGCATGGCTGGTTGTATAGGTTTGCCGAAATTACAGGTCCGTAGCCTCAATATTGACGGAGATAGCGCCACCGTGCTGGTTTGACGGAACGGTGACGAACTGGCGTCATTGGCCATGCGCATCGTGTTCAGCATGGCTGGTTGTATAGGTTTGCCGAAATTACAGGTCCGTAGCCTCAATATTGACGGAGATAGCGCCACCGTGCTGGTTTGACGGAACGGTGACGAACGGGCGTCATTGGCCATGCGCATCGTGTTCAGCATGGCTGGTTGTATAGGTTTGCCGAAATTACAGGTCCGTAGCCTCAATATTGACGGAGATAGCGCCACCGTGCTGGTTTGACGGAACGGTGACGAACTGGCGTCATTGGCCATGCGCATCGTGTTCAGCATGGCTGGTTGTATAGGTTTGCCGAAATTACAGGTCCGTAGCCTCAATATTGACGGAGATAGCGCCACCGTGCTGGTTTGACGGAACGGTGACGAACTGGCGTCATTGGCCATGCGCATCGTGTTCAGCATGGCTGGTTGTATAGGTTTGCCGAAATACAGGTCCGTAGCCTCAATATTGACGGAGATAGCGCCACCGTGCTGGTTTGACGGAACGGTGACGAACTGGCGTCATTGGCCATGCGCATCGTGTTCAGCATGGCTGGTTGTATAGGTTTGCCGAAATTACAGGTCCGTAGCCTCAATATTGACGGAGATAGCGCCACCGTGCTGGTTTGACGGAACGGTGACGAACTGGCGTCATTGGCCATGCGCATCGTGTTCAGCATGGCTGGTTGTATAGGTTTGCCGAAATTACAGGTCCGTAGCCTCAATATTGACGGAGATAGCGCCACCGTGCTGGTTTGACGGAACGGTGACGAACTGGCGTCATTGGCCATGCGCATCGTGTTCAGCATGGCTGGTTGTATAGGTTTGCCGAAATACAGGTCCGTAGCCTCAATATTGACGGAGATAGCGCCACCGTGCTGGTTTGACGGAACGGTGACGAACTGGCGTCATTGGCCATGCGCATCGTGTTCAGCATGGCTGGTTGTATAGGTTTGCCGAAATTACAGGTCCGTAGCCTCAATATTGACGGAGATAGCGCCACCGTGCTGGTTTGACGGAACGGTGACGAACTGGCGTCATTGGCCATGCGCATCGTGTTCAGCATGGCTGGTTGTATAGGTTTGCCGAAATTACAGGTCCGTAGCCTCAATATTGACGGAGATAGCGCCACCGTGCTGGTTTGACGGAACGGTGACGAACTGGCGTCATTGGCCATGCGCATCGTGTTCAGCATGGCTGGTTGTATAGGTTTGCCGAAATTACAGGTCCGTAGCCTCAATATTGACGGAGATAGCGCCACCGTGCTGGTTTGACGGAACGGTGACGAACGGGCGTCATTGGCCATGCGCATCGTGTTCAGCATGGCTGGTTGTATAGGTTTGCCGAAATACAGGTCCGTAGCCTCAATATTGACGGAGATAGCGCCACCGTGCTGGTTTGACGGAACGGTGACGAACTGGCGTCATTGGCCATGCGCATCGTGTTCAGCATGGCTGGTTGTATAGGTTTGCCGAAATTACAGGTCCGTAGCCTCAATATTGACGGAGATAGCGCCACCGTGCTGGTTTGACGGAACGGTGACGAACTGGCGTCATTGGCCATGCGCATCGTGTTCAGCATGGCTGGTTGTATAGGTTTGCCGAAATTACAGGTCCGTAGCCTCAATATTGACGGAGATAGCGCCACCGTGCTGGTTTGACGGAACGGTGACGAACGGGCGTCATTGGCCATGCGCATCGTGTTCAGCATGGCTGGTTGTATAGGTTTGCCGAAATTACAGGTCCGTAGCCTCAATATTGACGGAGATAGCGCCACCGTGCTGGTTTGACGGAACGGTGACGAACTGGCGTCATTGGCCATGCGCATCGTGTTCAGCATGGCTGGTTGTATAGGTTTGCCGAAATACAGGTCCGTAGCCTCAATATTGACGGAGATAGCGCCACCGTGCTGGTTTGACGGAACGGTGACGAACTGGCGTCATTGGCCATGCGCATCGTGTTCAGCATGGCTGGTTGTATAGGTTTGCCGAAATTACAGGTCCGTAGCCTCAATATTGACGGAGATAGCGCCACCGTGCTGGTTTGACGGAACGGTGACGAACTGGCGTCATTGGCCATGCGCATCGTGTTCAGCATGGCTGGTTGTATAGGTTTGCCGAAATTACAGGTCCGTAGCCTCAATATTGACGGAGATAGCGCCACCGTGCTGGTTTGACGGAACGGTGACGAACTGGCGTCATTGGCCATGCGCATCGTGTTCAGCATGGCTGGTTGTATAGGTTTGCCGAAATTACAGGTCCGTAGCCTCAATATTGACGGAGATAGCGCCACCGTGCTGGTTTGACGGAACGGTGACGAACTGGCGTCATTGGCCATGCGCATCGTGTTCGGCATGGCTGGTTGTATAGGTTTGCCGAAATTACAGGTCCGTAGCCTCAATATTGACGGAGATAGCGCCACCGTGCTGGTTTGACGGAACGGTGACGAACTGGCGTCATTGGCCATGCGCATCGTGTTCAGCATGGCTGGTTGTATAGGTTTGCCGAAATACAGGTCCGTAGCCTCAATATTGACGGAGATAGCGCCACCGTGCTGGTTTGACGGAACGGTGACGAACTGGCGTCATTGGCCATGCGCATCGTGTTCGGCATGGCTGGTTGTATAGGTTTGCCGAAATTACAGGTCCGTAGCCTCAATATTGACGGAGATAGCGCCACCGTGCTGGTTTGACGGAACGGTGACGAACTGGCGTCATTGGCCATGCGCATCGTGTTCAGCATGGCTGGTTGTATAGGTTTGCCGAAATTACAGGTCCGTAGCCTCAATATTGACGGAGATAGCGCCACCGTGCTGGTTTGACGGAACGGTGACGAACTGGCGTCATTGGCCATGCGCATCGTGTTCAGCATGGCTGGTTGTATAGGTTTGCCGAAATTACAGGTCCGTAGCCTCAATATTGACGGAGATAGCGCCACCGTGCTGGTTTGACGGAACGGTGACGAACTGGCGTCATTGGCCATGCGCATCGTGTTCAGCATGGCTGGTTGTATAGGTTTGCCGAAATTACAGGTCCGTAGCCTCAATATTGACGGAGATAGCGCCACCGTGCTGGTTTGACGGAACGGTGACGAACTGGCGTCATTGGCCATGCGCATCGTGTTCAGCATGGCTGGTTGTATAGGTTTGCCGAAATTACAGGTCCGTAGCCTCAATATTGACGGAGATAGCGCCACCGTGCTGGTTTGACGGAACGGTGACGAACGGGCGTCATTGGCCATGCGCATCGTGTTCGGCATGGCTGGTTGTATAGGTTTGCCGAAATTACAGGTCCGTAGCCTCAATATTGACGGAGATAGCGCCACCGTGCTGGTTTGACGGAACGGTGACGAACTGGCGTCATTGGCCATGCGCATCGTGTTCGGCATGGCTGGTTGTATAGGTTTGCCGAAATTACAGGTCCGTAGCCTCAATATTGACGGAGATAGCGCCACCGTGCTGGTTTGACGGAACGGTGACGAACTGGCGTCATTGGCCATGCGCATCGTGTTCAGCATGGCTGGTTGTATAGGTTTGCCGAAATTACAGGTCCGTAGCCTCAATATTGACGGAGATAGCGCCACCGTGCTGGTTTGACGGAACGGTGACGAACTGGCGTCATTGGCCATGCGCATCGTGTTCAGCATGGCTGGTTGTATAGGTTTGCCGAAATTACAGGTCCGTAGCCTCAATATTGACGGAGATAGCGCCACCGTGCTGGTTTGACGGAACGGTGACGAACTGGCGTCATTGGCCATGCGCATCGTGTTCAGCATGGCTGGTTGTATAGGTTTGCCGAAATTACAGGTCCGTAGCCTCAATATTGACGGAGATAGCGCCACCGTGCTGGTTTGACGGAACGGTGACGAACTGGCGTCATTGGCCATGCGCATCGTGTTCGGCATGGCTGGTTGTATAGGTTTGCCGAAATTACAGGTCCGTAGCCTCAATATTGACGGAGATAGCGCCACCGTGCTGGTTTGACGGAACGGTGACGAACTGGCGTCATTGGCCATGCGCATCGTGTTCAGCATGGCTGGTTGTATAGGTTTGCCGAAATTACAGGTCCGTAGCCTCAATATTGACGGAGATAGCGCCACCGTGCTGGTTTGACGGAACGGTGACGAACTGGCGTCATTGGCCATGCGCATCGTGTTCAGCATGGCTGGTTGTATAGGTTTGCCGAAATTACAGGTCCGTAGCCTCAATATTGACGGAGATAGCGCCACCGTGCTGGTTTGACGGAACGGTGACGAACTGGCGTCATTGGCCATGCGCATCGTGTTCAGCATGGCTGGTTGTATAGGTTTGCCGAAATTACAGGTCCGTAGCCTCAATATTGACGGAGATAGCGCCACCGTGCTGGTTTGACGGAACGGTGACGAACTGGCGTCATTGGCCATGCGCATCGTGTTCAGCATGGCTGGTTGTATAGGTTTGCCGAAATTACAGGTCCGTAGCCTCAATATTGACGGAGATAGCGCCACCGTGCTGGTTTGACGGAACGGTGACGAACTGGCGTCATTGGCCATGCGCATCGTGTTCAGCATGGCTGGTTGTATAGGTTTGCCGAAATTACAGGTCCGTAGCCTCAATATTGACGGAGATAGCGCCACCGTGCTGGTTTGACGGAACGGTGACGAACTGGCGTCATTGGCCATGCGCATCGTGTTCGGCATGGCTGGTTGTATAGGTTTGCCGAAATTACAGGTCCGTAGCCTCAATATTGACGGAGATAGCGCCACCGTGCTGGTTTGACGGAACGGTGACGAACGGGCGTCATTGGCCATGCGCATCGTGTTCAGCATGGCTGGTTGTATAGGTTTGCCGAAATTACAGGTCCGTAGCCTCAATATTGACGGAGATAGCGCCACCGTGCTGGTTTGACGGAACGGTGACGAACTGGCGTCATTGGCCATGCGCATCGTGGTCATCCACTGCTTGTCTCTTCCAGCCCTGGGACCACTTTGAGGGATCAGCTTGAACATATCGGACAGGAATAATACAGGATTCTCCAGGCTAAAGGTATTGATCATCCGAAGACTTAACTGAGATCTCCAGACCAATGTGATCCACCTGAGGTCCACCAACAAGAAGCAAAGACTCCTCATCGGGGAGTCTGATGACGCCTTCACGAACACAAAATCGAATACCAGCTGAGACCATGAAATCCATTAAGAGAAGACAGTCCACGCCTTCGCCTATGTTCCCAACCCAGACATCGAAAACATATACCACGCGTACTCCCAACGTCAACTTGATCCTAGTTTGTGCAGTGCAATATGCCGGAACATCTCCAACACCAGTCACCCGGAGTCTGTAGCCACGTCTGAGCTTCAGCTTTAAACTGCGTGCAAGTTCTAAGCTGATCATACTCGTCGTTGCTCCAGTATCCATCAGAATGGGTAATCGGTGATTGAAAATAGCTCCATGCACCATCGCCATTGCTCGTTTTTCTCCGATAAGCGTATGGTTACCCCACCGTCCGTATCGTTCTCCATGAGTCAGAGCGAATTCAAGATAATTCTCAAACTCATCCTCCGAGCCCTGTTCCTCGATCTCAGACTCCATCGTATAAGCCATTTCTTCATCAGTTCTATACGTACATCATTTGAGATTATCTTTTCGCCAACATGGAAGGGCAGGGCCCACATATGCAAACACGCAAACGACTTGGGACTTCGGCTCGTCACGCACTGGTTCCCAGACCAGGGAGCCTAGTGGGTTTAACGGCGGCTTTGTGGCGTGGCGCATAAGCCACATCAACCCGATGTACGAACTCAGCGGGAACTCTCATCCACTTTTCGAGCTGAGCACGTCCGTACGCGATCATCTTAGCCTCAAACATCTCAGAAATAGGAGCCAGGTTCACATTCTCAGCTTCTCCACCATCGGGAACCCCTCTCGGTCTGTGCATGGCACGTTGTTCTGGCCAAAGAGCACCACTCGCAGGTCCAGACGGATTCACTCCAGGCGCATAACTGAAACGAAGTGGATCTGTCCCAGTCCCAATGGAGCCATGTGACTTCAACTGGAGCCCATGTTTTCCCAGCACGCTCAGTGCACCACCCTCGACTTGGCCACCATGGAGACCCATGGGAGTTGGCTCCTTGTTTGCACTTATCGATTGAACATTAGCGGTCGTCACTTCAGAATCACCTCGTAGTGTCAAAACTTGACTCACAGCAGGAAACCTTCGGCTCAGACCTTCATCAATACGAAAATTTGGTTGCGCGCTCGCACCACCGCTTGAATTAGCTTCAGCTTTCTTCTCGGCCGAGCTTGACGGCTTCATCTCATCATCCAGCATAGGTGGTGGCGCTTCAGGTTCCACGTTCAGCTCAGCTTCACCCATAGCAGCAACTTCTGAGCCGGAACTTGGTACAGGAGCATCCGACGTCGATCTTCTCGGCGTAGGCGTCCCAGCCTCCATCGTCACCACTTCAGCTGGCAAACCAGCAACTCGCACACTTCGCCGAAGCGAAGACTCCTACTTCTCATCACTTGTCTTGGAGACACCACTTGAACTGGGTTCAGTCGACATGACTTCACACTTCCGTCCAAAGTCGTTTCCTAATCCGGGCTCGCGCACCAGTTCTAGCGAGGCGGCTCGGAATTCGCGGATGAACCTTGAACTCCGATCGCACAGCTCAGACTTGGACCTTCAGAGTCTCAGCCAATTCCAGCTGAGACCTTCTTGTTTAGATCTTGGGCTGAGCGAGGCGTGTGTTACCTCACTTGCAATCCCTTGGAGGTTCTTTCTAGGGCTCCGCTTTAGGCCCAGACGCGCGTCGAACACAGCAACTTCACTCCACTTCAGTTGTCTCCGGATGTTGCCAGACGACCTTGTTCTCCGCTCAGCAGGTCCCGCCTCGCACGTGTCTTCAGAATCCGAATGTCCCGGGTTTTCTCGCATGCAAACACGTCACCACACACCCCTTCTCCTCTTCTTCTTCAGGGTCTTGGACCAGGGCGGTACAGCTTTCACGTTCCTTCTCCCAACCCCAGATGAGAGTCGACTTGCGGTCTTATTATTTATCTGAACTTAGACCAAGCTCGGAACGGCGCGGTGATGTCCTTCTCGGCCAGCTTCGACACCGAGATGAGGCTTCCTTCAACTTCAGGGATGTAGAGAACATCCGACGGCGAGACGGACACCCCATCCATCTGCTTCATACCGACGGCGCTCTTGGCAACAACGTCGATCATCGTGCCGTCCGTGATAGTGATGCGGTTTGGTGTCTTCCGCTCCGACATGGACACGAACTTGTCCCGGGTGCTGGTCATGTGTGAACTTGCGCCAGAGTCGACGGGCCATTCGTTATTGGTCGTCGCACTCGCAGCTGTGAGCGCGAAGGCAGCCTCTGGTTCCTGCGCCACTTTTCCACGTCCCTCGTCCGCCTTCTTCTTGCCGCACTCGAACTCCTTGTGCCCCGGCTCCTTGTAGTAGAAGCACTTCCCTTGGAACTCACGCTTGCTCAGCTTGCCGTGGTTCTTCTTTGCCGCGAACTCCTTCTGTTGCGCCGGTGTCGATTCGTTGTTGGACGCTTCGACACCAGCAAGAGCTTGGATCGCGTACGCCAACGTCATGTTGGCGCGTTCTCAAGCACAGTACCAATCATCTTGTACTCGTCCGTCAGACTGTCGAGCAATAACACGAGCTGCCGCGACTCGTTCAGAGCCTCTCCGAGAGTCTTCATCTGCAGCACCAGCTCCTTGAACTGGTCGACGTGCGCAGCGAACCGAGTACCGGGCTCCATCTTGACGTTATACAACTTCTTGGTGACGATGAGCTGGTTCTTGAGCGTGGCCTTGTTGAACTGCTCCTACAGTAGGCGCCACGAGTCCGCAGTAGAGGTCGCTCCACGAATGTATACTTAGTATGTGAGACTCACGTCCCTAGCAATCACACCAAGGGACTTCAGATCGTTGGTCTTCCAGTCCAACGTGGAGCGGTCCCTCAGCGCGTCGAACTCCAGCTTGATGATGTGGGCCAGCAGTCCTTTGCGAGAGAGCTTCATTCGCATGTTGAACATCAAGTGGAAGTAGTTATCTTCCACGAGCTTGACGGTGTCAGCGTAGCGTGGGTTCATAACCAATTGAAAAAAGTATACAAACCATACATGTCATGTCAATACGTCACGGGAACGTAACGGGGTAGCTGGAACGGTTCACGATGTTTAACTTCTCGCCGAATCACAATCCAGGATGCTCCGAACGCCCACACAAGCCACACGCGCACCACGTGTGCCTATTAATAGTGGCAGGGTCCAAGCGAGGCAGACGACGAAGTGCAATCGCAACAGAAGGCGGGAAGGAGGACGGCTGCCTTGCAAGCGGAGAAGCGATATGTCACGACGCATAATACCTGCCAGCAAGGCCAAACTACGGGAGTCGGTAGATCGTGAGCACACCAAGCAACTCTAGCGTCTAACATTGTCTACAGGAAAGTTAGCCATCGTGGTATTGCACGCACTGACACAAGCTCGCGCGCACACCAGTGATCTGATCGAGCCTCATTTTTTCTCGGAACCTGTATGTACTCCTGGTTCGCTACTACCAAGGGTTGTTCTGCGGCGGGGCTGCCGTAGCTCTTTGCTTAGAGGAAGCGTTAAAGTCTAGGACCATTGTTCTTGTATCAAGAACACGTGTGATCAAGAGTAATCCGTACCCTTCTCCTAGAGTCAATAGGAGCCTTAGCAAAAGCATATAAACTCTACTGTGTGTTTTCCAAACTGAATGTAAGTCTTAAAGGGCGGAAGGACCGCCCTTGGTGGGAATGTCTTACCTAACTATCGGCCATACTAATACCTAATCAAATGCATACTTGTGGCTCTGAAGCCACGTACTGACTCTTGTTATCTATCAAGTACTGAAAACTCCTTTCTGTTATCATGTGGTTACACCATTTTGGCGTGACACACACACCAATGTACCCAGGTTACATGTAACCCCGTTACATGTTCATTCGTGTTTTGCATCAACATGGAGTGATAGACTTTTTCCGGGGTCGTCCACGGGTCGGATCGTGCATAAGGTCGCATTCGGTGCGTGGATCTGCTCGTGCTTTGGTGTCGTGTGTAGTTGATTTAAAGCTCAGAGGTGAATTGTAAGCGATGTAGCAAGTTCATGCTTGGCAGAGTGCTGATAGCTGGGATCGGTTATCGTCTTCGAGTATGCAAATACTCAATATAGAGATTTGCCGTCCTCAACTCAGCATCCTCCGACCTTATCAACTAGCTAACTGTGATTTGAAGCACTAGAATCTGAGCAAACTAGCTTACATAGCACTATTCCGACTAGCTGACAGCCACTTCTGAAGTCACCGAGTTTCGGTAGCATGGCAAGGCAGGGTACAGAATCGTCGGGGTATCGTCACGTTCCGCGTAAGAAGTCGAAGAAGAAAGAGGCGGTGTCCAAGCTTTCCACAACCGGTTTTCCTACATCCGGGCGTGGGGGTCAAGCGTCAAATTTGTTCTTTGGTGCAGCGTGTACCGAAGCGCAAAGTGTGCCACACGTTTGGAGATTCTGCCAAATGCATCCGGATACAACTTGGTAAACAACACACATGTGTACGGCCAGTTTGCACTCCAAGTAACATAGTGGACTACGTCAGCGAGATGAAGGACCGAACCGAAAGTCTCTGCATCGAGCAGTTGGCGAGGCCAGTGAATGACATTTGGAAGCAAGTGGACGGAGTAATTCGTAAAGGTCTATCGGAATACCAAGTCACCAGCAGGGTATATCGCATCCGAAAAAAGAAGAAGCATTATGGAGTGTTTCTACCTAAACGAGTCGAGTTCCTCCACTCTCTATGGTCGAAGGCAATAACCTGAGCTTCTTCCAGTTCCGCCAGTTGAGACCCAAATCTGATCCCACTAGCAAATCCCATCGAACCACCGGGTGGACACATCCTGAGCTCCGGCAACTATTGATGTACAATGGTGTCTCTCTGTTTTTCGATTTCACTTTTCACTGTGTACCTACCGAGTTCAAAGAATGCATGATCATGATGGCTCATAATTAAGCCACCAAGCTTTTCGTATCGGTCTACTTCGTGCTCTGCAGTACCAAGGCTGGGGATATGCATTACGATATACCGGAGTTGATTTACAGAGACACGTCCGAGAAGCTCGAGCCTCGTGACATCGTCTGTGACTTTGAGTTGCCATTGATGAATGCAATCGAGAAACAGTTCCCAAATGCTGAATTTATTGGCTGCTTATTCCATTTTAAGCAGGCTGTCAGTCGCCGCATGAAGGTCACCTACAGTACCCCTGAAGCGGAAATCAATATTGCCGTGGAAAAAGGCGTTCTTGACATGCTCACGGTGATCGATCCCGAATTCGTGCCCCGCCAAGCTATTAGATGGGTGAAACGAACGTGTCGCGAGCGATGTGAACTGGATGGAATCGAGTACAGTTGTATGAGGTGGAAACAGTTCTGGGGGTATTTCGAGCTGCGTGGCTCGAACGCTACAATATTGGTTCGAGGAATGTACATGGACTCTTGAATGATCTCGTGGCCAGAACTAACAACCCTCTAGAGCGCTTTCACCGGGAGCTCAACCGAGGGTTTCCTACGCAAGGACCCCAACGTGGTAACATTTGTCTCTGTTATTCGCGCCATTTCACAGGAATTCGTTTCACGTTTCACAGGGGCAGTGGAAGCGGGGAAACAAGCGAAACGTGAACAGAAGGAAACGATCTCGCCGTCAAGGGGTAGATTCGGATGCTCGAGCGCAACCTCATCGTCCTGTTCCAGTTACGTTCACCGAACTCGACGCGGAAGACGACTCTGAGAGCGAGGAAGAGATGGTTGAGGACGATACTTCTTCACCTGACGACTTTGAAAGCGAGGAAGAAATAGTTGGGAGTGATGCTTCTCCAGCTGACGAAGATGTGCGCGACGATGGCGGCGACGCAGATATTCTTCCAGACATCTCGTTTGAGCCAGGGGAGTACTGTGATGATACAGAACTCGTTGCAGAAGCGGTGGAGTAGATATAGTAACGTAGCCAAAAGATTGTGTTGTACCAGGAGATAGATGTAGTTTGTGTTTTGAACGCTGCGAACTAGGGACGTCTGATGTTCACATGTATAATGCAACATGTTTTCTTCAAATACCTACTTCTGTTTTGCGTATCTGCTTCACCCACTTTCAAAATGTTTCTCTGACCGAAAGGCAACTTCGGATCGGACCTGGCATTTGGGTCGCCAATTATGCACGACCACAACACCAGGCCCGACCCGCAAACGACCCCATGGAGTTACATCGGCTGAAAGCGCTTCTGGTCAGCCAGAAAAAAGCTTGAGTAGTGGAGAGGAGGTCAAGAGTGTCGGTGGTAGCGACAAAGGCACAAGTGGGCAGTGGCAAACACGCCTGCGCGAGATGGAAGGCTTTCTAACTAATTATAGCCAATCAAATCGATTAGGGGTAGGTTGTGGAGCAACCGACACCTGGCCGACGTATCATGTCGGCAAGGGCTCCGAGATATGCACCGTGGCAATAGTTAGAACAAGTCAAACTGGTATGATCCCGCATATTGAGCTCGCTGCCGACAATTAATTGGGAATTTGTATTGAGACGTGGTGCGCTCGAAAGCGTCGCTTTCCAATGCTCCACGAATTCAACCGAGTTTCCTGGACTTTCGCGACCTTTGTCTCAAAGTTAGATGAGCAACGCACAAGTAGGCTGTCGAATAAGTATTACGTAGTACATGTGCATGTACATGTATTAAATACATGTATGTGTACAAGTCTAAGGGGCGTACGCTGCGTACATATAGCAGTGCAATCAAAGACGCAACAAGAAAAGAAATATGCGCAAATAAAAAATATATTTTTTTGAATAATATTATAATGCAGTGAGCCCCTATCCTTCCAGCAACAGCAGCAGCAGTGCCGGAGGAACGCTAGGTGTGGTGCGCACCGACGCGCTGAAACCGCTGCCGGTGTCCACGCACTTGGGCGCCAGCCGATGCCGCTTGCCATTACTGCTGCTGTTGCGCGCATCGGCCGTGCTGCTGCTGACGGCGGTGGTCGGTCCCAGCTTCCTCCATCACGCAGCCCCTTGGTCCCCGCCATCACCGCCAGTCGTGCGTGTGCTGCTGGTGCTGGTTCCGCCGCCGCCTCATTTGTGTGTGCTGCTGCTGCTGGTAACGAGGGGACCCGCCTCCCCCCGCTCGCGGCCACCCCTTGCACGCGCGCGCCGCACCCGCCGATGTGTCGCTGCCTCCGTCCGTCGTGAGTGTGAGCTGCTGCTGGTAGCGAGAGGACCCGCCTCCTCCCGCTCGCGGCCGCCCCATGCACGTGCACGCCGCACCGCTGATGTATCGCCGCCGCCGTCTCATGCGTGTGCGTGCTTCTCTGGACGGTGGGGCCCCACCTCCCCACCGCTGCAGGCTCCCCACGCACGCCGCGCCCGCTCCCGCTGCTCTCGTCCTGCTGCTTGTGGGTCTCCCGCTGCTCGTCGGTCTCCTGCTGCTCGTCGGTCTCCTGCTGTTCGTGCTTCAATGGGCGGTGGGGCCCCGCCTCCCCGTCGCGGCAGGCGCCCCATGCACGCGCGCGCCCGCTCCCGCTGCTCTCCTCCTGCTTTTCTTGCAATGAGTGAGTCTCCCTTCTGATGCTCTTTCCAGCCAATGAATGAATAAAGCGGTTTCATTGGCTGAAAAGAGGTTGTCGGTCGGTGTCGGCCGCTGTCAGCCCGGTCACGCTATGGTCAATGAAAACAATATAAATTGATCGACTGAGCCTTCCATTATATCATCAAAATTGCCACACAGGATAATTTCTAGGCTAGTTTTGGTTTCGTAAATTTATTTTTACGACAGTTATAGCATAGCAGAAGTATCAATTCGCTTTGGATTGGTGAATGGGATGATCAAAGAACCGCGATTTTCCATACCACATGTGTCGCCGAATGTGCCCTCAGGTGTAGTCCACTGCAGTGTGAGTTGTTCGTCAAGCTTCGGCTGTGTGCGCTATAAGACTGGCTACCTGCAGTTGTTATCAGTAAGTGAAGCTTACTTCGATAACTACGCATTACCCATCTTGGTTCACGGATGATAACTACAACTGTGGTAATTAAAAAAGAGAGAAAGGGAGGAGTTAGCGTACATACGCGATGTAGATGACTCGAAATATATTCATATACGAGAACGGTTGCGGGATGCGTAGGATTGAGTAATTCTTTTGAAGATTATACTAATTGGGACACTACATAAACCCCTGCATATTGAGCCAAATAGCAACCGACAGCTCGATCGGTTTATAACGGACAATGAAATGGGAGTGGCCGTTTAGAGACTTCACATGCTACCCAGCACTATCAGTTTTGCTATTCCACGCAAGCCTGCCAAGTGACCTCTCGCCCCTTCCATCTCTCTCGCTCTCCATCATGAACGACGGAACCTTGTCTGAAGGAAGCCACAGCTACGCCTCTGACGCGCCGTACTGGGAGTTTGGGGTGGCTCTTACTTCAACGACACTGAAGAGTATCGCCATCAAGGCCAAACCAGTGGAGAGGTTATCACCAGCCTCATGAAGAGCCAAGTCATGAAGATCCACGGGTTGGCGACGGTGAAGCTGCAATACGAGACGCACAACCTCTCGACCAAGAGCCTACAGTGGAAGACCGTGTCGGTAGCGGCGGATTCACTGCGTTGTTTCTCCTACCGCAACGTACCGAGTCAGTAGTGGACGGGGTCGGTAGTGTTCACGAGGGTGCTGACGAAGTGGTTGGTGAAGGTGAAGCAGTTAACGGGGCTGTTGGGGTTTTAAGCTGAAGTCCTCCAAGATGGGGCTAACCAAGATGCCGATATTGGTGGCGATACCGAGGCGACTGGCGCAATCGGGAGGTTCGATGATCGCGAGTATCGGCACCGCACCGTGGTCAATCTGGATAGATATCAGTATACAAGGTCCAGGAAATCTACACACAGAATTTCCTACCGTTGCAGTATTTACCGTCGAACGGGATACAGAGGCAAGGTCCAATACGACTTCGAGCTGGCATCGTACATCGATTTTGTAGCACATTCATGCAGTGCCAGAGTGGGTGCACCTACGTCGGTGACTGATGTTGCCACTCTGATGCAGGATGAGACAGATCGCCTGGCGACAACCAATCAAGCTCTGACAGCGCAGCAAATTTGGGACCAAGTTCGACTCTTGTTTTTCAACCGAAACGATGGCGTGGTGGTACGGGGATTGACACGGATGCAGGTGATGATTCGCGTGCACCGAACACTCCGTACCCATTTTGGCGGTAATGTTCACGGAGTGATCCTCTCTCTCTAGTCGCGTGGGGTGGACCTTCAATTCTTTCAATGTCACCACGCGTACTATGATAATGGGCAACTGCAACGCATTCTAGGTTGAGCCCACCATCGTTTATTGGAGCTGCTCCGGTATCCAGGCTCACAGCTATTCGTTGATAGCACGTTTCGATAAGTACCTCGCTCCTTTCATCAGTGTGTGATGGTCATGGTGAGAGATGCTGCAAGTCGTGTGTTTGTTCCGGTGGTCTATGCACTGGCAACCAACCGGACAACTTCAACGTACAACAAGATGTTCCGGTTCATAGAAGGTGCGGTTGGTCAGATACTTCAGCCAGCCCAAGTGGTTACTGACTTTGAGCAAGCGCTAATAGATGCTGTTGGCGACCAATTTCCGTCGGCTCGCGTTATTGGGTGCCTGTTTCACTGGAAACAGGTGTGGTGAAGGGCACTCGGGGAAATGTTGATTGAATGTGATCAGCATTGGGAGACAGGTCTGTGCCACTAAACTGAGTCAGTGACATTATGGTGGTACAAATCTGACGAAGACATGACAGCCCAACGGGAAGATTGACGGGATCTATAGACAACGACGGATATATCCGGCACCTCTGAATGCTTTCCTCCACAGTAAAAATACAGGTGCCCTTCGTCTATATTGCCCAGAGCAATGCCATAAAACACACCTAAGTGGTCATAAATACACGTAAAGTCAGAAAAAGGTACTAAAAAGCAGGTGGAATACAAAGACCAAGTCTGCTGATTGATTCTGATTGGCCGATGCTTCATTGTGGGAAAATGCACTACTATGTCTGCCAGGTTTTAGTGTCTGCCGGATTTATCCGTCGTTGTCTGTAGTCGGACCCGGGAACTTCCGCGATCGAGCTTTCCAGATCTAGATGAGGGAGACACCGTTGTGAGGTGAGATCCACTGCCGGTGGACTTACTACATGATAAGCGGGATAGGGTCACGAACTTGTACCTGCGTACGAGCGCCAGTGTCCCCAGATCCCAGATTGGCGCCGACAAACACCTTACACACCACAACAGAACGGGTTGGCAGAAAGGATGAACCGCACTCTTGCTGAAATGGCGCGTTCGATGATGTACTACATGGAGGTAGACCGGAAATCGACGGGTCCCAAACTGGGTCCAAAACCTCGTGAGCTAATCCTGAAGCTGCATTCCAAATCATTTGTCTCAAGTATGCATGCATTATTGGTTCCCAATGTAAAAAATAAACTTCTCGTGAGCCAATCCTGAAGCTGCATTCCAAATCATTTGTCTCAAGTATGCATGCATTATTGGTTCCCAATGTAAAAAAAAACTTGATTTTTTTTGTGAGCGCCGCGTGGCGTGTGGCATTCTCTCTCTCTCTAGGGCTGAACGGGCGGGCTGTTCTCGCTTTACTGCTGTCTTCCTTGCGCCACCAGCTACACAGGACCTTGCGAAGGACCGTCCAGCATTGCCGTGTGACTGGCATTAGACGCTGTTTCCTTGACCCGGCAGGGGAGGCGTTATGTTGTCATTTTTGCCGTTTGAACGTAAGTATTGATAGTTCTGTACTGAGCTGTGGAGGGCTGTAGTGATTCGTGTCTTACCACAGTGTGCTTTGGTGTGACTGCGTATAGAAATCGATGATCAAGCTACACAAAACTTCTACTGGCATGGCTGATTGGTAAAGTGACTATCGCTCACGCCATAGCTAGGAGAATGCTGGTTCGATTTCAGCTGCCGGTTGGCTAGCAAAATGAGTATCGGTGGATACTAATGAAACTAACTTGCTACGAGCTTGTCATTTTAAGTCTTTAGCTTGCCACCGGTGGTTTTCAGGAGTACATCCGTCCGTGACGCTGCCATTTGCCCGGCGCAGGATATACGCTGTACACAAAGCGTCGTATTCCGCACGATAATCGATACGCAGTTTTCGCCAGCGTTTCCGCAGGGAACCTGCCGTTTTACAGTGCCCCTTGCCATCGACAAGACCGAGTCCTTCGTTCGTCTTGATGTCGAGTTCTTCCGCCAACGACCACAGCAACTGCTTCCAGAGTCGATACGAGACACCATCACGGTCGAGTGGTTGGCCAGGTACAGCGACATCTTTTCCTGCCGTGATAATCATGATGCTAATGCAGGCTTTGAGGTCCGCCCGCGCAAACTGTTGTTTCTTTTGGGTTGCTGTATGCCATAACTGGAGTGTGTACCAATTGTAGAAGCGCCCAGCAAGTGAGTGAGTCTCCGCGATTATGTTGCTGCTGTTGGTTGCCGTGAGATGAGTTGTGGTGCTGGCGAGTGCAGTTGGCTGGGCCACGTCGACTGGCGAATCCTTCTGCTCCTGCAGCGCGACCAACTTGCCCAAGGTTCGCTGCATTGCAGCGATCAAAGTCAGCATCTGCGTGATAGCCGATGTCAAGACAGCAGTGTCACCCCCGCGTCGTCCTCCAAGCTGCGCGAAGATCTCCATTTCCCACGCTGTACGAAGCTGCTGTCCCCATCCGATGCAAGTCGTCAGTGCTAGCCCTGAATTCAGCTCTGTCTTGGTTGCATCCAGAGCGACGTGGAACTGATAGATGTAGTGCGACGTGTAACCAGTATCAGTTTGCTCCTTTGTCACGGTGGCAGCCACTTATTGCAGATGGATAAGCAGCGACCCCATGACAGCATCGAGGACGCTTCCATCGACATTGAGGTTCACGTCTGTGAATCCGCAGACATTCTTGAAGAGCTGACTGCGCAAGGAAAGTAGCTGCGCGAACTGCGGCGGTGCCAAGATCTCTGCCAACGTCCGGATCAATGGCGTCCCACAGGGAAGATGTGGGTCGTTGTGCCCTGCGAGGATTTTGCCTACGCTCTGATCCTCACGAGTCGTTGTGCCGACATAAACAAAGGCCTTTGTCAGAGAGTCGAGCAGCCACGCCACGCGCGATGAAATCCACGGAATGGCCAGCTTGGGGGTGCGTTAGCGTATGCAGCTGATCCGCGACGGAGCGAGTGGCTTGTCAAACCAGTAGTTAGCGCAGGTGGCAGAGGAGCACTGGCCTTGGTAACTCGACTTGATACTTCTGAAATTACGTCGTTGATGTACTTGGATACATTTGGTCGTTCCTGCACCCGTTTCGCTGCTGGTTCTTCTTTTTTCTAGCCTTCTCATCCAATTCTCCCAGTACACGATGACTTCATCTTGGCTGTAAGTTATTGCTCCTGGTAGATCCGATGCTACGGCGTGTGGAACTAACGGGAACAGGTAGCTGGAGGGCTCCGAATCACCGACGAACATCATGCCAAGAGCATGAAGCATACACTGCTCCCAGTGAACAGCAGACTTGTAGATTAAAATTCCTTGGACCACGGACGTCTTAATCCGAGCAATATGCAGAAACATTTCGCCAGATGCCGCCATCGAAAGTGGGTTCTTCCTAGCGAAACAAGTATCTATTGCACGACCAACGGTATGCCACATTAGTGTTAGGACAGCAGAGTCATGCAAACTTTTAAATCATGAGCCAACTCCCACAATTGCGGTTTCTTGTACTAAAGTGCGCAGGTCATTTAGAGTACATCCCGGCGCCTCCCCGTCTGTACACCATCTAGCACATTTCGCTCTTCAATAGCAGCAGCCGTTTTCTCACGAATTTTGGAGATCCTTTTGCTGTCTCCCATACAGTTAGGATACTTCTCACTCAAACGATTGACAACTTGCGACATATAGCCTACCGCTGTAGCTTTAGCGAGAGGCCTGCCACGCGCACTCTTTCTAGTTTGCAAAAATATAGAGAAGGCTGTTAGCAAGGAGTAAACGTTTTGGCTAGGCTGAGCACTAGGATCCAACAGTGACTTCGCAATGCCCTCGATAGACCTTTCAGTCTTGTTGGTCAGCGCTAGAAAGTCCCCGAAGCATTTTAAGGCCGCGGACTCCTGGCCAGAGGGCTTGATGTTCCCTGCGGAACATCAAGCCCTCTTGCTGCTCGCTCGCCACCGTGCTGGTTTGACGGAACGGTGACGAACTGGCGTCATTGGCCATGCACATCGTGATCGGCATGGCTGGTTGTGTAGGTTTGCCGAAATACAGGTCCGTAGCCTCAATATTGACGGAGATAGCGCCACCGTGCTGGTCTGACGGAACGGTGACGAACTGGCGTCATTGGCCATGCACATCGTGATCGGCATGGCTGATTGTGTAGGTTTGCCGAAATACAGGTCCGTAGCCTCAATATTGACGGAGATAGAGCCACCGTGCTGGTTTGACGGAACGGTGACGAACTGGCGTCATTGGCCATGCGCATCGTGATCGGCATGGCTGGTTGTATAGGTTTGCCGAAATTACAGGTCCGTAGCCTCAATATTGACGGAGATAGCGCCACCGTGTTTGCAAATGCCTCAAGATGGCAAAGCGATGCAGTCTCCACCAGTCACTATCCAAAAAATTGTATAGGGAAAAACAACGACATTTACTAATAAGATAACATTTGTACTAGAATTTTGTATTCTTGTTTATCGAATAATTTGGTGACATTTCAAAGATAACTGTGAAATACTTGGAAATTTTCTAGGACTCCTGCTAATGGTCATTATACATTTCGGTTGGCGATTTGATTGGACCATTGTCATTCTTGCTAAATAGGGTTAGGGCACACACAATCCTACAGTAAAGCAGTATAAATGTTTAACACCTCAATTATGTAGATAAAACTAAATCAACCCGCCGGAGCGAAGCGGAGACGGGCGGTCCACTCAGCTGGGATCCAACACTGACCCACCGCCGCGAAGCGGCGGCGCCGGCTAGTCACAGGTAATACTAAATAGAGATATTTTGTCTGTACTGTTGGTACAGTTTCGTGGACAGCCTACGCATAGCTCAAGTTTGGGTAGGTCACAGTTTGGGTCTAGACTTCTGTATTTTACTGAGATAGGAAGCAACGAAGTTGCTGTATAGCATAGCCCAAAACAGGTTAATTTCGCGGTCCGGTAATACCGGTTTGGGTATCGGTGCCTATCTGTCTCCCCAGGAAGTTTATTCGTGTGGTCAGGTAACACCGATTAGAGCATCGGTGTCAATCTCCCCCCAGGAGGCTTATTCGTGTGGTCCGGTAACACCGGTTAGAGTATCGGTGCCAATCTGGACCCTACCGAGCGGCCCCCATCGCCGCGGCTTGTTTTTTAAGTGCAAATATGCCCTATTGTCAAACCCGATCAGTATGTCCAGTCCATTAAGCCCGACAAGGACGGGCAGAAATACAGCTAAAAAGGGTAGCAAAATCCTTAAATCGCACCTCGGGTTGTAGAACGTCCAAATGCAAATCTCGGTCATTCCAACAGTGCTAGCTTGATCATATATAAACGGCCGATAGCCGTAGAAGAAAGTGAATAACGAGCGAGTTCTAGCTCAGTTGAAGCCATTTCTGCTTTGTGAATGATTAGATATGCGCAGCAACACGTTTTTGATTTTAATTTACGAGCCATTTCCATCTACAATGCTAATATCCAAACTGCTTCTGTTTATATAAACAGCGGAGCCTCGGAATGCCCAGGTGAAACTGGGCATTCTGAGCGATTTGACTATTAATCGACAGCAAAGAGAGGGGTGGGTATACAGTAAATCAGAGTGATGCTCTGCTCATATATAATAAAACAGGGCTCTGTCGTTTATATAGAGCCTAAATCGGTTCTAAAGCGATCGATTTGCAAAAAAATAGGACAAACAAGGTGGCTTTCACAATTAAAACCTTCGACATAGAGAATGATCAAATGTTGATAAAAAAAGCTTGCGCAGATGCTGCGGCTGCAAAGGAGATGAGCAAAACAAATGTTGTGTATAAACAAGGCGGATGCTGGAGCCCAGGATTGTTTTTCGTTATAATCCTATTTTTTACAGGATTTCTGTACAGGATTTCATTAGGATTATCATACCTGTTTATCACGATCGACAGGTGGGGAAGATTGGTTCGAGGATGAGGAAGACATGCAAGATACGACCTGCGTGGCTGTGAATGACGGATGGGATTCATCCAGCATTTTTTCAGGACTCCTCCATGACTCAGTTTTGTCGTGCTTTCGCGAAGTCATCGGCAACTACTGAGTTCGACACGATCCTTTAAGCAAAACGATGAGAAGTTGGGACTTACGTGCATTCATCACTGCTACTAACCAACTATTTCCACTCGTTATTCTGCAACTTGGGTTGGTGTCTGGTCTTCACCATGATCATCGTTTCCCATTTCTGGAGCCTTGTTCTCGTCATCTGGAGAAGGCTTCATCGGAGCGTAAGCAGTCGCCTCTGCGTTCTTCATTGGGGCTATCAGGCGACCGGTTAGAATGTAGAAGAAGAGCTCCAACCGGCGCTGCGATAAGGAATTATAGCTCATATCGTTCGTTATACGGTGTACAACTTGACGCATAAACACCCAGCACATGAAAACACCGCAGTTAAATTGGTCGAACTGAATGGGGTTGTTCTGCGGAACCACATCAACGCGACTGAGGCCATTGAGCTTCAAATGCGTGGCCACCTCCTTTATAGCCCGCATGTATGGCTTCTGGTTGAGGGTGTCGTAGTAGAAAATCCGTTTAGCAGAGACCTTGATCACGGACTACACCAGTGAGCAATGTGAAAGTTGAGGGTAGCAACACATTTTCGACGTCGGCCTCGTTCATTTGACCCAGAATGCGAGTGAGAACGTCACTTGACACCACAACTACATCCGCTGCCTTTGCGCGTGTCGATTTAGTTGCAACGGACTGAACGCCAGCAAAGCGGCATGAGGAGTAATCGGCAACGAGCCTGTCACACAGTCCCCGGATGCACGCGTCCGACAGCCATGTCGGCGGGATCACACGAAATACCATAGCGTGGACATATTCAGCATCATTATCCAAACCTTCGGTGTGTTCCTAAGGAAAAGTGTTCAAAACTTTGTCTGCTACTTCTTGTACCAACCCGTGGTAACGTGCGGGGAGAGCGGGGGGCTTCTTCAATTACCAATTTATGCATCTCCATTCCGTGCTGCACTGCGGTCTTCAGATTCTCCACCTTTCTCATTAACTCAATCTGCATTCTTGAAAAGGAACCCACATCCTTAATTTGCACCACTTCGACAACACCAGTATCCACATCTTCCGTGTCAATTGCCACAGGGTTGTGTTAAGGGCAGCACACCGTGATGCAATGTTCTAGTAACTTGGATGGCAGCAAGTAGAATGGATCCATGATTAGTACAGGATTCTTCATTTTGCGGAACACTGGTCTCTTATCGGCGGCTCCAGCGTATTTGGTCAACACGCCAGACAACCGTTGCTCTGCCTCCATTAAGCCAGGCTTATCTCGGTCAAGAAGCTGCAGCAATTCAAGCAGAGTTTCAGCCCCTGCTGCAGCTCGACCTTCCTGAGCTGTTTTGAACCACTTGCGGTCTGCGCGCTCGCTGGCTGTGGTCGTGCTCCGCTGCTTCGGCGGGCGTCCAACTTTGCGTGCTTTAGGATTGATTCGCGCTTTCAGTGCGATTTTCGAACTCGCCGTATCGCATCCTGCACTCGCTGCCACTCTAGGCTCGCTCTCGTCGCCACTGCATGTACCCACGAGAGCAGGTTCTGTATCGGTGAGATCCCTTAGCAGCGAAAGTGGACTCGGGTTTGCTCAGCTTTTGAAGCACGTTTCTCCACTGTTGCAGCACGAAGGCAAGCATTTCGTCAAACTCTTGATCGTTTGTCAAATCAACCAGCTCCGATGCAATGAGATGTGTGGCTCGCACTGCCTCCTTGGACCGCTCCGCGTGCGTGCGTGGTTTCCTCTGCATTGTTGCGGCAGAATCGGAAACGAAAGGCTGATACTGGGGTTGCCTAACAGGCTGAAGCCTCGAAATCGGGCTTGTCCATCTATAATACCATACCAATCCTGTCAAGATCATGTAAGAATCCTGGAAGCAATTTCACTGCTCACCTTTCATCGATACAGCTCAATGGATAACTGGTCCGGCAAAATGAATGTGTCTGCGATACGCTATGGCGTGGTGACATGGTAGCCGCATCGATTTAGCGAACGGGCAATCACATCTCCAGCTCGATATGTCGAGTTTGTGTGAGGTAGTGGTAGTTCGAACGAGAACTTCTCTAGGATGTTCGTTACTTTGCTCATAACTGTAATTTTCCGCCTTTGCCAAGGCAGCAGCATATTGCGGTTCAATCTGCTCAGCAACAAAGTGAGTTGTAAACCGCAGGACATTCGACATCTCCTCGTCGTAGTTGTTGTTCACGAACCGCCCAATTCTCGACAAACGATACTAATCATCATTCTCAGGTCGACGATCACTCGCCACAAGGGCCTGCACACATTGGGCCAACCTCATGCTGCTATTGATCACTTCTTTCAGCTTTCCGAAAAGCTTTCCAATCTGTTGTTTGTATGGTTCTTGAAGTGAGGCAGCTTCGACCGAAGACGCATAACCCACATTGCTTGACACGAATCCCAGTTCTTGGTGAAGTACTCACACAATCCAGCGAGACCCATTCGTGCGCACTGCTGCTTCAGGGAAGTACGGGTAGTGTCATATTCAGCTTGACTTTCTGCCTACACCATCTTTATGAACAGCCTCATCGATCTGCGAGACATCTTCTGATGAAATCTTTCCAAACTCAGGCTTGGAACACTTCTCTTTTAGGTATTTGACCACGTGAAAAAGACACTGAGCACTCGCGCTTCTGGAAAGCGTGACTGTACACGCGAACTTCGTTCAGATCCTTATCCACAATAATAACGCGAAGCAACTTGAGGCCATCCGGATGCGCACGCTTGAAATGTTCAATGGCTTTATCCATGTACCAATCTCCATTTGCCTCGATTAGAGAGTGCTGCACAATCACACCTTCCCCAAATTCGTTCATAACCATGAAAGTTAGAAGCTGGTAGTTGTACCTACGTATTCAAAGCAATCCTGGATTAATCCTGACTCAAACATGCAATAATCATGTATGAATCTCAAACGTACCGGTTAGTCTTGTAGGTGCAGTCAACCAACAGGACCTCGCCATAAGCGACTGAACATCTGCCTCATGAACGCTGTAGACAGCGACAACACTCCGGTTTCACCCGACTCGGTTTCTGCAATACTCGTGCAATTCATGGGATCTGCAGCCGCAGGCGCTGCTGTTTCTGCGGCCGTAGCATCATTGTCATTTAATGACGAGACCGAAGATGCGAAGTCTTGAACCATGTTGTCTACGTCGGCCTTGATGACGTTCTGAACGTGTTCCAACAAGTAGCCATAGATCTTCGAGCGCTTGACAGCCAGCATCCCCTCCACTCGAGCAGCTACCTTCACATCGTGAACGCCACGAGAGCACGGATACGTAGCAAACGTCTCAGTCGAGATGTGGTGGTTGTGGTAGAAACGTCCCAGCTTCACTCCCAGTTGTCACTTGCCTCTATGGTGCTACTACTGGACCACAAACCGGAATGGACAGTCGGTCTCGCGAATGTGCTGACGAGGTCGCTTGCCCGAACCTCGACTATTTCTTTGTGGCCATCCGTGAGTGCAGATGTAAGTTCTCTGATACGGATCGAGCCCCTCTGGCACCAACGCAGCATCATTCGCCCTCTTTTTCGTCTTCTTCAGACGTCTGTTTCGCTCTGCGCGCCCCATTGTTTCCAATATGGAGATTACTTGTATCGTCTGTTCACAGTAGTCCTCGAAGTACCGCTGCCATGCGCTCCAATCTGTGTGCCAAAGCGATGGGGCGACAACGACAACTTGACTGGCGTCGTGTTTCACACGATCAGCACCAGTGTTCGACGAATCCTGGTCAGAATCCTGATCGTCCTGAGTAGAATCCTGGACAATACCGGAACTGGAAACGCTACCAGTCCATGGGCTCTCGTCAACCGAATCGTGGCCTTCACCATCGCCAACGTCGCATACGTCCATAGTCTATTGGCCTTCCTTCACTTCAGCGGCGTCTTCTTCACCCTCTTCACCGCCACCCTCCTCTTCTTGACCATCGTCACTGCCATCAACTTCCTCCTCATCATCGCCAGGCTTTCCGTCTTCCTCGTTATCGCCAGGCTGTCCTTTTTCCATTCCATCATCTTCTTCAAGAATAGTCTCGCCTTCCTCGTGCTCGCGTTCACCAGTTTCTGTTAGCTCCACATCGTCTGCAGCGTCTTCATCCTCGGCGTCGTCCTCTTCGTCTTCTCCACCCGAATTCCGGCCGTCACCAGCCTCTTCTTGATCGTCCACGCCTTCTTTTTCCTCGCCCGATGCATGGTCCTCACCGGCCGGGATTCGATCTCCTCGTCGTTTGTCTCGTTAGTTTCCGCGCTTGGGCCCGTAACTATGCGGTCACGTTCAACTTCATCAGCATTAGAAACACCCGTGCCTCTCGCTAACCTCCGTGAGTCCCTTGTGCGCCGAGCGATAGATGGCGAGGGCATCCAGGCTCCCGGTCCGGAGCGAGCCATCGCTCCCTGCTTCCACGCGCGTCGGTTTTGGATTGGCTGTGCTGCGTCTCTATTCCATTTGTGGAAGTATTCTCTGAAATTTATTTCAGAGCTAAGGAGGGATGCGATTCGAGGTGCGATTATGCAGAATGCAATACCCTGTCAAATGCGATCATACTATTGATGATTAACTACTGTAGTGCTCTTATGAAATGGAATACCCTCCAAAGACAATAAATTGCGAGAATGTTGCTTGTGTCGTCCGGGTTCCATAGGTACGTAATTTATAGACCAATTAGAACGGGCGACGTTGCACGAATGGTAATCTATCAGCGGGTGTTGTTACTTGAGTGTGGCGCATCAACTGTGAGAACGTAGTGTGTAACGGGGTTACACGGGGGTTACACGTAACCTGGCTACATTGGTGTGTGTCACACTAAGTGGTGTGAACACATGATAACAGAAAGGTGTTCTCAGTACTCGATAGATAACAAGAGTCAGTACGTGGCCTCAGAGCCACGAGTATGCATTTGATTAGGTATTAGTATGATCGATAGTTAGGGTAGGACATTCGCACCAGGGCGGCCCTGCCGCCCTTAAGACTAATACATTCAGTTTGGAAAACACACAGTAGAGCTTATATACCTTTCTTACGGTTCCTATAAGACTCTAGGAGCCGGGTACGGATTACCCTTGGCTCGCACCTGTTCTTGGTATAAGAACGAAGGTCGTGGACCTTAACGCTTCCTCTAAGCAAAGAGCTACGGCAGCCCCGCTGCACTTGGTAGCACTTGTAGTCAATCCTACACCTGAGTCGGAACGACTGAATCCTCTGCGAGGATGGACCAGTTTGGTAACTTGACTCAGAGTCAACAGGACAGGCTTAATAAGCTGATGTCTCTGCTTGGCCCTGAGGGTGTGCAGCATCTTGCTGCGCAAGGCCCCAACGCGATCAATGCGCGTCTGGAGGCGTTCTCGAAGTACGAGAATGCTCTGTTGGAGCACATCCAACAAAGGATGGCCGAGTCGGTGGCGTCTGCGACGCGTACCCCGAGCTCGGAGAGGTCGGATCGACCGAAACCACTCATATTGAGTGTGAAGGCCTTTGAAGGAAAGGAAGGGGAGAACCTCTTGCTCTGGATCAGAGAGATTGAGATGGCCATGGGTGCGGCCATGCTCAGGACGGAGCAACAACGCGTGGGCTTCGCGGTCTCCAAACTCGCTGGGCGAGCTAGGGGAGTGGGCACTAACGTGCAGTACGTCCGTGGACGCAGCCTTCCCGGCGTGGGAATGGCTTGAAGCGACAGCTTATGCAAGTCTTCTCGCCGCCTAACCAGGCTTACTGCGTGCGCTCACGCTTCCTTGCTACCCGACAAGGGAAGAAGGGAGTTAATGGACTTTGTCCAGGAGTTGCGAACTCTAATCGCTGGCATGGCCGCGGATCCTCTTCCCGAGGCGGTCACGGTGACTATTTTCATGGAGGGACTCCGCACTGGCGTCGCCAGGACGGAAGTCTTCCGGGTTCACCCCACCTCGTTTGAAGAGGCTGTGAAGGTGGCATTGAATGCCGAGTTCAACTCTAAGTCTGCTAGACTTGGGTGGTACCCACACCACAACAGCTCGTCGAGCGGGCCGGAGCCTATGGATCTCAGCTATGCTGAGGATGAGGAGGCCGAGCTCCAAGCTGCTGAGCAGCACAGGGGCATCCGCCGATGCTTCACCTGTGGTGACACAAGTCACATACGTTCGGGGTGCCCGCTACGCCGTGGGCGTCAGGCTTCATCAAGCCAAAAACCTGCTTCCAACCATGCAAGTGAATCGGGGCGGGAAAACACCAAATCCCAGTAGGCGCGGGGCGGCCTACTGGGGAAGAACTAAGTTCTGTTGAGCCTCAGGAAGGAGGTAGAGGTCAGCAGGGCTTCGCCCCAAAGAGCTCCGTGCTCATTAACACGGAACGTGTATGCAAAGCCGGGCTTGCTGGTCGTTGTTGCGACCGTGAAGGGATTTGATAAGCCGTGGACGATACTCATCGATTCGGGGGCGTCGGGCAATTATGCTCGACGCTCCACGATGGATGGAAGTCAGCAATATGCTGAGGCGCTGGAAGCGCGTGGGCGTGACATCATCACTGTTCGCTTAGCGACGGGGACCCGTGTCACGGTGCCCAAGATCCCTGTGGACCTGGGTGTGAAGTTCCTGGTCTTCGATAGCGTGGAACGCTGTTTGGTCTTGGACCTGGATTCGAGGCACGACCTCATCCTTGGCATGGCGTGGCTCGAACGCCACGAACCATGGGTCGATTGGAGGTCGAAGACCTTAGGCACAACGCGCTCTTCTCCTAGCGGAGCTTTGGCGAGTCATGAACCCACCTCCGCTAAGAAGCAGAAGCGCTATTGGCGCGAGCACTGGACCGAGTCGGTTCAATGTGCTGGACATCGGCATGTCCGAGTTAGTGGACACCGATGGTGTAATGGACACGAGTCCCGAGCAATGCTCACGGGCTGAACGTGGAGTGGCATCGTAACCCACTGAGCGATGAGTCATCGCTGCATGCTGTTAGCATGGTCGACGGTACGTCGAGGCATCCCGGGCGCGGCCCTCACGATGCGCGTGGAGTGGCACGTAACCCACTGAGCGATGAGTCATCGCTGCATGCTACTAGCATGGTCGGCAATACGCCGAGGCATCCGGGGCACGGCCCTCCTGATGCGCACGGAGCGGCGCGTAACCCGCTGAGCGGTGTCCATCGGAACGACGATGTACTGCTGTGTGCTGATAACGGCGTAGTCGGTTCTCAACCGAGGCATTCTGGGCGCGGCCCTAATGCGTGTGGAGTGGCACATCAACCACTGGATGAAGACTGCGGGTATAGCATGTCGATGCAGACATCGAGGCTCTGTCAGAGCAAGACGAGGTGGACACGCCTGATGACGCCCTGGGCGTGGGTGCGATTGTCTCTTCGAGACACACTACCTCTATGAAGAGGAGGCAACGCCGCAGAGTTCAAGCGGCTAGACGCCAAGCGTCAACCTTCACACAAGGAGTGTCTGTGCCAGACGATAGCGAACAGCTATACACTCTTGTGGATGGAGTGACGGGGGAGGTAGAGGGCGACATCAGCCTCGACTCCATTCCCAACTTAAGTGCTCTGTTGGAGCTGGACGAGATGTCCCTCGCCGAGTTTGGCGATTACCTGCGGGCAGGGGACCTCGCCGAGGTGGTCATTATTCGACAAGAAGAGGAGATTAACTCCTCGTCGCTTCTTGATGAAGCTGTCCTGGAGGGCACCAAGAAGGCGCTCAATGCGCGGAGCGGATCAGCGATCCTGCAAGATCCCTCGGATACGTTCTATCCTTTGGTAAAGGAATACCAAGATGTGGTCTCGAAAGACCCGCCTTCAGGCTTACCTCCTGATCGAGGCGTGCGTCATGAGATTGACCTGGTTCCCGGAACCAAATACTGCGTCACTAGGCAGTGGCCTTTGCCAAAGGAGCAGTGTGACGTCATTGACGCGTTCTTCCGTGCGAAGCACGAGGTGGGAGTGGTTCGCGAGAGCAAGTCTCCGCATTCCACACCGACATTCTGTGTCAGAAAGCCTAATGGCAAGTGGCGTATCGTTCATGCTTTCAACAAGCTCAACGCTGCCACCATGCCGGCGCAAACGCCTATTCCTAGGAAGGATGTGTTGCAGAACAACATGGTTGGATGTACGATGTACAGTGCGCTCGACTTAGTCGATGGTTACTACCAGTTGCTCATGCGAGCAAGCGATATCCCGCTGACAGCGGTCAGCACTCCGAGTGGCATGCTCTGGGAGTGGCTGGTGATGCCCCAAGGGCTCTCGAACGCGCCTGCAACGTTCAATCGTCTGGTGACGCAGTTGTTCAGGCCCCATCGGGCGTATACACAGACATACTTTGATGATATCTTCATCCACAGTCGTGCGGAGCACGGTAAGACGGACGTGGAGAACCACATTGTCCATTTTGCGAGCGGTGCTCGAGTGCATGCGCACTAACAAGTTGTACGCCAACGCGGACAAGTGTATCTTCGGAGCCGAAGAGATTCCCTTCCTAGGGTGCTTCATTGGGAAGCGTGGCTTTCGTGCGGATCCCGCTAAGGTCAAGGCCATTGTTGACTGGCCGGTTCCAAAGAACCAAAAGGACTTACGCAAGTGGCTTGGCCTCGCCAATTACTTGCACAAGTATAGCGCGAACTACGCGGAGATGGCTAGGCCATTGTCCAATCTCCTTAAGAAGGATGCGGACTGGTGTTGGAACACCGAGCATCAGGAGGCGTTTGACGAAGTCAAGGAGAGCCTCCTACATGCCCCCATACTGGCGTTGCCAGACCCTGAGCGTCCGTTCAGCGTCGTCTGTGACGCCTCAGACTTTGCCATTGGCAGTGCACTGCTACAAGCAGACGCCGAGGGGCGAGATCGAATGATCGCTTTTGAGTCTCGCCAGCTAAAAGCTGCAGAGAGGAACTATCCAGTTCATGACAAAGAGCTACTTGCAATGAAGTATGCTCTAGTCAAATTCAGGGTTTACCTGCTAGGCTCCAAGCCGTTTGTGATCTATACGGATCATGCGTCTCTACGCACTGCGGCTCAGTCGCCTCACCTCTAGCAGAGGATGGCCCGGTGGCTCTCATTCTTTGCGGAATATAACTTCGAGGTGAAGTATAAGCCAGGAAAGCAGAACGCTTTGGCTGATGCGCTATCGCGCAGACCAGACTATGAGCTTGCTCATGTCACGATGGTGACTTCGTCTGTGACGGACCTGATCCGCGCTGCGTATGCGCAGGATGACATGTATGTACCGCTGCTACGGGCTCTAGGGAGCGAGGAGTTTAACGACTCGGACAAGAAGTTGTCGGCGCGGTTGCGCACACGGATACACCGATACTCCATCGATGATGGTTTGCTGTACTACAGCACCGACTCGTCGGACACCCCACGGGTGGTCGTCCCTCATGACGAGGACCTGAAGTATCGTATCCTCTACGAGGCACATGATACACCGCTTGGCGGTCATCTCGGTCGTGAGAAGACCTACAGCTCTGTGAGCAACCACTACTGGTGGCCCAAGCTGTATAAGTGGGCAAGCACTTATGTGCGCACGTGCGAGACGTGTCAACGGGTGAAACCCTCGCCGCATGCGGCAGCGCCTTTGGCGAGCTTGCCAGTCCCCACGGGATGTTGGCAGTCCATGAGTTTGGACTTTGTGTTTGGCCTGCCGAAGGACTCGGCAGGCAACACGGGCATCGTGGTCTTTGTTGACCGTCTCAGTAAGATGGTACATCTTGCGGCAGTGCCGGATACTATCGACGGTGTCGATACAGCTACGCTGTTTATGGATCGTGTGTTCCGCCAACACGGACTCCCCGAGTCGATTGTCTCGGACCGAGACCCCCGCCTCACAGGGAGGTTTTGGACTGCCGTCTTTAAACTGCTTGGTACCAAGCTGGACATGTCCACAGTGGACCATCCGCAGACCGATGGTCAAACCGAACGCGCGAATCGCGTTGTGGAGGACATCCTCCGTAGCATCTGTGCTGAAACGCCAAAGCGTTGGAGCGCCATGCTTCCACTCGTTGAGTCTGCATTGAATAATGCTGTGCATGCCTCCACCGGCTACACTCCGTTCTACGTGAACGGGCTGACACACCCACGCGTCCTGTTGACGCCACCACTCCGTGGTTCAGGGCTTAGTGGGGAGGATTAGCCGAACGGCTTGCTGATGTCAGCCCTACTGCTGTTCGCAAACAGCTTGACGAGTTTCTGTCAACGCCTCTAAGTGTCCTCCGACACGTACGTGACGCTATGGCTGAGAGCCAAAACATGCAAAAGGAAAATGCAGATGCACGAGGCAGAGGGAACTTGCAAAGTTTTGAGGTCGGAGACCTGGTTTTATTGAATGCTAAGAACCTACCTACACATGCAGTGTCTGCAGTCTTCAAGACGAAGCTGAGACCACGGTTTGTGGGACCTTTCAAGGTCGTGGCCAAGAAGGGTCTAGCGTATACGCTCAATCTTCCGAAGAAGATGCGAACACACTCGGTGTTTTACGTGGGCTTGCTCAAGCCGTACCGGGACCCGGCGAAGGTGGACGCTGAGGCGTTGGCACCGGCAAGTGGCCGCCCAACATCCGAGCAAGGAGCTCATTCTGAGCACGAAGTGCCACAACATCATCCGCCAGAGGCGTTAAGCGAGCAACCTGCTCCTGAAGCGACGCTGTCGCCCGCTCAGCGGTCTCAAGCCGATCCGTTAGAGCGTGGAGATCACGCAGCTGAGGCAGCCACTGGATCTGCTGATCCAAGCGATCGAGATCGTCCGCACAGCGGTCCGCGACCCGCGACGTCGCGTCAGCGTAGCGACGATCACGACGGATTTCGTCCCGAACCGTTCGAACGACGCTGGGTGAAAGCCCGGTCGGTCGGTGTCCCCGGCCGAGGCTTCTTGATGAGAATGGCGAGATCCACTATCATGTGGAGCGCCTGTTGGCGCGTCGACGTCGCCAGGGTCAAAACCAGTATCTGGTAAAGTGGCGGGGCTATCCTCACTCGGAAAACTCGTAGGAGTTTGAGGTGCCGCTTCGGCAGGATTGCCCGGACGTCGTGGACGCTTTTGATCAACTAGATCAGCAGCGTCGGCAACGCCTCCGGCCGCGTTCGCGGCTGAACCGTGCTTCCCACTAAGTGGGGGAGCTAAAGCGTCAGTGACCGAGCTCAGGCTCTGGCCTTAGACTGCTGTGACAGCAAGCACGGAGTGCTACTGCTGTGACAGCAAGCACGGAGTGCTACTGCTGTTCATGCAGTTAGAGCGAGCGAGATGCTCAAGCTTATGCTAAAGCGTTTCGCTGTGGCTTCAATGAAGCGAAGGAAACAAGACGCCCGTCTCGGGCGGTTGCCTCGAGGCAACTTAATCACAAAGGTGATGATGATGAGTACAGGGCTTATTAGCCGGGTGGTTAGTGCTCGACGAGCCCACGCAAGTGATTGAGGGTTCAAGCCTCACAGCCTGCGGATGTGCGGCTGTAGGATCTAGCACCCTGGTGCTATTTATATCACGGCTTGGCCGAGTGGTAGGTGCTCGTGGAGCACGCGCTGATGGCTGTGGGTTCGAGTCTCACCCCATGCAGCAAGAATAACAACTGTTGTTGGACTTCGCCCGCCCCTTTGTTGTGGGGACTAATGCGGCGTTAGCCATTGCGCTCTTAGAGCACTAAGTCTCCTGGACCAATGTGGCGTTAGCCATTGCGCTCTTAGAGCACTGAGTCCCACACCACTGCGTGGATTGTCGCCGACAAGATGAAGCATCGACGCCAAGGGCGGCCCGGAATACTCTTCCACTGAGTTACGCGCTGTGTCAGCGGCTTCTGAAGCTGACGCGCGGCGTCTGGCAGCCCCGCTGAATTGGAGACCGTCTCCGTGGTCACACCACCTGTGGCGTCTGCCACGACGAGTCTGAGACTCACAATGCTTGGCACGCACCTAGATTGCACTGTCGGTGCATGCGCGGTACGCGCCAGCTCCAATAGCTTGTGCGCCCCCCTTTGGGGTTATGCGCTTCGATACCGACCGTCATTGACGCTGGAAGTGCGGCTCTTAGATCATGGATCTGTCTGGAGCCCTTCCACAAGCTCGAATCGCGCCCCTGGCGCAACATGAGCGGCGTCATGTGCTTGGTAAGCATGTGCACCATATTGGTGCGAAGCGGCAACGTTTGCTGATGCATGTAGCACGCGTGCGCGTAAGCGCCTCCGCCATGGCCTCGGGCCGTTTGTGTTTGAAAGAAAATACATTTTCCGGATACGGCGAGTCGTATCCGGAATCTTGATGGGGGAGAGTGTAACGGGGTTACACGGGGGTTACACGTAACCTGGCTACATTGGTGTGTGTCACACTAAGTGGTGTGAACACATGATAACAGAAAGGTGTTCTCAGTACTCGATAGATAACAAGAGTCAGTACGTGGCCTCAGAGCCACGAGTATGCATTTGATTAGGTATTAGTATGATCGATAGTTAGGGTAGGATATTCGCACCAGGGCGGCTCGGCCGCCCTTAAGACTAATACATTCAGTTTGGAAAACACACAGTAGAGTTTATATACCTTTCTTACGGTTCCTATAAGACTCTAGGAGCCGGGTACGGATTACCCTTGGCTCGCACCTGTTCTTGGTATAAGAACGAAGGTCGTGGACCTTAACGTTTCCTCTAAGCAAAGAGCTACGGCAGCCCCGCTGCAGAAACACTCGTCCTGCATTCACAGGGGTTGAACCTGCGACGTCGCATAGTCTCGGCCAAATTAGGGTTGTAGCTCAGGTTATTTCCTTTAACAGGTTTTCTCTTTTACATTCTTTTAGTCAGTGCCTCTAGAAAGTAGTTGCTCCCACCGGTATCAAGTCTCAAGGTGTGAAGACACAAAGTATCGAGTTTCGAAGTATCAAGTATGACGGACCCGGCCCAGCTGATGCAAAGCATGCTGGCGGCCATAAGTAAACAAACCGAACTCATCTACGGGCTGCTCAAGTCAAGGCAGCTGTGCGAACTTAAGCTGGATGGGATAAAATTGCCCAGCTACGGGGGGACGCTCAAGGAATCTTCCAGTTATACCGGGAGCAGGTGGAGCAATACTTTTTAGCAAAGGGCTTTGACTAGAGGGATAGTAAGTTGAGAAGACGCATATTGGCTGTACTGGCGGGATCGCTGAAGCATGGCGCCACGCAATGGTACATCGTCAGGAAGGACGATGTGAAGAGTGTCGAAGAGTTCTTTACGAGACTGGAGGAATAATTTGTGCCTCCGGATTTGCAAGAACGTCTTCGGGACCAGATGAACGACTTGAAGGAGCGTCATTGCAAGGTCTTGCCTGATTATATCAGCAGGTTCAGGCACTTGATCACTCAAGTCAAGGACATGAGCGAACTGGACAAGATCATGTATTTCCTGCGTGGTCTACCGTCAAGTATTCGGGAGGAAGTCCAGTATCGCAGAAGCGCAACGCTGACCGAGGCTATTACGGTAGCGCTCGACTATGACCGGTCTCACTCGCATCGAGGACGCTCAGGCGAAGCTCGCGACAGACCAAGTATCGATCGTATGACAATCGACGATCGAGAAGCAACGACAATGGACCAGTGCCGATGGAGATCGACAACGTAAGGGTTCCATCGATGGACGAGTGTATGCGCCGAAACTTATGTTTCCGATGCGGGAGCTCTGCGCATCGGGCCAGGCAATGTCCTGAACAGCCGCAGCAGACGCAAAAGGCACGATGTAGCGCGCCGAGGTACAACAACTCGGGCCACGTGCAAGGAAGGGGTAAGCCGAGAATGAACATGATTCTCGAAGATGACGAACAAGTCGATACTGTCGTCATGGATCGCGTAGCGATGAGCGTAGCTGACATCCAGGAACAAACGGATGAGCTACAGGTGTTCGTGGAACGTGCCCGGAAGGAGGTCGAGGTGACTATCACTGCAACGTCTGAAGAGACGATCGAGACTGTACTGTGTGGACAACAGCCAGTGCAAGTACCTGAACTGTATGCGATGCATTCAGAAGAAGAGTCTGGTGAGTGCGAATCGCCACCAGAAGAGAAGACTGGTCTGTATGCGATACATCCAGCAGAGGGCTTGGTTTCGCCAGGATCGCGACCAACGTCACAAGTAACTGAAACCTTAAAGGTGAACGCAGTGAAGTCCGACCGCAAGAGCAACCTTTTCGTGAAGAAGGGTCGCATCAATGGCAGGGATGTCCGAATTCTGTTGGACACGGGTGCAAGCACGAACATGATCAAGCCAGGACTTGCGAGTACTGTGCTTTTGTCAAGACGACTACAAGCTCAACGCTTTGATGGTACACTGACACCGGCAACGGATGTTAGGCATGTAGAAGCACCAGTGAGCATGGATGGTTATTTCTTTCCAGCGATGGAATTCGTGGAGTGGAAGTTACCAGTGTCGCACGACGTGATTTTTGGGAAACCGTGGTTCCAAAACTACAATTCTCAAGTGAATTGGCAGACGGAAGAGATTCTCATTCCGGAAAGGATGCAATTCACGGACGTCGATGGAGCATCGTTCTCGCAGAATCCGAACGCAGGCGAGTACGAACAGGTATTTCGCGTCAAGGTGAAGATGATTCCTGACGTGGAGAAGATCCCAGAGCCCATACGAAAAGTGGTTACTCAATAGTTCAAGGATGTATTTCCGGAGCAATCACCAGACGGATTGCCTCCGATGCGTGAAGTCAATTTCGAGTTGACTTTGAAGAAAGGAGCACAACCAAGCTCACGTGCACCGTTCCGCATGTCAAAGATGGAACAGGATGCGTTTGAGGAATTTGTCAAGGACAAGTTACGGAAAGGGTGGATCGAAGTTTCGAATTCACCGTGGGTTTCAAACATCTTCGCTATTCCGAAGAAAGACTCGGTAACTGGACAATTCCCGAAGAGAGCTGAGTGGCTACGTAGCGGGAATAAGCAGATTCCGTTACGTTGGGTGTTCGCCTATCGTTATCTCAACAGTGTGACTGTGATCGCCAAGATTCCTTTGCCTCTAATCGAAGAACTGTTCGATAAGATGGTGGGTTGTGTCGTTTAAAAGCTGATCGACCTAGCACAAGGATATCATCAGTCAAATCGAGTCGACCGTATACCGCGTTTCGAACACATAAGGAGACATATCAGTGGTGTGTAGCGCCAATGGGAGTGGCTGGTATGTCAGGCACTTGGTCACGTCTCATGCATACTCTGTTCGACAAGTTCGACTTCGTCGTCGTGTATCTCGATGACATATGCATCTTTTCGAAGAGTATGGCAGAGCATGTGGAACATTTGCGTGCAGTCTGTGAAGTACTGCGCCGCGAAAAGCTTTACGCACATCTGTCAAAGTGTTCGGTTGGACAAGAAGAAGTCGCTTTCCTAGGACACATGTTGTCACAGGCAGGAGTTAGCGTGGATCCAAGGAAAACGGATGCAATAGCCAAGTACCCAACCCTGACGAACAGGAAGCAATTACTAAGTTTCCTGGGTTTGGCAGGCTACTATCGTAGATTTATCTATGATTTCGCAGAACTTGCACGTCCACTAAGGGGTCTGAAAAGGCGGATACGCCGTGGGACTGGTCTCAGTCTGTAGCAGAAGGATATATGCACCTCAAGTTAGCACTTCAGCAAGCACCTACGCTGAAGCTACCAGACTTTGGACGACCATTCATCGTAACTACAGGCGCTTCTGGACGCTGCATCGGTGGTGTTTAATCGTAGAAGTGCGATGATGCAGACCATCCAATAGCGTTCTACTCGAAGAAGTTGGATCGACACGAACGTGGATGGCCGACACACGAGAACGAGCTACTAGCAATCAAAGTGGCTACAGAGAAGTGGAGACACTATCTATATGGACGCCCGTCCGACGTCTACACGGATAACTCAGCATGTTCGTGGATGTTGCATCGTCCGCGAGTGTCACCCAAGATGGCTCGCTTCTTGACGCATTTCTCGCAGTTTGAGTTTACTTTGCACCATGTGAGGGGCAAGGCGAACGTGGTGGCTGATGCTTTATCACGACCGCCGCGAGATGCGAAGGATGAAGAAGAGGATAAGGAACCCCCTCTTCCGGATGTTACGTATACCGTTCATGACTGCGATGGGGCATGCGAGAAGGATGCTGCGCATATCAATACCCATCGAGCGAAGTCTGCAGTGTTGCGAAGTTTGTCAACGGCAGATTATCACCTGTTACTCGACGATGTCGACTTACGGGGGAGAGTCGTCAGATCGGCGTGCCGCAACAACAAGTCAACAGCGTCGATTACCATTTTGTATGCACGCACGTGTCAGCACAGACAAAGAGAGAATTTCAGCGTTGCTATGAGTCAGACCCTGCTTTCAAGCAACAGTGGTCTAAGGGGACGGAAAAGGGGTAGTTCGTCAAGCACAAAGGTCTTCTGTATTTCAAACAGAAGAAGAGCAAAACGGTATATCGATTATGCGTGCCAGATGTGAAGAAACTGTGCACGAATGTCATCATTGAGTTTCATGATGGCCCAACGTCTGCACGTCCAGGAAGTCGACGCACGTACCTGAAAGCTGCGCAATGGTACTATTTGCCGACTATGGACCGCGACATACGCGAATATGTGCGCACATGCGAGACGTGTGCACGATGGAAATCCAGCAGTCAGAAGAAAATGGGTTGCTGATGCCAATACCAAGTCCAAAGGAATGTTGGGAAGTGGTGTCGATGGATTTCATTACGGGATTGCCAGCGTCAGACGGCTACGATGCTATTTTCGTCGCAGTGGACAAGCTGTCCAAGCAAGCGAAGTACGCACTAACCTACTCGACGGCTGATGCAAAGGATACCGCGAATGTGTTCTTTGATACTGTTGTCAGACACCATGGGTTACCGAAAGTAATCATTAGTGATCGGGACTCGAAGTTCATTTCATACTTCTGGAAGTCGCTGATGAAGCTGATGGATGTCAAGCTTAGTATGACGACGGCGCATCGAGCTCAAGCTGATCGCCAGACTGAACGACAGAACTTGGTGCTGGAAGATGCACTGAGATGTATGGTTTCGTATCACGGTGACAATTGGGTAAAGCAACTCGGAACGATAGAGTATGCTCATTCTACTCTCGTCAACGAGTCTACGAAGATGACTCCGTTTGCAGTAGACACTGGACGAAAGGTGTCAAACATCGTAGCAGAGGAGATGCAAGATCTGCTACACACGGAGAACGATGTTACTCTCGTAGAGTTTGCTAAGCACTTTGCGAAGGAACGACAGGAGACCGTAGAGCAAGCTCAAGAGAATTTGAAAGAAGCTCAACAACGACAGAAGGAGTACTACGATCGCAAGCGCAGACAAGTTGTCTTCAAACAAGGTGACTTAGTTCTGCTGGACACGAAGAACTTACCGCTAAAGACCGTGAACAAGCATACTGCAGCGGGGCTGCCGTAGCTCTTTGCTTAGAGGAAGCGTTAAGGTCCACGACCTTCGTTCTTATACCAAGAACAGGTGCGAGCCAAGGGTATTCCGTACCGTCTTATAGGAACCTTAAGAAAGGTATATAAACTCTACTGTGTGTTTTCCAAACTGAATGTTTTTAAGGGCGGCAGGGCCACCCTGGTGCGAATGTCCTACCCTAACTATCGATCATACTAATACCTAATCAAATGCATACTCGTGGCTCTGAGGCCACGTACTGATTCTTGTTATCTATCGAGTACTGAGACATCATTTGTGGTCACACCACTTAGTGTGACACACACCAATGTAGCCAGGTTACGTATAACCCCCGTGTAACCCCGTTACACTCTCCCCCACTAAGACAGTTGACACTCGTGTCCACGCCGTGGTCGTGTCACATCAAGGACGGTGTCCTGAAACATCTTTTGCTCCAAGAGCTAGTCCGACGGACCCCGAATGCCAACGGGGCAGAGAGCATCTTGGTCATTCGACCACACGTCATAAGCGACCTCCGCTTCCGGTCCGGGCCCATGCTCTTCCACTGCACGTCGTGCATCCCCGGACGCTACGTCCTCAACCTGGACAAGGGCCGACGCCAAGCTTCCTGCGATGGAGGAGAAGCAGCATAAGTCGACTGACTTGCTGTCTCCTTCGGTCCGTGACCGTCGTCCGCCCGTAGCACGAGACTACCTCTTCGACGATCTTGATGATCCGGAGGCGGACTATGAGTCCGACACTGAGATGCCTGTCGAGGAGGGCGAAGTGACAGAGTCACAGGGTGCAAGCCCTAGGCCCGTGCTTCGCACTCCCAACCCGTTCCCCGAACGTCGGTCTTCCGCTCTGCGCTCCGCTCCCAGCTTGAGCGATCGAGCTGACAGCGGAGGCATGGAACCTGGTACCATTACCAACAACCTCGACGAGGCCCAGGAGAACAGACTCACTGAGTCCTGCCTCAAACTCTCCACCCCAATGCAGTTGAGCGCCTTACTCGCCATTGCAACCACTATCTTCTTTTCTTCAGCCGCTGGAGACAAATGCAGCGAGGAGACCAAGACGCTGGACACCCTCTATGCAGAGGCATTGTCTGAAGGTGGCAATCTCGTGCTGTACCACGGCGGTGATTTTGCTGCCCAACGCTCTGTTCTCATTGAGCCGTTCTCGAGACGGTTCCCTGATATCAACTTTACTGTGGTGATCGACTACAGCAACAACCACGACGTGCGCGTGGACAACCAGCTGGAGACCGCCTCGCTCGTACCCGACGTGGTGGCTTTGCAAACGCTCCAAGGCTTCACGAGGTGGGCGAGGAGAGGAGACCTTCTACCCTACAAGCCCAAGGGCTTCACCGAGATCCACAGCTCGCTGAAGGACAGGGACGGCGCTTGGATGGCGTACTCGATCCTAACATTTGGCTACGTTTACAACTCAAGTGCGCTGATTGGAGCTCAAGCGCCGACAGGGGTTTGGTGGGTCCTCAATGGGCAGGAAAAATCGCCTCCTCCTACCCTCACCACGATAATGCCGTGCTGTTCCTGTATGCGCGCTACGTTGAAAAGTATGGCTGGGACTGGGTGGCGGAGATGGCACAGCAGAACATCTCTTTCAACCGCGGTTCAAACATTGCGGGTGATTTGGTTGTCTCCGGAGAAAAAAGATTGTTGGTGTCGGTACCATGGGCAGTAGTGCCCCCGTTGCGTTCGTCGGTGGCAACGGCACCGACTATCTCAGCTGGGGCGAACGCGTTGGTATCTTGACGAAGGCCAGACACCCAGCCGCTGCCAAGTTGTTCATGAACTGGGTCTTGTCCGAAGACGTGCAGACTTCAGTCGTGGCATCAAGCGTACGAACGGATCTCGGCCTTGGGACGTCCCAGAAGTCAACATGGCTGCATTCCCTTCGTTCATGGAGGACCGTGGGAAGGTGGAGATGTGGAAGCAGACGTTTGCGTTGTACTTTGGCGAAGTCCAGGGCGAGCCGACTCCCGGCTTCATTGGCGTCCACCCTGGTCTCTAAAGCTCCTGGGTTTCCACACCAACACGCATTCATTTGTAAAGTTGGCATTGCCCACACAATTGCGGTTGCCTATTACTGCAGACTCGTCATTTTTTCGTAGAAAGCAACCCGCCATTGCAAACATGGCAGATTTCAAGTCGCCCGCCACCGCCGAGCTTTTCCTCCACAACCACAGAGAGGCAACCGAAGTAATGCATAGTTTGTTCCGAACGGATCCCCACAACTGGTCCTTCGACTAACAAGGCGTCATCGCTCGTCCCACGTGACGACCGCAACACTGTTGCCAAAAAGATGATGATACGCTGCAGACAGCCACGCGAAGGTGAAATTCAAGAAGAGCAATACACAGCAACCCGATTCACACTGTTCCTAGTACAGTGCAGTTTGAGGTGGATTCTCGAGCGAGCGATCGTTTTGCCGCAGCGTGAATCAGGTTGCTTGGTTTTCCTTATTTTTGAATTTCACCTTCTCGAAGTTGTCTACTCGATCTCTACAATTGCCATGCACACCGTAGATAAAAACGGGTGCGCTCTTCAACCTGCGCTTCAACACGTGGGCTATCCACCGCTGCCCGGCACCGCACACCATGCGCCGAGCTCAGGCAATTGTCGCCCGCCGCGCGTGCACGTCGAGCAGGAAAGCCAAAAATCGCACTTCGCAGCCGTTTTCTGCCTCCCCGAGCCCTCCCGAGCCCGGTCCCACAGTTTTCAGCCCGCGGGTCCCATACCCGTAACGACTTCTCCATATTCAACACAAGACAACACAAGCGCAGTAGAGAGGCGAGTGAGCGGCCCCAGCAGTCAAACGCTTTCCGCTCGTCGCCCGCCCTCCCCTCCCAGCCGAGCCCCGCGCAGGACCCTCCGCCGCCCTCTCCATCGGCTGCGGCTCGTCTCGCCCCTTTTCGCCGGCGGAGGACGCGCCGCGTGTCCGTCCGCGGCCTCCCAAGAGCGGAGACTTTTGCGTGTCGTTGTTGTGTGGACCATGAGCAGGAGTGATGGTCCTGCAGGAAGCACGAGACGCCATTGGCTGCTCGTCGTGCTCTGCGTGTTGCTGATTCTTTTAGCGGATTTCACGGCCTCGGAGCTGCAGACGCCCGCCTATTCGTACGCTGCGAGCCCGTCCCCCGACGTCGTCGTGGCTGGAGGACTGGATGGCCGTGTCTACGCTGTGAACGCCTGGTCGGGAGAAGTATTGTGGTCTTTCGACTCCGGTGGCCCCATGGTGGACTCGTCCCAGTGTCTCCGAGCTTCGTCAAGAGAAATGCCGCCCCATTATCACTCCGCAAGTGCCAAGTCGAGGGAACAAACTACTGAAGCAAAGGTAGACGTCGATGGAAGCGTCCACGTGGCCAGTGGGGAGGAAGTGCAGGACCGGTCGGTGATGCAGCAGCAAGCGGCGTCGGCACAGGCCATGGCGGCCAGCGCGGCCTTTATGGCGCAGTTGGTGCCATCGTATGATGGCAGGTTGTATCATTTTTCTAAAAGCAAGGTGAAGGAGCTGGGCATGACTATGGCGGACATTGTCAATATGAATGGACCGGTGCGTGTCGCGATGGACCCGAGTGGTCCGGAAGTGGACGCCTCTGCCGCCGATGTTTTGCTGTTTGGGGAGAAGAAGCTTGAGATGTTCACGCTGGATGCTGCGAGCGGCTTCCGTCGCCCGTACTCGTCGACAAGTGAAGTGTCAAGTGAGATCTTGTTCGGCCGCTCGGAGTTTACGACTCGCGCCGTGCACTCTCGCAACGCGTCGTCAGCACGGTGCTTCAAGATTTCCGAGTTCTTTCTGGACTTTGCGCAACAAGCGCACTGCTCGGTGGGAGATGGTGGTCACAACATGGTTCCGGAGATTCTCGTGATGCCAAAGGACCCCAACTCGGCATTGGACGGCGAGGGGTCCACGATTGTGGCTTTTGATCCCTGGACGAGTGAACAATTGTGGGAGTTTGAGGTGCCTGACTTTGACGTCCTCGCTGTGTATGGTGTGTCGACAACGCGCGGAGCAAGTTTTTTCAAGTGGAAGGTGGACGGACCGTCGTCGACCGCGACGAAGCAGGTTCGTACCCCAGGGCAGGTTGCGGGAGGTGAGTTCAACCAGCAGCAGCATATTGATGCTAGCAACGCTCAACAACAATCAATGGAGAGGGGTGAAGAGCAGGTTACACAGGGACCACAAACAGACAAGCAGTTGGTGCGTGTGGTACCACGTACGTGGGATGCAATGGAGGCTCGGTTCAGACTTCGTCTATTGGGAGACAACTACTTTTTGGAGTCCAGTGACGATGACGAAGTGCTAGATCGTGGTGGTGAGCTCAAACATGGTAGCCCACCCACTTTTCACGGGAAGCAGGCAAATGAAATTCACGATTTACATGAAGAGATGGATTCTCGCCGCCGCCGACGGATCTTGTGGGAACCGATTGTAAATGACGGTAAGCGGGGCGTTTTTATCACATATACGCATGTGGGAGCCATGCTGCTTGGTGTAGCAACTTGTGGTATTTTGTTGGCTTGGGGCTGCTACGTGAAAGGCCTGTCAGCATCCTTGGCCCAGTCTGCGATTAAAAGCATGGACCAAAGCCAGTTCTTTACGTCTCACGTGCATCGACTCACCATTCAGCGCCCAGGAGAAGAGGATATTACCATTTCGAGTGTTATTAGCCGCTCGCTCATGATGAACGCATTGGGTGTGGACGGTCAAATGCCGCTGCTAGAAAACGGCGAACCTGTGAATGTTCTATCGACGGAAGTTCGTGGAAATGTCGATCCAGCGACAGAAGGCTTGATTATGGAAAAGTTTTCGCGTCTTGCTGCCAATGAAGCTGCGGCAATCCTACTCAATGGTGGCCACGTGGGTGCAAAGCAGAAATTTCTGGAATGCGACCCAGATGCAGACTCCAGCGCAACTACTGCTACAACTTCTTCGTCTTCATCGTCATTGACGGACATGATTGTCAGAGGTATTTCGACTTCATCCTCTACTGTTAGACTTTCCGGTCATAGTACATCACCAGGAAGGAGAAGGTTAACCTTACCGTACGCTGGAGATAAAAGTCTTACTGACGATGACGTTGCAGATGTTTACGAAGTCAAAATGCTTCCTGTGAGCGAAGACACCGCTGAGTTCTTATCGCCTGATGTGGACGATTTGTTCGACAACGGGCGGTTTGAACTGGCAGATTCGGACGATGACATATTTGAAGATTCTGCAACAACATTAAACGGAGCAAAGTCAATCAGCTCGTCTGGTGAGTCTACTACTGGAAGCTGCTGCAGTGATAGCAGCAGTAGTCATGCAGCCAGTAAATTTAGTGGAAACTCTCACGAACATGAGGATGTGACCACAGATGAAAAGTCCAGCGACGCAAAATCAAGTGTTCAAGAATCATATGAAGTTTCCTCGTCTGAGTCCGACGCCTCTTCAAATGAGGTAGAAGCGTTGTTCCCGTTTGTATGCCAGAGCCGATTTTTAAACGAGTTTGAAGAGCTTTCTGCTATTGGCAAGGGCGGCTTCGGCCAAGTTATGCTCGCGGAAAACCGCCTAGATGGACGCAAATACGCTATCAAGCGAGTTGGCTTGAACCTGAAGAACCAAACTTCAAAGACCTTGCAGAAGTTTTTGCGGGAGGTTAAAATTCTGGCTTTGCTGGACCACCCCAATATCGTACGATACTATCAAGCGTGGTTGGAGAAAGTTGAAGAAAGAGCAAAGGGAGCGTCATTACCGCCATCTTCTTTTACTTCCGATACCAGTTCGTTTGGGGGCCTCGCAAATGCGAAGAATTACTCAACGAGCAATTTACTCGCGCCGATTTCGGAGCTTGAGTTTTCAGGGAATCAACGGCAGCTGGAAACGTTTTATAGCCATGGCAGCATGATCAGTGACAACGATGACGACGATGGTTTCGACTGGGAGCGAGGCTCGTCTTCTGGTGTTGAAGATGACAACGGCTGGAAGGAAGAAGATCTTGTGGTGCAGAATAAGCCGCATACAAAAACTCTGCCGTCTCGTGCGTCTTCTTCTCGTTCCCCTGGTGAACTCGGCAGTGAGGAAGATTCTTCCTTCAATGCAGCGGAGAAGTGCGACCACTGGCTATACATTCAGATGCAGTACTGTGCAGGCCGCAACTTGGCGGACTATCTTGCTGTGCCAACCCGCCCAATGGAGCTGTCACGGATGCTGAAGATATTCGTGCAAATTTCGAGCGCGCTGGCTCACGTGCATTCGTGTGGATTGATTCATCGTGATCTGAAGCCGGCGAATATTTTCGTAGCTGACACGGAGAGGGACGAAATTAAGCTTGGAGACTTCGGTTTGTCGCGTTATGCTGCAAACGTCAACAATCTTAACACTTCAACATCACTGGATGATTCTCAGCAATGCCCTTCGGGTGGATTGAGGGATACTCCCTTGTCTACGTCCATGTGGTCCAACATGTCGGAGAGTAGTAACGAGGTTACAGCGGGTGTTGGTACGTATCTGTACGCAAGTCCGGAGCAAGTTGCTGGCAAGAAATATAACGCAAAGACGGACATCTACTCGCTGGGCATGATCCTTTTCGAGCTGTGTCACGACCGGTTTGGAACGACAATGGAGAGGTACATCACCCTTCGTGACGCACGCGACAGCAGGTTCCCCATCGATCTTCGCGCCGCAAAGAGGTGCCCTGAAATTCTGGAGATGCTTCGCAAGTTGCTGAGCCACGACCCAAGCACACGGCCAACCGCCGAGGAGGTTGTGCAATGGGCACAGATGATGTATGAAACGAGTCTCGCTCAGAAAGCCATGGAGGTGGTGCGGTCGCCGCGCCATTTGGACATGGCTCGAGTTGCTGCTGCACATCTGATTCCGGACATCGATCATTTGATGGCCGGTACCTCGATCGAGACAGTCGTGTCGACTACATTCTCGTTGAAGGTGGAGGCTGTGAAGGAGCATTCCAGCGGCGAGGAGGGCAGCGAGCGCCGCTTGCCCAACCATAATTTATTGAAGCAAGTGTGCGACGTGATCGCCGGCGTGAGCAGCGGCAAGGTCGAGATCAAGAAGTGCGGACTTCACATGGAGAGCGAGGGAGTGACGATCCTGGAGTTTGAGTTGGATCCTCAGGCTGCGCTCAAAGACGCGCCTGATAGTGACGTGGAGGGCTCCGTAGTGTTGGCAATCGAGGCGCTGGCTGGAGTGCAGATCGTGCATCGTGTGAGCAAGATCGACTAGGGCCGCACTAAAAGAAACGCCATTATGAGTTAGCAGTTCAAAATCGAGTACAATAAAAAAATATCCGTCCTGGTCTAGCAGGCTTGACACCTACTACCACGTACTAGTAGCTAGAACTCCGTTTGTGAAACAAAATCTTGTTGCAGTGAACAGTGCCGATCGCACGTGCGTTGGAAACAACTTCTTCCCGACAAACCCATGGTACAGGTTACCATAATCCACTTCAACTTGCCTTTTCCGCATTCACTCTTGAATTCCGCACTCGACGAACACGTTCCGCCCGCCACTTTCCCATGCCTTCCACCCGCGTCTCCGTAGTCGCCAGCGGTCCAGCAGCCGACTTGGAGATGCTCTACGAGTCGTGGCTGTTGCAGTACTCCGACCTGGTCGAGGACTTCGCCGCCTGCACCATCAATACTCTGGTACAAAATGTCCAAAAGGCTGTTGGCCGATCTGTTCCTCGTCTCAGGAGGTGGCTGCAGTTGAAACTTGAGCGCAGTGAGCCGCAGGAGCTGCTGCCGCTCCCCCACCCGGTCGTGTTCCCGCTGCGTTTGCAGCACATGGACTTTATTGCGCACAACTTTGCAGACGTCAAGACAGAGCTCCAGCTAATTCACGGAGTTGTGGACGGTCTCAAGACGGAGCTGCACCTGGTTCGGGACAATGTGAACGAACTCCAGCAAACGGTGGAAGAACAGACCACAAAACTCAATGGACAGCTGAAAAGGCTACGAGAAGAGCACACTCCACTCGTGAACGGTTCTGCAGTGGCATCGACTGGAGAAAGAACCAGCTCGGAGAAGATTACCAAGACGGACAGCAATACGAGAAACATGTCACTGGAACAATTTGTCGGCCTGGAAGCTCCTTTGTAGGGGCCTTTCACGGGATGCTGCGATGACTTTAAAGCTTTGAGATGACAAGCTGCTCTGCTCGTTGTGTTTGTTGACAGGATTCTGGACAGAAACAGCGTGGATGACTTCATGGACGACTTGAAAAACTTCTTCACCAACACGTTCGTGCGCTTCAGCGTCTGTGGCGTTAACATGGCGCTGTTTCACATACATTGTTGACTGCAGGTTTTTGGACATCATGAACGACCACCAAGAGATTCAGAACACGCTTCTCGACAAACTACGTCAAGAGTCTCTCCCCTCTGTTCCCGAAAATCAGGCTGCGGACTCACAAGCGCGTGAAGTGAAAGCTAACGAGCTCGTTCAGGTCTATCAACTCGCAGCTCGAGGTGAACTGTGATGCATCCACAACTTTTGGTATGCGCGATTAGTATTTCGGCGTTGTCTCTGCAATTATCGAAGCCAAAGGATGAACTGGGACGTAGCAAAGTTTCCATCACTTCTGCATCGCTTCCTCCCCACAGCACATGATCGACAATTACACTCTTCCCTCTTCCCACAGTCGACAAATTCACCTACTTTTTAATTGCATTTCCTCCTTGCAACAACCTCTGCCCCTCAACGTGTACATCAACCCTGGTTCTTGGAGCAGGAATATTGCGCTGCGTTGTTGTTTCCGGCAAGCACGAGACCGATACGAATCACGCCGTTATACATAATCTTTGCGTCGCCGGTTTTCTGCAAAATATGTACTCACTTCTAGGTTGACAGGAACGACAAGGATTTCCATTCCGAGGTGGCTCAGGATAAAACCTTTTCTCGCGTTTTTAGCCACGTGGAAAGCTGTATGATCTTTCGGTGAACTTCTTCGCGATTTGTGCCTCGAAGTCCAGCATCACAATTCAACTGAAAGCCAACCGAGCAGGCGACACGTTACGCGCGGCGAATTCTTGCGTGACCAACACGATGACACCATGCTCTCCTCATCAAGGTTGCATCATCGGTTGAAATGATATACTGACACGTTACTGATCTGTAGCTCTGTGTCACTGAACCATCCACAGCATCCACCACCGACAGCAGTGACCCAGCCAAACTCGAGCGTCAACGCGAACAAAATCGATCGAGACAGTTGCGGTACCTCCAGAAAAGGCGTCAATACGAAAGCGATCTAAGTGCATCCGTCGTCAACTTGCAGTCCGAGGTGCAGCGTCTGCAGCAGCAGCTATCCGACCTCCATCAACGGACCTGTTCTACCTCAGCCAACAGTTCACCACCACCTTCAACACAAACTCCAGATATTAACCTGCAAACTGCTCAAGAACTCGTTTACTGCCTCCGTTCCGGTTTCCCATGCCCAGATCCAGCGCCATGGCTGCCGAGCGCTTCCAACCAAGAGCAGATCCGCTTCGTTCGGCAGAAAACGCGCCCAGACCTCTTACACAACGATCTCCGTGGCCAGAACTCGTTACTCGAGCAGTGGTGCCTGTACACGACGTGCTTCGGGTCATTGTCGCTGCGTCCTAGCAGCTTCCAGCTCGTGTCCGAGTGCGTGTGTCACGTGGATCTCCGTCTGTCGTTGCGCCTCATATCTGCGAGTTTCCAGCGCGTCTTCCCGCACCTGCTGCAGCTTCAGTACTCAGTACTTCGCCAGCATTTTGACAACCAGCAGATCCACGTCCCCATGACGCTGCAGCTGCAGTTCGACGACCGAAACCGCGTGGTCCGCTGCAACTCGACTCTGGACTTCATCAGCGCCTTGCGACCGCTCCTCAGCAGCTACGAAGCCGTTTCCACCGTGGTTCAGCGTGCGCGCGTCTCCTCTATTGGCCACATTGACCCTGACACCAGAAATCGCAGCCCCCGCGACTCGCGGCTCGCGCTCTCGTTCGTGCTGAGCCCCATGGACTGAGGTCGTGCCACCTCACCCTCGACTAACTCAACTGCTCCATTTCAGCCAATCGCAGTGCGCTGTTCAACGTCCATACCCAGCTCTAGCTCCTCGTATGGAAATGACTGCACCGTACCACGTACACGTACCCCGCCGCCGTCATTCCTCCTTTTGCCGCGTACCCCTCAAGTCGCTCTGTTTACGTGATGGCGGGGAAGCAGAGTCCCATGCGCATGTTCATCATGCTGCCCATGATCTTCCTCATGGGCAAGATCGACTTTGAGAACGAGTCCATCCTCCTGGCCGCCCGCACCGCCTTCTTCGTGTGCCAAGTGACGTCGCTGCTCGTGGGTTTGTACCTCAAGCAGCTCATCGAGCGCAAGCACGACACGCGCAAGATCTTCATCCCTGGCGTCAAGTCGCCGTTCGACCAGTCGCCCAACTACGCGGAGCTCACGGAGACGACGTACGAGGCCCACGAACTGGCCAAGGCCAACGAGTTCATCAAGCAGACGCTCATCGGCGCCGGCATCTCGTCGCTCATCCACTTCAAGATGGGCGTCAACCACGTGGTGATGATCCAGAGTGTCATGATGCCCATGAACCTGTGGGACAACCCGCTCGTGCAGGCCTATCTGCTGGGCCGCAGGAACGGCCGCATCTGGAACGAGCGTCTCGAGGGCGAGTCGGCTGAGGACGCGGCGGCTGCGGCGGGCGCGGACGCCACGGCTACTGCTGCGGCGTCTGCTGTAACGGACAAGAAGGACAAGAAGGACGTGACCCCCGAGGAGGCCATTGCGCTGGCGCTCGCGGCAGGCGCCGACGCCGACTTTGGCGAGCTCTGGACGGCGGTGAAGGGCAAGGTGAACGCCAAGACGGACGAGGACCAGTGGACCGCCCTGATGGTGGCCTGCGGCTCCCCCGTGGACACGGACGAGTTCATTCAGAAGGTGGTGAAAGCAGGAGCTGATGTGCTGGCGGTGGACGGAGACGGGTGGACCGCGCTGCACTGGAGCGCCTTCCACGGCCGACCGGAGGCTGCAGAGGCGCTGCTGTCCAGCATCTCGGCGTCCAAGCGCGAGAAGCTGCTGGCAATTAAGGCGTCGGACGGCCGGACGGCGGCGGAGGTCGCCAAGGGCGAGGAGAACGCCGACGTGGTCGAGATCCTCGCCTGCTTCGCCAAGGGTGGAGACAGCAAGGAGGAGTCGACGCTGCGCCAGCGGAAGGCCGGCACGTCGACGGTGGAAGACATGGACTAGACGCGATGGACTTCGGTGTGCGATAGTTCTTGCTCCTTGATTCGGCACTCGCTCCAGCGCGGGTGGTCATTTGTAGACAGGAGACGGAGCTTGCTGAGCCAACTGGTTGAAGCGGGTCGGCTGTTGCTCCGTGCTAAAAAATACATATCAAGCCTTTGAATTCAGCTGGTGCAGCTTGCCTGCACCATTCATGTAAGTGACTGCGTTGTGCTTTTGCTGTTGCTGTGTAGTTTCAGGCGGTTGCTCGGCGGTTGATGTCTGCGGAGTATTGGCGAAAAGGCGGGAGGTGTCGGCAGTTAGCAGCTCAGAAACCTACTTGACCAGGTCATTTACGCGCAGGTGGAACCTCTGACGTTCTCGTCAATGGACGGAGTCGAGGAGATGTCGGCAAATACAGAGCAAGAGATGACGATCGATTCGCCTTCTCATCCTGGAGGACAAAATATGGTGGACTCTTCGTCGGCGCCGCCATCGCCTGAGTTGACCCTCCGCCTTGACGATTTGTCACAAGATGGAGCACCAGGCGACCGAATTGACACCAATGACGACGATGAGCCCAAAGAATGTAACGATGAAGAGGAATCTCCGGTCCAGCGATCTACTACTCAGTCTCGACGAGGACAACAAGATCGAGATGCAAAGCGCATGGAATCAAAACTACAGCGAAACCTCAAGCAACAACAAGCACACTATGCCCGTCAACGGAAGCTTTTCGAAGTCATGCGAGCGGAAGGGTCCACCTCAGAGTCAGGAAGTCCGTCGTATTCGAATAGTAGTAACTCGCCCCACTCTAGTGAAGACTACGGAAAGCCCACAAGGCAACACAAAGTCTCCCCCAAGAACGTAGTTCGTGCTGCCAAGGCGAAGTTCCGGTTCCAGAAGGAAGAACTTGCGGGTCTACGCCAGACTACCCACTTCACTCGCAACGAACGACCTACCAGTCGACAAACTGCTCTACCCGAAGATGACACAAACGATGATGAAGAAGATGATGATGATAGCCATGCTCAAACCATGCTTCATCGTATCCGAGAAAAGGCCCGGGCGGAGTTTCATCGCCAGCATCTAGCGTCAGGAGAGAGTAATGCTGCAGAAGTTATGGCGGGAATACGGGCAAAAGTTCCTGTAGCATTCTGCGAGGAGATGCAACAGCAGGAAGCATCAAATGATGCACTACGCCGCCAGTTGGAGCTTCTCCGTCGATTACAACTGGAGAACAATCGCTTTCGACAAGAATCACGGTCTCTAAGAGAACAAAATGAAGCTCTTAAAGAACGAGACGAAATCAGAGAGCGCGAGGTGAAGCGTTTACGCGTAGATATTAGCGAGTTCGATGCAAAGGTTCAACGCGACCGAGAGAGCCTTGCGACGGCAGCCCAGACGGCACAAAAGCTGAAGACTGCTCAAAAGCGGCTCAGTGCAGCTCATGCTGAAAACCGTGACCTTCAAGCAGCGCTACAGGAGATTCGTGAGGCGCATGATCAACTACAGCACGAATCACAATCTCAAATTTCAGAGTTAGTGCTCGCAGTTAAGCGCTGGAAGCGTAACACGAAGCAGCTTCGTCAGCAGGAGAGTCGTACTGGGGAGGAACTCGAATTTTACAAGAAGACTATTTCATCCCTCGAAGCAGAGGTCGCTGAACGGCGCTCTCAGCTGAAAGACGCAAAGCGTGAGATTGCCGAGCTCTCTGCGATAGTTGAAGACAAGACTGTGCAATGTGAGTCGGTCGAGACGTCTGCCGCTGACTGTGTAAAACGCATGGAGGAAGGCATGGAGGCACTGCAGAAGAATCATACTCAGGAACGTGAAAAACGCAAGAAGATCGAGAGCGTGCGCAGTAACCTGCAAATGCAAATGGAACGCATGCAAGCTGAGAACGGTATGCGCCTGGATAAGCAAAGAGAGCTGGAGCGGCAGCTAGCTCTTTTCCAAGAGCATTGGAAAGAGCGCAAATTAGCATACCAGGAACAACTTCGAAGATGTGCGGCCCAGCTAGAAGAACACGTCTCAAAGCACAAAAGCGACGCTACTACCATTGGCAACATTCGTGAGGAGTGTGAGTCGATGGAGGCTCGACTAGCAGAAGCTGATGCAGCAGCGAACGATTTAAAAGCTGAAGTTGCTGAAGAAGCCCGCACTGCACAAAAGCAAGTCGAAGCTCTTCGAAAATACGTTGAGAAAGCTCTCCATGTCCCTACCAGTAGCCATGCTGATTCAAGCGATGCCGATGATGCAGCACTAGAGACTTCAGTAACTAGCGGACGATCACGTCGTGAAGAAGTGTGGCAAGAGGTCCCAGAGCTGCAGCTTGTTCAAGCCGCAATTTCTGCGCTGAGGAATGAAACCATGAACATCGTACACGAATTTCAGAGGGCACGTCACCTTGCTCGGCAACAAGGAAGCAAGCTGGCACTAGCAGTAGACCGGGCAACAGAGCTGGAGCACTTGAGAGCGGAGGATGCGGAAAAAATGAAGGAGCTTCGGGAGCAGCGCAAGTTGGCAGAACAGGCACGCGAGATTGTTTGCCAAGAGAAGATGGAGGTTCTGAAGTGGAGCGAGCAAGCTTGCGAGAAGAGTGAGGGGCTGGGAGCAGAACTGAAAAAGTTCGGTCACTTTGTCCTTCTTTTGCGAAAGGAGCTGCAGCATGCGCTTGAGACAGAAGCTTCTTATGATGCACCCGAGCCTGTAAGCGGCGAACTACTCGCCAGGTCATGCTCCGCTCTTGAAAAGGACATTGACGCGCTGATTTCCACGAGAGACCACTGGCGAGCTGAAAGTGAAAAGCAATCTCGCGATGTGCGTGAGTACCAATCTCAACTGCAATTGCTGAAACAAGAACTCGTCGCCAAGACTGATGAATTCAAGCAGACTCTCGATGAAGTGCAGCGTGCTCATAACAAAAATGCTAACGAGCAAAGGCAGCATTTTGAGCAGTGCGTTGCTGACGTGGACAGCGATCGAAGTGCGCTCGAGACGAAACTTCAAGAAGAATCGACCCGAGTCGCTGAGATCGAGGAAACCAACGCTAAACTCCAGCAGGTGGTGGACGGCTTTGAAGAGGATCTTCCGGTATTCGCAACGATTCTCCATCTCTTCGTTCTGGTTGTGCAACCATTAATTCTTCAAGTGAGCGACTTACTCGCTCAAAAGCGCTTCCTCTGGCGTGAAAATGTTGACTACGCTCAATCCCACGAGCAGATTGAGTGCATCGGCCAGGTGCTCAAGGAAATGATTCCAACGGCAGCACCAAATCAGGAGAAGATTAAGGAGCGACAGCGTCGGCGTGTGTTCCGACGTGTAGTCATCGCAGTGTTTGCCATGAATCGCTTCCAGAACTTGGGCGCTACTACTACCAGATCGGAAGAGCAAAGCGCGTATGGGCTCTGTGCCCCGCTCAAGGTGACACGTTCCAGAAAGAGAGCGTGTGCGTTGTCGTCCCAGCCTACGGTTATCAAAGTACTGCCACCCAAGGAAACCTTGTCAAAGCTTTCACTTCGCCCGCTGCTCGAGCGGCTAAAGAAGATGGATATCACCGAAAAGGTTGCAGACGTGATGGAGTCGAGTTCAGCAACATCAGGACGCGTGCCATCGTCACTCGGGAATTTGATTCTCAAAGTAGTGGTGGCTATCAACCCGACCTCGAAAGAGTTGTTGGTGGCCAACACTAATGGGACGTTCAACTGCCAGGCTTTGCTCGAGCGTCGGCGCAGGCAATGTAAAAAGCGATCCGATCAGCATGATGACATAATGACCGAGTACGATGGAGTTTCAAATGTTGAAGAAGATATTCCAACTGTAGCGTTGATACGCAAGCGCATTTTGGCGCTTGGAAAGCGCGTCGAAGACTTGCATTACCAGAGAAACTCGTTGCAGAAAGAGAATTACGAGTTCCAGTTCCAGCTTGATCAACAGGCAAATAGTTTGAAGGACATGGAGAGTTTGCTGAAAAAGACACAAGACCTTCAAGACGAGATGACAGCTCTGCGTAGTCAAAATGACCAAGAGATGCAACGAACACAACAAGAGCACCAGACCAAAGACGAAGAGATGCAGCTAAAGGAAGAAGAACTGGATGAAGCACAGGCGAAGATTGAATCATTGCAACGCGAGATTTCAGATGCTGAGGCTCGAATCACTCGAATGGAATCCGAAAAATCGTCCTTGCAGTGCGAGCTTGACCAACTGAAGAGTGTTTCCATCGAGGAAGAAGTGAAGGCAGATAAATCTAAAGCTGCTGCTCGTCGCCAGGAAGAGGAGGTGCGCAGCCTCAAGCAAGCAGTTAAGAAAGCACACGAACTCTACCAAAAGGTTAGCTGGCAACTGGAGCAAGAGGTTCAGGAGAAGTCGACTTTACAGACGGTGGTGAGCCACTTGAGACGTCAACAAGAGAAAGCTGAACGAGAGCTCCGCGAGGAGAAACTTCGCGATTTGGAAAAGAGTTTCAATGATGGCAGTGAAAGTGAAGAAGACGACTTGGAGGAAGCAGTCTCAACTCACTTCAAGCCGACAGTAGCCAAGTCTCGCAGTCGGAGTGATACCAAAAGGTGCGAAGTGAACCCTTCAACGCCCCATACGAGGCTGAAAAAGAAGACTTCGTTTGCTTCAATGGTTGCTATCGATCGTGGTGATGAACCTGCTGCCACTTCTCCACGACGAAGGTGTGATAATAACGAGACAAACCTTTTAAACGAGTGCTCAAGCCCATCAGCTTCGGTGTCACCCTTACCTCCTCGATTGCGGGCAAACCCGTCTCGCCATTCAGAGGAGGTCGAGAACTTTCTTATTGAGTGGCAACAACTCGATGTATCAAAAGCGTTGAGTGATATCCAGCCGCCGAGCAGAGGAGTCCGATTTCGGAGTGACATCAGTGAATCCAGCACTCCTTCACCAAAGATGACGTCTTCACCTAAGACAGGCTCATGGAACGTGGATGAACGAGGGCAAACCCAGAAGAACAAACGACGAATTGAGATTGACAAGGTCAATGCTGCTGTGCGCGACTACATGGACCGGATCGACGACAAGCTGAGCAAAATGTACGGCATCCCACCGTCGTCTGCCATACAGCGCCATTCTACTACTCGCAATACCGGTAAGGTAGGCGCTAGTTTAAGTGGCGCTGGTCGCAAACATCTCCACGGTACCTCCTCCCGACGTGACAGCGAATGGGAAGCTTCTAGTACCGGTCTCAAGAGCGATGAAATACGTGATCAGCAATTCGATCCCGAGCTGGAGACATACGATGACTAGAAGAGTCATAAATCTCGGCCGTATAGTACTGCAGAGATACGACCTTGCAACGCTGAGCTTGATGAACAAGCCGTAGGCAGAGTCTGCATTGCAGATTGTTTGGGCCTCATCCACAGTGTGTGTATTGGAAGTTGTACAAAAGGAATCCTGGGTCTCGCTGACGGGCAATCCCATAACTGGCCAAGTTCAAGTGCTCGTCGTACACAATTCGAAAGCGGATACTGGTCCATCGGCAGCTATGAGCTTTGTTTTCGATGAAAGCTGTGGGCAAAATATCATACACGCTCGTGCTTGAAGCAGCAGCGAGCTCGAGCTGCTGAGGTCAACCTGCCAACCGAACATGTAGACAAGATTTGCCCTCGAAATGAATGTGAAGATTGAGTGGTTAACTACAGAAGTGGTTGTGTTCCCTGCCTGACTAGCATTTCATCTCGTAGGAACTGTGCTGTCGTTGAGATGGCTACACGCAGTGTTAAACTGTTCCTTCAAGTTGAAGGCAAGACGTAATGGCTATAATGGCTACAGCGGAATAGAATCTGCAAGATGCAGTAAGTTGCAAACTGCTTCTTATCAATAATTATTAGGCAGGGCGAGCGGACTACGAGCTGCACCGACTCTCGGGGGACACACCACCAGCCACACGCACTTAGATCTCCTCGGGCCGCGGCTGCGTCGTGGTCTCCTCCGCCACCGGCTTCTGTCCGTCGTGTACGCTGCACTTGCAATTGCACTTGCACTCTTCTGGTCGGGTCTGCTCCTTGTCCGTCTCCTTCTCGTCCTTGGGCTTCTCCGCCGCGGGCGTCTCCGTCTTGACAGCAGATTCCGTCTCCGTCTCCGTCTTCTTCTCCGCCTCGTCCTCACGTTTCTTGGGGCTCTGCGCCTTCTCATCGGCGGGTGCATCGCCACTGAGATGCAAGATCTCGGCCAACGACGGCAGGTTCGGGTTGGGCGACCCTTCAGGGGCGTCCTCCGGCGTTGCTTCCGCCTCCGCCGCTTTCTTCTCCGCGCCCTCCTCCACCGTGGCGTCCGAGTCCACCTCCATAGGCTCTGGTTTGTCGTTGATGGTCGTGGCTTGCTGGGCCAAAATGTTCAGCAGCTGGTCGTTCGTCGCTCCGGCCGCCGCCGCCGCCGCCGCCTCCGAGCCTGGCTTGAGCTGCAGATCGGCCACGCCGTAGGGGGACACGATGGCTTTGGGTTCTCCCTTCATTGCGGCTGCTGTGTCCACGGGCGTGGGGTTTCCTTCACTAACAGTAGTAGGAGTAGGAGTAGCAGCAGTCGCAGTGGCGTTCCCGCTCTTCTTCTGGTTGCGTAGGCCGCGCTGGCGGCGGTGGATCTTCTGCCGGTACTTCTGCGCGTGCGTCATGGTCTGCCGCGGGGTCTTGGTGCCGATAAAGTCGGCCACTTTCTTCCAGGGCCCGGCCGGGAACTTCTCGAGCGCCGCCAAGAAGCGCTCGTGCTCCTCCTTGGTCCACATCTGGATCTTGCTCTTGGCCGACATGACCACGGCGCCCGCCTTGGCCTCCGTGGGGCGCAGACGGATCACTTTCTCCTTGGCGGCGCCCGTGGCGGCGTCGGGCGCCTGCTCGAAGAGCTGATTGTATACGTTGCGCGAGATGGTCATTAGTCCTGTGTATTGGCGGCCGCAAAACGATAAGTGGTGGATGCGGGTTCCCCGACCGGGTGTCTAGGGTTACTTACGCCAGCGATGTACCCATTCTACCCGCAACATTCACAAACCCGACGTGGCTTCAAACTGGATCTCTGGTGGGTACAGCCCCCGTTTCACTTGCTGGTTGTATGATGGTCCGACGTCGCGTCGGGTAGGCAGTGCAAAACTTTGGGCGGCTTGTGCGTCGGAAAAGAAGAATATGGCACGCGAAGGAATCCCGTTCTGGAAATTTAACGCACCGTGTTCTGGCACGAAGGGGTCGTGCCGCCTCCTCATTGGCTGAAAAGGATGATGGGTTGATCCAGAAGAGAGGCTCGCTTGTCGCTCGACGGACTCAGATACATGGGCTGCATGGCAAGGCAGCGAGCATTAGCACGCTGGAAAGTAGCGCTCGTGCTCGCCGTAAATTTTGCGCGCAGGTGAGTTACGCTCGGGTGGACTCGCTGAGGCTTGGCGTCGGAGGCGGCGATGACCTCGCTTGCTGTCGACGTCGAGGTGCTGGCTGCGAAGCGTTCTCGAGGCAAATCGAGGCGTGTATCCATTGCCAATGTGGTGCCGCGGATAGGGCAGCAGCAACCCGCATGAAGGGCGATCACAAGCAAAGCATGACGAGGATGTCGGAGGTCGCGAGCCGAAGCTGGTCGGCGGGCCGAAATGCGGCGGCGGATTTTCTGGGCGAGCTCAGGTGCAGCAACTGCGACACTGCGCTGGTCGAGACCGCTGCGCCGGCTTGCTGGGAAGCGATCAAATACGCTGTGGAGCAGGAGAAACCTGCAGAGGTGAAGGTGACGGTGGAGGAATGGCGAGATGGCTGCGCGCGGATGGCTACAGCTTTTAGGTCGTGTAGGCGGCGGCCAGATCGCTGCAAAGCGGTTCCCTCCTGCGCGCATGTTCAATTTCAAACGGACACGGCGCGCCGTCGAGTAAGGTCCCGCCTGGCGTCGCAGGGCTAGACTGCTTTGCCGTCGGCGCTGCCAGTCGTCTCGCGAGGCTGGATTGTTGGGCTCGTTGACGAGGCAAGGGCGGACTGACCTGGAGCGATGGCAATGTACTGAGAGCCTTGATTGGCACGCCACGCCAGCTGGCGGCGAAATGGGTCAGGCCGATCTCGGAAATGGGCCCCTGCAACACGGACTTCAACCGCTGAGACTGCAGCAGCACTGCCAGCGCTTGGCGTCGGGCTCGCAGCCCAGCTCTCTCCTCATACTCTACCTCAGCGAAGCCACCTCCGATACGGTAGCAGCTATCTTTTCGAGACTAGTAACGCTTTAAGACTGGATAGCGATTCGCGGCTTTCAGCGTCGCTTTCTTTTTGAAATCCTGCGGCGACGACAGGATTGTAGCCACGAAGAATCCAACGGGGATTACCCGAGTCGGGTCCCGATCCGTTGGCTGTAAGGCTGCAGAGCGGAAGTGTATGGCCTCATGCAGCAGTGTGCCGCTGTCGTGGCAAGCATTCGCCTTGGTGTCCTTGGCACTTTTGAGCACTGGAAGTTGCCTTTTGGCCCGGCTGCGCGCGCCAGTCTCCAACCCATTTTCCAGTCAACCCATCTACAGCTCTTTGTGGCTGCCCCTATGGGATAGAGCACGGACCTACTTTAAAGCAGTAGATATATGTCCTATGTACCCCAGCTAAGTAGATAAACTTGAAGTGCCTGTCAATTGACTGTATTCTGCTCGCAAGGTACTGTTATCTAGTTATTAGCCGAACCCATCTGACCCTCGCCACTCATTATCGGCGCGATCTCGCCAGTACAGCCCCGTGGCTCGCCTGCTTTGCGGCGGCTAGTGTCCGCTGTGCGTCTGCACCGAATGCGCCGAGCGGCCAGCGCCTCGCGCGCGTGCGGCGTCGGCCAGCGCGTTTGCAACGTGCGATTTGGGTCTCTCTCAGGCGAAATTGGGTCCTCCGCGCACATAGCCGGCTCGCTGGAAATGAATCCACGCCCCATCTCCGCGCGAGTGATCCATCAAGGGCGCGCACTAAGTGCGATGTGCGCTTCGCTCGCTCGTGTCGCTGTTTGGCATTGCACTGGCCCTCGGGCAATTCTCTCTTTCCCTCCTCTTCGGTACACTGCATGCATTGGCGCCAGGCGTGCGGGTGCTAAGAAGCGGGAAAACAGGACCATGACGATCTCGGCCAATGTGCGCAAGGAGCTGTTCGAGATGACCAACAGCGAGGGCAAGCTCATCCGCATCAAGCCCACGGAGGCCAAGGCCGGCACGACCGTCTACTCGTCCAAGCAGAGCCAGCCGCTCAAGATGTGGACGCAGGAGGAGCACGAGAAGTTCCTGGAGGCCATGGAGAAGTACCCGGCCGGCCCCTGGAAGGTCATCGCTGCCTTCATTGGCACCAAGACGACGCGCCAGACCATGACCCACGCGCAGAAGTACCGGCAGAAGATCAGTCGCTGGCGTCGCGGACTGCGCCACAAGGGCCGCAAGCAGGCGGGGGACGACGGCTCCCAGCACAGCGAGGCCGACGCCGCAGAGTATTCGGCCAAGGAGAACCTCTTCAAGGCCATCGAGTACGTCTCGGGCGACGAGTTGACCCACTACGCGTCGTCCGTGAGCCCCACGCGGTCGCTCACGGGCGTACCGGGCCACGAAGCGCCTCGCAGCGAACTCTTCCGGTTGGCCGAGCTGGCCTCCATTGAAGTCATGAAGCAGGAGCCCGTGGCCGTCCCGTCGGCGCCGTCGTCGCCCCCTGACGTCGAGATGGCCGACATGTCGAGCCCCGTGGTGATCAAGCAGTGCCCCGAGGAAGTCGCGGCCCGCGCGTCGGTGGAATTCAGCGAGAAGATCCGCAAGATGGAGTGGGGCGCCAACCAGACGGGATTCATCCGACCGAGCCCCGAGTGGTGTATGCAGAAGACGGAGGTGCGGCTGAGCCCCCTGCGGGCCTCCCCAGATGGAAGCCCCTTCCCGATCCGCAAGTTCGGCGGCGTGCTCAGCGCCATCACCGAGATGAGCTACCAGAACGCGCAGAACCGTCTGCCACTGCCGTTGCCCGCGGCGCCAATGCACGGCATGTTGTCTCCCATGCGTGTCGCAGGCGCTGAGGAGCGCAAGATGCAGCAGCAGCAGCAGCAGTATGGCGCCGGCGCGTTCCGCCTGCCCCCGCTCAATGTCGCGAGCGGCCAAATCCCCAACGTGTACTCGATCCCCCCGCTGCGCTCGAAGATCGATCCCAGTGTATTAAACGGCCGAGCCTACTACGCGTCCACGAACTAACTTGGTTAGTACGTGGGTTGCTGTGGTCCGACTGGATGGAGGGTGAAGAGGAACTCGAAGGGGGAGACAGCAAGCGAAGTGAGCGAGAAGGGCGGGCGGGCGAGATGAAGCAGACGGGGAGTGGTCGATGCCGGAGCGTGTCGTGTGGTATTTGCTGGTGCTCAAGCAAGGGGAGACGACACGGGACGGTGGGGTGATTCTCCGTGGAGGATGGTCAAAAATACGAGAAAAAAAGCAAGACGAAGACGGAGACTGCAGCGGTCTGAGCCGAGAGGTGGGGGCGACGAGTGATCGCAGCTCGAAGCCGCCTGTTCGGGCGTCGCCGCAGCCGCGTGGTGACATTCCTACTTTGGAAGGTTTATGATGAAGTTGGAGTGTACCGCGGCGTATGATCGGGCGTTGAAACGAGCGGGTGGATGCAGAGCTTCGTGTCACGTCAAGTGGTGTGAATTGTACGTACGGTCGGACTGACCGACCGAGCGCGCATGAGGAAGAATCGCCCGCAGGCATGTGGAACTTGCGGGCGATTGGCGTCGTCGATGGACAAGTGTGCAAACTTTTGATTGTGATTTTTTTAGAATTTTTGGACAAAATAGGAAGGAACTATTTAGCAAACCGGGGCGAGGTGACACTCGCGCTGGTTTCCGCCTTGGCGGAGCCAAGACATCAAAACAACAAGAACATCAGTATGAGAAACCCAAATAAAAACAGCATTGTAACAAGCACAGCGGCAGTTCTCCAATCTTGCGTTGATGGAAGTGGCATCGAGGATTCTTAGTCGTTCGTCTACTGCGTGGGGCTACGGTGAGAACGGCCAGCAGTCAAGCAATTTGTTTGACTGCCTATCAAAGCCCCTCAATACAGCAACACCTGTCTTTCTGTTGTCTGGGTCAAGTGATTCGCGAGGAGACAATTGCGAGAACGGAGGTCTCAGTTTGGTGATCTTCGTGCAGTGGGGTACGAGGTCCGCGAAAAAAGTTGAGTCATTATTAAACACACTTCGATAGTCGAGCAAAGGACCAGTCTTGCCCAAACGGAGCGCCAAAGACATCCACGGAAACTGTAACTCTAGGTGCTTGTATTAGACATACCTAACTGCTCGAAGCTCGGCGGCGCTTTGAGGGCGACTTGTCAGCGCTCTTGTTCGCCCGCTTCTTCTTGTTCATGCGTTTCTTCTTGGCCTTGCTCATCTTGGCCTCATCGGCTTCTCCGCCGGCGTTATCCATGTAAAATAGACTACCCGCATCGACAACTGCTGCTTCCGTTGTAGCTGTAGCTGCATCAGCAACCGTCAACTCACTGGGTTTGTTCACGTTGCCTTCTGCCACCGTCTGCAAATAATCCAAGTAGCTCTGCAATAGTACAATTGTCAATACAAGTTAGATCGCTTGCTCAGCATGGTCATATCTCAATAGCAAAAGACTAACTCACCTTCTGGACAAGAGGTAGCTCGTCGGCTGTCACTTCGGTCGAGCTCAGCAGCAAATTGACCATCTTGGAGTGATCCGAGCATTTCTTCCACAACCGCTGCGTGGCCTTCTCTAACAATGTCTTCGGATTAGCAGTCTGCTCCTGATCTAGCCACGCCACAAAGCTTGACGGCAACGGCACGCCGGCCAAGTGGGCCATGGCAGTAGTGACGGCTGGCAGACTCGATTTACGTTCGACTCGCATGAAGTGCGCGGCGTGACGGAGGCATACGACGGCCTGGAACAAGGCACGATCTTCTACCGCAACCTTCTCTTCTGAAGCACTCTCCTTGGTCTGGTCAAACAGTGTCACGCTTGCAAACGCGCGGGCGTATACTTGGCCGAGACAGTCCAAAAGTGCTCGCTGGTCTTCCGTGTCAAGCGACTCGTCCTCTTCTTCGTCGAGGTACTTCGCGGGCTTGGCCAAACTCTGCAGGAATGACAGCACCGACACAAGCCACTGGCCACTCTGGTTGAGTCCGCGCTGACGCATTTGGGCACCTAGCAGCACTTGCCGAGTGGTAACCTGCGCCTGCGCCAGCACACCCAGCTGCTTCCGCTTTTGCGCCTTGTGCAGCGACTTGTCATCCTCATCCGAAGACGAATCGTCCGACGTCTGCTCGGCATCTTCCTCGTCAAACTCAATAGGGAAGTACACTGCCAGCGCCAGCAAGACGCCGTAGATCTTGGCAATTTCTTCCTCATACAGCGTCTTCTTGAGCTCTTTGCTCTCTTCCGGACGGTAGAACGACGTCCACGGGGCTTCGAGTCCTCTCTCCTCCACCTGAGCGAGCGCCACCGCGTCCTGCACCACCACTCGCTCCAGCAGCGCGCGCAGCTGCTGCACCTGCTTCCCAGCATCCGTCTCCCCGTCACAGCTCCAGTTGTCCTTCGCCAGCTTGTCTACCTGATCTTGCACAATGGCCGCCAGTCGACGCAGCACGAGACCGCGTTTGTGCTGCTGCTCCATCGGCTTCTCGTAGTTGCGCGCCGCAATCCGCGCGAACAGCTGCACGAGCTGCTCTGCGTCCTCTTCCTGTGTGTCTGCCGAGTGCTGCGCCACGTCCAGACCGACGTCCAGTGCCAGAACGCCCGCCACTTGGCGCAGTTTGTCGGCTCGGGGGGCCGCGGCGGCCTGCGAGAGCTCCAGCTCCGTCAGCTCCTCGTTCAGCAACGCGCCGTGGGTGAGCGAGCTCTGCGCCGTCTCCTGCGCCTGCTTCTTGGCGTAATTTACGTGCAACTCCCGCAGCAACGAGGCCAATTGCGGCTCCAGCGTCGAGTGGTCACGCGTGAGCTGCGTCTTGAGCTTCCCGCTGGGCAGTTTGGCCACCGCCTCCTCCAGAATCTGGCGCAGGAAGGCGCCATCGTTCCAGAACTGGTCGCGCGCGGGCGTCTGCGTCCACTGCTGGAACACGGCGCGGGAGAACTGCGTCAGGAAGCGCGTCGTCTTGGCCTCCATGGTGCTCAGCGATACAATACGAAAAGGCAACTGGGATTATTGGCTGGCGATTGGCTGGTGACGGCGACGCTGGCGGTTTTTTATTTAGCTTACCGAAGTAATTTATACTGGCCAAAAGTTGAAGTGTCTGTCTTGCGAGGACAGTCTGTCCTCCTCGTGATGAAGACCTTGTGATGGACCAAGGCGTTGACAAAGCGACACAGCCATAGCTAACCACCTCCAAGTAAATGGGTACATTTCGTGTCGATGACATGCTTGGAAGCTAAACCCAAACTTTAGACTTGTGCTGGTCTACGACAACGTACTTCTTGTGGCAGATGCAGACTACAGGCTTATAGCAGAGACCTTGGACGAGGAGAAGGCTGTGGGGCTGCAGAGGGGGATGGAACAGCCGATTTGCGGCCTCGAAATAATCACTCGGATTCGACGCTCGCTGCTTCAAGCGCCTTTAACTTCAACAAGACTCGACTCCCGGTGGTCTCTCTGCATTCCCCATTCTGCTCTGCAGGTGTCACTCCTCCCCCTCTCTCCTCTCAACCAACTGCTGCAAGACTGCGATGCCTCCTGCCACCGGCACGTCGAGCCCCAGCAAGAAGCCGCAACTCGTGGGCTGCCAGCACTTTGTGCGCCAGAACCCGCAGTCCGACCGCTTCGACGTGCACCAGTTCCACCACATCGAGTTCTTCTGCGCAGACGCCACCAACGCGTCTCGGCGCTTCTCGTGGGGTCTGGGCATGAGCCAAATCGCCAAGTCGGACCAGTCCACGGGCAATCACGTGTCTGCCAGCTACGTCATCCAGAGTGGACAAGTCAAACTCGTCTTCACGGCTCCGTACGCACTCGAGACGGTCAAGGCGCCGGACGCCGTGAGTCCCATTCCTGGCTACGATCCGGTACGAGACGGAGAGGCTGCAGACAGTAGAGAAGACGACGATTGCAGTGCAGAGAGAGACGGATTTGACTGACTAACGTGGTTGGTGCCTTTTGTTGGTTGTTGAATGGAGTAGGAGTTCGCTCAGAAGTTTGTGATGAAGCACGGTTTGGCGGTGAGAGCAGTGGGGATCCTCGTTGGAGACGCTAAAGTGGCCTATGAGGTGGGTGTCGTTGCAGCTGGCTGACAAGAGTCCAGGACTGGTGCAATACGTCGAGCTCTAACGAAGGTGCCTTTGTGTCCTTTTGCTCCTGTAGGTGTCAGTGCAGAACGGTGGCGTTGGGGTGGTGGAGCCGCAGACACTCACAGACAAGACGTCGGGCAAGACGACGGTCGTCTCGGAAGTGAAGTTGTACGGGGACGTGGTGATACGCTGGGTGAGTGGCGACGTCGACGGTCCGTTCGTGCCGGGCTACGAGAAGTGCGTGGGCCCCGACATGAGCATCGGCATCCAGCGACTGGATCACTGCGTGGGCAACGTGCCCAAACTGCTGGAGGCGGTCGAGTACATCACGGGCTTCACGGGTTTCCACGAGTTCGCAGAGTTCACAGCGGAAGACGTGGGCACACTGGACTCGGGGCTCAACAGCATGGTGCTCGCCAGCAACAACGAGATGGTGCTATTGCCCGTGAATGAGCCGACGTTCGGCACGAAGCGCAAGAGTCAGATCCAGACTTACCTGGAGCAGAACGTCGGTGCCGGTCTGCAGCACATGGCACTCAAGACGGACGACATTTTCCACACGCTGGCGGAGATGCACAAGAGGAGCTTCGTGGGCGGCTTCGAGTTCATGCCACGACCCAACAAGGTCTACTACGAGCAGATGCCGGAGCGGATCGGAGACGCCTTGACGAAGGAGCAGTACGAGCAGATCGAGCAGCTGGGCTTGCTGGTGGACAAGGACGACCAGGGCATTCTACTGCAGATCTTCACCAAACCAGTGGGCGACCGCGCCACGGTCTTCTTCGAGATCATCGAGCGTGTGGGGTGCATGCAGGACATTGCTGGTCGACTAGAGCAGGCTGCAGGGTGCGGAGGGTTCGGCAAGGGCAACTTCTCGGCATTGTTCAAGTCGATCGAGGACTATGAGAAATCGCTCAATGTCTAGGCGGTGAATTGTGTTGAGACCGCGATACTTTTGCAGGTTCCCAGTCAACTGCAGTTGAGTATTGTGATGTAATTGAAACTCTTTACATGTATTACGACTTCATGTTCAAGAAAATAATGAATTGATTTTGAAAAGCAGGAATTCGCGATGGCTCCGATTCAGGACATGAAGAACGCTACAATTATCTGGCCTCGTTATTACAATCCCTCTGCGTCTTGTTGACTCTCCGAACGGCTTTCGGATGCTTGGCGCTTTCGCGGTTTGAACGGAATGGACCGAGTTCTTCTGCCTTCAGCTTCACGAATTAATCTCAGCGCGGTGGTAAGTTTGATCTCGTTGTTTCTACGCTTACCCTTACTTGACTTCAGTTTGAGCGTGTCGTAGCCCATGTGGAACATCTCGACGGCGTGAGCTTCATCTCGAATTTCAGATAATGGTTCGTTCATCTGCGCTTCGATAGCGTTCGTGATGTGCCTCATCATTACAGCCCAATCTGACAGAGTTGCCTTCTTCTTCGCTGTGTCCAAATCATTTGACGATATCGTTCTGTAGGGGGATATCCACGTCTGGCATCGCCAAACCACCACAATCGCCATGCCCCAAGTGAATCGATACTGGGAAATTCAAAGTCTTGAGGTAACTGATAAACTTTGCCACCCCACGAGAAACACGAGTGTAGTTGAGATGCTGTTGCTGCTATAGGTGGTTTAGAAACCTCGAACCCCGCCTCTCCTAACAGCGACTTGATCTGCTCACGTAGAACCTCCCGCGTAAGATTACTAGCTGCCACTGGTATTTCCTCTAGTGCCTTCTTCATTTGTTGCTCCAGCATTCCAGAGAGAGCGTCAATCGCGTGATGCCTTTTCTCAAGCTGCTTATAAAGCTCCACGTGCGGCGGGATTCCGGAGGGCTTCATCCATTTCGACTCTCCAACCTCCAGCTTGGTTCGTAGGTCATGAGAACTGTTGGATTGGCGAATATCAACGTCGATAGAAGTGCGTGATTCGTTGGCAAGTTGTTCAGGAAAAACTCAGCGTGTTCGACCAGCGATGCGAGACATAGTCGCAGAATATCCCTCAGATCCAATTCGTCATTCATCCCCGGAAACATGGCTGCAATGCACGAGTTGAGCGTGCTATCGGAACTGTCGCGAAAATGTGGCGGGAGGACTGCGAATTCGCATCATCCATGGGAAGACCAGCGAGTACACGCGCTAAAAACTGATCTCCGGTAGCGTCATAACGAAAGTTCATATCTTGAGCCCCACCAGGTAACGACCCAGACCGACAGCAGACACTAGCCAACGATGGTCCGACTGCACTCCCCCGCAGGCAAATATCATTACTCCTTCATTTATCGAGAGCCTTCCGTCAGTTTTAGCGATGTCATGTTGTTGGCGAAGGTTCTGCAGCGTCTTGCCAAATCTACTCTTTGGGTCCGATCCGAAGAATAATTGACCAGGTTGCATACGTGGGTTGCACGCCAAATAAACTCCCTAACGCCGTCACCCAACACATCGACGGACACACTGGATTTGCAAAGAGATGTCGAGGTTCGTGCAGTCCACTCTGTCCTTGGTTAGTCTTCGTTTTGTGCAACATCACCCCCACACTGTCATTCATTAACAGCAATTGCTGCGTCTGGAGAGTTTGGACATCCACTGACTTGCTCATGAGATTCCACTGAGAGAGTAGGAAGAAATATGAAAATCCTCTATCACTTTGTGTGAGCGTTGCACTGCACAGCTCTTTGTAAAGAGAAAACGTCAGTGGCACCGACTGGTTGGAATTTGATTGGGTTTGCTCTGCTTCGAGACGGTTCCTTCCTGAAAAGTGTTTAGTTTCTCCGTATTCCGTGGGCAGAGGGACCCCTTTCAGTCGATAGAAATCCTTCATGGCACTGCGATATCCTCTTAAAGTCCCCGATTTGGTCGTTTCTCTTTTGTATTCCACAAATTTCTCAAAGAACTTTGGCGTGAACTCTTCCAGATTGAGATCATCATTGGCGTCAAAGAATCTGGAGGTGTGAGGGTCTTTTAGAGCAACAACTTGTCGGATCCACTTCTTGATGACGTTGATGCTGCTGGTATATTGCTTCCTCGTTTCCTGGGAAATACTGTCGTCGTGTATTAATCTCGCGTTGGCCACTTTTTCAGTGGCGGCGTGTGCTTCTCCATCCGCCATGGTAAGTAAGTAGAGACGCCTTGTTCTGATTCTGACAGAAGGATTCGATCGTATTTTTCGCTGCCAATGTAGTTTACCAGAGATGCCAATAAAAGCGAGATAGAACTCCTACTTTTCAAAGGCATTATTTTCTTGAACGTGAAGTCGTAATAAAAAGTTTCAATTCCAATCACATACACAACTGCAGTTGACTGGGAACCTGCAAAAGTATCGCGGTCTCGACACAATTCACCGCCTAGACATTGAGTGATTTCTCATAGTCCTCGATCGACTTGAACAACGCCGAGAAGTTGCCCTTGCCGAACCCTCCGCACCCTGCAGCCTGCTCTAGTCGACCAGCAATGTCCTGCATGCACCCCACACGCTCGATGATCTCGAAGAAGACCGTGGCGCGGTCGCCCACTGGTTTGGTGAAGATCTGCAGTAGAATGCCCTGGTCGTCCTTGTCCACCAGCAAGCCCAGCTGCTCGATCTGCTCGTACTGCTCCTTCGTCAAGGCGTCTCCGATCCGCTCCGGCATCTGCTCGTAGTAGACCTTGTTGGGTCGTGGCATGAACTCGAAGCCGCCCACGAAGCTCCTCTTGTGCATCTCCGCCAGCGTGTGGAAAATGTCGTCCGTCTTGAGTGCCATGTGCTGCAGACCGGCACCGACGTTCTGCTCCAGGTAAGTCTGGATCTGACTCTTGCGCTTCGTGCCGAACGTCGGCTCATTCACGGGCAATAGCACCATCTCGTTGTTGCTGGCGAGCACCATGCTGTTGAGCCCCGAGTCCAGTGTGCCCACGTCTTCCGCTGTGAACTCTGCGAACTCGTGGAAACCCGTGAAGCCCGTGATGTACTCGACCGCCTCCAGCAGTTTGGGCACGTTGCCCACGCAGTGATCCAGTCGCTGGATGCCGATGCTCATGTCGGGGCCCACGCACTTCTCGTAGCCCGGCACGAACGGACCGTCGACGTCGCCACTCACCCAGCGTATCACCACGTCCCCGTACAACTTCACTTCCGAGACGACCGTCGTCTTGCCCGACGTCTTGTCTGTGAGTGTCTGCGGCTCCACCACCCCAACGCCACCGTTCTGCACTGACACCTACAGGAGCAAAAGGACACAAAGGCACCTTCGTTAGAGCTCGACGTATTGCACCAGTCCTGGACTCTTGTCAGCCAGCTGCAACGACACCCACCTCATAGGCCACTTTAGCGTCTCTAACGAGGATCCCCACTGCTCTCACCGCCAAACCGTGCTTCATCACAAACTTCTGAGCGAACTCCTACTCCATTCAACAACCAACAAAAGGCACCAACCACGTTAGTCAGTCAAATCCGTCTCTCTCCGCACTGCAATCGTCGTCTTCTCTACTGTCTGCAGCCTCTCCGTCTCGTACCGGATCGTAGCCAGGAATGGGACTCACGGCGTCCGGCGCCTTGACCGTCTCGAGTGCGTACGGAGCCGTGAAGACGAGTTTGACTTGTCCACTCTGGATGACGTAGCTGGCAGACACGTGATTGCCCGTGGACTGGTCCGACTTGGCGATTTGGCTCATGCCCAGACCCCACGAGAAGCGCCGAGACGCGTTGGTGGCGTCTGCGCAGAAGAACTCGATGTGGTGGAACTGGTGCACGTCGAAGCGGTCGGACTGCGGGTTCTGGCGCACAAAGTGCTGGCAGCCCACGAGTTGCGGCTTCTTGCTGGGGCTCGACGTGCCGGTGGCAGGAGGCATCGCAGTCTTGCAGCAGTTGGTTGAGAGGAGAGAGGGGGAGGAGTGACACCTGCAGAGCAGAATGGGGAATGCAGAGAGACCACCGGGAGTCGAGTCTTGTTGAAGTTAAAGGCGCTTGAAGCAGCGAGCGTCGAATCCGAGTGATTATTTCGAGGCCGCAAATCGGCTGTTCCATCCCCCTCTGCAGCCCCACAGCCTTCTCCTCGTCCAAGGTCTCTGCTATAAGCCTGTAGTCTGCATCTGCCACAAGAAGTACGTTGTCGTAGACCAGCACAAGTCTAAAGTTTGGGTTTCAAGAACGTTAAGGTTACCAATTGTCGCCTCGCTTACCTTGACGAGCGCCACCTCCACTTGATGAAGTTGATCACACCCTGTGAACGCGTTCACAGTCAGTCACGTGCATCGCTTCGTCCTCTGTGAGCAGCCACTCGTCGCGCGTTCGTAAACAACCTCCAGCTCTCGCTCTTCAGATGAAGACGAGGCCCGTGCGCTCGTACACGATGAAGCCCACGGTCGAGAGCAGCACGGCGACCCCCGCCGCGATCCACAGTTTGTCCTGCTTGGCCTGCCACTCGAGCGCCTTAAGTCGCTGCCGCACTTCGGCGATCTCGGCCTGCACGCCGCCGAACTCTTCGTGGGAGCTGTGCAGACTCAGCCGCCCGTCGTCCAGCACTTTGGTCACGGAGCTCACGCGCTCGATCTCCTGGGACATGACCTGCCGCGTGCGTTTGAGCGCCGCCGTGATGTCCACCGCCGAGCCCGAGGCGCTCGTCGTCTTGCCGTCCCGTCGGTCCTTGGGACTCTGCGGCAGGAGACTGCGGCGCTGCTGCTCGAGCCGCTCGAGCTTGGCGCGTTGGCGATAGGCCACCAGCGCCTTCCTGTTCTTGTTCACGAGACTCTGCAGCTGCGTCTCGTGCTTGTGGAGCTGCTGCGTCGCGTCCTGTGCGTCCTGAAGCTCCTCCTGAGCGTCGGCGAGCGCGCGTTGGTACGTGGCGATGGCGTCGCTCACTCGCTCCTCCAGCGCCTGCTCCTCGTCCGTGGAGAACGTGAGACGCTGCGTCTTGGAGTCGTCATCTCCGTGCACCGAGAGGTTGGCGGACACGTACCGGTGGATGCCCGCGAGCTCGTGCTCCGCGTGCTGCAGCGCCTCCATTCTGGTGGCTTAAATCGCTATCTGGTGCTGTGTAATTCGTATGTTTTATAAGATTGTGCATGCAAAGACGAGGAAAGGGGAGGCGTAAAGTTGAGCTAAGATGAAGGGTTGACGTTGCTAACATTTAGTTACTGATCTTGTGCTTCTTGTTGTACGCGGTCTCGAATGCCAGCCACTTCTTGTAGTTCGGATGCGTCGACATGTCGGCCACTCGGTTGAGGCCCAGCGTCGCCTTGAGTTGGTCGGGGGTTTTCCCAGTTGCCAGCCAGAATTGGTTCTGCAGCTTCGTAAAGAGAGACCCGAGGTTCTTGGAGCCGGGGAGTCCTTTGAACCAGAACGTGAGCTCGGGCATTCCAACCAGATGCCTTTCAACGGAGACGATGGCGTTGTTGGCGTTGAACTCCACTGCTTCAGCTCTCAGGAACCGATTATCGGTGACTTTGTTGTTGGTCTCAGATGTCGTAGTCAAAGCAGCGTCCGTGGTGGCGAGGAGGCTGGTGACAGCTATCAGAACAGCGTACACTAGACGCATGAAGGTTGGATGGGGGCGTCCGTGGTGAGAATCAAATCGTGAAGTGAAGCGTTGGTAGAATCATCCGCTGAAGTCGCTCTCACTCATTAAGCGTGAGCGACTGCGATCATGCTGAACACGTACGGTTGATCTCGACCAGTGTCTGCTGGGAGAATGCCCAGTCCAAGCTGCATCCTCTGCCAATCTCAAAGATCGTAGCAAGCCAGGTCTTCTCAAGAACACGAGCAGTGGGCTTTATCACGATGGTTTTGAGTGATGACTCTCATGCGTCGTGCTCCATGACATGATCCGCTTCAAACTTGAGAGCCAATAAAGCTGTCGCCCACCTCGGCACCATTCATGGAGCAAGTCGTCCTTGAATAGTAGTCGGCCTTCTTTCCATTCCAAGAGAGCTGTAGCTCGTCCCGCCGCCACGCTCCATCAAGGTCGGGAAGGTGCAAGCACGAGGACGACGAGGAAGGGGAAGACCAAAGTAGATAAGATGAAGTGCTGTTGCATCAAATCAACACTCGATGTTGCACGCCGACACTTGCCACCATCGAATCGCTTTCACTCTGGGGTCGTCAAGACGCCATATTTGTGGCTCGGTGGATTCCAAAGCTCGGCCATGTGCGATATCAGCTTTTACTCGTCGAAGTTGGTGGACGAAGAAACCAAAGTAGAACTCGGTGATTCCACAGGTGCTAAAATGCTTGGAGTGGGGTCATTGCAGTCAATTGACTCCATTCCTCGACTGTCGTGAGATACTTGTCTCCTACCACGAGATAACCAAGTCGGATGAGCTCATGGCTGCTCACAAGCAGGACCTGACGGTGTTGCAGGTTTTGCTGAGGAGTACCATCATCTTGCTGACCATCTTCAACTGGACTAATTGTCCTGAGCTTTCGTCTCAGGTTGGTGGACGTCCTTGAAAGTTCCACCTCGACTACGAACCGGAAGTGACGCGAGAGAACTGGTAGACGACAATCGTTTTCGCTTTTCATCCACCAGAGCAATAATGTAGGGAGGCAAACTTCCTAGACCGCCCACCTCGCTCACTCGCAAGGTGAGAGCTTTCTCTACGCCATGTAGACATCGATCGGCGCTGCGGTTGGTAATGGGAGATGACCGAGCGAAAAGCACTGGCAGCAAATTGAGACCGAGGATACACAACTTGACTGTGAAAACCAACGTCACTCGGCCGTCCATACGACACGCCAGGTCACTGGCGAAATAGTCGATCAATTGTAGTTGTTTCGCTTCTTCAGAAAGATTAATGTCTGAACGCGACCATCGATCCCGCTCAACCAGCCAGATTGGGCAAGTTCCATGCGAAAGAAGTGCAACAAGCACAACACGATAATAGAAGGAGCGAAAAGTGCATCAGACACACGGCGACGCAATACTTTAGCCACAAAATTCAACACGCCAAAGTAAATGAGCATAAAGTGTGCTAGTGCGGGGTAGATGACGAACCACGCGTTACAGCCAAAGCACTTTGTTGTCCCTCAAATTTGCAGCCTGCTGTCCAAAATGCCGTCAACGTCATCTCGAGTCTAGGTAATGAGGCTACTAGTAGCATTGAAAAACTTTTAGACCCAGAAACGCAACTGATGCCTCCTCCAAACCACTGGGTTTCGCCTCGATAAGCGCTCGTAGAGAACTTGAACCATCGCCCATCGCGACAAATCATTCCAGAGTAAATGTTTGACAGGAGTATTTCCCAATCGAAGACGCTGCGCAGGATGCGAAGTTCGTACGATTCGTAAATGAAAAAGACCGTATTCGGATGCGTTTGCAATGTACACGGAATTAAAGTGATGCGCTCGATTGCCAGTGCTGAGTTTGTCGTCCCAACCATCGAAGTACGCCCCCGCTTCACACTTATTCGGGTCCGAGCAATCAAGTTCTTCCCCAGTCCGCATATTACAGACTCGGTGTGTCATGTAATAAGGAGCTCCTTTAGCAGAACTTGTTACATCCAAATACCATCTTATTCCTTCGCGGTCTTCGTACCAACCATTTCTCCAGACCCCACCCGTCCGATTCAGCCAATTCATAGTTTTGTCGTGACGTACGGATTGATTGACAGCACGTAGACTTGCTACGGTTGAGAGTCCCGTGCCGGAGTAGGCGTCTTCAAGGCGAAAAATACAGGCGTCACCTCCTTTTGTCGGGATGGCATGGCGAGCATAAGGTCCATTATCCCAATACAGCATGATGAGAATGGGTAAAGTGTCTGTGAGTTTGTACAGATCCTTACTGTCCCAATCGTCAATAACATGAAGGTTGTCTCGAACAAGATCAGTATAGCCCAGCGCTAAACATGCCGCTACAATATTGTCGATAGTGCTGGCAATCAAGTCGCACGAAATCTCGTAATTCACTTGAGCCATTGGGTTAAGAGAATCAGAGATAGATACATCTTGACGCTTCTTGAGTCGATAGCCATGCACCGCAGTCCCCGTTGAGTCTTCAAGTACATGTATGGCGGATGTTCCCGGAGCAGCAAGCAAAGAACTTACCAGCTTCGGTTGGAAGGCTTTTCCTTCATCAACACAGGCAATTACTCGGTCGGGGTATGGTACATCGTTGGTGCCAATAATTTGCGAGGGTCCTAGGAGTGGATCCCGCCCAAAAACGAGGTGCTCGGTTGTCGTGTGTGTTTTTAATTGCGCCCAGTAGCTGCGAACACACGAGAGTAATGATGAAGACACAAGTTGCCGAATGGTACACACCAACCGCGACTTCAGTAAGACTGAACCTCGATTTGATCGTGGACGAGAGTACAGGGCCAGCGTCATCTGTGTTAATCGGTCGAACTTGAATTGCTTGCAACGGTCCTCTGGAAACTTTGCAAGGAGGTGCATCGATTCCACTGACTTTAGATTTCTGGAGAACTGTGACAGGAGTAATTGACGGCGTTCGACGAAGTGGTTGGAAGCAATGCATACCGATTGTTGGAGATGCAAGTCAAGTAGGAGCGAGCGTCTTCGTCACAAAGCTGAGGCTCTGATCCCCCCATAGGATGCTATAAAAAGTTGCAACAGGAACGTGAGATTGGTATGATGAAACATGCGAAGCAACAAGTTCATGGCACTAGCCAGTGGCAACACCCTTCCGTAGTAATCTTCAGTTCAAAAATCTGACAGCCCAATTTCAGAATTGAATGCTGCAGGCAGATATGTGGTGAGAATCAAATCGAATCATCCGTTGTAGTCGCTCTCACTCATCAAAAGTGATCAGCCGATCATACTATGAAAGGAGAACAGATAACCGGTACAGGTGATCAGGGCAATTGTCTGCTGCGTGTTCAACGCTGAATATCCCACTAACCGACATTCTTGCCATCCCCAGAGATCATCATGACAAGCCCAATTATGCGTAGCGGCCGTTATCGCAATTACTTGCTGGTGATGAATCACAGCTTGAAAACCACCGCCAACGCCGTCTTCACTCTCGCCACCTCCGCCTTCATCAAAACCATACTCGAGTTCCCTGAGCTGTCTTTTCATTCGCAAAAGTCCGTAGTAGCAAGGCCGCATGGATCGTCCTAGTGCTTGATCACCTGCAGCTTGCCCCCTCTTTGTGAAACCACGTTCACACCACACTATGTCTGCACTCTTGTTGTCCTTAAGCTTGGCGATCGTGTGCTTCGCTGTCGTTCTAAACGCCAACATATCCTTGAACGCATCACAGGCGTATGCACGTACTAGACAAATCTACTTGATCAGCCTCGAGTCCTTCATAGGAACTCAAGCTGCGTATATCTTCTGCATTGTTGTCTGTGACGGACTGGTTTGCGCCGCAGTGCTGGTAAAGCTCGTGTGCCAACTGGTCAAAACTGGCCTTGAAGTCCATGCCGTTTGCCATGAAGTGGAATAGTTCAGTGCGAGCGAGGGTGTAGCGGTTGTCCAGTCCAGGTTCGAGGTCGTTCAAAATGATCGGGAAAATCGGTCGACCTTTGTCTTCGGCGAAGGCCAACTGATCCCGCACTAACTCGTTGCCAATAAGTTGCTTTGATACCAGCACCATAAAGCACGAGCAGCGTAAGATAGATTCTTGTGCCACTTGAATGCGTGTGGAGAAATCTTGCCCTTCGATATTCTGATCGCTGTAAGAGGCAATGCGTGCTGCATCTAGACGCGAGGAAAGCTGACGTACAAATGCTGAGTGCTTGTCGCCATGCGAGATGAATACAAATCGGTGGTCTTGAGAGACAATTGGACTTGATACCGCAGTTTCTGAGAGCAAAGTGCCATTGAACGTGTGCAGCATTGTATTGTGATTGCTTCGCTCCCAGCCCACACGTGCATCGCCACGATCAACTCGATGAAGTTGAGCCACGTTCTTTTGTTTCGTAAAGTAGCGATGCTTCTCAACCTCGTCACGCACACCGTCAAGTAACAACTGGAACTGAGAGCGATATCTTCTTTCGTTGTAGTCATACTCAATCCGCCCTTCCTCGTTTCGCAGGTCCAAAATGGCTGGCTCAAACGGAATGATCTGCCGCGTATACAGATACACTTGCAGGTTTTCATCAACGGCGGCACCCTCAGTCGAGACGGCAAGGATAGGCGTTCCCACCTGCTTGGCCAGCGCCAGTTCCTTCAAACACCACTCTGACGACGCGTAGTCCTCTGTCAAAATACAAAGCACTACTAATGCATTTGTGATGCCGCGAGCGATCTCTTCACGCCATACAGCTCCACCACCGATACCACTCGGATCCATCAAGTCCAACCATGTCGTTATGTTAGCATCCTCGAGTGACTGGCGTAGCTTGCGCGCGAACTCCAAATGCGAGTGCGTATAGCTGATCATGACGTCACGATGGCCAGCGGCACGCTTCAGCTCGAATAAAAGCCTTGTGTTTGCTGTGCAGTCGAGAGGACGTAGTCCTTCGTTATTCATTCGCATCAGATCACCTCCATTCGCCAACACACCAAGTGCGGCCATCTTTTTCTCTTCACGAACAGCAACGTGCAGAGCAGTATCGCCAGTCGTTGGGCGCCGATAGCCGATGTCGCCTCCAGCAGCCGTCAGCTCGCTAAAAAGTTCTCGAGATGCATCCATCGCAGAGGCAGCACACACCAGAGGTGTCGCGGACATACTGTCAACTAGATTAGGATCTGCCCCTGCACGAAGTAACGCGCGCACAACCTCCAGCTTGTTGAGCTTTGCTGCCCAATGCAACGGCGAACGGCCTCGAACATCCTGGAAATTAGGGTCCGCACCAGATTTCAATAATATGTTTACGGCCTCCGTCGCGCCGCTGATAGCTGCCCAGTGCAGTGGCGTACGTCGGTAGAGACCCACGTAGCCCATTTCACCCAAACAGTCCACGTCCGTCCTGCGCGCGATAAATTTCCGTACGCCTATGACATTGTTTTGAGCCGCAGCTAGATGAAATGGTGTGAGCGCAACATCACTACCCCATTCTTCCAACTCCGAAGCGACGGCGAAATTGCCACGGATATACGCGAGTTGAAGTGGTGTCATGGTGTTCATGTATCCTGGATCAGGGATGACAAGCGGGTCCGCACCGTGCAGCAACAACTCTCGAGCGATTTCAGCATGTTCAGCCAGAAAAAGCGGTGGAATGCGGTTTGATCTGGATGACGCCTCAGCTAGAGTTCCTGGAGGCGCTCCTCTTTCCAGCAGCCATCGTACAGTCTCAAGCTGACCTGTAGCAACTGCACAGTGCAGCGGCGTTAGCAGCGTTGTGTGGAAGATTGAGCTCGCCGAGTCCTCATCGCTGCCTTTAGGTCGATTCACGAAAAGTTGGATGAAGTACAAGAAGAACCCACCCGTCGAAATCAACACTCGGTTCACCTTATCGAGCACCGCCAGGTCGAAATCGTACTCTCTAAGGAGTTCTAGAGCTCGAATATTGCCAAGCCCAGCAGCGATATGAACAGGGTTTTCACTTGATCTTGCGAAAAATTTCCACCTCATCATTGGGGCTGTGTAAACCTTCCGAGGGAATCCAATTTCATCACTCATAAGCCCTTTGCTCTTGGCGTAATTGAGGATATCACGCATTTCGTCAAGATCACCGCGACGAGTAGCGTAGTACAGTCGAGTTTTAACCACAGGAATTATCTTCTTTGTCGCGTCCAGCCTCTTGTCTGCTTCCAAGTCCACGTTCTTCCGGAAATCTCCGGTCTGCGCATTCTCTGTGAAGGCACCAAGCTGCATCTTAATATGCTCACGGTAGCGTGTGAAGTAATAGAGCACCGCGAAGAGTCCGAAACAACACACAGCAGCCCCCAGGAGGAATAGTTGCGTTGCAAAGCTTCCACAAGAGTTGGTGATACCAGATAACACGATAAAGGGGAAAGCGATCACGAAGCGTATCACAAAGAGCAGCAGAACTACAGCCAGCACTTCGCATACCTGGAATATAAAGCAGCGTCTGACCAACACCATGGTGCTCGCTCCGTCCCCCGAGTTTTCATAGCTGGGGTCTTCTGGATCCTTGCTGGTTTTGTTGACTGCGTTTGCTTCGGCCCGTTTGAACGGATCGAACACACGTAAGCCCGAACCTGGCAACGACAAAATGATTGCAGCTGGGAGCGCTTGATACATCGGCATCGAAAATGTCATAACAGTCTGGCAGTTCTCGTACTCGTCCGAGTCCTTATGTCGATTGAACCACGCCTTGACGAAAGTTTTGTAGTAAACAAGTCCAGCGAAGAGACCGACGACCGATAACATCCCAGAACGCACCAGGCGACGCGCGAAGAAGGAGTTGGCGAGGTATCGGATCATGAGCCAGTGCCGTGGTAGCTCGGCTAGTTTTCCATGAAGCGTTTCCACATTGACGAAATGATGTCGGCTAGTCTCCTGCCGTGGTGGTCGTATCTGCTGAGGATTCGGAGACTGTGCGAGCAGATACGTCGAGCGAAAAGGTACGTTGGAGCTGGCCGACCGGGTGTCGCCGTTCCAATCGATGTAGTTGATAGAGGTCGACTTGGAAAGGGGGCTTCCAACCATCGCGTCCTCGGGCGTTGAGAGTGAGCAAACAACCCCAAATGATCACGAGGCCGCACGCTCTACCGTTCAAATGGTGACGGGGATAGTCACAGTGTGATAGAGTGAGGTCACCGTAACAAGTCGACTTTATCACTATCACAAATGATGAGCTACCTGCTGGTTAGCCGTGATAAGCGGCACGCACCAGCTAGGTACAGTACAAACTGTCGCAGCGAGATTTTACCAGCTCTTCGGGTGGACGCTGCTCGTTGATCTGGCACTCGCACTTCTCTTCCAACAGGTAGCACACCCGGATCACGGTAGCCGCACAAAGTGAGAGCGCTGACACGGTCCAAGAGTATTGCTGTGGTCGAACGGCGTGTAGCGTACCAAATACATGCAGCAAGTTATTGCCGGGGAGCGCTGCATTGCAGTTTTTGGGCGGACCAGGTTGCCCTTCCACATCAAAACCTGGTACCGGTAGTTATCCGAGCGCTGGACCTTGATACTGGTCAATACACGGCAGTCGACTCACGATAGATAGCATTCCCTTCACCAGCAGAACGCACCCCAACAGGATCAACACCTGGAAGAACTTCACAGCACCATCTGGGGCAAGCGAACAAATGGCGTGTTAGAGAGTAGAGAGACGTTAGCCGCTCTTTCGCGATAGTGCTGCTCTGATGAAAGCGGAACCGGCATTCCGATTTCGAGGACATTGTTTAATTAAGGGAGCGAGCCATACAATGTGTTCGTCCCCATAATTTGCCTTCGTTTTGCGATTTTCAGCGTGCCCATAATGAAGAAGAGGCGCCAGCATAATCTCGTACAGCACGTATACGGCCGGGCAGAGTGTAGTTGGCCTCCGCCTCGGCGATTGTTGCCTCATTGATGTTCATCCTTGTGCCAAATGGGTCGAGCTGAACCCTTCCAGCATCCAGTCCTCGTCCTCCGTTAGTAGCTTCGTAGCCGAATGAATGATCTCTGCTGACCATCAATCGGTGAAGACGGAGCTACCACCCTTTCCTCGACCTCATCAGGCTCCTGCATTGCATTACCTTTCACCGCATCTAAGTCTTCTTGTTCTTCACATCAGTTCATCGTTGGCGATCGCCACAGCAACAGCCATTTGCTCCCCCTCCTTCTCCATAGCTGATATTGACGACCGCTCCAGCTTTGGCTCCTCCCTCACTCGCTTGATACTGTGCCCTCACATCTTCCAGTAACACGGTCCTCGTCCACGATTGCCGTGTTACTGTAAAACTGTATGGCGATACACGGCCGGAAAAGGCTCCCGAGCACGGGAGAAGCTGATTACTGTGCAGGAGATCGAGGGCGCCACGACTCCTTTGTCATCTGCGAACGACAGCACCGTCTACAGCAACAAAACACGAGAAACAATTGCCCACACGAACGTATCACTGCGAGATCAGCTAGAATCGCAATTTCTAGGGCTCTGAGAGGGCGTTCGGCCTCGCTATTGCGCAGAGAGGAAGGTGTGCGTCCTTGACAAGAAATCGCAGGGAGGGAACGGACCTTGATGGGCGTCTCGGCGGCGTATCTCGCCACGCGCTCGAGCAACTAGGACGTCGCTTGTTAAATGGAAACGCGTATATAAAGCGTATATCAGTTTTGATCGAGTGTATATCGTCTTGGAAGGGTATTCTGAAAGTAAGAAATGTAGCCATATCCGAAAACAGCTTATTTTCGGCAGCAAAAATCGAACGTCTGTCTTAATTTCGGACCCGCGCCCAGATACTCACTTAGTCAAACCAGGAGGGTCTCGTTCGTCCGCCCCCCCCCCCACGGCCGGCATGTTCCTCCAGCGCTACGTGCACGTGGTGCTGGACGCCGTGCTGGGCAGCTACGTCAAGAACATCGACCCTGCGGCGCTGCAGATCAGCGTCTGGAACGGCAAGATCGAGGTGGAGGCCGTGGAGCTGCAGCCCGACGCCTTCCCGCTCTCCAAGCAGATGCGTCTGGTCAAGGGGACGCTGCGGCAGTTGCGCATCGACCTCCCGTGGACCAATCTGGCCAATCAGCCCATCCGCGTGGACATCCAGGACGTGAGTTTGCTGCTGGAGGTGTGTGCGGACGACCGCGCGGCGTCGGACGCTTCGGACGAGCTGCGACGTGCGGCGAGGCAGAAGCTGCAGACGCTGCAGCGCAAACGCGCGGCCATTGACGCCGTGGAGAAGGCCACGGAGTTCAACGAGAAGAACAAGACGCAGACGGCGCCAGGTCAGAGCTGGACGCAGAGTTTCCTCTTCAAACTGCTGGTCAAAGTGCTGGACAACGTGCAGGTCCATGTGCAGCATCTCCATCTGCGGATGGAGGACGCCGTGTCGGACCCGAGACACCCGTACGCCGTGGGCATGACGCTGGAAGCCATTATTATCAAGTCGGCGGACGAGGGGTGGAACTACACGATGGTGGGCAGAGGCGCGCAGGCCGACAGCGCGTCCTTCATCCGGAAGAAGATGGACATTAACAAACTTGGCGTCTACTGGTCGCTGCCACTCGTGCCGGTGCCGCCGCCGGTGCTAAAAGATGCAGAAGCGTTTGCCAATTTGATGAGGAGCAACTTTATGATGGGGAAGGAGGCGAATGGGAAGGAGCCGTCCCCGTCGCCTCCGACGTCCGAGAGCATTGAGAAGGGGAAGACGACGTTCCTGCCGCTGTTCTGCCAGAACGACTATATTGTGCACCCGCTCACGGTCTCGATGAAGCTCACCGTGAACGATGGGAATGCAAAGCTGCCGATTGCGCACCATGAACTGAGTGAGAGGGTACTGTCGAGATTGGGCACGCCGTGGATGGTGGAGACGATTGACGCCATTGGTGACGAAGCGTGGAGCGAGTTCTTGGACATGATGCCCAAGTTGGCAGGTGAGCGTAAGTACACATTAGGTTTCGTGTTCTCGGAGGCGTGGTCGGTCGCCAGAGACCTCACCGAGGAGGAAGATGAAATCCCTTCGGTGGAGCAGTTCAAGGAGGCATTGTCGAGCTGCATGCAGTGGTCACTAGAAGAAGTGGACCGCGTGGAGCACTGCATTATCAAGTATCGTGAAGCAGTGGTCCACGTGATGGAAGAGAAATCCACCTACATTGACGCCCAAGCTACCATCGACCAGATCAGTACGTCTCTGCACCGCCAGCAATATTTGAGTGCGCTTTCGTTCATTTCCTTCTTAACGGTAAAGCGTCGCCAAGCTCGGTACCTTGTGCTTCGACCGAAGAGAACCAGCGTCAAAGACGATCCGATAGTGTGGTGGCGGTATGCGGTTAACGCCGTGCTGTTGGATGTTCGTGAGCGCTTGGCGCATGTGGATTGGGAAGCACTAGAAAAAAAGCGACAGCAGCGAAATCGATACAAAGAACTGTACCTTGTGCTGGCGCACAGTACCACATTCGCGGCGTCACTCGTTCCGGCAGATCCACGATTGCTGCCGAAAGAAATGGCACGCAGCGAATTCGATGAGTTGGAATTTGCCATGGATGTGCAGGAGCTGATAAAGCTTCGTCGCGCTGTACGTAAAGATATTGGCGATAAGGAAAAAGAGAAAGAGGTGCTGAGCAGGCTACAAAGCGATCTTAAGGGCGAAGGTGTGCCTCCATCACAAGGTTCTGAGATCCCAGCTAGTTCCCGCCTTTGGTCATATGCCTCGTGGCTTACTGGCGCTGGTGGGGCGGCGCAAGGTGGATCTGCTGGGCATGGCATGACATCACACAGAGGCGGCGAGGTGCGTGTTGAGGACGTGAAATGGAGTGATCAAGATACTAAAGACCTTTACGAGGCAATTGACTTTCATCCAGAGGAAGATGACAAGGAAAGTCGTGCGTCTGAAAGTGGTGATGTCGAAGATGCTACAGACCCCCAAAAGCGTTTGCTGCAAGAGCATCAACATATTTTGTACCGTTTCCAGCTTACTCTCGCTAAGTCGAGCTTCGGACTCAGTCTCGAAGATGTTCCGGCTGGTCTTACTCTTCACGAAGGAGCTGGTAAAGCAATTCCTTCCAAGCCGCAATCGTCATCGCACCTGATTGCTTCACTGGACGATGTGGAAATCCAGTTCTTGGTTCGACCTTCGTGCTTTGAGGTTGGCCTGCAGCTACGCGATGCGTTTTTCTGCCAGAGCTCTAGCTCTTCACTGAAAGACCGAATATTACACAGGAGACGGTCAGTTTGTTCTTCGGGAACAGACTTTTTCCTTCAGCGGATGGAGATGGACGAGGTATTGGAGTATCATCCAGTTGGGGTACGAAATCAAATGAGCAGCGTGCGACTTCGTCATTGCGAGAGGGAACTCCCCCTCATGCAACTTAGCATCGAGTCCGAGCGCCAGCCAAAAATTGACGTGGAATCGGATCCTAAGAGGGAGAGCAGCAAGAAGTCTTCAGCTGATGACGCATCCGCAGCCCATTTGCTCCGAGTTTCATTTGTGACGCAACCTATTAAGTGCAACGTCAACCTGATGTTCCTTCTCGATGTTGTCGCCGTATTTTCTCGTCCTGTAAACGTGGATCTATCGAGTCTTGAGCACAGTGCTTGGAAGCGAGCACAAAGTCTGCAGCGGTACAGTGCTGCTCAGCTTCGAGATGCATTAGCTCGTAGAACAAAGGTTGACATGCGCTTGGATGTAATCTCGCCTTTGATCAACATAATCCAATCCCCACCAGTTGGCACAGGAATTCCCAAAGGCGACGAGATTAGCCTGTTGGTCTTCCTTGGTCATTTGAAAGCTCAAACAAAGCACCCAAGTTACATTCTTGACGAAATCGAATCGACAAGTGATTCTGGTGAGCATGGGAAAGAATTTGCTGCGAGCCGGATGATTGCCCTCGGTTCACCGGATGAAAGTCTCTATGACGTCCTTGACATTAGTATCTCGGGCATTGAAGTGCAAATTATTGATGAAGGAGGCAACAGCGGCGCATTTAGGATGCGAGATCATTCGGCCATTAAGTCTTCCTGGCATTATCTGCTTGAAAAGACGTCGTTGACGTTTAGTTTTTATATGAGCGTCACGCCGGATGATCCCAGCATTCCACTCCTGAAATTGTTCGGCGGTGTTGACAGCGTCAGCCTGAACTTGTCGGCAACAACTTTTCGATCTCTAATGCAGTTACTTCATTCTTTTGGTGAAAATCTCTCAGCTCAGGCGCAGCGACGTATTGATAGAGATGCTGGCATATCTGTCGACGTGGCAAACCACACTTCAACGCGTATTGGTTTACTATCAACCGGCACTCCACGACGTAGTAAGCCGAAGCTTGTACGCAAGACATCATCCTACGTGAAGCCTGGAGCTGTTTCTTTATCTAATAGCGGTTCAAGCGGAAAACCCGCACACGGAACCGAAAACAGCCCGTATCTTGGTTTGGCAAGGAAGATTCAGCTCGAGAGGAAGAAGACATTCAGAGAGAAGGATATCGATGATCAGGACTTACTCAAGCTATGGAAAAGGGTGATTTGTCATCTTCAGTTCGGAGTGGGTGAGGTAACCCTCACATTACAAGTCCGAGACATGGAAAACGGTTCCGGGAAAATTGTTCGTGTTCGTGCAGTCGACATTAACACACGATTGAAAGTTAGGTCATATGACAGAAGACTTGAATTTGCCCTTGGCACGTTCTTGGTTGAAGATATTCTTCTCACTAAGTCGTCTCCCTCGTCAAGAGTGGAGGAAAAGAGACGGTTTCTCGTGAAATCGGGAAATCATGGAGTGGTGACAAATGTGCAAGGCGAGACAGAGGATGGTAGCACATCTGTAAAACCTCCACCGTCGTCGGAACAACTGATTCATGTGGCCATTACAAGTATTGCCTCGGACGCTGTGATGTTAAAAGACAAAAGTATGTGGACACATGCGCGCCATTCGCCGCTCTCTCCATCTTCCGACAAGAACTCTGTTTGGCAGGACCCACTGATCACCGCGCTTTCAGTTGATGCAAGTTTGCGGGTGTTGACAATCGATGTTTATCAAGATACGCTTGCAGAAGTGTTCATATTTTTCTTTAAGCACACTGGCGAAGAGGCTTCAAAAGGAAGCGCAGGGGACCACTCTCTACCCCCACCCCCGCCATCTTTGCGGAGTGCCAGCGAAGGAAGTACAGCAAGCCGAAAGAGAACTGGAGATATCGACGAACAATCTATCTTGTCTTCGGTGGACACGGAAGCGAATGAAGACACGTTTTCAAGGAAATTAGGCGTGTGGATGGCATCGTCGTTCCTCGACAACCTCCCAGTCGCCAGCCCAGAACAAGAAAAGGATCCCGAAGAAGAATCAACGAAGGGTGATAAAGAGGATGTCGAGGAAGAGCTTCCGGCATCAATGCAGCTACGTCTCCACGTTGAAGGATTGTCTTTATTTCTTCACTTGGATGACAAGCAGCGACCAGAAGGCATGCTGTCTGCATTTGCAAGTTTGACAGCGCAGCAGTTCTGTTGTTGTGTGCAACGGTTCCCGCGCTACATGAGTATGTTTGCTTACCTGACCTCGCTGAAAATCTGCGACGTCTCGTTATTGGACCAGCATCTAAGTGAGATTGTATCTCACGGGACCGCATTAACCGAGCAAAATGAAGATGAAATGTGGGTTCATCGTACTTCTGGGGAACGCGGCGAGGGGATTGCAGTTGGTCATGTTCCAACGCTCAACGAGATTCTGGAAATGCTAGATAAGGTCCCCGCGGTGTTTTCATGTGCTGCACAATTCTATGGTGCGGATTCCATCCAAGAAGCGTGGCATCCAGGCTACAGTAGCCGCTATTCTGTGCGACTAAAATCGCCTCGAATTCGTTTTCTTTACAGTTTCGTGGACGACATGCGCAACTACTGGATGAAGGGTGTGCTATTGGAAACGGTGTTGTCGATTCTATCGCGAGAGCAAGCTGACTTACTTTGGGAAGGCGATTTTCAGCTGGCGGATACCCAGGGCGGATCGGTGCAGGCGCAATTAAATGAAGACGAAGCAGAAGAAGGAGCACCACCTGGTGAATTTTTGGGCTCCGACGTGGTGTCAATGTTTCCGCTCGTCGATCTTCGTCTGGATGACACAGTTCTGGAGATGCCACCTCACCGCATGTCGTCTGAATCCCTGTTGCTTCGATTTGATAACTTCAGGGCATCAAACGAAGGCGTTGCCAATAGCTTTTTGGGCATGGAGAATCGTATTGTGGCGAAAGTACTTTTGAATTCATCACTAAAACAGCTGCAACTGGACATGAAAGCGCTTCGGATTGTGTCGGTAATTCTTGTAGACCGCGATGATTTGGATAAGCGGCTTGGTGGAGGAGGATTTATCACGCAAAGCCTACTGGGCTTGACAAATTATTCGATAGCAGTCGATTTTCGATCGCATGCGGATCTGAAGTTGAGCGTGAGTTACAGTCCCGTCCGCTTGGTGTGCAATCAAGAGCAATACGCATTTGTGCTTCGAGTACCATTCCAGAACTACCGCGAGCGGAGTCGCTATCATTTTTCACCCGCAACGGATACGTCCGGAAAAGCGGTCACTCGGATTACGTCGCGCCGATTTTCACTAGCGCGCAGCCTTGACGGAGCTTCCACCTCAAGCAGAATTTTCGAGGATGAAGCTAGCAATGGGGCCAGTGTGTCAGAGGCGCCAGAAGTTGCCGAAGAACGTCATATTATGCTGGGTCTGCATGTCCCTGAGATAACGATGGAAATTTTACAGGGGCAGCATGGTTACCACCCTTCAAGCAGCGGCGACTTAGGCATGGCTGAGCAGGGTACAACGAACGATGGCTCGATATGTGTGCTTGCTCTCTCTGTATTGTCCGGTAGGGCAGAGTACAACTTGGCTAACGGCAGGTTGACCGCAGACATTGATCTAGAAGGCGTCCATATCCGAGATTCGCGTGTGAACTTCAAGATGTCGTCCTCTTATCGAGACGTCGTCGTTTTTGAACGATGCAAGGAGGGTTTACCGAAAGCCATTAAAATCCAGTTTGGCCGTGAAAGCTTTGAGGTGGATGTAGCAACAATGGGGTTTGACGCAGCCTTCAGTTCCCACGGGCATGGTTTGCGAACGCCAAGGACGCAATTTAGAAGCGTATCTTCAAGGGCCATTGTTGGATTGTTTGGGTCCGAGCTTTCACTGAGAAGAACCGACTCTGAAATATCTGCCTATTCACCGATGTCTTCAACTGTGACAAGTCATGGTGGTTCACGTTCTGATAAAGGAGAGGACAGACCAAATCCAACCATGGGAACAGAAGGGAGAATGGACTTGGCTATTGATGTTGCTGGGTTCAAAGTGATCCCGTCAAACATTCACTATGATGTACTCCAGTTTTTGACGATGCCATCGGGTTGGAGTGCAGAGGATGAAATTTCTGTAAGTAGTCGGGGAGAGGCGAAGGGCACCGAAAGCGGTTGGGCTGACGATGGGGCTGCACAAGAAGACACAGTGGTGCCTCCTACTTACCGCCGAATTAGTCTGGAGCTGAATCTTGGACCGTCCGCATTGTTACTTGTGGAAGATCCCCACAAGCTGAAGTCTCGAGCGCTTATGCTTTCTTGGGAGTCGTCTGTTATTCTCAACTATCTTCGTCAAACAAATGAAGATGAATGTCCTGCCGTCGAAGACAAAGTTAAGGAGTCTCCTGCGCATAGCCACAACCAGCTGCAGTTTTGTATCGCACTGGAGAACATCCATGCTACGTCAAGGTTATCCGAGGAGAGCGTTTGGGCGACAGAGCAGGCTACAGCTGCATCTGCCGATTGCTTGAGGCCTATTGATATGGAAACGGTCTTACAGATGGATCTGCGCTCTCACTTTCTCCGTTTCCGAACAACGTTTGACAGGGTAATGGAGCTACGGTTCGGGTATTTGGACTTCTGCACAATGCTGGCAGCGTTAGAACACATTTTGCGTCGACCAACTATTGCAACGCCACCGACAACCCAGGCAGGTCAGAAACGCCGCTCGATGTCGGGGTCCTCTATCTCGTCTCTTTCAGGTGGTGCTACAGACAGCGACACTTCATCTTGGACAGATCGCCGGCGGCCACCTTCTCCGCGTTCAGGCCTTGCACTATCCTCCTCGAAAAAAACTGAACACCAACGTACCGCTGCCCTATATGGAAAGTCGCTCATTTACCTGGTCTCAGCAAGCTTCCGTGGACGGCTTGAGACGCGACCAGTGGTTGGATTTTACAATTCAACATGGCGCAAACGATACCTTGTGTTGCCGTATACAGCGCAGCAGAGGCAGCTTGTGCAAAGTGTCGCCTTCCGGATTCTGCCCGCGACGGGGAGTCGACGGGAAGTTGGCGATGAGATTTATTATGGCGATCGGATCATATTGGAAGCAGTCGTTGATAATGACAGTACTGATGATGAAAGCACCACCAAGGACAAATCGTCCATTAATGAAGACGTATTGAGTACGCCAACCGCCGCCGGAAAGACGGCACCACAGTCAACTGTAATCCGGAAGTATGATCAGCTTGGTGCCATTGGATATCTTGGCCCGGAAGGCTCAGCGGGGTCATTTGAGACGACAATCTGGAAGCACGGAAGTACGATGTTTAACTCAGACAAAAGTGTGATTTACGATCGAGAGCTCATCGTATTTGAGGAGCTCACCATATATCGTTCGTTCAATAAGGGCAAGAGATATGGGGCAGCTAATGCTGCTGGCCAACAAATGGATTTTAACTCAGCGCGATCAGGACCTCAAGCTGAAGGAGCACATACAGTTGATACAACAGGGGCACGAGGAGGAGGCTATCTGATGTTTAACGGTGTTGGCGATGCACCGATTCCGTTTGCCTTGTCAATAGTGTCAGCCAAGTCTAAATCTAGGCCTAGATCTTCCCAATACGACGATAAAAGCCGCACCAAAGTTGAGGAGAGCGCCGATACTGCCGATGCTGCTGCAGCTGATGGTGGTGATGACGACGACGAACACACAGCCCCACGCAGAAGACGGAAGAAAAAGCGAAAATCACTTTTTGCGTATGCCTCGTTCCTCGAGAACCTCAAAATATTGGAGTTTACGCTGCCAGGAGTGAACGCAACCGTTGTAAACGACTTTCACAACATGCTACTGCCGCTGCTTCACTTCCGCGTGGCCACGCTCCATGCAGACATTCGAGGAAGACTGGAAGACAAATTTACAGCGTTGGCAAGTTTGAGGTTTGGAATTCAAGCTTATAACTCTCAACTAGCTGTATGGGAGCCCGTGCTAGAAGACTTTGAAGTGAATATGGCGTACCACGGAAGGGGTGGCGTACTATGCGACTATTGCTTGTCAGAGCGGCAGTCCGTTTCTCCGACGGGTGCGGCGTTGCGGTGCGATGGGATGCCTTTGTGCCTCTTCCGTTCTTCACGAACAGAAGTGTTTACTGGCGCGTCTGCGCATTCGTGGGAGTCTAAGAACTTCATCTACCGTGAACTATTGGAGCAGCCTGATGTACAGGACGGCGCGAAACTCGCGAACAGCTTCATGATCGTGGTGAAAGACGACTTCAACATCAACGTTTCGCGCAATGTGATTAATGTGCTGGTACACTTCTTTGCTTTGGTGACGAAAGTGACCGCGGCCGACGAGGCCTTATCGTCGCGCCTTGGCCCGTTCATTTATGTGGACAACCAGTCAGGAATTCCATTTGTCGTTGCTACGCACCCGTCATCCTCATCTGGCACAGCTCCCACCACAGGGGGAACGCCGTCCTCGTCTCGAAGACCTACGGGATCAATTGAAATGCCGACTGAGGTCCCAGGTGTAGACACCAACGACGACATTTTGAAGGCAGGGAAAGCAATGTTTAACAGCAATGCTTGGAGTCGCCGTCGTCTCTCGACGATGCTAAATGACATCTCATCGTCCGATACAAAGTGGATCCGAGTCGAAAGCGGCGAGCGCATCGCAACTGAAATCGTTGCGCATGAGGCGCCTGCGGGATGCGTGACGTCCCCACTGCGTCGCCTGCTTTGGCTGAAGCCTCAGTCTCATTCACAGAGAAAAACGACCTCCAAAGCGATTCCTGTACCTATTGGCTATTCAAACCGCAGTTATCTTCATTTGGAGAGTAGCGGCAAGCAGCGAGATTCGTGGCACGGAGAAAGCATTATTTGCGAGACCGTCGCCGAGCAAGGCACTCTTGTTCTACGGCTTCGAGGAAAAGTACAGCTGACAAACTTTTTTAGCGTTCCGATTCAAGTGATATACAACGATCTCCGGGAGGAAACTATCGAGCCCGGTGGCAAAATGGCGCACTACATTCCGATCCAATATCTCGAGTCGGGTTCCATTGCATTCCGTCCATTGCTCTCAAACGGAAAGGTGCAGCGCTCCGAGGCGCTTGCAATTGCAGCGCTTTTGCGATCAAATGATACTAAACTGCGTGGTCGTTCAAACCGTCGTCAGAATGTTGGTTCCTTGGAGCTACGAAAAGCATTGACGTTTTATTGGGATGTCCACCCAAACACAACTGGTGAAGGACTTGATGGCACAGATTTTACGTTTGGTGTGTCATTACCGCCGTTCCAAGTCATCCTGACGGCGCTACGCAAATCTGAGCGCCACGAAACAACGATCACGTTGCGCCCGCCTATTGTTTTAGAGAACCTCGTGCCTTATGAGCTCTCTTACCGAACCGTGTGCATGAAAGCGGAGGCTGAGGTTGTATGGGTGGCGAAAAATGCAGCTTCCTTTTCAGGTGCATGCGGTAAAGTTGCGTCGGGCAGTTCTGCTTGCGTGGCCGAACTGGATATCCTAGAACGAGATTTGGACAATGGTGAGATCGTGCAAACTCCGACGGTGGTTGGTTTGAGCCTTGCACTGCCGCAGATCCAGTTAAGTAGATTCTCACGTTGGTCTAGAGATGCGTTCATCTTCGGCTGCCAGTCCTTTTGTGAGCGAATTGAACTGAACATGCGTGACGACAGCGAATTCGAGGCGCCTACTCCTGCGAACAAGCTGACAATTTGTGTTGAGATTACGCAGCTAGAAAAGCTTCGGTCGCGTGCTCTCAATACGCTCTGCCCGGTGGTGTGCCGAGTCTTCACGGAATACTGGTTGATCGACCGAACCTCTCTGTCGCTCGCATTCTATACAGCAGATGACTACCTTATTCCGTCCAACCACCCGGGTCGTCTTTATGACGATAAGGTTACTCCTGATGATGAGTCGTCCGCCGTATCATTATCTGTGTTTTCATGCGAGAGCAAACAAGTTGTGTCAAAAATGAAGATTGGTATTAAGGGTGGCAAAGGTGAACGTGAGGTGCAATCCGAGCCGTTTGATATCAGCGCAGTGGGAGTACGTGGTCAAATTCTTGTGCCTACCAATCGCTCTCGTGATACTAGATCGCTGCTATCAACGATAGCAGAATTCGGAGCTCCTTCGGATGGACTTAAGTCAACGTTCAAGCAATATGAGTTCGGCGTGATGATCGAACAAGGCCCTGAGAAATTTTCGCGATCGCGCGTTGTCACTTTAGTCCCCCGCTATTATTTCATCAACACTTCAAACAGATTTGAAATCCACATTCGCCAAGAACGCTCGACTGATGGTAATGCAGTGGTCGTAATTCGGCCGAAGGAGACGAAGATCTTCCATTGGAGTGATTCACGCCTGCCGGCACGAGTTCAGATTTGCTTTGTGCTGCCTGACAAGCGTCACGAAGCACGCGATACTGTCTCGTATGCCAATTCGTCACAGTGGAGCGCACCATTCGAGCTGTCTTCTGTTGGCAACTTTGTACTGCGAGTGAAATCGAAGGTCCGACCGGCGCCGCCATGCCTCCCTGAATGTTTCGAAGGAAGTGTTTCACAGCGCGAAGCAATCGACGAAGATGAAGAATCCGGCATGTTTTTCGATGATGAGGACGAGTACAGTGATGCAGAACGAATGCTCGCGGAAGGAATCCAGTTGAATGTGGCAGTGGAGCTGCACGACCCATCATTTTTGGTCTACCTGGAGGAAGGCAATCAGCCAACTCACTTTTCTCCTCCATCTTCGTATGATTACGAAGAAGATGACAGAGAGCACACACTGACAGTGAAGCACAAGGAAAACGAAGGTTTTGTACCTTTCAAAATCAAAAATGAATGCAGCAATTTGGCGCTAATTGTGTGGCAGAAGACGCTGGTGAAAGACGAAAAGGGAAACATTACTATTGGCTTCGAAGGCGGAGAACCGGTCCTTCCTTTCCATACTATCGACTACGTGCCGTTCCGCTTCTCGGCCTTCCCGACGGTCTTCGTACAGGTCCAAAAGGTAGTTGGGCTAGGCATTGGAGCATTGAGAAAAGAACACCCTCTTCATGGGCATCGAACAGGCAAGACGAGTTCGAAGTCGAGAGCAGACAGAGACGATAATGATACTCCTGTTACGGCCCTCTCTAAAGCGGCAACTGTGGGTCAAGCACAAGTCGTTGCAAGCTTTGAGGTGCAGCTGAAGAAACTTCAACGGCTGCCGACAATTGATGTATCTGAGGGTGTGGTGAAGAAGCGATTGTGGGCTGAAGTGCTACTTGATGAAACAACGAAGACGTTGCTGGTGACAGATATGCTGCCCGGATTTTCTGGGGAGCACAAACGGCGGCGAAGGGCAACTCTTCTTCGGAGTTGGAAACGGTACAATACGTCAATTGTGTTTATTTCGCACGTACTGTCGGCACATACTGCCCAGTTGACGGAAGGACCTGATGAAGACAATGTACAAGAGGCACCCACAAAGAAAAAGCGCGTCCGATTCGCGGCAGATGTAACAGAGGTAAAAAGAAAGCAAGACACTGTTGAAGCGAAGAGTTTGGGAGCACCCCAACAGAGTGGCGAAGCTGATGCGACTACGCAGGTAGTAGAAGAGGACAAAGAGGTGGAAGCGTTGGCACTCAGTGTTCGACTTGTGGACGCCACAAACCTAGAAGATGCCTTTCTACAAGCTGGACGTAGTGACCTGACATCCTGTCAACCGTTCATTACATTCTCGTTGAAGACAGAAAATGAAGAGGCCCGGACAAAGCTAGCCCCACAGTCCACAACAATGTTTCCTCGCTGGCTGCCCGCAATAAATTCCCGAGCAGTGCTGAGTGCGTTGATGCTGAATGACGAAGGCGAAAGCAAAGATGAAAGCAATAGCCATAGTGACGAAGGCGAAAGCAAGGATGAAAGCAGTAGCCGTGAATTTGGATCGAATGCTGAAATTATTGTGGAGATACGAGAGGCAGACAAGATTCTTTTCGGATCGTCCGTTATCGCGACAGCTCGTGTTCCTTTGCAGGAGTATTGTGCGGCAGCTATGATTTCTACGAGAGGTGAGACTAATTTCGAACCGCAGGTAGTGGAATTCTTGGCGCCTGTGCGTGTGGCCCGAAAGGATGGAGGTTGGTCGCACCCAACAGAGAATGAAGCTCGGATTCGCTTTCAAATGTGTTGCCGGCGAACACTTACGACTCGGTTTGCTGCTGCGGCAGCAAGCGGAGAGGGTATCGAGTCTCTCGAGACGGTAAAGGGGCTTGTGGATATGTTATCAGCTTACCAGTTGAAGAAAGAGTTGGATGTACTCGTAAGCTCCAAGTCGCAGTTGAAACGTTTGCTTGAGCGCGAAGCCGTAGATACCTCAACCAGTGGCACCAATATTCCAGCAGCGTTGCGCACAGTACCAGAAGCTTCGTCAACAGAAGACAAAAAGGATTCCAACCTCTCTCAATTTGTCGCTTGCTCTACCGATGTAGACGAAGAAAGCTTAGGAACTCGAAGCAGAAGTACTAATTCCGTTCGCGGGTCCGCTGTTTCGGTAACTACGGATGAGTCTACAAGTGATGGCACGTACGAAGAGATGGGCGATGAAAAACGGTTGACTGCTGTCCTTATCGGGGTATCGAACCTCCAAATTCCAACTGAGGTCATTCGGAGTAATTTCAAACATACTCACGGAACAACAGAGCACCTAGAGCCGAAGGTGTACTGCACCATCACATACCAAGAGTCAACGCGCTCAGCTCTGTCAGCGGTTGCAAAATCTGCAGCTGCTTCATCAGCACCTACAGATCAGCACAAGAATGACGAATCTGGATCGTCGGGACCTACCGGTAGGTCATCGATTGCAGGATCGCCAGGTGTTAATGCTCATCTACAGCAAGTGCGCACTCACGAGTTCCCGCGAGGTCAAATGCTGGGACTCGATCTTGTTTATCGGAATGGCCGGGTGCTTGTCCAGGGTGTGGTGTGTGATGGCCCGTGCGGGACTCTAGTCTACGAAGGGAAAATTCGAATTGGTGATACGGTGGTTGCTGCCAACAATAAGTCAATCGTGAATCTCCATCGTGACGCGTCTTTCGCTGTGATCGAAAAAGCTATGCACTGGGGAGAGGGTGTAGGCACACCGACTCAAGCACAAGCATCAGGAGCAACATTCACATTGTCATTTCTGTATCAGCCTACCACACCAGAACGCATGACATTTAGTGATACGTCCAGACCTCCGTGTGCACAGACATCAGATGAAGACACAGGTGTCCGAAAGTACGATGCTGAATGGAATCGGCGTGTGGAGTTTGTTGAAACAGCCAACACAAAACCTGTCGCAAGCTCTGGCGACGCTCAAGTGCTGGTGCGTGTGTACTTGCGTAACGAGACGTCGGATCATGGTCTATCCGCTTCCCAGGAGTCAAGTATTGTGCCGTTCCTTTATTTTTTCGGTGACGACGCGATGATGGATCATCTTGATCACAGCAAGCAAGACTCTCGCTTTGATGTACTTTTAGCTGAATGTTGGGTTCCCTTACCACCGTCGACGTTATCTAGCGGCTCCAATCCAATGTCGATGGATGGAAATCCGATGGTGGAGCCATCTGCGCTCACATTTAATGAGCGAATCTGTGCGCTGTATTCCCCGCAGCAGCGCTCGCACCAACACTCGGCACTAGAGATGATTGGGCAGCTGCGTTTGGCACTGAAGTGGGATTTTATCAACCCGTTGCGTGCAGCTCACCAGCGTGGAGACCTAAGTCTTCATTTCCAACTTGAGGTTGCTCGTATTTGCATCTCAGTCGTGGACGATGGTGCGTGGAGCTCTGCAGCATCGGCGGCGGGGCCGCAACAACCACAAGAGGTACTGTGTATTTCTCTCTCTGATCAAAACGCGTCTTCGGGTATACAGTTGAGCTACGGACAGGTTTCTGATGGAAAGCACGTGATCAACGCACGCGTTGGCCACTTTCAGATCGACAACCAACTTCTGGACACGAACTATCCAGTGCTACTCCGTCCAATGCGTTTATTAGACGCGCAAATGCAAGAAGAGGGGTACACGATGGCGGGTGCTAAAGCAGGGAAAAATGATGCTGGCGGGCAACCAGAGAGCCCGATGCTGTTACCGACGCTGCAGCTGATGGCAGTCTTTAGCCGCCAGCCTAATGTGATTCAGTTCGACTACATTTTCGGCCAACTCCAAGAACTAGAAATCAAGCTGGAAGATGCAACACTTGTAGCATTGGCTCATGTGTTTTCCGGTGTGGAATGGTCGCATGCCACATCTAGTTCACGTGCCAGCAAGCAAAAGAAGCCCTCTGGCGACGAGTTTGGCTCTAACTTGGCCTTAAAGCTACTGGAGATCGAGTGGTCCACGCCCACATTGCTGTCAACTGCAGCAGGAGGTCGTCTGGGCAGTACCAGAAGTGGTGGTGGAGCAAACATGAAGGTTCTTTTGCGATGGCTCCTGCTTTGCCCTGTGAAGGTAAACGTGACATTTACAAGTACAGCAGATCGGTCGCTGTTGCTCTCACTGGTAAGTGTATTATTTAGTCGTAGTGTTGGCATGCTTTGTTGTCTTCTAACGCGCTGACTTTTGTTTTGTAGCTTTCTCCGGACATGTCATCTGTTCTCACTACACTCATCAGCGCTGCAGCAGCACTAGTATCAAACTTGGACCAGGCACCCATCCGAGTACCAGAATTTTATGTCGAAAATTTGTTGGAGACGACTCACACTCTGGCATTTTACGCGATGCAGCACTATCTACATCATGGCCTGCGCAGTTGGTACAGTATCATGGGCTCTGTGGATTTCTTGGGTAACCCCATCGGCCTCGTGAGCACACTGGGCACCGGTGTGAAGGACTTCTTCTACACTCCAGCTCAGATGCTATTGGAAGATGAGAACGGTTTGCGGATTGACAACTTACGCACCGGCATGACCAAGGGCTCCAAAAGTTTGCTGCGCAATACGGCGGTGGGCATCTTCCATACTACGGGTAAAATCACAGAAACGCTTGGCAAGGGTATCGCGCTGCTGGCAATGGATGAACAGTACAACGTACAGAGGCAACGTGCATCCACGCGGCAGATTAAGAAGATCAACGACTTGGGAGACGCTATAGCAGAAGGCAGCAAAGGACTTGTTGGGGGTGTCTGGGATGGCATTAAGGGTGTGGTAGCGGCACCAGTGCGTGGAGCTGAACAAGACGGCGCAGGCGGCTTCGTTGTGGGTATCGGAAAGGGTGTTGCAGGTTTAATCGTGAAGCCTACTGCTGGTTTCTTGGACTTGCTCACCAGTTTATCAAGAGGGGCGAAAACGAGTGCCGAATCGCTGGATGGTACCGACCGAAGCGCATTTGACACAGTCACACGTTTCCGATTACCACGGCGTATATGGTACGTGCTTACAGTAGATAAATTGGTATTTGCTATGTATTGCGTGGCTCGAACTCTCATCGCTGGTTCATTTCATATAATTATGCAGCTCGGACGGAGTCCTTGTATCTTACTCGGAGCGAGAATCTCGAGGCTATGCGGTCCTTCTACTCACATCACTGGATGCCACGGACGAGTACGTGTGAACTGTGGTGATGGTATCTTGCTTGTTTGCTTACTGCTAACCGACTCGATTTCCGTGCTTGATACAGCTATGTGTATCACGTAGACTACGGTATCGAACCCCACCGCGGATTGCTGTTGCTGACAGACAAGCGTTTAATCTGTTTGAGCGGTAAAACAGGACAGAAGTTGTGGGAGGTTGCGCTTGATTCGACACTGGAGGTCGTAGTGGAAGGCACGGCGCTGAAAATTGGGCAGTCAACATCTCCCTCTCGGTCCTACAATATCGAGTGCGACAACGAGGTGGCAGCCACGAATTTCCGTGTAGCAGTAGACTCAGCACGCGTCGATGTTTCAGCGACGCGCTACCTGCTTTTAAACCTGGAGAAGAGTCAAGAGGAATCTCGGATCGCTGGTGGGGGACGTTTCGGTAGTGGAGCTGCTGGCTTGGTGAATAATGACGAAGACCGCACAGACCTCCATGTTCTCATGGAAAATGTTCAGGATACGACGGTCTCCGGGCTCTCAAACGATGATCTGCGCTCGCAGCCTCTTCGTTCTGTGCGCGTCGAGGTTTGCCACCTGCAGAACAAGGATGCCCACGCAAATGTCCCGAACCGTACGATCGACAAGTTGCTGTCGTTCAGCGTTTTTCAGGTTCAAGTGTACGGCGGGCCATACCAGTGGACTGTCTTCCGACGGTTTAGTGAGTTCCGAGAGCTGTGCGCAAAGCTGGAGGCTGCAGGCTACGTTTTGGACGGACTTCCACCACTGCCGCCGCGAACTTTTCTACCGAGCACGCGAGCACCAGTGGCGAAGCATCGGCAGGAAGCGCTGAACATGTTCCTGCAAGCGGCGATCATGCACTCGGTAATTAGCCGGAGTGCAGCGATGCTCGACTTCCTCACGCGTGAAGCTCGGGAAGTGCGCGTGAGTCTTCCACCATTGTCGCCTACTGGGGAAAGAGAAGCGTCTCAACGAGCAGGGGACTCGCCATGAAGCAGTTTTGCAACAAAGTGTAAGTAAGATGTGGCGTCTGTGAAGTTTTGGCATGTATGAAGAAGAGTGAATAATAACTTGCGTGCACAATCAAAGATCGACAAAAATTAGTCTGCGATAGTGAGGTCTGACGTTGTGCAGGGGGGGGGCTTAAAAGTTGAACTAAACTTGCTTTGAACAATTGGCGGGCCCATTCCCGCCAAAAATCGTTCCCGCCAAAAATTTGAAACCGCGGACTTTGCCCGCACTTACCACCTCAAGAGCGGTGGTGATGGCCTTCTATTTTGTTTAATTGAGGATATTTCCTTTTTTATAGAAGCCAACGGATAAAGCGAGGGGCCAACGTGTCTTGATCTTGAATACTTGGGGTTACGAACCCGTTTGTACTGCAGTGTGTGCGTCGTGAAAGCTCTAGGAGTAGGTCCTCCCGCCGTGGGTACATGTATTGCATTGATGAATTGCCTTTACACGATCCAACTCGACCGTCGCGTAAATTTACATTGGTGCTACCTTTTTGCTGAAATTGTGCTGAAAGTATTCCCTCAAAACCAGCGAAGACACACGTTTTTCAGCTGACGGTGCATCAGAAAGCTACCGATGGAGCGTAAATAGCAATTCACCTTGAAATACACAGCCACGAAGGAAAAACATGTTCTTGAGTCGAACCGTTCGCGTAAGATTCGAAGAGAACGCCCACGACGCCACCAAATCTTGTCATTTGTGACCTGGCCGCCCGACACATTTCCCCGTATATGTGCCTGAAGCTCAGTATCGCAGGCCTATTCACGCCCTTAGCCAGGGTCCCCGCACTCATTGATGGAAAGCTGCAAAAGAAGGTCAAGATGCTACCCATCGAGCATCGAGGTGATTAGCGGAGTCTATTTCTTGGTTCCGACGGAGAGATGATCCGGATTTCGAGTCCAATAGTCTTTAGTCCAAAATCTAGTTTCAAAAATTTCTATGCGGAGTTGGAAGGGGTCTCCAGTGCCTTCGCTTGCATCTGAAGCACTCGCTCGTAGTCGGTGCAGAGGTGATCGAGTAGCATGCGGTTCGAGAGCACAACACGTCCAAACTCATCCGTTGCAACCTCCACGAACTCAATGACGTCCGGCACTTTATGGTCGTTCTTGAATTTCTCGGCGGCGCTCGAGATTTTTGGTGACGGTCCAGGGGCTATCACGCGGTTCAGATAAAGTATACGTCCAGGGGGGAACAATGGGTCGTGGCGCAACATGTTGTCCTCTTCCCACTGTCGTTGCTCCTTTTTGAGATCCTCCCATTGCTGCTCTGCCTCTTGGTTCGACTCGCCTTCGATCCTCTCTGATGGATTGGCATCAGCAAACACTTTGTCATTGTGCTCATTCTGGCCTTGTGTGGACTTTTCATCAAATCGTTGGCTTTCCAAAGCGTTGCCAGTCTTGAGTCCCACAACAAATGGCAGGTTCCTTGAAATCGTATCGGCAACTTCGTCTAGTTCGTTCTGCACAATGGAGCTCAGAGCTTCCGTTTCTTCCTTTATTGTGTCCACGTAGTCTTTCACGTTCGATGTCACAGCTGTAGAGACCTTGGACCTGTCAAAAGGGTAAAACAAAAGTCAACTCGGAGTGATAAACGGAAAATGGGTAGAGAGAGCACGCACACTTGCTCACTAATGCGCTCCTTCAGTGATGCGCGCGTCTTGTCAATGATATCGTCGATTCGAGAGCGAAAGAGCTGCAACTGGGTCGATTCAGCCATTGTGTCTGTACACAAAAGTGAGAACCTGCTCATATCCCAACAAGCATGCTCTAAATACTCACCAGAATCACTGTCGGTTTTGAGTAGCATCCTCGTTGTTGCAGTCGTCTTTTGAAGTATCTCCCTCAGCTCTACCAGCACTCGCTCTAGCTCTTCAGGCTTGTTCACTGTTGCTGACAACCGCTCTAGAGCGACAACGCTTTCATCCATGCGCTTCCACCAGAAAGAGTCACCTATTGTATCAATGGGATGCACACCTGTTAGCAATCCAATGCTGCCATGAAACACGAGTAGCGGGATCAATCCATTACCTTTTTTGACGTCCTCAAGCTTTAATAGGTTTTTGATGAAAGCAATATGTTCCAGCGACAGCTTATCAGTCTTGAAGGCGGCGAAGGCAGCATCCAGTTTATCTGCTATCAACGTATCAACATCACTCGCAAACTCCTTGATGTTCGTTGACGCAAGCTGCTCGAAATAAAAACTCGTCAGTCAGCAACGTCGCTGTGAGAAATCTGCGCAATCTAAACTTCTCGTACCTTTTTGACCTCGTCCAGCTTGGCAGTAGCTTCTTGTGTGCGCTGCTTCAGTTGCAGTCCATCAATCTTCCTCAACGCCGTCTGCAACTCCTCCAGCTTGGCTCGTTGCTGTTTCTCCACTGCCAGTTTCTGCTTGCGAATTTCCTCCGCCACCATGTGCCGCAACGCAGTACGCCAGTCAAAGCGTCTGATCTCGTCCTGCAGCTTCAGCAGCGAGTGTTGGTGCAGTCGTGGCACACAATCGTAGCCATTCACCACGGACGTGACCAAGTCGTAGCTTCCAGTGGCCAAATCCCTCGTCACACACGCGGGCGTGCCAAACGCATAGCAGTGGATGGTCGGGAATTCTTCCTGCAACTGCATGGCACTCAGAGCTGCAACCGCCGCCCCCAAACTGTGTCCTGTAGCCACCACCCTGTAGTCCGGGTACTTGCTCGATAGCTCCTGCAGATCGTTCTTCAGATGACGTACGAGCCACGTCGCCGCATGCACCATGCCTCGATGGCCCTGTCCGTCCTGGAACGGCTCGTTGTGCAGACACAGGTCCGTGCAGAAATCCAGCAGCGACGCGGTGCCTCTCACCACGAGCACCAGCTCCTTGTGTTCATGGTCGGCCAGAATGACGCACTTGGGGGACACAACCCCTCCCGGATGCGCTCGTACCACGCACTCTCGGTCCACGCCAGCCTCTTCACAGAAGCCCGCGACCGACGACGCGTACACGGCGTCACACACTCGCACGTAGCGTAACAATCTGCCCAACAGGTCCTAGAATCCCACAAAAACCACCGTCAGAAGCTCAATTTTCCTCCTTTTCCATCGGATTCTCACGTACGTGGTCCACTACGAGCGGCTTCTTGTGCGCCTCGTCGTGCAGCCCGGCTGCGCGCTGCTGCGTCTTGTACTGGGCCAGCACGGACAGCCCCACGAGCCAATCGGCGGCGCTCCAGCTGCGCAGCGCCGGCGCCTGACGCAGCAGCCCCAGACTCTCCGACAGAACTTTGAGCGCCGGCAGCATCTCCACCGACAGCTCCTTGGCCGTCTCGCGCAGGCGTCGGCCCAGCAGCTCGTCCAGGTCCAGCGCCTGCGCCTTGCGGCCGTCCGAGACCCAACGCCGCCCGCGCGCCAGCCGCTGCAGCACTTGCCTCTGACGCCGCATTTTGGATTATGACTGCCAGCTTGAAGCGTGATTACACCAGACGGCGCGGATTGGCGGAAAAGCCGCCTTTTCATCCAATGCGCACGCGACAGGAGCCAAAGAAGGAAAAGTGTCAAGAAGGCGAAGGTAGGGCGCCCTACGACGAGGTAGAACTCCCCTCCCGTCCTCGATTCCGCAATGGGCGAGCGCTCTACCAAGAAGTTCAAAGTCGTCCTATTGGGCGAAGGTAAGCAATCACTCCACTACCCCTTATCGCTCTTCCCCCCTGACGTTGTGTCGCCGTCGCCCTCTCTCCCCAAACAGGCCGCGTGGGCAAGACGTCCATCCTGCTGCGCTACATCAAGGGCGAGTACGACGAGCGCCAAGTGTCGACACTGCAGGCCTCGTACCTGGACAAGCGCCTGCTCGTGGACAACCGGCGCGTCGCGCTGTCGCTCTGGGACACGGCCGGCCAGGAGCGCTTCCACGCGCTGGGGCCCATCTACTACCGCGACGCGGACGGCGCGCTGCTGGTTTACGACATCACAGACGCCGAGTCGTTCCGCAAAGTGCGCACTTGGGTGCGCGAGTTGCGCCGCATCGTGGGGGACGACATCTCCATCTGCATCGCCGGCAACAAGAGCGACCTGCACCGCAACCGGAAGGTGCCCGAGGACGAGGCGCGGCGCTACGCCGAGTCGGTGGGCGCCGCGCACTTCGACACGTCGGCCAAGCTCAACCGCGGACTGGAGGACGTGTTCGTGGAGCTCACGCGGCGCATGCTGGGCCGCGCGTCGTCCAAGAAGAAGAAGACGGGCAGCGCGCTGATTGCGGACGATGACGAGGACGACGAGCCGCTGGCCAAAGCCCCCGTGAAGAAACAGCAGAAGCAGGTGCAGACGCCGCCACAGGCGACAGAGGAAGCCCCGCGGAGTCGCGCCGGGGGAAGGGGCCAACCCATTCAGATCGTGGAGGACGACGACGCGTTTAACCCCGCGGCGTCCAGAAGTAGCGGCTTGAGAGTGAGAGGAGCCACCCACGTGGACACGGGGAAAGCCAAGAGCGGCTGCTGCTGAGTTTTTTTTTGCAGGAAGGAACAAGGAGGGACAAGAATGGATGCATATTTGCTTTTGTTTACGTGGTTGCTTGGTGTAGGTGGGGTCGGGAGGAGGTTACACGCGATCCATGGGTCTCACGTCGTTTGTGTGTTTTGGAGCTAGTGTTTTGGACTCGGACAGGGGAGGAGAGGCAGCAGGTTGCGACTTGGGAGGGGGTTGTAATATGCAGCATATAGCGCTGCAGTTCAGGTCGATACAGCAGGTTGCGTCGTCTCCAGGTGCGAGCAGGAGGACGGACAGGGAGCTAAAGCCCAACGCGACGCAAATGGCGCTGAGCAAGAGGACGAGGCTCAAGATGATGTCAGTGTAGAAGAAGATGACACTGTACGCGAACTCGTCCGCTGCGACGACTTCCAGCATGCAGGAAACGTCCCACGAGCACCAAATCAAGAAGAAGAGCTGGAAAATGACAGAGAAGCAGAACGCTGGGCCCGACATGAAGCTGTCGCCGTAGGTGATGAAAAGCAGACACGATACACAGACCACCGCTGCTGAAGACACTGCTCCAGCAACCAGGGGTGAAATGAGATGCCGGCTTGGGATCAGTCTCTTGTCAACATTGTCTTTCACCGGTACCCCGACAGCAGAACACCCAGGCAAGTATGGCACCACAGTGGAAAAGTCTGACGTGCTGTTCCCAGCTACACTCAGCCCAACGACGATGACGATTTGCGCCCTACTGAAGAGCAACAGTAATATGACGTTCACACAGTGCCTGGTGCGCTGTACGTTGAGTCCTCCGATGAGCACGACCGCCAATACAGCAGAGACAGCCAGCAGCACCGAACCATTCTCGGCAAAGCTTGATACGATTTGGTCGTGTACGGGCTGGTAGCAGGTGGCGAGACTAACGACAAGAAAGACTCCAAGACGTTGCAAGCCCAATACGAGGAGCATTTCCCTCCGAACGACAGCTTGAGGGCCTAGTGGAAGTGAGGTGGCAGCAATCTGCAGCTCGTCTGAGACGTGTTCCTTGTTCCAGTGCTCGATGCGTCGTACAACGTAGTGGGGGCGAACTGCAGACGAAATTGGTGTAACAGGAGCTGCAATCACTCGTAGTGAATGGATTTCGTCGATACTGTTGGTCAAATCAAGCAGCACAAAGTCGAAGTCGTGGTCGTTGCTGAGTGGTGATCGGCTGCGGTACAGACCTCGGCATCTCGATTTTCTGGTGATAACTTGGTATATCAGGATACGGGCGATTACCACGTGAAATCGCCGTCAAGCTGGTTGAAGCGGGGCTTTACTAATCGAGAAGTGATGCGGAAGAAAGTTGTGCAAGTTAGGGATGCCTCTAAGTGGTCCTGAGGAAAGGCTCAATCGAGCATGGTAATTAGAGCTCGACTAACGCTGAAGAATTCGTTGGTAAGGTTTTGCTCTTTCGAAGAAGACTCCATACTGCCTTCCACTGGGCAGAACTCACCACTTCTAGCTCTTATCGAAAGTTGCGTCTTGCAGTAGTCGCCACAGCGTTCGGAAAAGCTTTCTCTCGATCGAAGGCAACCCAGTGGTCTACTACGATAAAGTCGAGCTTAGAATCCCCATGGTCAAGGACAATGTCCATAAGCACCTTACTATAAAGAACAACTAAACTTATGGAATCGCACTACAAATAGCGCATTGGATACAAGTACGGACACGCACTATCAAGAGCTTGAATATACCTTGCCAGTACTCAAGAGAAACGAGAAGCAAGTTGGGCAAGCACGAAACAGAAGAATCATTATTACTAGTCAAAAGCACGGAAGCGAAATGGACACTGACCGAGGCCCCACTCGGTCGTTTAGATGCATCTTCTAGGCGGATTACAGGGCAAGCACGGCGGTCATGAGGCCGACTGCTACGGACGCAGCAGTGAAGGTCAGAGTTGAAGCATCACTAGAGCCACTCGATCCAGCAGCCGAGCCGGAAGCGGTGGTGCTGTTCGCAGCGCTACCCAGGTCGGTCGTGGTCTCATTTTCCGACAGCGTGGTGTAGGCCTTCTCGAGCGTCGGGTACACGAAGCCACTGCCGCTGGTTGCACAGCCCTCGCCCGCCTCGCACTCAGTACACAGCTGGGAGTAACCAATACGCTTGCATCCGTTGCCAGATCCGCAGGCCTCCACAGTCTCGTAGCACGGCGGGTTCGAAGCAGCAAGTTCCTCGGGAGTGGGCAGAGCACGGAACGCCTTGATCAGAGAATCCTCGATCTGGCTGGAGCCGGAGGTCAAAGTCTCCTCGTACTTGGCAACCACCGCCTCAGCACGCGCAGCGTTGGCGGTTGAGTTGAGGGGGTCCTCCCAGAAGGCGAGGCCCTCCGTCATTTCTCCGGAGTCGGCGTCCGCAGCAAACTCCGTGTTGTTCAAGTCGGCCATGCACCACTCGGTGAAGTTGGCGTAGGTGGAGCCCGTATCCGGGTTCTCGATGGCGGTGATCCCCACAACGTCGTCGATGGTCACCCATCCGAGGATGTTGTAGGCAAAGGTGCAGTCCACACCGTCGGGGCCCTGGCCGTAGCTGCACAGACCCTTGCGGGTCGTGTTGCGGCATTCGTCGGACTTGTCACCCCAGCCTTCTAGAGGGCAAGTGCCCGGGAAGGAGAACCAGTAGTTGTCAGGGTACGGCGCACGCACATCGTCGTCCTTGATGCCGGCACCGACGAACGGACCAACGTTGGGCTGCTCATCGTCACCGTTGAACTGCAGGCAACCGGCAGGGAAGTCGTCATCGCCCGAGAGCGGGGTGCAGCGACCGCCATCCATGGGCAGCATGGGGCCGTACTCGGGAGTCTTGCCCCAGGAATCCTGGAACTGCGCGAGGGTCTCGTTTGTCTGGACGATGATCACCTCGTAGAAGACGATGTTGGCCATGCTAGACTTGCGCTCGCATCGCTCCTCCTCTGCACGAACGTTTACGTTGATACCTTCAGCTTGCACATACATGAGAGCACCCTCCACCGACGCCGTGTTCACGGTGTCCATGCCACTCAAGTAGCCAGCCTCTAGGTCGCCATCACCGAAGCTGGAAACGAAGACGCCGTCCACAAGCATCGGAGCGTCCCTCTGCACACGGGCGTGCACCGCGCGCACCGCCGGCATGTGGTACGAGTCCGACGGGTACTCAGTCGTCTTGAGACCGGCAAAGACATCGTCACCTGACGTTGTGGTGGTCGAGGTGCTTGTTTCAGTGGCCGACGACGACGCAGTTGCAGCCGACGACGCTGTGCTCGTGGTCGTGGTGGTGCTTGGAGCAACGGTGCCGGCAGCAGAAGCAGTTGTGGAGGTTGCACTGGCCGTCGTCGCGGCAGACCCCGCGGTGCTGGAAGTTGCAGCGGAGACCGTGGACGCAATTCCAGCGGCGGCGAAGAGGATGGCGCTGATCTTCATCGTTGACTCGAAGCGAGCGAGTGCTGGAGAAGTGGGGACTGGAGGCTTGCCTCGAGTAGGGTGAGATGGAGAATGAGGTCGAGCAGCGAGCGCGCGGGCGTCGGGAGGGAGACAGACAACGCCGGCATGGCGAGAGTGGCTCCAGACGTCGTGGTCAGCGACTTTCCTCTGCGTCCAGAAGCACGTGGCGAGGCTTTCGGGTGAGAGAGAGCAGCGGCGCAACCAGACGTCTTTGCGGTAACAGGCCGCAAGTACTGCCGCGAGTCCCACGTAACGCTAATACAGGCGCAGATGGTCGACCAGAACTACTGATCCTCGCTGCTCTGCTACACTAAGCGTCCGCTGCAATCAACAAACGCCCACGCTATACCAACGCACCTTCATCAACTCCTCTAGACCAACGAATCTGCTATGCAAAGACGGCCACGACATTCGTGAAATCAGCCGAACCCCAGCAAGCAAACGGACTTTGAAATCGCTCGGACAGCAAGTTGAAGTGCGCGAGTAACGAGCGTCCTTTCCTAGCACCGAAGACCCATGTTCGAGCCGAGCTTCAGTTGATTGCAAGTTCGGTGCTGTAGTTAACCCAGCGCAGTCGTTTCTAATGGTCCGCAAGAGGCTGACTAGTTCCTGCTCTGAATCGATCCGAATGGAAGGCGACGACTAATGCTAGCGGTCGTCCCCACGCGGGCAAACTACACTCACGACGCTTTCATCATCTAGGAATTTATTGGACTAGTTGTGGTCGGCACCTTGAATTTATTGGACTTGTTGCGCTAGTTGCGATCTCTGCTAGCAACGTCTGCGTCATTAGAAGAAACCCAAACTTGTTGCAGCGCTTTCCGCAGGAAAGTGCATATGATGACTCACCTGCGGGCTTGCACCTGCTGATCTGACCTGGACAGCTTCAACAACTGCTCGACCACTTGAACGCACTCACGAGATCGATTACTCGAGCGCCTGATCGTATACAAAGCGGAGCTCCCAGTCATCCGTGACCAGCACCTGCGGCTTGCGCAGCACGAGACGGTCGCTGGCAGCATCGTACTGGAAGTCCACGGCACGCTCGCCACCGACAAGCACCTGCTTCGGAAGGTTGGCCTCGGACTGGAAACCATACACCTCAATACGCTCCACCCACATGAGCGACGTGTAGCGCTTGCCCTGCTTGGTTGCGGCTGTCGCTGTCGATCGCAGTCCATCCTTGGTCTGCTCGAATGAAACGAGCGTGCCCTTGCCCTCCAGCTCTGCAGCGAGCGAGCGCTCGTCGTCGACGTAGAGCTCACCGCGAGCCGACAAGTGCTCATCCAGCGCCACCACCAGCGTGAGCGGATCGTCACGCATGAGCTCCGAGCTGCGGCGAACTCGCTGCTTGCGAGGCAAGATAGTTCCGCCACGCTGGAACACCGGAATCGCGTCCAACGGAGCAGGAACGTTTTCGTGCGTCTTACCACCAGAGAAACGCTTGTATCCGGCAGTAATCTGGTACCACACCGTCTTGCTGTCCGTGCTGTCGGACGGCAGGAACACGTGCGTGGCCTCAACGCCCTCCTCGACAATCGGTTTCACTAGCAGAACGTCACCAAGCAGATATTGGTCCTCCTCGGCAAAGCTCTGAGGCTCCTGGGTGAAGTGCGCCCAAAGCGGACGCATGACTGGCATACCGCGCGCGTTGCACGCATGGAAAAGCGTGTAAATGTATGGCAACAGTGAGTAACGCTCACGGATCGCAGCACGGATTCGAGACGTCGTTGGTTCGCCAAATACCCAAGGTTCGCGGCGCGCGGAGTCGTGATGAGCATGGCCACGGAAGAACGGCTGGTACGCTGCGGCTTGGTTCCAACGCATAAGCAACTCGGTCGACGGGTTACCGAAGAACCCGCCCACATCAGCGCCAACGAAGGTAAGACCTGCAACCGACATGGACAGCAGCATTTTGGTAGCATAACGCAGGTGGCCCCACTCAGCTGTGTTGTCACCCGTCCAGATCGCACCGTAGCGCTGCGAACCGGCTGAGAATGCACGCGAGAGCACAAATGGACGCTGCATTTCCGGAGTGAGGACCAGCTCCTCGGCAAACGCTGAAAGCGGCTCTGGCGGAGGCTGCTGGCGAACAAGTTGTCCCTCCATCGTTGACCGCTGGAAGAGGATTCCGTACATGTTGTGCCACTCGCGGTGCTCAACACCCGTAATACTCATGCACCCCTTACGCATGGTCACTTCGGGGCCGTTGAAAACTGACGGCTCGTTCATGTCGTTCCACGTGTACAAGTGTTTGGTACTGCCCTGGTAGTTCTCGAAGCGGAACTGATGGCGCCACCACGCACGCGCCTTGGGCGACGTGAAGTCGATGTACGATGATTCACCCGGCCAGCACCAACCCTTGAAGTCGTTGCCCTGTTCATCCTTAATAAACAGTCCGAGCTCCTCCGCCTCCGTGTGAATGTAGTAAGGCTGCTTATCCTTGGACTGGCTCACCTTGATGTGCGGGTCAACAATTGTCACCATCTTACGGCCAGTATGAGCCACAGCTTCTTGCATTTCTGTGGGCGTAGGGAAGGCGTGCTCATCCCACGTGAAGTAGCGCTTACCATCGGTGTGCTCGATGTCCAGCCACAGCACGTCATACGGGATCAAGTGCTCATCGAAGCCAGCATCCACGCGGGCCACATCAGCCTCGTTCTTGTAGTTCCACCTACACTGGTGGTAGCCCAACGCGAAGAGCGGCGGGAGCTGCGCGCGACCAGTTAACAATGTGTACTGCGAGAAGAGATCCGCGCTCCTAGGTCCCGCCAGTAAGAACAGATCAAAGACGCCCGACTCGCTCAGCCAGTGGCTCGACTTGCTGTGCGTGTCGTCGTTGGTCCAAATGTCCACGAACGTCTCGCTGGGGTTGTTCCAGAACATGCCCACCGTGTTGTGCTTGTTGGGCGCCACGAGCACGGGGATCGCACCATACAGAGCCATAGGGTTGTCCAGCTCGTACTCGAACACATCCAGGTTGTACAACCGGTACGGGTCGGTCACCACCTTTCTCTTTCCCTCGCCTTCCTCATCCACTTCAATCGTGTCCTTCAGCGCAAAGTCCGTCGCATGTTCGGGGATACCGTACAACGTGCGCGGTGCCCCAGCAGAGCCGTAAAAAGACACATCCAGTCCAATGGAGCTCGGGCCGAACTTCTTTTTGTCCGTGTGTCCTCCGAACGACTCCTCCCATCCTTCCACCTTGCCGTCCGCTCCCACCGTCGCTGTAGTGGTGGCCGAGTGCTCCTCCTTCTTCTGCACCGTGCCGTCGTCGTAAATGGCGAGGCCGTCCTCTCCGTAGTCCACAATGGTCTTTCCTTCATGGGCGTCCACGGCCGCTTGATCCGCGGCTGCTCCAGCCTGCGCTTCTGCGTCCGCGCGGTCCTGGCGGATCTCATAGTGGAACAGTCCGTCGTCGTTCGTGGCCACCACCTTCTCTCCGTCCAGATACAGGTCCACGCCGAACGCGCCGGCCACCTTCAAGGCCGCCACGATCTGCGGCGTCTCGGGGCCCGCGGGGGCGAACAGCAGCACCTGATTCTCGTCCAATGGGGTTTTGAGACCCGCCTCGGCCGCCGTGAGTTGACGCAGCGGCCGCGTCTCGTGCGCGCCGGCCATCAACACCTCGTCGCTCTCCCAGCGCGTCTTGGGGTCCTTCGGGTCCTCGAACTTCTCTTTCAGCCGCACGCGCAGCGCCGGGAGCCGTGCCGCGTCTTCACTAAGTACGAAGGCCAATGATCCATCCAGCCCGACTGCGCCGCGCTGCGCCGCGTCCTCCACGAAGAAGCGCACGACGTCGGCGTCCGACCGGATACTGTCGCGCTGCACCTGGAACTTGCCGGGCTGCGGCTCGCGCGCCACGTTGCGGAACTTGCTGCAGAACTGCGTCTTGTCGCACGTGCGGAACTTGCTGCGGTCCACGGCGCGCGCGCCGCCCAGGGCCAGCGCCGCCGCCGCGCACAGCAGCAGCAGCCGCCTCGGTCGCCACGTCATTTTGGCTCGGATCGGTTGCGCTCCACGCGGCGAAAAGGCAAATGAGGCGGCGGGGCACAAAATGTGTGGCGTACATGGAATACATGACTGGGAGCATGTATACTGGACTGACGTTTACTATGCAACACAAACGCGTCAAAATGATGGCGAAAAGGCAACTACGCCACTCAAAATTAATGACGCAGTGATGGAGATCGCGGTGGCCGCCAACTCGCCGCTAGGACAGTATCTCGCAGGTACGTGCATGCTGCATGGCGCGCGTTGGTAATTTATACTCACCGGTAGTGTGCACGCAGAACTGGACGCCGAGAACGACGGCGCGTCGGCCGCGCAGCTGCTAACGGACACTCGAACACCGCGTACGAAGCGTCCGACACGTCAAAAGCCAAAGAGTTCCAGACGCTGGAGCTTCGGACAATTGATTGCGTTGCTGCGTGGGCGTCTGGAGCTGGTGGCAGTGCGGCGACTCATTCCGCAGCTTTGTGACTTCCACCCGACGATCTGGTGAGCAGAAAGCAGTTGAAGTGAAGCTGGAGGCGAGGGGAGTGACGGACGGAGCTTGTTGTGTGGACAGGGAGGAGCTGCAGCAGGAAATAGGTCGCACAGATGCAGAGGTGCTGAAAAGGCTCCAGGATGATACTCGAGGGAGACTGTGGAAGCGACGTGCTTTGCTGCTGGAACTGTTGAGTGGAGTGGAGGTTGCTGCAGATGAGGTCCGTGGATCCGTGGTGGTGTTTGGTGGTGTTGTGGTGCTGCTTGTTGTGGTGGCTGCTGCAGATCTAGGAGGTGGTTATATGTTTCCATTGCAAGCGGTGGGGTGGGTCGTCACACTCGCTTCGGTTATTCTGCTGGGTCTGGAGTGGAGTATGCGACTGCTTCTTGCTTGGTATGCGCGCCGTTCCAGTCTTCTTGTGGTCTCATTGAAGAGTTTTGTGGATGTTTTGGAGAAATTTAATCGTGTGTACGGCGAAAATTTGACGCTGGTGAAGCGCGTGGAGCTGGCGAGTCGAGGATATCGTCTGGGGGCTGGTCTGCTTCCGCCGATCGGTCGGTTGGAGGGAACCAATGCAGAAACGGAGGCAGTTGACGGCAGTGAAGAGCACGTGACGGGGATCACCGCCAAACAACAATTGCGGTGTCTTTCATTGCGGCGAAGGCTTCGGCAATTGGGCGATCAGTTGCAACAACAAGCTTCCACCTTGACGCGAGGCCGTGACGAAAAACAAACTGGTTTGGGGTTTCACGATACCACTCAAGTAAGCACTATAGACGAGCAGGCCCCGTCGTTGCTGCTCACGGCGCTTATGAAACAGCGAAATCGAGCAGTACTGCTACTGGATAGTGCAGTGCACACAGTGCTTGTGCGAAGCATGGTTAGTGCTTGTTCATCTCGCGACAATTATACCGGGAATCTGTTTCGTTTGTTGCGATCACAACGCCTTGGTATTGAAGAGCTGGTTGAAGCATTGGGCAGATGGACAAGTGAACTCGAGGCATGGAACACTGCAAGCAACCCTAAATCACTTCCTTCATCCTCCTCTGGGGTTAAATCGTTGGAGCGACAGCAGTCCGCGCAGCAGGTGGTGTCTTTCGATGGAGACCACGCTCACTTGAAAAACATAGCTACGCATCTCCAGGAACTTCGATCCACGAGCGAGACGCTGAATGCACTGGTGATTGCTGCTCAACATGAGCTTTTTCCAGCAGAATCGGCGGCAGGACGATTGGCAAGCTCTCATGAAGCGATGACATCGATGGTTCAACAACTTCAAGATGCATGGAGCAGTTACGACGATGCAGTGCGCGCAATAGCAGTTGGAGAAAACAGTTCCGGACACTCCGAACCGGGTGAAGTGAAGGAAATCAACGAGCATGAGTTAAATCTCCGTTCGCATAGCCTGCCTTCAGCTTCAGTTCCCGTTGCTGAAGACCCCACTTACACTTTTGTGTTTACCGGTACGAGCACTGGCGATGAGGGTTTCGACTTGAAAGCGCTACTGGCTCAACAAACTGCAGACTCGGCATCCTCAGCAGCTACACCACATTTCGTCCGTGAGCTACGAGACGTACTGGCACATCGGCAAGCCCACGCCCAACCAGCTCTTACAAAACAAGTCGACCATGATCCTCCAGTGTCTTTACCATCTCCAATAGCAGAGAACGGAGCCCCACCACCGCCTCCAGACGATGCCATATTCGCACTACCCCGTGCACCACCACGCGCGCCAGCGCGTCGCACGCCTGGAAGTTCTTCAGCTTCTTCACGAGGCCTGCATGAACTTTCGGGTGCTGTAGCGAACGCCTTCAATGAGGAGCTGCAGACCTTGCTTCAGCGTGCTCAGCCATTGCAGCAGCAAGACGTTATCGAAAGTGTGGGTGGCAATGATGGGGAAGTAGTCGCTCCGGAGTTCAAGTAAAAGCAACTAAGGCAAATGCAGAGAACACAATCAACTTTTTGTGAATACGTACGGGCAGAAACCTCGAGGAGCCCTTCACCGCAGCTCAGCTTCGAGAGCTTGTCCTCGGCACGTTACGCTGCTTTAGCGGCAGGAAATGGGTGCCTTTGAGGACGTTTCTGCCGGCGTCAAGCTCCGTTTCATCGCTTTTCTGCCCTACTTAGTAAATAGCTATCAAGCGTGTCACGGTCCCAGATCCCCGACACACTTGCAACGTCCAGATTCCAGTCAAAAAACCTCTTTGCAGCGGTGGTGTGGGCGTCAGACATGCCTTTTCATGATCTACTTCGTCACAGCGGCTGCAGCGTTTGAGAACTCGCTGACCTTCCAGTTCATCATCCCGGCATGGAAAGCCACGTGCATGTTTGAAGTCATTGCTGCAGACGAGTTTGCGCACGGAGTCATCTACATTTATACAGACGTCTTGCTGAATTTCCTTTTTTCTCGCACAATGTCCGGCGTCGCGTTCGGGGATACACGTGTCTGCAAGACCTTTGGTCACAAGTGGCAGGGAAACGTTGCCGCTTCGACATTCGTTTCCAGTGTTGCTTCTTCATCTTTGACTACACAAGTGTGAGTTTCTCAAGAGACTCGAAACAGCGATCAACAAGAAACCGTCGACACCAGACAACAACTGTGCTCAACGAGAAGAAGATTCGCCACGTGAACAGCACAAAAAGCGTGTGTGACAAGAAACCCCCCATCTTACAGCGTCATCTGCAATGCAGCGCCAATATCGTGTACTTCAGAAGGACCGGTAGTAGAACTTTCGGTCACACGACTGCAAAGTTGTCAATTCGGACTTTAGGAGTGCGAAACTTGCGCGAAATGCGCCGACTTCATCCGCCCCAGCATCTTGAGGTCCCTCTCTCCTTTCCGCAGCATGTATTCGATCACAACAAAGTCCTTGCGGTCCACCGTCGCCGCCTGAAAATGACACAATCGAGGTTCAGTTAGTTAACCGTTACAGGTGATTAGATCAATGGTCGACGTCCACGCACGTCCTCGCGGAAGCGCTGGCGCACGTAGCGCAGTGTATCGACGTCCTTGTGTGTGGCCGCCTGCAGCGCCTTCTTGTAGAGCGCCAGTACTTGCAGCTGTAGTCCCGAGTGCGGCTTCATGTAACTCTCGATTCGGTTCGATAACACAAGGTAGGAAATGCTAATTGATGTGGTTCACATACATTTATGTCACGTTGAAGTTGCCTTTTTTGGGTGGTCATTATTCTCGATGATCGAGTGGGGTTTGTTAGCGCGAACAGATCAGCAAGTCTCCGAATGGGGAGAAAAGCAGTGAGCAGGGGTTCAATCCTCACTCACCTTGCTTTAGCTTCAGTTCCAATCGCGATAGACCCCACTTCTGTATTTACTTTTGTGTTTACTGGTACGAGCTGAGAGCTTTGACTTGCATACGCTGTTAGCTCAACAAACTTCAGACTCTACATCAGCAGCAGCAACGCCACATTGCGTCCGTGAGTTACGAGACGTACTGGCACATCGTCACGCCCAGTCAGCTCTCACAAAACAACTCGACCACGACCCTCTAGAGTACTTACCACCTCCAACAGCAGAGAACGGAGCCCCACCACCGTCTCCAGATGATGCCATGTTTGCACCACCCCGCGCACCACTACGCCCGTCTTCAGTAGGAACACGTGAACTTCCGTGCGCTGTACTATAGCGAACACCTTCGGTATGGAGCGGCATACATTGCTTCAGCGCGCGCGGCTGTTGCAGCAGCAATACCTTATCGGAGGCCTGACAGCAATGAGGAAGCAGAGTCTGGTGAGTCGTCCCCAGGTCAGGCAAAATCAACCGAGGCAGTTGCAGAGAGCACACACGGCACGCATTCTTCTGTGAATACGCCGAATCGTTACGGCAGGAACCTTCATCGCAGTTCAGCTTCGAGAGCCTGTCCTCGGCACGCTACGCTGCATTAGTGCTTGAAATGGGTGCCCTTGAGGACGTTTCTGCCGGCTCCGTTTCGTCGCTCTTCCGACCTACTTGCCAAGCGCGCGTGACGGTCCCAGGTCTCCGACACACTTGCAACGTCCAGATACCAGTCAAAAACCTCTTCAGAACTCGACGAGTCATCTGTGCATTGGCGTTCCAACCGACGAACCTCGTGGAGATGGCACCTTCCGTACCCTCGACCTTGCTCGCTTGTGACAGCACTCGGGACTCGGGGGTCGACTTCGTCCTACTCGATCTGACCAACAGCATCGACGACAGAAGTGCTCGAGTGAAGGCGACGACTCCTGTTCTCCCACTGTCCTCTGCAGCTCACCCAGACTACGTTTCTCGACGAGTTGAATGCTGGAGCAAGGGACACGTCTCTGCTGAGCTGCTCGATGTCAGCACTTCACTTCCGTTAGGTCCCCAAGCAGCTTTTCGCAGGAAATTGCTGCTCGTCTTGGCGTTGCAGCTTCTCGGAGTCTGGGTCGTTGTCGGTCTTGCTACCTTTCACCCTCCTGTGCGCGACCGAGTGATACCATTATTCAGCGAGTACAATCCCGTACTCTTGTGCGCCTCCGCTGTCTTCACGCTTGTGTTACTCGGCGTGCTGTATGTGCAACGCACAAGGCGCTACGTAAATGCATTGATCCTGCTATGGTTTAGCGGTGCTCAGGCCACCACCTTCGTGGGTCTGGGCGTGAGCTTCGACACGCATATCGGTTTCTTCAACTGCGGTGCGACTTTCACGTGGGTATTTATCATGATTGGGCTGGTTGGAGTCCGTCTGAAAGACGAGCACGGGTATATCCCAGGGCGCCATCTCATGTCGCCTCTGCTGGCCGGGGCGCTGGCATTTGCGGCAGTAGTGTGCGCTTCAGGCATGCTTTTCATGATCTACGGCACCCACTTCGTCACGGCTGCAGCGTTCGGGTACTCGCTGGCCTTTCAGCTTATCCTGCTTGGGTGGTTTGCCTGGGACGCCTCGTGCATGTTTGAAGTCATTGCTGCAGACGAGTTTGCGCACGGAGTCATCTACATTTACACGGACATCGTGCTGAGCTTCCTCTTTTCTCTCGCGATGGCTGGCGTCGCGCTCGGGTTCACGTCTCTGCTGGTGCTGATGCTGGCAAGTGGAGGAGACGCCGATCCCAGCAGTTGCTGCGAGACCGGTTTCAATTGTTGCATCTGCATCCTGGACACGGACACCTCGAGATCCCAGCCAACAACGAGTCATACGAGAGTAGAGAGACCCCGACCTGCTAGAAACCACCATCCACACCAGACAAGTACTGCACGAGAACAAGACGCGCCAAGGGGGCAGCAGATAGAGCGTGTGTGACAAGAAATCATAAGTACATTCTGATGTGCATCTTCTCCTACTTACAATCACGTTTTCAGCTAATATTACTGTGCACTATTCACAATGTGAAGCTGTCAACGAAGAACCCGAGGCACTCGTCGACCCACGGCAGCTCCGACCCCTCCGTGAACACGACGGCGCTTGTCGTGGTCAATGGGATCGGCTCGTAGAGTCCCCAGTCAATCTGTTTGCTGGTCTCTTCGACCGTCACCGGTCCCGCCACCAACTGCTCAAAGCTCATCATCGGCCGATGCTCGTCCGGCACCGACATGAAGCGGACAGATGGGGGACTTTTGGGCTGCTTGGGCTGCGCTGTCCGCAGCCCTCGTCGACGCCGCTCGATCTTCTGGCGGTACTTTTGGGCGTGGGTCATGGCTTGCCGCGTGCTGCGCGTGCCGATGTAGGCGGCTACGAGCTTCCAGGGACCGTGCGGGTACAGCTCGAGCGCCTCCAGGAAGCGGGCGTGCTCGCCGGAGGTCCACACGCCCTCGCCTTCGCGGCTGAGACGAGGCCGACTGCCGCTGCGACGGGTCTTGGCGGTTGAACCGGACATGGCTACACTGCAGTTTTAGTCGATTTGCGTTATCCGATGTGCTTGGTGCGGAGCTGATTGTCGAATGAGCTGGTAGCGAGACGCCCACGATGGTATTATAGCCCATGAGAGCTCGTCGAAGGTCGCAGGCACGTATCAGAGCTGATGTCGAATTTTTCAGGCGAGAAGTCCGCCGAGCCACGAACGCCGGTGGTGCCGCCCACTGTCCGTCGCTCGGAGCTCGCTTTTTTCGGCCGGTGGCACCACCGTACGGTTCTAGAGCTGGAGACGGTAGCGGAGAGAACGTTGGCGTGCGCTTCGGTGGGTGTGTCTTCAACGACGTCTTCATTCCAAGTTCCTTCGCTGGGAGAGCTTTGCCTGCAGGACGCTCGCAATGTGCATGACTCACTGCTCGGTATTAGCAACAAGCGACGCAGCTGGTGGTCGCCCATATGGGCCCCGCTGTCCGAGCTCCCGGAGCGAAGTCGAACACGCCCATGGCGGCCGTTGCCCGTCCCTCAGTCCATGAGTGAGAGCATTACCGCTCTCCATAGCGCTGACCGCTCCGGCCACTAGACGTCAAGAGGCCAGCGAGAGTTCAGCTGAGCTGCGGACAGCAGAGCGCGACTATCATGACGGCCGATTGTCGATACAGTACCCGACGACCCTGCATGGTCTCGGCAAAGCGGACACGACCCCGCAGGTGCCAGCATAGCATTGCGTTGCATTGCTGGCGGGCCTTGTCTTTTTGATCGCAAATCCTGCGCACGAGAACGTGCCGCGAAGACCTCGGCGCTCCCGTCTGCAGACAAGCAAGCGCTTGGTCACTGGCCGCCGCGCTTCCCGGGCTATCCAGCTGCAGTTTCCCCGGTGTGTCGGTCGGCCGCGAATGGCTGGCGCTGATTGACACGCATATCTTACGAGGTCGGATCTTCAGTCCTTGGCCGCACGTTGGCGATCTATCCTCGCGTGGTGAGACTCGCACGAGTGTTCGTTCAAAAGACGGCTCTTTACCATAATATATTACTGTGTTTTTAACAATTCTCTCGCTCGCGAGGCACACACCAACACACTCGCACACGCGCTCACTCTAGTACTCCCCCTCTCTGCAGCCGGGTCTCATCAAATAAATACGCTTCGATTCCGAAGACGCCGGCAGCCGGTCCGCAAGTGGCCGCTCAGGACTCGCGGTGGAAGGTCTCGATGAGGAAGTCCATGCACTTGTCGAACTCAATGTCGCTGGGCTCGAAGGATGGGCCGTCCAGGTAGTACGGGTTGCCTTCCGTGGAGGAGAAGTCTATTGCCAGGGGCAGTTGCTTCTGATACGTGTGGCTGGGGCCCATGGGCTCCATGACGTTGGGCTGCGCGGCGCCCATGCTCATGCCCATGTGCATTTGCTGCATCTCCATCTGCATCTGCACGGTGGGGGACGCGCTGCCGTCTCCGACCTCGCCCAGCATGTCGAGCTCGTGCTCGGCCGCGATGGCGAGCGACGTGGCCAGGATCGAGTCGTTGAACTGCTCGTCGCTGCTCAGCAGCGCGTTGAAGCGCGACGACTGGTCCATGAGGAACGGCAGGTTGTGCTTGCCGCTCATGCGCACGTTGCGCAACCGCCGCGCGATCTTCTGGCGGTACTTCTGCGCGTGGGTCATGGTCTGGCGCGCCGTGCGCGTGCCCAACGTGGCTCGCGATGTCCTTCCACGGCCCGGACGGGAACAGCTTGATGCCGTCCACGAACAGGCGGTGCTCCTCGGCCGACCACAGGCCGCGGCCCTCGGGCGCCGGCTTGCTCTCCTCCATCTGCTGCTGCGTCCAGTCGCTCGCGGCGGCGCTCTCGACCATGTTGGTGAACGACATGTCCTCCCGCCTGCTGCTGCTCTCACTTGCCACACGCGACGCAGATCTTCAACTGACACAAGATCGACCGAGGCGCAGCGCGCTGGGCGTCTGCCAGCGCTCCCTTCGGATGCGCGCGCCCCTGTCGCTCGCGCCTCTCCCGAGTCGTGCCTATCACAGTCTCGGGAGATGACGCGGCTAAACAGCGCGCCCCGATGCGAGTCGTAAGCCTGGCGATTAGCGCCCCACCGCCCGCGAATTAGCACTGCGCCGGGAAGAGAGTGGCGCCGCCGCTATCGCCCGGACCGCGCGCCTAGCGACGAGATAGCGGTCGCTGTGCAGCGAATTGCCCGGCACGAGGGCGCGAATTGCTTCCTGCCGAGGGCCCCGTTTTGTGTTCCATTTTCCTCGCGAGTGTCCCAGCTTGGTTTCAGTGAAGAGCATACTCTACGGCCATACGCAGTACCGTGGGCCCCCTCTTGGAGAGACGGCATCGGAGCCCGTCGCACCCCCGTCGCGCGCACTGGGATTCACTATGCCGCTGAGGCCACGGCGGCAACATCGGCAGCAGCAGCCCGGAGCCGACCCGATATCCAGATACATCTGCAGCAAGCCGACCGACGCGTGCGCGCTCATGATCCACATTCGTCCCCGCTACGCCTGGGCGGCGGCCGTCCCACGATAAACAAATTCGAACGGGACCAGCACGTTTCGAACGCGGTCTCGGACAGCACGCGCTAGCAATCGTGTCCACACGTTCGCCGCCGCATGCTGGCGAGTCGAGCGCCGGCAACGAGCACCGCGGCACGAGGGCAGCTCCGCTCGCCGCGCCGAGCAACATCATCGGCGGACGACACCGAGCGCAGGAAGATATGCGCGCATGTCTCGGGGCTCCCAGGCCCGCGGTTCAGCGGAGCACTGGAACGCTGCGTCAGAGCCTTGCCGGGTGGTGTCCGCTTGAGTCACTCCACCGCACCGGGCCCCGTCTAGGTGCGAATCGTCAGATGGGTTCAGCAGCGTTTCAGTGCTTGACCGGCCACCTCTGCGCAGCACCAGGGCGCGCGCGAAGCGGCACGGTTGAAGTTGTCGACCAATCAGCAGCGCCCAGGTCAGTTGCCCTGCACCACAGCGATCCGAGCATCCGAGATTCCGCCGGGCCGCCACAGCACCAGCATACCAAGTGCATGTACATCTAGCAGCATCAGCAGCGGCGATAGCAGCGGGTGGTGCTGCTCCGCGCTGGTGCCACCGCCGCGCAATCATGATCATGTCTGCATGCGCGCCGCCGACGCTCTTTAACGCAGCGTCTTCCCGCGCAGCATCGACTCTGCTCTGCCAGCCAAAAGCGCACCTCGCATAGCCTGGACCATCAGAAACCTTCATCCACGCGTCAATCCAGGCTTTGCGCACGAAACGACGTGTGCCGACGGATTCCGGGACAAATCCACAGTTCATAATGCTCAGCTCAGCTCGAAGCCGCTGATTCTCATTCTCGGGCCAAGTCGGCCGGCTCGTCCGCGGAGCCCAGTCGAGTTGAAGTCAGTTGGGAATCGGAGCCATATCACCGCGAACGAGTCGAGATATGAGCGCGCCTGATGATCCAGCTGCATTGCAACCTGCTGCCACCGCGCCGCGCTGGATTCGCCTGCGCGCGGAGCACTAGATCTTCCGGCGACTTCATATCGCAAAATCTCACCAACGCAGGATACATGATGCTTGCGCGAGCTGTAACGCGAGCCGTCTTCGCGGCGCCAACGCCAAGACAGTGCCCCGAGCACTTCCTCGACGGTGCACGCTCGCTCTATCTTGCCCCTTTCGACTTCGTGCACCTTGCCGCAGCACGTCGCAGACACCGCTGTACATGTATCCGAGGACCCGGGAGACACGTCCTCGGAAGCTCCTCGTTGTTGCGCGATCGCGCTGGCGGCGCCGATCATAATCCTTTCGTGCCGCTTCAAGTCAACGGACCAACCTGCAGCGGGTCACAGAAGGCGGGCTACGACGCAAGAACACTTCGCATCAACAGCAGCAGATCATCCTCGCCGCCGCCGAGTGTTTGGAAGCGGAAGCCGGGAAGGAGTTCATCTTGCACATCAGCGAAGCGAAAACGCTGCGGTGAAGGAGCAGCACCAGGTCAGCCACGCCACCACACCGTTGACGACATCGTGGAGGCTTGCTGCGTGGGTGCGTTGCGGTGGCATCGTCTCGTCGCGAGGCGGCCAACTTGGACGGGTGTCTCCGGCTCAGCGGCGTGCTTGCGACCGTAAAGCGGCGGTCGGTGCCAGTGGACAGCCACTGTGTATGCTCTCGCCACACCAGCAGAGGCGCTGCAGCGGCACCGGGAGCGCTCGCGCGTTGTGAAAATGTCGCGCCGCGAAGAGCATGGGCGACTCGCTGAAGTGAGCACTCACGCCAGAGTTGAAGCGCGACTACAATATCCAGGTGTCGTCCGCACGCCGACGACGGCCGGGCCAAGCGCCTTGGCAACCGCTGGCTGGTTGATGGCACACACCGCTTGACACTCTCTGAGAGTCTCTGTGTTTATTGCCGTTGCTGCCTTGTCCTTTGCTGCTTCGCTGTTCGCTTGCACCGAGCTGGCGAAGTCATCGCGTCCAGCTGGGGTGATGAGGACGAGATTCTTCGCTGTCCGCGGCGCCGGCGGCTGATACAAACGGCCCATTGGAAAGCTTCACAGCGGAAGTGGTTGATCTCTCATCGTCAGGTCCGACACCAAGCAGCTTTGCTCGAAGCAAGGATCTCCACCCCAGGTTGAAGGTACTGTATCCATCACCGCTTCTGTCTGCGACTGGTAAACTCGATCCGAAATCGCGTGTTCTGATGAACGCCGAGGATACACTTCAGCCTTGAACCGAGCAGATACACGCACACCGCTGTCGTCCAAGTCTCCACCACCACTTCTGTATCCTTCCATGGCCTCAGCCACGTTTAAATCGTTTCCTCCATATCTGATAGAACGTCTTTCCCAGTAGCTCTTCAAAATGTGGCGATGGGATGCCACGGTGCTCCAGCAATGTCTGCCTAGCACAGTGCTGGACTTTGCCTAGTGTCCTGCATGCTCGCGTAGCGACGTGGCTTGCACCTCGGGCTTACCACCGCCGTCTCGATCTTTGGCCTGGTTTCTCCCGGAGGCATACAAAACGCAAGTGAAGCGGTAACCACGTGGTAGAGATTGCCAGCTGTAGTATCGCTATAAGCAGTTGAACCTTTCTATAATTGAAAATTCCCCTTACATAATTGTGTGTATGTAGATACGACTTTACGTTGTAAGGTCCAATCTACCAGATGATCGCCCATACCCAATAAGTGTATCTATCGCCAATGATGCACTTCAACCGACGGACATTCGCGACCGTCACATGGCAATCCCTACACTTGGGAGGTAATTAACTAATAAAGCATATTTTGTATCGAAAGACTGGTGATTAGGCAAACCGATATGACGGGGCATCGATATACAGCAGCTTAACTTGCCAACTTGCCGCGTGAGTGTTGGTCCCGGCAACGGCAACTTGGCCTCGGCACCATCGCGCCACTTCTCATTTGGCCTGCTAGCGCGCACTTGCGAGCTGCAAACATTTCCACAATGACGATCACCAAGCGCGTGCAAAAGGAGTTGGTGCAGGCCGTGGCCCCCGCTGACAGCCAGACGCTCAAGACGCTGCGCAAGAGCTCGCGCGCACTGCGGGCGGCGCACAAGGCCCGCTCCGCCGCCGAGAAGAACAAGGGCAAGGCGTGGACGCGCGAGGAGCACGAGCGTTTTCTCGTGGCGCTGGACGTGTTCCCGTCTGGGCCCTGGAAGGCCATCGCCGACTACGTAGGCACCAAAGACTCGCGACAGACCATGACGCACGCGCAGAAGTACCGCCAGAAGCATGAGCGAGCGCAGCGTGGACTGCGCAACAAGAACAAGAGCGCCAAGAAAGCAGCAGACAACTTTGCTACCGTCGACACACTGACCACAACGACACTAGAGCCGCCGTCCATGAGCGACGTGGCAATGTACGAAGAGGAGGCGGCGCCCTCCATTGCAGCAGTTGACATCACCATGGCAGTGGAGGACTTTTCCATTTTCCCTGCGCCTCCGCAGGCCCCGACGCTGGTCAAGCAGCTGTCGGACTCGCCGCGCTCGGCAGATGACGGTGCCAGCGCCACCAACACGGACCCGTTCGCGCCCGTGGTGGCGGACAACTCGCTCTTCACGCTGTCCCTAGACGCCGGCGCCGCCTGGTTGGGCGCTACGACCGACAGCGACCTCATGGAGATCTTCGCGGACTTCAACGAACCCGCGACGGAGACCGCGTGGCCGCAGATGTGGAGCACCAACTCGCTCGAGGAGATCGTGGCGTCCTGCTCGCAGTTCGACTTCCTCTGTGAGGACACCGCCCACTAAGGCGAGGTCTGCAGTGATCGCCAGCACACGTTATCTATCGCTGCGTACTGCATCAAGTGCACATATCCCCATAATTTAACAAGTAAGTTAGGCAAATAAATACACAGACATGTCCATCGTCTTCTGCTTCCTTTTTTTGGCGATGCCAATCAACTGAACTACAACTTTTACGCGTAACCTTAGGTTACGTAACCCTGGTTACACGACCAACGAAACGGTGCGCCATCGTCGCCAGTCACTCCAATAGCGCCCAAACATGTCGTCCGAGGGGGAGACCGTCAAGCCCAAGGCCGCTGCGGCCAAGCCGCTGGCGGGGCTGTCCCGCGAGAAGATGGAGTTGTTCAAGGAGAAGGCGGAGCGCCGCGGCGTGGTGTACATTGCGCGCGTGCCGCCGTTCATGAAGCCGGAGAAGCTGCGCCACCTGCTGGGCAAATACGGCGAGCTGAACCGCATCTACCTCGTGCCGGAGGACAAATCGCTGCACAAGAAACGCGTGAGCGCCGGCGGCAACCGTCGCCAGAAGTACACGGAGGGCTGGATCGAGTTCGAGGACAAGAAGGTGGCCAAGCGCGTGGCCAAGATGCTCAACACGACGCAGATTGGCGGCCGCAAGCGCGACTACTACCACGACGATATCTGGAACCTCAAGTACCTCAAGGGCTTTAAATGGGACCACCTGACTGAAAAGATCGCGTACGAGAACCGCATCCGAGACCAGAAGCTGCGGATGGAGATCGCCCAGGCCAAGAAGGAGAACGAAGCATACCTGGAGCGTGTGGACCAGTCAAAGCAGTTTGAGAAGATGGAGGCACGCAAGGCTGACAGGAAACAGGAAAGCAATGCAGAGAGTGCCATGCAGCAGGTGCGGCGTACGTTCCATCAGAAGGCGCCAACCAGCAGCAAACAGGATCAGTCATTGAGCGACGGCAACGGCCTGCTAGAAAAGGTCTTCGTGGCCAGCAGCAAGAGCAAGAAACGCCGTGTTGCGTAGAGGCAAGAGAATCGCAATGCCGTAAGATAAATGCACCCTTTTTGATGATCATGACACATGCAGTGCGACCTGTATTGGCGTTAGGGTCTCTACAGCTCGTCCTTGGTCTTGGTTTTATCGCTAGCAGCCTTCGCACCCGTCTTGGCTGGGGCGCTCGCTTTCGTTTTTGCTGCAGCCTGCTTTTCCGATTGAGGAACGGTAACAGACTGCTGCTTGCCGTCTTTGGCATCGACCAGGAACTCGAGCACGACGCGATCGCCGTCCTTGATTACCCACTGGTGCCCTGTGAATGAGTTGTACACGATGCTGCCGCCATTCGCTTCAAGTGTAGTCATGAGAGTACCCGACCAGTAGAGACCCACCTCGCGGGACGTCGGGTTCGTGAAGGTGACACTGCAGTCATTTTCATCGGCATCCAAGCCATGACGACGCTTGTTCCAGACCCAGAGGTTCGCACCCCACTTGGTACCCTCGAGCACAGGACACCCTCCGTGCAGAGACTTAGGATCCAGCTCGCCGTTAGGCTTCTGGCTGTAGAATAGTACTGCGCCGCCCTTCGAAGGGTACGAAGCTAGTTTCGTTGCGCATTGGCGCACCATATCCATCTCCCAACTGCCTGGCTCAAACAGTTCAGCTCCTGCAGCCTCGTAGTCGTGGGCTGCATTTGCGGGGTGTCCATATTCAGCCGGGAGGCCCGAGGGCATATCTGCTAACGGAAACACCGTCTGTCCGCCGCGCGCAACGTCCGAAAGGTAGAGGAAGACAGTGGCAAAGCGGTTGGAGCCTCCCTTGTGCGGATCAAAGTTGAAGTCGTCTGTCGCGCCTACAGGGAAGTAGTCCTCGTGCGCAATGTACGCCTGCTTCAGTTGATATCGCAGCAGTTGGAGTCCATCGCACATGTCGTCCTCGTACGCTCCAAGAGATAGCACGTCGAACACACGCTTGCGGATAGCAACCGCCGTCTCAGACACCGTGTCAAAAGCATTCTCGCTCGTGCGGTGCTTGGACTTTTGTTTCTTGTGTTTGCTGTCGTTCGGGCCCACGGACGACTGCTGCAATTTGTTGCTCGGGTCGTCAATCTCCAGCGTGCGTTTAACCAACTTGTCTGCTTCTTCACCGCTAAAGAAATTGTGCAGACGGAATGTCCGCGGAGATTCCGAGATGGACTCAATGATCACCGGTTCCTTGGTAGGGCTGGCCTCCGACGTCACTTCGACACGGTGGCCCAGCTCCACAAAGGGCCACACAAACAGCAGCCCCGGCGCCACCAAGTACAATCTATCGCCCGATAGAATGTCTGCATAAGTTTGCAGTAGCTGTCCTTGGCCGTTGAAGACGCGGTCCGCCACGACGCCAGGCGTGTCGAAGTCTTTCTCTTTACTGTTGCTGCTCTCCGCCTCCACAGACTCGTGTAGTCCTTCCACGGCTACAAACTGCGACAGATACGCGGCCAGTTCCCCCTCTCCAGCGCGAGAGGCCAGGAGCTCGGCGCTGAGCTCCATCTGCACGCCACCCGTTGAGTATCCGTTGCGATAGACAGTGACGCTTTTGAGCGGCGCATCGCGGTCGGCACTTAGCGAGCGGTGCTCGTACGTAAGCTGCAGCGTCTCCCGCGCCGTCTGCAGCTCCTCCCAGAAGGTGAAACCTAGCGCCGCTGCCACTAGCAGCAACAGTAATCCACACGCGCGCGCAGCCTTCCCCATTGCTGCGAGCTTTTTCTCTCGGCGTCGGACGATGCAGTGGCGGATGAGGAACTGGCAGTTGAAGGCGAGAGGACCGGTTACTTACAATCGAACGACGCCAAAGCTGAAGGTGACGACTAAAGTACGAGCACCGGCATGATCCTCGTCACACGTCACAGAGTTTTGATCGGTAGACGAGAGATTGAGTTGCCCTGTATCTATTAGCGGCCACTTATGCATGAAGCCCATGGAGGCGAACCTCTACGCTTGGAGGAGCCGAATCCAGGTGCCTCGCCTGGCGAACACTACTACGAATGACCCACATCCAACGACGAGCAGGATCTAATACAGGTGGCTCTTGACAAGCTTGCGGTACTTCTGGTAGGCCACGCCCACGCCGCCGGCGATCAGCACGAGCATAAAGAAGAAGGGTAGGCGCCAGCTGGAGCGCGCCACTGTGAGCTCACCTTCCACCTCTGTCGCGATCTTCTCGTTTACCTTGGAGCGCACGTCCGCCATCTTCTGACCGATCTTCTGCTCCATCATGGTCATCATGCGGTCTGTCAGCGCCTGGATCTTGCGCTGGTTCTGGCGCTCCTTCTCCTTGAGCTTGTTGATCGTGTTCTCCGTCTGCTCGCGCAGCATCTCGAACCAGTGCTCCGTCTCGACCTGGAAGTTGGTCACGTACTTCTCCAGGATCGTCACCTTGCAGGACTGGTCGCAAACGTCGCTCTCCATGAGCGACACAAAGTCCTTCGAGTAGTTGTGCGACCACGTCTCGGCGTCGACCGTGCCTAGACCAACATCATTTGCCTGGTCAAAGGACTGCACGCGCAGAATATCATGGTTGTCGGCCAGCGCGCCCGTGGACGCCGACACGCCGAAGGTCGCCTTACGGAGCCAGTCGTTGGCAAACGGCAGGTTGCCCTTGTAGCACTCGGTCCAAGCGCCCGTGTTGTTCGGGTCCACGTCCACCTCGAGCGCGTTGCCCTTGACCTTGACACGGATACGCGACGAGCTGTAGACCGGGTCGAAGTTGGCGCTGTTGGAGTGGTAGCGGAAGGCGGCGTCGCAGCCGATCTTGTTCTCGTCGTTGAGGTCGTCCAGGCGCTTGGTGCCGTCGTTCACCTGAATGGTCACATCCTTGTGGCCGCCGCGGTGCTCTACATTGTGGAACGTGTCCAGCATGATGCCGAAGCCGTAGTATTTGTCCGTGAAGCCGTGGTTGTCGCCGTTCTTCCACTGCGGCTCGTGCGTGAACCACAGGCCGATGCCATCTCCGAACCACTTCTTGCCCTGGCCGTGGATGCGATAGGTGATGACGGTGGCCAGCTCGTCTCTGTCCACGGAGCTCTTGCTCCAGATGTGGCCGCGTTTGCTCTGGCGGTCGGGCGTGAGGCGGATGAAGTTCTTCTTGACCTCCGTCGTGCCGCCGTACAGCACCGTGTCCGAGATCTGGCGACGGCCGTCCGAGTCCACCACCTCGTACGGCTGCTTGAAGGTGAGCGACTGCAGCGGGGCGGCCGACACGGCGGCCAGCGAGCTCAGCGCCGCGGCAGACAGAAGCGTCACGACTCGGCGAAGCATGAGGACGAAGCGCGAGGAGCCAGAAATGCTCGAATGCCCGACACGTAACACGTAGCGACACGTAGCGGGCCAAACACCGGTTTTGAGAGGGGATCAGACGGCGTGGGGTGGACCACACCGCGATCTTTGACTGAAAGTCTGAAACTGCGTCACAGATGACCAGAATGGTGGAAGACAGTGAAAGTGCAGTTTACTTGGTTAGGACACTATTGAGGCGAGATGCTTGGATTGAAAGACACCCAACCGACCCCACCGGTCGATCTACAGCAAGTGCGACTTCATCAATGACTGGTACTTGCGGTACACGTAAGCCGCGCCAGCAGCCAGCACGATGAACAGCAGCGCGAAGGGCGTCTTCCAGCCGCCGCTGGCAATGTCTGGGTTCTCCTCTAGCTGCTTGGTGATCTTCTCGTTCACCTCGTCGCCCAGCACCTTCTTGGTGTTCTCGAGCGATGAGTCGATGCCCTTGCGCACCTTGGCCTCGATCTCGCGCACGCGGCGCTCGTTCTCACCCTCCTGCTTTTTGAGCTTGGCCACGGTGTTCTCCGTTTTCTCCTTCAGATCGGAGAAGCGGTGCTCTGCGTCGATGCGGAAGTTCGACAGCTCCTTCTGCAGCACGGCGATCAGGCAGTCCGTTCCGCAGTTCGGCGAGTCCATCCACTTCTTGTAGTCCTTGGAGACCGAGTTCATGACCATTTCCGAGTCTACCGCGCCCGTCGTCGCGTCCGTAAAGTCCGTGTACGCGTCGAATCGGATGATATCGTGGTTGTCGGCCAGTGCACCCGTAGACGCCGTGATGCCAATCGTGGACGCGCGCAGCCAGTCCTCGCTGAAAGGAAGTGTCATCTCGTGGCAGGCCACCCACAGACCGGAGGCGTGCTCGTCCACCTCCACCACCAGGCGTGTCTTGTCGATTTTGACCTTAATACGGGAGATGCTGTGCACCGGGTCAAAGTTGGCGCTCTGTTCATGGTAGCGCACAGCGGCGTTGCATCCGGCACGCTTCTCGTCGTACATCTGGTCGTACGTCTTGGTGCCGTCGTTCACGAACACGCTCACGTCCTTGTGGCCGCCCTTGTGCTCCGGGTTGTTGAACGTATCGATGACCACACCAATGCCCTTGTACTTTTCAGTGAAGCCGTGGTTCACACCGGGCGTGAACACCTTCTGGCCGGTGATCCACAGACCGATGCCGTCGCCAAACCAGCGCTTGCCCTGGCCGGACACGCGGAACGTCAGGATGGCCGACAGTTCGTCGCGACCCACGGGGTTCTTCTGCCACAGGTGTCCACGCTTGCTCTGTCGGTCAGTAGTGAGGCGGATGAAGTGCTTCTTGACGTCCGCGTTGCCGCCGTGCGACCACGTGGTGTTGACCATGCGGCGGCCCTCGTTGTCCACGAGCTCAAAGGGCGGCTTGAACGACACGTCGTCCATCTTGGCGCCGGCTGCGGGGCACGACAGCAGCGCCGCACACGCGCACAGCAGCAGCAGCAACAGGCCGCAGATCTTCATGACGGGCGGTCGATTGGAGCGAGGAGATACACAGGGCGTCCTGCTTTTTGCGATTGACGTGGAGCTGTTTCAGCGCAACGCGTACCTGGTCTGCGCGCCACACCACGAAAACACGAATATGTGAACTACATCATATACTCGAGTAAGTACGTTTACTTCAGCATGTGGACGCCATGTATCACTCGCCAGGAAATGCCGTGTCTTGGTGCTGCCTGCTGTTTGAGGCTTCAACCGCATCGGCTGCGAGATATGAGCGCAATGGAGTTGATACAGGTACTGCAGCAGCGACTCCCCATGGAGTGTTCGGGTTGCCAACGCATTCGAGTCTTGCTGATCAAGGCGACCAGGGAATCCTGGGGATTGTGAGCGGACAACCTTGAGCCAACACGCAGTCCTCCCAGTGGAGGCTCACCGAGAAAGAGCCGACCGAGTCTCCTGGTGGATAGACCACCGACTGCTTTTCTCTGGTAGACTCGCTGGCGTGCAGACCACCCGTTGGCTCGACTTCAAGCTCCTCGTCAATCAAGAGTCTTCATCGGAGACCACTACAACTTGCCTCTTCCCTCCGTATCGACAGGTACCAGCAGTCAGCGTGGCACCGCCGCACTTGGTCCGTTGTGCCTGCTTCATGGATGGCACTGTAGCGCTGTTCGAAGCGTAAACTTGCCCATTACTCTCTCTTTCCATTGGCAACAGCCACGACAGCCCTCGCCACCTGCCAAAACGCAGTAGCGATCCAGCCAGCGCGTGCAGCTCGGCGAGCAAAGCTCGTTTTGATGCCCAGCGAGCGAGCGAGCGAGTGCAGGTCCGCCGTAGCAGTGGGCCGGTGCGTCATAGGGCGTCCACCATTTCAGCCAATCCGACGCATGGAATCTCGTTTTCAGCCAATCCCCGCGATGGAGAAAAACCTCGTTCCCCGAGGTTTTTCCGGCTTTCTCCCGGCGCCGGCCGGCCCAGCGGGGGACTCATTTGCAGCGCTGCAAGCGGAAGGCGAGCGCTTTACGGGGGAAGAACAAGTCGACGCGCGAGAGGCTCCGAGCAGCCACTAGCCGCGCACCCGCTTACGAACGTACGTATCCGCCGCTGCGAGAGCCACCTGTGCTCGGAGGCTCACTCGCCGTTTGTTGCGGCTCTCAGGACGCACTAGTCGAGACAGACACTCAACGTTGACGTCATGGAGTACGAGGTGACGTGGGGCGACGGTCCGCTGGGCCTGACGCTCCGCCCCGACCTGGGAGAGGACATGCCGCCCGTGGTGGGCCGCATCACGCGCCAGGACTCGGCCGCCGCGCTGGCCAAAGTGGCGGTGGGCCACATGCTCGTGAGCATCAACGGCATGGACACGGCCCGCCAGGGCTACGACCACGTGGTGGAGACGCTGCAGAAGATCCCGCGTCCGGCCACGCTGCGCTTCCGCGTGCCGCGCGCCGTCACGCCAGGCAGCGGCCCCAGCATGTATCGCGACCCGTCGCGCAGCAGCTCACGTCGCAGTCGAGGCTCGACGGGCACCACGTGGTCCGACTCGGGCAAATCGCCCTCTAGCGCCAGCACTACGACCCGCAGACGCGAGCAGTACACGGTGGTGTGGACGGAGGGGCCATTGGGCATGATCCTCCGGCCTGACGATGACGACTGCCACGTACCCTGCATCCGCAAGATCACAGGCAAAGGAGCTGGCACGGGCATGGAGAGAGCCACGGTGGGAGACGTGCTGGTAGCTGTGAACGGCCAGGAGACCAAGTCGCTTGGCTTCCGGAGTACCATTTCTCTGCTGAAGACGATTCGCAAGCCGGCAGTGCTTAAGTTTAAGCGCATGGGACGTCGCATCTCGCGCAAGAGGTCATCGCAGGAATCTCCTGGTGGCAGTCGCAGCGTAAGCGGTATTCCGAGCGATATTGGGTCGTATGATATCGTGTGGCGTGAAGGTGATCTCGGACTCAAGCTGAAGCCAGGGTACCGAGATGTCCCTGTGCTCAGCAAACTTACCGGTAAGGGCAATGCCAGCGGTCTGCAGAACGCCTGTGTGGGCGATGAATTGGTATCAGTGAATGGGACTCCAGTGGAAGGTGAGGCATATCAGGATACTTTGCGTATGCTGAAGCATTCGCCAAAGCCAGCGGTGCTGCGCTTCCGTCCGGATAAGAGCCGTCGCGAATCAATGATGTCCGTGGCTTCAGTGACGTCTGTGCGCTCCAACCCCGCTACACAGCGTGAAGTGACCAGTGTATCAAGCCGCCAGCATGTGCCTTTGTACGACCACAACGCGGTTCCTCCTGAGCCTGTGGGCCCACCCCCGGTAAAACCTGTACGGACTGAAAGGGCTGACCGTGGCGATCGCAGCGATGATCGCAGTGACCGTGAACGACAAAAGCGGAAGAAACGGATCCCCCTGGATGTAGCAAAAGAGTTGGTTGCAGCGTCACAGGGATCAGACTTGGATCACGCCATTTTTGCTGGCATACCTATTACAGCCATTGAAGATGGCACGAAGGAGGCACATTTATTGCGTGTTCAGGCCAAGCTGTGCATTTCCAATCAGGCTAAGGCGGAGCGTAACACACCAGCGAAGGAGGCGTTGTCGCGTGCAGAACAGGAAGCAAAGGTTCTCCAGGAGGCGCTTGAGAAGGTGAAGAGTCAAGCTAAGAAGTACGAAGAGATTCTCGAGGCGCAATCACGCGAGCGGGTACTGGCATTGGCGGTGCGACACAAGCCAGAAGAAGTGGTGAAACGCCAGAACAACGTTATTCACGAATTGGCCGGTGTCATCTCAGGCTTTAAACGTGACTCCTACGCCGATATTGATATTGTTCCGCCCGTGATCGAGGAAAATGAGCATGTGCAAAAGATTATGGACGACTTGCAGAATGTGATGAGCATTCCTGTGGTCGTGCCTACGGCGAAATTCTGCGCCGATTGCGGTACCACAGAAAATGAGTCCAAGCTTGACATGGATGATGACGGTGAATATTACTGCAAGGATTGTTGGGACAAGTTCCTGAACCTTTCTGGTTCTGCCCCAGCTTCCACGGAGGAGGCACCTGCTGTTGAAGCTCCAACGCCCGTGGTGGAAGCCACACCACCGGTAGTTGAGGAGCCTGTTGAGAAACCCCCAGTGTCTCCACCAGCACCTGCTTCAGTTGAAGTGGAGGAAGCGCCAACGCGGGCTATGAACCGTATGGCCATTGAAAACCGCGAGGCTGAGGAGCAGAAGGCACGCATTGAAGCCGAGCGCAAATTGATGGAAATCAAGGAGCTGCGTCGCTCTGGATCGATGCTACCCGAACGACCACTGCACAAGAACAATGCTGACCGATCGCGGCGCGAACGCCGTGGTTTGGAAGAGCTGGCCCAAGCACTGCTAGAAGAAGAAGAGCGCGCACGTGCAGAGGGTAACATTGGATTGGCTAAGAAGCTAAATGCCCAGCGTGCGCGCACAATGGCTGAGGCTTCGGGTGATAGTAGGCACCCTGCGTTGGCGCCGTTTTCGTCCATGGGCAACTTGCTCACCACTCCGGATTCCGAGTTCTCCAATGGACATGACAGTCCTCTGAAGTCAAAGTCTGCATCACCTATCGAGATCGACACCCCATTAGCGCTAAGCCGCTCGGTGAGCGCGGATTCAAGCTTGCCTCCTCCTTTGCCGGTATACGTCTCACCACCTGCTTCGCCCGAGCCAATGCCGTCCCCTGTCGCGGATCATCACCACGAAGTGGTGGCAGCGGCAGCGGTAGGAGCAACCGCCGCGGTGGCGGCAGCGGCTGTAGCAATGGAAACCCCTGGCTCGCCCACGACGACTGCCGAGGCGACAGCATCCTCTTCAGGTGGAAACGACTACGCGGATGTGAATTCGGATGAGGAGGCAGAGGATCAGATGCATATGAGCGACACCGAGGAGGACGTGCTCCGCGAAGTCGAGGAGAAGAATTTCGCGCTAGCGCGACAGCTGGACGAGGCTCACAGCGTTATCGAGCGTGCGCGTATGTCTATTAGCATGATCGGGGACGACGATGACGAGGAGGAGGCCAACGACGGCCTGAGCGAGGAGCAGATTAGTTTATTTAAGAAACTAACGAGTCAGGCGGAGGAGCGCATGTCCATGGTGGACCGCTTGCACCCGCAGGACGACTCGGATTCGGACTCAGATTCAGACTCGGAGGAGGAAGACGAAGAGGAAGACGAAGGCGTGTGGATTTAATTTCCCCAAGCAGCAAGAAGCAGCAGCGGCGGTGACGGCTCATACTTCCGTGAAGTCGCTTGCTTGTAAACTGGACGACGGACTGGCGACCGCAGGGAACCTCCACGAGCGAGTGCCCCCTCGCGTTAGATTTGGTGGTGCCGTGTTGCAGTCATTCGGCAGCATCGCCTTGGGTAGAAGGTCTGTGTCTCGTCGCCGTCGTCTCGTAGTGGTGTTAATGCCTAGTATGTGAGTAGCTTTAGCCTTTATCCCCTCCCCGCGTGTCGTCGCATCATAAGACAAGAGAAGCCTTTCATATTTGCAGCGTCTTGCTTGTCCACCAGAGCAGCAGTGTCTTGCTAGTCGCCTGACTGCAACACGTTGAAGTGGGGTACGTCACCAAAAAGCAGCCCGTCAATTAGCCAAACTCGTCTTACTTGATGTTTGTATACCTCGCCTTCTAACCAATCGCCACATGCGCCCCCTTTCCCACGCATTTCATTCCCCAAGACCATGGCCGACGCCGCAGCCCCCGCTCCCGCGGCCGACGGCGCCGCTGCGCCCGCGCAGGAGAGCCTCATGGACCGCATGTGGCCCATGCTGCGCATGCTGGCCATCTGCTACGCCATCACGTCCGTGACCAACATGTTCATCCAGCAGCAGCGGCCCCAGCAGCAGCAGTCTCCACCCCCCGTCCAAGACGCCGTCGCCAATGCGGAAAGCCCATCTCCGCAGCAGCTGCAACTTTGGCGCAATTCATTCCGCACTGGAGACCCCGTGAACCTGCGAGTGTACATCACGCCTGACCATCACTTTGCATTTGCCGACGATGCGGACACGAGCGCCGTCGAGAAGGAGCAGGAGGCGCTGCGCTGGTTCCAGGACGCGCTCTCGTACGACACGACGCCCAATCCGGAGCGCGAGGACGGTGCGTGGGTCCACAGTATGAACGTGTCGGTGGACGATCACCTGCTCGCGAACGGCTCGCTGTACGCGCACGTGTTCGTGACCAAGGAGGGCTTTTCGCCTAACCCAGCGGACTCGACGTACGACGTCATGAGCTCCGTGCACCGCACGGTGGAACTCACGGCCTTCCGTCCGCCGCCCAAGATCGTCAAGAAACGCAATTTACTGGAGGCCCACGAAGAGGAAAAGGAGGAGGAGGAGGAAGTTGTCCAGGCTGACCCAGACGTGTACATTTCCATGTGGAAACCCTCGTTTTACATTAACGTGGTGCTGGACCACTCGACGTACTCCCCAAGACAGCAACCCCCGCCGTTTGTGGCCGAGGAGATTGATGTGGATAACGAGGCAGGACTGTACGCCCCCGTGCTCTTCCTGAACGAGTTCTGGCTCTTGGAGGAACATTTGATCCCCGTGAACGACTCGGTCACGGCGCTGCCGCTCGAGATCTCGTTCTACCCGCTTCCCATGTACAAATACGCGCTATACACGCAGATGGAGCAGAACTTCCGCAACCAGGAAGCCACTGGCGCGTCCTCGAGACGCGATACGGACAACATGAAGAGCATGTTCATCGAGACGAACCCGTACCTGCTGGCAGTGACCACGGTGGTGTCGCTCTTGCACTCGCTCTTCGACTTCTTGGCGTTTAAGAACGACGTGAGCTTCTGGAAGAACCAGAAATCGCTTGTGGGCTTGTCGCTGCGAACGATTGTGCTGAATACGTTCTTCCAGCTTGTGATTTTCTTGTACCTTATGGACAACGACACGTCGTGGCTTATCCTGGTTCAATCGGGTATCGCCTTGGTTATTGACGTGTGGAAGATCAAGAAGGCTATTGTCTTCTCGCGTGATGCGGACAACAAGCTCGTCGTGTCTGGCGTCGAAAGTTACGAGGACTCGCCAACTGCCGAGCATGACCGCGTCGCTGTGGCTCACCTGTCGTACGTGCTGTATCCACTGATTGTTGGTCAGGCTGCCTACACACTCGCGTACGGCGTACACAAGGGGTGGTACTCGTGGGTGATTTCGAGTCTTACGAGCTTCGTGTACGCATTTGGCTTCATCATGATGACTCCTCAGCTGTACATTAACTACAAGCTCAAGTCCGTGGCGCACTTGCCATGGCGTGCGATGGTGTACAAGTCGCTGAACACGTTCATTGACGACTTGTTCGCTTTCGTCATCAAGATGCCGTGGATGCACCGCCTGAGCTGCTTCCGTGATGATCTCATCTTTTTCATCTACCTTTACCAGCGCTGGAAGTACCCGGTGGATGCCAAGCGCACCAACGAGTTTGGCCAGGGCCCGATTGAGGACGAAAATGCACCTAATGCCATTGAAGGTGCTGCAGATTCCTCGGACAACAAACCGGAACTGGCAGATGCAGAAGCTGTTGCTGCTGCCGTGGACGAAACAGAAGAGATCCCGCCGCCGCCGTCGACCCCACCGTCGACGGAGTACCTCATGTCCAAGCGTACCAACACGCTTGAGGAGCAAGCAGTAACCACGCGTGAAAGCTGCTGAAGATAAATAGACGACAAAGCTGCTACCACGAATATCTTGTTGTGTCTTCGACTGACGCTGTTCTTTTGTGAAAGGACGCTGGACGACTGCTCCTGCTGGCGCATTCAGCAAGAGGCGTCCCAAGGAGAAAGCTGCTGGTTCGAGATGCTGGACCTGACGTCGGGGCTCGGCGTTGGGGGAAAGGAACCGGCGCTGGACGATGATGCCGACATTGACATCTCGCGGCTGTCTGCCGTGGACCGAGATGCCATCATGGCTCGAGTGACACCCGATGACAGCACACCTCCCGATGCTTTTGCTCTTGCACAGAACGAGATCCGTCGAGAGGTTTAAGTTTCCTGTTGCCCACATTACTGTTGCTTGTGCTCATTTGTGTTGTGTGTAGATGATCGATCGTGGTATCCAGCCTAAGGGCTTCTACAATGACGATGCAGCTCGCCTGCAGGAGGAGTTTAACCGCGAACACGCGTCGGAGAAGGAGTCGCGTATTCAGCAGAAAATTCAATTCGCAGCAAAGAGTTATCTCCGGGAGACTGTGCATCGACGAAGGCTGGAGCGCGAGAAGGAAGTGCGCGAAGAAGTGGAAGAGATCGCTAAAAACCCGCAGCTTGAAGTGTGGCTGGGCCTCGCCAAAGCTGACGAAACTCCGAAGCACGCAGATCTTCGTGTTAGTAGCATCGGTGCTCGAGCTCTCTGCAAGACTCTGGCATTCACGCACTCGTTGCGGTCATTGAATTTGAGCCGCAATGCACTGGATGATGCAACGGGCAAGTGGCTGTCGCTGCTACTGAAGCGGAACACTTCGCTGCGACGTCTGGAACTCGAAAGCAACTGCCTAGGACCACTGGCGGCAAAAGACCTGGCTGAAGCGCTGAGCTCTAATGAGAGCCTTGAGTACCTGAACTTGGAGAGTAATCCACTCACGGATGAAGAAAAGGACTTCTCTGGTGTGACGGCGCTGGGGAACATGCTGGGCAAGAACAAGACGCTTCGTACGCTGAATCTATGGCGAACGCGCCTTGGTGGGGAAGGTGGCAAGCAATTAGCTTTCGGCCTCGCTCGCAATACCACGCTAGTGTGTTTGGACGTCGGGAACAACCGGATCGGCATATCTGATGCCGTCGCACTCGATATGCAGCTCAAAAAGAACCGCGTACTGTTCGAACAGGCTCAGTGTCAACAGCAAACGTTTTGTGAGGCGCAGTGGAAAGCTGCGGACAAAGAGCGTGAGCGGCAGGACAAGCACGCGAAGCGACAAGAAGATGTGCGTTGGTTGCGGCAAACTTGGTCGGTTGGTAAGCTACAGTAGAACTGACTGCTTTCTCGTGGTGTGCTTGTTATTTTGCAGGAGGAGTGGATGGCGAAGCGCAAGCTGGAGCGGGAGCAAGACCGCGCCTTGCTCGAAGAAGAACGGCAACGCGTGCTCAAGATTGAGGAGGATCGAATGCGCCAAATAGCAGCACGCAAAGCTGCCGAGTTTGCAGCGAAAGTTGAAATGGAGAAGAAGAAAAAGAAGAAGAAAGGTGGAGCTAAGAAGAAAAAGAAGTAAGTTAGCACATGCAGCCTTATCAAGGCTTCTTGGCGCGGGCCTTCGCACTGGGCTTCTTAATTGGCTTCTTTCGTCTCGGACTTGTACTTGCGCGCTTTTTACCTTTCTTCCCTTTCTTCCTGCGCTTCTTACGCAGTGCTTCCAGACGCACACGTCGCCGCGCGAGGAAGCCTCGCACCACAGCTTGGATTCTCAAAATGAAGTGGAACAGATTAACGTCGCGGTTCCGGCGCAATCGCTCTGCGAGATCGATCGCGCGCTGTTCTTCAATTTGGTTGCGTCGATCTTGATCAATGCGAGCGAAGTGCAGCCCAAACTTGACGTTCGCTGCATCCAAACGCGCGAGCTCGGCGCGTTCTTCTTGGATTTCAGCATCCAGCTTGTCCATGTCGTTGTCGTAGCGCTCAATGAGTTCACGAAGCTCCGTTACATCGTGCTGTGCATGTTTTCGTTCGTCGGTCTCCGCTTGCTGACTTGACTGAGTCACTCGCACTAACGTCCGCTGAATCGCTTCAACTTGCTCGTGCGCGTTGGAATTTTGCGCTTCAAAGTTGGACAGTGCTGCCTGAAGGTTTTCTTCTCGATCTCGTGCGGTGGGACCAAGAACGTCGTCAGCGGCACGCTTCGTATCACGAAGCTGCGCTTCAAGTCTTGTCCGCTGAGCAGTAAACTTTTCAGACATGGTTATACGTGCTTCACGAGCCTGGGTTAGCTCGAACGCTACTTGGTCTCGATCATCCTCCACCTCACGTAGTCGTAACATGCTATCACGAAGTGTAAGACTGAAGCGCTCGTCTTGCTCAAAACTCGTTGATAGCGCAGTATCCGTGTTAATGATCAATTGCATCCAGGCTTGAGTGAGTCGTTGGATTGCAGGTGACACACTCGTCGTGCTAAGTTTTCGTAGTGCGTCGCGAAATGTGCGGTCGTCCTATCATTTCCAACGTAACGGTGCAATCAATTAGCAAAATACCAAGCAGCAAGTACTGGCGTTCCGCAACATACCTTCAGTTTGTACAGCAACTGATGCAAATTGTTAGGGAACAGACGCAAAGCTACCGGGCCAGACAATTGCGAATTCGTTGCAGTGTGTTGTTGTAATTCTTCCTCACTGTCTTCGCCATCATCACCTTCTGTCTCTGGCCGCTCGTCATCTTCAGACTTTTGCTGCGCTAGGAATTGGAGAAGTGCACCTTCAATCACGAACTGAAAAATGTGTTAGAGGTGCCATGGAACAGTTGACACAGATGCGAATTACCTGGCGATGCAGTGCATCACACATTTCAGACTGAAACTCTGAGGCTAAATTCATGGGCTCTTTCTCGGGGACTGTTGCTAGCAGCTCCAGGTCCCGCACCGTCGATTCCAACACCGATAGCAATCTCTCCCCGTCAAGACGCACAGCATGCTCCATTGCAGATTGCTTCAATGAGCAAACGGAGCAAGAATCTCACAACTACTTCCCGTATTTTTAGGGGGTGGCAGCTTCCCATGCTCCGCTCATGGTCCATCAACGCTTCATTTCTTGTGCGAGTCGTCTTCGTTGCTACTCTTACTGCTCTCGCTGCCTTTGCTCTGAGAACTGCTCACACTGTCGCTATCCAGTTCCTCGTCAAAATCAACTTCGTCATCCTCGATGCCCAATGCGATCTCGTCTGCCACCTGCTCAATAATCCTGTCCACTGCACTCTTCCCTTCCACATCCTTCTCTAACGCAGGAACTGCTTCACTCGGTCCATTGTCTCCGCGCAGTCGTCGCAATCTCTCGGCCAGATCGTCCACAGGAGGCGCAGGTCCCGCCTTCTCATTTTTCAACGCCGCCAACCGCGCAGCCAGGTCTGTCTTACTCTCCTGTTTTGTTCGGGCAGTATCCTGCTCTGCAGCAAACCGCCGTAGCTCTTCCAACCTCGCAGTGATATCCACCGCAGGCGGTGCAATCCACACCTCCGCCTCAGCTTTCGGTGCTGTGGGCGGAGCAACCAAAACAAGCTCCGGCCGATTCTGCTGCCCACCACCAACGTTCTCCTCTCTCTCCAGCGCTCGAATGGTCCTCTGCAAGTCTCCTCTCCTCGCCCTCAATAGCTCTCTCGACCTGTCGTCCGGAAGCACCCGCTCCGCCTCGTAGAAGCCCCTCTCAGCTTCCTTGTACAGCCCCAGAGCCGTCTCGCGATCCCAACTTTCCTGAGCTCTCTCCAACGCCACAAAGGCGTCGTCCAGCAGCTTCTTGCCCGGCTCAGCCTCCTCCCTCTCCTCTTGTCCTCTCAGACAGCGCAGCAGGCGCTCGCGCGTGTGCTCCACATCTACGAAAAGCTCCAGCACTTGGGTCCTGGCCGCCGTCTGGTACAATTGCGCGCGTCTCACGTCGTCCAGCGGTCGCACCGTCAGCTGCAGCAGCTTCTTGGCCTCTTTGGGGTCCCCACTGCGCTTGGAAGCGTCTTGGGGACTCGACTGCAGCACCAGAAACTCGGTTTGACCCAATTGCAAAACGGTTTGCGGCTCGCTCCAGAACGGGAGAACTTGACGACGCACAGTCAGCGATTCTTGGCGGTAGCGGGGCGAGTAGAAGGTGGTTTTGGGCTCCAGCAGCAGCCACGCGACGCCATGGAAGCGCAGACTCGACGCCATGATGGCAACAAGGGAATTTGGGCACGTTCGGGTACTTTTGAGCTAAATTGACACGTTACGGTACTCTTGTAATGGTCTTTTTCTGGCTATCTCGATAATGGTCCATGTTGGACATTTGATGTAAACAGGATACATTTTGACTCTTACATTACGTGGAGAACGATGATGGCAACGACCTCGAATCTCTTATCACTGGCAATGGACTGTCCCCTCTCGACATGAAACTTTTGGACTGCAATTCCAAAATGCCTGGCCTTGCTGGGAATATTAACACTATAGCGAAATTTGAAGCGCCACGAACAAAATCCAAGCAACAGGCGAGTGCTTTTATCGTGATGAAGGTGACGGACCTCTTTCATACACAGCATATTATGCTGGTGGCGAAGCTTGTGCCTCTCGCATCAAGCACCAGGAATCAATGTGAAAATTCCATGGCCCCCTCAGACGACTATCATTATCAATCCTCGGGCGTGAACTGAGTGATTGACTATCGCCGCAATAAGCGAGTACTTGTGTGTGTGACATCGTTACCATAGCGGAACAATTCCAAAACCAATGCACCACCAGAGCCTGATGAGCTATCCGTGCCAATACCAGTCGCCAGATATCTCCAACAGCCGCCTGAACGTATCAGGTGAGCATGAGTTCATCATGTTCTCTCAACCACATTCTGTCATCATGTTCTCCTTCGGCTTGCAGGAAAATGATGTCTTCGCGGATTGAGGTAATACACCAACCATCATCAACGCTTCTAACTCGCATGCTTGTGCCGTGGGCGAATCGTGAACCAACGCATTTCTCTTTAAAATCGGTCGCCAATAAAGTTACCGTCCGTCCCAACGACGACAAGATCACCAACACAACTTGGTCGAACGTAATTGTTCCAACTGGGGTTATAACACCTGACTCCAACCAGCCGTCACATCAGCACTTCACTTGTGACCATAGCAATGTTATCATGAAGCTCGATCTTCGCCTGGTATCCCGTGGCAATACGGACGACTGCAATCCTGGATAAAATAAGTGTCACGTTAAAGTACCCGTTCTAAGATCCCGGAATTGATTCAACACTTGCTGCTGGCCCGCACACAATAATGCATCAAGTTAAATGGAGCATCGTCTAGATCAGAACAAATTAATTCTTTAGATTGAGAAGGGAAAAATTCATGCAATACTCACTTATGAGATCTGAAGTTGAGCTTGGCGTGCACGTGCTGGCGGATCTTGCGTTCCACTAGCCATTGAATTGGTCTCTCTTGGTCTCCCTTGGTCTCTCTTGGTCTCCCTTGGTCTCCCTTCTAGTCATCAAGTTTCCCATCATCGAGTTCTTTTAGTTCTTCTTCGGTGACTTCGTGGTCTTCGCGATCATTTTCCCAGAGAGACTTGGCGATCTCGTCCAAGAACTCATGTGAAATTGGTAGAACTTGACCATCCGTACGCTCCAAAGTTAAGTTGCGAGTGCTGACGGCCGAATAGGAATGGCGCTGGCAAATGAGCTGTATATCCGTTGTAGGGAACCTGGTCTGAAGGAAATGGTGTAGTGGCTGGCGTGGAGCTCACCCCGTGTCGATCGCTCTCAAGCGTACTTGTTAATACCGCGCCATCGGCCATTGCCGAGAAGGACAGCGGTATGCCGTAGGGCTTGGCGTTCAGTGGGGTCTCGCTACTTGCCGACACTGTCACGTTGCCATCCTCCGAGACGCAGACCCCATCCATAAGCGAGCTCACCACCGGGTTCCTTCGTAGACGAGAGTTCCAGCGCTTGAGTTTTTGACGCAGCTTTTGCGCGTGGGTCATGGCCTGACGGGTCGTCTTGGTTCCATGTACCCCGCGATAGCTGTCCATGGTCCCTGTGGGTACTTGGTGAGTGCGACCCAAAAAAGTTGCTGCTCGTGGGGCGTCCAGCTTCTCGGTGTTCTGGGACTCCGGCAGATAATGCAGCACTTGTCTCACTGCGAGCAGCTCTTGCATCACCTCGGGAGAGATCATTGTGGACTGGTGGTTCTTTGTACGATGAATTGCCGAGTGAGGGACCACAGAGCCAACCTGTCAAGAGGACGCCGAGTCGAGTTGTCCCGGTAACGCGTGAATCGGTACCAAACGTAGCACTTGGATCGCACCGTAGCGGCACAAAGTAGTCATCTCTGACGCTCCACCAGCCACGTCGTGTTGCACACGGTTGGAAGCTGAGCAGGACAAGAATCCATTGTCCTGCCCCGACTGGCCTAGGCTCGTACTTTTTGCGAATGGCAACAAGAGCCTTTCTGGTTAATCGTGTTGTGGCCGTCTTTACTACTGGCGAGTGAAGTCGAGTTCTCAAAGACGATGGCCGTTATGAGGCGCTTGAAACGCGTACAGACAATACAAAACCTTGTGTTTGAAAGCAAGTTTGGAGCTCGATCGCTTGTGAACGCTGCTTTATCCCGTGCAGCAACACGGCAAGTCCCATATGAACAGGTCTTTGAGAATACATGCAGTCCCATGCCATGACAGCAATGCGATGCAGCGGAACAAGAGGCACCTTGAGAGGTAAACAACCCGGAAGCGACCCCAAGATCGCAACGCCTTGCAACGATGCCTAGAGCTCAAATCTCGCAAGCAACAGCGACTCGCCTCGCTTGCTTAGAGGCTGCCAGCACCGCCAGACTCGGTGGCCAGCGGCGCGCTAACTTATGCAGAAAGCTCGCTGGTCTTCTCGAGCAGGACTCTTGCTGCAACAACATCTGCCTTGCGCCTTCAACCCATTTCTGACCATTTGCTGACTTGAGGCCGGAAATGGGTTGACCGCCCGGCTCTGTGTGACGAACACCGAAACGGCAATGTGCACGACTGGCAAGATGCCCAAAGATCGCCATTATCTAATAGGGCGTTCTCTAGGCTGTCCTCGCATTGCCGGGTGACCACACTGGGCATGAAAGCGACCGCAGCCATGTCGAGTCAAGAACTCACATCATTTGGTATTGTATGAATCGATTTAGCTAGCATTGTAGCGCGTCTAGACTTCGCTGTAAATATGTACGTTGCAAATTGGATCGATGCCCTACTATTGCTGCCTTTAGCCCCACAGGACCGACGCATACTCGTTAAAAGTCTCGTTGACGACGAGCGGCTGCGTCGTGGCGTAGTCCAGACTGGAAACGAGCTTGTCCTCGACTGCAAGGTGCGGTCGAGGGCTGCTTAGATACGGGTGGGGCGGACCGATCCCCGCAGAGTGAGGTGGAGGGCCGCTGAGATACGGGTAGGGCGGAGGAAGCATCGCAGAGACGCCTAGATGCTTGAAGCACAAGGTGTCGGGGCTGACTAGCGGTTGTGTGTACGATGGTGCGCCCGTGCCAGTGGTGCTAACACTCCTATAGATCACGTCTGACTCAAAGGGGGTGTCGTCGTCTACCCTGGTCGTGACGCTCTCCACTCGCAGTTCCTCCTGTTTCACGTGTGGCGATTGCTCGATTTTCACTGACGGATCTGCGAGTTGTGTTGCGGCCTTCATGGACACCGGATACCGGCTGAGCGGCGACGAGCCCAACGAGATGCGACCGTCTGGGCTGACGCTGACTTCGTCCATGAGGGAGCCCACTGCTGGGTTCCTACGCAGACGCTTGTCCCACCGCTTGAGTTTTTGGCGCAGTTTCTGGCCGTGCGTCATGGCCTGCCGCGTTGACTTGGTGCCGATAAACTCGGCGATGGTTGTCCATGGGCCTTGCGGGTACTGCATCAGTGCCATCCAGAAGAGTTGAGATTCCTCCGCTGTCCAGCCCTTGTCTGTCGAGGACGTCGCTGGCAGATAGTGAAGCACCTGGCGCACAGAAAGCAGCTCCTTCATCACTTCGGGGGAGATCATGGCGTGGCAGTATGGTGTGCTTGGTAAAATGACGAATGACGAATCCTTGATGCGAAAACGCCTAGGAGTCACAAGTATCCATGTCGAGGGCGAGGTGCCTTCCGTTAAGTCGTTGGTTGTGTTCACGGGGGCGATTCGAAATCGCTGGAAGATATCACTGTCCACGCTATTGAGGACTACTCGTGTGCTGTCTGGCTGTGGTGGAGCTTATTCGGGCAGGTCGAAGCCCAGCGCGGCTTTGTGAGTCACGAGCACCCTGGAAAACGCCACCTCGCTACGAGTCTTTCTTAGCGCTTTGGCCGGAAGATGTCGGTTTTCATTTCAGCCACCGAGCAAGATCGCGGCGAACCCAGAACTGGACACCCGTACCACCGACCTGCTCGAGTGAGTGATCGTGCCGCTTCGCGGGCAATCGAGAGCAGGCCGTGAACGGGTCTGTTCGAAGCGCGATGAGTGGCCACGAATGGTTTCGAGTAAGCCTCGCGATCTGAGTCACGCCAGAGCAATTGGACTGCTCGTTGTGACGACTGTGCTCTCTCTCAGCGACCAGCAAAAGGAAAGTATCTGGTAACACGACGACTCAATTTGAAAAAGTTGAAGGCAAATCTCCCCTCATGAAAGAAACTAGACCATCAAAGCAGTTTGAATCGAATGTGTGTTAGGCAGTTCAGGACAGAACGATTCAAGCTGGCCGGCAGCAATTCAACACCGGAAAAGAGAACATGGAGGCCGATTGTGGCAGTACGCGCACTGTACCGCCTAAAAAGAGCCACAAACTAACGTCCGTGTCTGTCTGACAAACGTCTAACTTCAGCGTTCAAGCCACCAAGTAAACGACGAGCCGAGTAACGTACGGATAAGCTTCAGGACAAGTCAGAGTCACGATTTTGCGGGACTTGGGAACATACTTATATTTCCGTGTACGCTTCGTGACGTTCGCTCCATAGACTTGTTTCAGCAACTAGCAACTAGGTGCCTTACTTTCGCCAGTATAGTCCCTCCACAGAGCGTCTGCTAGCTCGTCGAGCAAGTTTTGGTCAGGAATTGGAGCTTCGTGAATCGGGTATAGCGTGATGTCAGGATTGCTTTGTTTCGACTCGCCTAAATCGATTGGAGCTGCAGGAAGGCCGGAATTAACCGCTGGCGGCTGTAAATCAAACATCTGCACGTGCGATGACGTGTATTCGAAGTCCTCACCAGAGGCACTTGAACTTGCTCCTTTGCCTTCTGCTTGCATCGCCTCAGAAGTAGTGCAGTGATTGTATTTCTCGTTCTCCTGGTGGAGTCTCTCGTGTTGGCCATCTTCGAAGGAGCAATCGGCACTTTCATCTTGGCGATTTAGTCGTCGAGGTGCTGAGTGCACGGCTCTCAATGAAAAGACAGGATCAGACAACCCCACTAGAGATCCAGGCCGCGGGGGTGATACCGCGACACTACTCTCTGTCATGTTCACGACTGAGGTTGTGACGACTCCGCCCATCAGGATCCGTGCTGTCGGGTTACCGTGCAGACGCGTCACCCATCGCTTGAGCTTTTGCCGCAGTTTTTGGCCGTGTGTCATTGCCTGGCGAGTCGATTTAGTACCGATAAACTCAGCTATCGCCGTCCAGGGCCCTCTTGGGAAGCGGTCGAGGGCCAACCAAAAGATTTGTCGCTCGTGTGGTGTCCAGCCGTATTCAGTCGAGGGTGACACTGGTAGATAGTGCAGCACTCGCCGCACAGACATCAATTCGTCGTGAACTTTCTTGGAGATCATAACTTGGGTCTGATGAACGTGGTAAATTGGCAAGTAAGGCACGGTCACGTCGGATGGCTTTTTGACAAGCAAATTGGATCACTCAAGTGAGAATCCGACTCAAAATTTCTGTTTTCGCCATTATCACAAAATCCAACTTTTTGGGTCCGGACACATTTTGGAGGTGCTGCGTGTTAGCAATAGCACAAACCCAGCTTTGTAGGCTCAAGCTTACAACTTTATATCGAGGGTGAGAGCAGTTTGACCGATGCTGGATCTGTAAACGTATGTTAGAAACTTGGTAAGCGTTCGAGTCGCGCATATAGCCATTTCCCACAGAGCAAGCCATTCAAACAAGTCGTTTCATTGAGTATCCGGTTTCATACGGAGCTCGCATACTCTATGATTGACTCTGGCAACGAACGCATATACAGCACGTGTACTACGGTCTCAGTTCATTGGCACCTCACCGACCTGCCCGATGTCTTGCAAGCTACTTGAAAGTCGTCCGAGCGCCGCTACGCGTCCATTTACACAGCACGAGAACCCAAAAGCAACTCGAAACCCCTGCAGCTCAAGACCGACATTGGTATTGACTTAGCCATAAACTACACTGATGAACTCAACTCGTTGACTCTTCGTGTCATTCGTCTCAGAGCTCACCTTGGATATTGCCAGCAAAGCTAAGTACTCAACTCGCACCTCAACTCGTCCAATACTTTCGGTATCCTCTGTACCTTTTACTCGTTTAAGTTTAGAATATATCATTTGGGCAGTGTCGACCACTGGATCTACTAATTTAGACGGGAGGATACGGTGAAACTTCAACTTTGTGACCATCACTCACCTCTGGCAGGATACTTTTTGAGAGGCGCCGCTAACGGTTGGTGCCCCGAGATCTCGAAACAACAATACAACAACACAGACCGACGTCCTGAAAAAGGAAGTCGATACTAATTTGATTGGCCTCCCGTTGTTGCGACCATAGCAATTGTTTGTGAACGAACAGGCCCCACAAGCACGCTCTAAGGCTCAATATTCACCACTTTGTAATTGAGTGTAGTTAGTTGGTTCATTTAGGATGACCGTTACCTCGGATCCACGTCACAGTACGCAATTGAAGACGCTAGCTTTAAATGCAAAACGATACTACGGCTAGGCACGGGAACGACTTCATGTGCCAGTTCTTGGGCGTGAAGCTTGCAAGGGTGCTGCTCGGATCAAACCATGTTCGGGTTGTTGTGGTGGCTCAGCTCGTTGAGTTCGTCGTCGGAAAGAATTTCAAGTAGATCATCTAGGAGGTCTTGGGGCAGCATCTCTGGGTCGTCAGCAAAGTCCGTCACCGTCACTTCTTCCGAGTATTCGGACAGCATCAGCTCGACAACACGAGTAGTGTCATCTGAGAGATGGTGGTGTGGTTGACGGTACTGTTCAACGCAGGCGCGTGTTGCATGGAGCTCGGTGTGACCATAAAGTTGGACCCCAGCATGGTGGCGTCGCTCACGTGGAGACCATCCACCTCCACGATGCTCACCCCGTCCACCATCAATCCTGGCTGCAAATCTCCAGTGTGAACTGGGAAAGCAGGTTGAAGGCAATTGCTTTCGGTCATGACCGCTTCCGTGGTCAAGGTCGACGTGGTTTCGATCGAGATACCAGTAGTGACTGTAACATCAGCACTTGTTGCCACATTGACTTCGTCCATCAGCATACTGGCCGTGGGGTTGCTACGCAAGCGCTCGTTCCAGCGCTTCAGCTTCTGTCGTAACTTCTGGCCGTGGGTCATTGCTTGGCGTGCCGATTTCGTCCCGATGAACTCGGCGATCGTGGTCCATGGGCCTTCAGGGTGCTGGGCGAGTGCAACCCAGAAGAGATGCTGCTCGTGTTGCGTCCATCCTTTCTCCGACGAGGCAGACTCCGGAAGGTAGTGCAGTACTTGCCGCACTGATAGTAGCTCTTGCATCACCTCGGGGGAGATCATTGGTCGTGTCGCGAGTGGTTCGTTACTTGCAAATTGCAAAATGGCTCTTGAGGTTAGTGCTCACCGTTCGTGTGGCGAGGTAACATTGAGCACCGACATCTCGTTGCTGGTTGTCGTCACCAAAAGTATCCAAACTCAAGTGGTGAACTTGGGCACCCCCATCTGACCCCATCCAGCATTGTCTTGGTCTCAAAAACGACAAAATCCCTTTTCAGTCCAGCGATTCAGAATTTTGTAAATGCCATCGTGTTGAGCGAGCAGCAAGTCGCCAGTCGGGACTCAGCACAATGTGTCGATCGTAGCTCGTGGTTGATCACCGAAGCTAATGAGGTCGTGGAATAAACACTAGAATTATGGTGGTCATGTTGCGTGTGCGTAGTGCTCAATGCGGAACTTGTCCATTGGTTTAGTACACCCGATAGCCAAAACTAGTGGCAACAAACTAGTGAGCAACACAAGCAGCGGATAAGTCAAAGAGGCTGGCAGAACGCTGTGGGCCGCATCCAATAGACCAGCCATCGTTGCCAAAGGGGGTTTGGTTCGTAGCTGGACGCGCACCAGTGCGAATCAGTCATTGCAGTTCACCACTGCATTTCCAGTCGAGATAGTCGCGCTTTCGGCAAGCACCTCGACCGACTGTAACGTCGGCACCGAAATACCAACGCGAATTTGTGTAGCCACAAGTGGTCTCATCCCACCGTCTCGCTTTGTGGCGAACACTCTTTCTCCTGAAGCAGTGGAACTTCAGAAACAGGAACTTGTCATCGCAAGCTGACACCGGTACAATCAACAGCAATAAACAGAAATGCAATGCAAAAATGGCAACACCGCTGCACGCCTTCTTATCCGACGTCAAGTCCAACGGCTATAGCCTTGATCACCACCACACAAACGCCTCGCGCCAGGCTCCGACTCAGAAAAAATCGCGCTCTCAAGCTGCTCTGATTCCCATTGTGACCGTTGCAGCCAATCATCACGCGATCCAAATGGGAGAAGAAGCGTCAAAGTTCATTTGGATCAAATGGCGGCGACACTTGGACGCCTTTGGGACGCGGCAGTGACGCTGTTGGCTGCGCAGAGCCAATTGCAGTCGGAAACTGGCAAAGTCCCCACAGTGGAGAGAGCGGTGGAGGTCGGGGGTCCTGCGTACGCCAATGTGCGAGATGTCCCGTGCGTCCTGCCGCTTGTGACGCATGACTTTGCCAATTCCTATTGGCATCCAGCAGTGGAGACCTTCGGAGTTCCTCCTTGTGACGAAGATTATTCGGTCGTGTATCTGAAATGGGCAGCGAGTTGCGACGCGGGGGTGCAATACGACCGCATTGCAGCCGTTTGGGTGAATGGGGTGGAGCTGCTGCGGACATCCACTGCAGAGCCGTCACGAGAATTCCGAGTGGCGTGGGAAGTGGTCAAAGATGTTTCGCTCTACGGGGACATTTTCAAAGCTGGAGGGACTGTGGTGGTCGCTCTGGATAATATCGTTAACCCAGTGTACACCAGCAGCTTCAAGGTGGACTTGTCGCTCGAGTTCTACCGTCCTCTAGACGCAAGCAAAGAAACCAAGAGACCAGATCAAGTTGTGCCCGTTTCAAGCAGCAGTAAGTCGTACGGATGGTTTGCAGAGAAACCCACGACAGCACAAGCAGGTCCACCACATCGGATGGTGGATGTACCGGATAATACGGAGGAGTTGTATCTGGAATTGTTCCTGTCGCACCACCAGTGTGACGAGTTTTACTACTCGAATCCGCCCGATGATTTTGTGATGGCGTTCACAGAGAGCTTGTCAAAACGCGGTAATATTACCCGTGAGAGCATTGAAGGAGTGCTGAACAGCGCAAGCTGTGGAGCCGATGGGGCTTTTCGGGAGGTGCAAGTGCTGGTGGATGATCAGGTGGTCGGCGTGGTGTGGCCATTTCCGTTGGTTTTCACTGGAGGGTTGAGTCCTTATCTCTGGAAGCCGATCGTGGGGATTGGAGCTTTTGACGCACCGACATACATCCTGAACCTGACGCCGTTCCTGGGTAGTTTTCTTGGGGGTGTTCATGCTGTTGCGTTCCGCGTAGTTTACGGAGAGGCGTTCTGGCTGATCGATGGCAACTTGCTGATTTACCAAGACGCAGACGCTGTCCGCCCAACGCGCGTGGAAGTCTTGCAACACCGTTTGGAACGCTACGTTGAACCTGCAATGGTGACGCTGCCTGCAATGGTCGGTGCTAGGAATGGGAATATGAGCAATTTAAACAGCGCGTTTTGGACTTCGGTCGCGCGTGATCTGTACGTGAAGACCAGTGTGACGACTTCGACCGGCCGAAAGGTATACACTCTGCAGCAGCATTTCGACTTCACTAACACGCAGATGTATTCGTCGGACGGGTTGGATCAATGGTTTGAAAGCCGAACCCACGTAGAAACGAAGACGGCGGTCGCCTCGTTATCTGGTGTTCATCCTTTAAATGACTCAAGTCAGCCTGGTGAGCCAGCAAAAGTGCAGACTGTGTATATCTCGCAGATGGAAGACTACCCTCTCGCTGGGAGTGTGAGCTATCGTCTCGGACGAAATGGATCATTCGTGCTGGTGACGCAATTTGCCAACTCTTTCTCGCGGTCGACTACGGTAGATGGATACGGCACGGATCTGCGATTCGACTATAGGCCACATGATGTTCACTCGGCATTGACAGCATCTGCAGTACTTGATTCACGACATGGTGGGGGAAATGGCTCAACAAGAGCAACATTTGCATTAGCGTCGCCTACCGATGGATGCTTCTCACGTGAAATTGTGGCGGAATTCGGCCGATTAACTGTCGACAACAGCAGCACAGAATGTCATGCGTACGAGTGAACAGGCCAGCGGGAAACAGCAAATGGTGTTCAGTAAGTATTAACCATCTCGACCAAAAAAACTATTGGCAAGAACCGCCGCAGGATTTTGACTGACCACCTGATGAAAAAGTGCCAAGCGAAAGAGTGAGTGGAGGTCCCCAGGGGATATTGACAGCAACGCGTTTTAGTTGTTGTTACTTAGTGCTTGGTCCACCCTGTCAAAAATGGTTGCCGAACGCTGACTTGAAGGTGAATTGTGATGGCATTGTGACAATGCCATTGTCTGCAGGTGCATTGCTGCACGCCTTCAGAACCTCTGAAATTGACCAAAGAACTTGATATTTTTGCGGACTACGTGACTACTAGACGAGCTTCGAGCACGCAGGTACACAAAGTCGACTATATTTCTTTGCGACGTGAGTCTGCCTTGGCGGAAAGCAAATTTTCCCCGTTTCTTGACTCTGGTCACTGGGAGCGATACACCACAAGTTCATCGCGCATGGACTCTTGATATTTAGTCACCAAAACCAAAACACTTTTGGGGTCAAACAACGCACGACCGCCCGATGCATTGAGGAAAGCATTTCGTCCTTCCTCCTCAGTATCGAAAGGCTCGCAATGAAGCTCGTTGGAATCTTCCACCATCGTGACAAGGACCCAGCAACTTTTCTTGTTGTTGTTGGACTTGCGCAGAAACGATTTTGCAGTAGACATCGCCGCCCCAGCAGCAGTACCGACAGCAGCACCCGCACCGACCGCCGCAGCAGCCGTCGCTGTGCCGCTCATACCAGCGGCAGCGACGGGTGCTGCTGCTGCCCCCAAGTAGCTCACGCCAACGCCGACTGCAGTAGCAGCACCGACGAGTCCAAGGCCGATTGGGGTTGCCAGTCCAAGAACACCAATGCTTTGAAGAGCTGCGACAGCACTTCCACTCGCAACGCCGCCGCCGCTTGCGATAGCCGAAGCGGACATCCATGACGCAGCCGCAGAGCCGCTGGCGATTCCACCCGTATGGCGTTGACAACGGAACCCGCAGCCGCCCACAAGCCCAAGCCTGTTGCAGCCCCCGCAGCAACAGGAGCCGCAGACATGGTGGCGGCGGTCGCTGCGGTTGCCGTGAGTCCAGCAGCAGCAGCCACTCCGTATGCAGCTCCTGCAGCCGCGGCGCCTGCTGCAGCACCTCGTGCCATATTTCCGGTGGCACTCGTTTCGTTCTCTTCTTCATCTTCGTTGGCAGGTCGCTTGTCTTCTTCATCCGGATTCTTGGGCTCTTGGTTCTCTTTGGGCGACATGGCCTCTCTTCCGTTTCTTCGATGGGGTCACTGGTGTCCACGCCACTGCAAATTCGCGAGTGAGGCCAAGTCTAGTTCGCTCTTGCAATGAAGTCCACACGGCTGCCTTCCATACTTGTCCACACTTGCCCTCGTCTTGACGCTTTTCCTACTGGGATGCGCTTCTTCTCGAGGTACAATGAGTGAGACCAAGCGCCGCTTCTGCTGGAAGACCGCCAACGTCCCTCAGCGGTGGCCGCGGACCCAAACGAGAGGGACGTGGGAGGCATGAGTCCCTGCAGCTGCAAGTCAAGCGTAGCACAACACTGTTGCAGATTTTAGTCTCGGGAAACTATCCTGCATGAAGTTCTCTGTAGCTACATGCACTCTCCTGTCTTGCTGCTCACTAAGCCGACACGACCTCGTTCATCGACTGCCCCCACCCGAGCTCTAGCACCATCTTCCGGTCCGGGTCGAACAACGCTTTGCTGGTCGCATTCGAGTTCAAAAAGGCGTTGCGAGCCTTGTAGTCGTCTTCAAACGTGCGGATCGTGGGCTTCCCAGAGTCCGCAGAGATCTCGACGAGGACCCAGAGACCTTTCTCCTCGCTTTCCACCTGAGCTCCATCCACTGCATTTACAGCCGTGGGTGTTGATAGTTTGGACTTGATGAGCAGCACAGCGCCACCGACGGCCGCTCCACCAGCGACGAGTCCCAGACCGATGGGTGTCGCCAATCCGACGGCGCCAATGCTCTGCATCGTTGCAACGGCGCTACCCGCAGCGACTCCGCCTCCGTTAGCGACTGCAGCAGATGCCATCATGGACGCAGCAGTGGAACCACTAGCGATGCCCGACGTTGTGAATCCGAGCAAATTGACAACAGGCGTCACAAGTCCCCAGAGACCGAGACCCGCAGCCGCTCCCGTGGCGGCTCCTGTTACTGCATTGGCCGCTGTGTCATTTCCTGCTTCAGTATCGGTTGGTGGTGGGCGTGGTGCCGTGTTCGCTGTTGAGCTGCATGAACTGGTCTTCTTGGGCATGGTCTTCACGGAGGAACTTGAGAAATGCTTGTCTATTCCACGATGAGACCAATACAATCAAAGTAGACCGTCCACTTCAGCGACAGCTTTTACTACATGTATTGTACACATTTGCTATTGACTACAATTCTCCTTGCTGGTATCAAGGAGAAGAGCATGCTGGTTCTCATCCCCCATGCTCTGTCGATCCGAACAATCCCTCTTCAGACAGACAATCAAACTACTGGGTAGTGTCAGCTCCGAGTTGGTCTCCATTGATGTTGAAAAGGCCGATGCCTAACTGGCTGGGTCGATACAGTGGCGGCATGGAGGCCACTCTAAGCAGTGAGCGCTCGGACTGGGACTCCTCGACAGACTTTCGTAGCGGAGTACTCACCCGACGTGGAGTAGCCTTCTTCGCTTGTGCATTCGGAGTCGTGCAGACGCCTAGAACGCTGAACACGGAAGACGTACTGCACGAACTCCAAATGGACTCGACACTTGGGCTCCGTGAGCGCGACGGAGCAGCAACGACTTGCTCGTCCCAGTCATCGTCGAATAAGACGTGAACTTCCTCCTCCTCCGTGTAAGTGAGAATTGACAGGTTTTCTGGGATGCGATCGCCTTCGCTGAAGCCTCCGAGTGCCTGAATTCCTTGTGGTGTCATGTTCGCTTCAAGTCTGCAAATGTGAAAGTGATCTTCCGAGCTTCGCAGTAGCTCAGTGACAACGCGTGACAGGACAGCCAAGAAAGCCGCAGGTGTGGATTTAAGAGCGCGACTCCACACCTCCGGCCACTTGGCGTTTCTGTCGCCAGCGCACTTGCCTGTCCAGCAGACTAGATAGTTCACAGCGCCTTGCCCAGCGAGAAGAGCCCGCAGATTCGAGCTCCTGTGCTCATGTAACGGCGACCACAAGCTTGTGCTCTGCGCACGCGCACACACCACAGGCTCCGCTTGCACGTACCAGCAGAATAAGCTCTCGTATAGTCGTCGTATGATGTTGCTCACCACTACACTGCTCTGCGTACAACACATCGTCTTAAGAGCTTGCCGTGCCCACTTGATCCAGCAGGGCCCTTCTTGCTTGGTCTCCATTGCTGGTGTCGGACGCCCGTGCTTTCGGTCCAGAGCTGCTCCAGCATCTCGACAATGACAGCACCGACCCGCACTTCTATCCGGTCACCATTGGCTCCACTGCACTCCAGAACGATCGCCTGGAGGCAAATGCCAGCAAGTTGCCTTTTTCATGGTGTACCGCACACTATGTTGAAGTTCATAGAAACGTATCCATTTCTAACCGTTTAGAAAATAAATCATACTTGCGTGATTTATCTGATACGTATTCACTCCTGCAGCGTATGCACTCCCACAGTCCGTTTCCTATCCAAAACCCCTCCAAACGCTACCAATTCTCCAAGGTTATCCACTCTCGCCATCTCCACCGTTTCCGTTTCTAAGCGTGACTGGCTGTCAACTGCGTATCCTTTCATTCGTGAATCTGCACTCGAGCACCAACACGCCGTCCCTCATGCAGCTCTCTCTGTTCGTCACCGCCCTGCTGGGGCTCGCGCTCTCCACGGCCGACGCGAGTCTGCACCTGCGCGTGCACATCCTGAGCGAGAAGGCGAGTGTGAACCAGCAGTGCGAGTGGGAGGACAAGGCCGTCAAGTGCGACACGGGGCTCTTCTGCCAGATGAAGGAGAAACACTTTGGCTGGTGCATGAAGAAGAGTCCCGGACTCAACGACCAGTGCGGCGGCAAGGGCGTGGACGGGCCATGGGCTGTGCCCTGCAGCGGAGGCACCAACCTCAAGTGCGTCCTCGTGTCGTCGTCCTACTCCAAGTGCCAGAAGAAAACGGACCGCGAGAAGCTCAAGCTGCCGACGCGTCACCGCAAGGGCGCGGACGAGGAGGAGAAGGTGGCGCTCTACGGCCGCTGCAACTTCGAGGACGGCACCAAGAGCTGCGCCTCGGGGCTGCAGTGCGTCGAGGACAGCGACTGGTCCGGCAGTTGCATGAAGAAGGAGGCCGACCTCTTTGACCAGTGCGCGGGCCAGGAGATCCGCGGACTGTGGAAGGCCTCGTGCCCCAAGGGCGCCGTGTGCAGGGAGTCGGACACGTTCTACAGCCAGTGTCTGCCCGAGGCCGTGTCCAAGGCCATGGACGCGTAGGGAAATGGAGAGAAGGCAGACGTCCGTAGTGAATATCAACCTCTCAATTTCTTTTTTGTATGACTCATAACTTTGGCTTGCTCTTGCTGTAAGATCGTGTGCGTCGAACCCATGTTGGAAAGGTACGCACCCTTATTAACCCTTTAGTCGAGGGCGGTTAATCGATTGTTTTTCTGTTTGAACGCAGCACAAGGACAAGTTGCTACATGTACTTGAGCTGCATGAATCATCACCCAGAAGAGCAAAAATCCGCTGCACTGCCCTACGATTTCAACGTCCGCTGCAGCGAGTTCGCCTCGAGAGGGCTCACTTTCAATTCCACCCTCAACACGACACCAACTCAAGCCGATGAAGACCACCATCGCCGCTGCCATCGCCTCGACGCTCGCTGTCTCAAGTGCCGAGAGCAACTCGCACGTGCACCTGCGTGTCAAGCCAAGAGAACTCGTCAAGGAAGCTGCACCTGCGCCTGTGAGTGAGTGGGGCCAGTGCAAGTGGATCGACAAGCAGTACGAGTGCCAAGACGGACTGGAGTGCGTCGTGTCCAACGACTGGTACGGCCAGTGCATCAAGAGCGAGGTCGACACGTGGGGCCAATGCGGAGGCAACGGGTGGACGCTGCCCTGCAAGGCTGGCGACAAGTGCGAGAAGAAGGACGACTGGTACAGCCAGTGCGTCCCCAGTCCGGACGCCAACACGAAGGTCGGCGAGTGGGGCCAATGCAGATGGGAGAAGTACACTGCCGAATGCGAGGACAACCTCAAGTGCGTGGTTAGTGACAACGCGTGGTTCGGCTTCTGCGTCAAGAAGCAGGCCGATGTGTGGGGACAATGTGGCGGCTACGGCTGGTCGACGGACTGCGTGGCTGGCAGTGTGTGCAACAAGATCGACGACGCGTACAGCCAATGCACTCCCAGCAACGACGGAGGCTCTGTTGAGGAGTGGGGACAATGCAAGTGGAACGACAAGCAGGTCGGGTGTGCAGATGGACTGCAGTGCGCTGTGTACAATGACTGGTACGGACAGTGCGTCAAGAAGGTGGCCGACGTGTGGGGGCAGTGCGGCGGAACGAATTGGAGCGGAGCGTGCACTAATGGAAACAAGTGCGTGAAGAAGGACGACGCCTACAGCCAGTGCGTTCCGCAGTGATGAAGGTGCAAGACCCTGGACACGGAGCTTGATCTAGTGGTTGTAGTTCATTTATCTTTCGACACTTCCGAGTCCACACCGTTGGAGGCTTAGCTAATTTCAATTTGAATTCTCTTTGTTATCCCGCCGTTGGTTGCTGTTTGAACTCTTGTTTTTTGAACTCTTGTTTTGGCGATGCATGCGATCAAGCAGATACTTTCCCGCCTCGTTCCCCACCAAAAATACAGTAGGCGAATGCTCCGTACTGGTACTTCCAGTTCATTGCATTCTTCGAATTACTTGGATCGAGGAACAGACATCTAACTACTTCGAGTTTTTGGCGTTCATGATGAGGTTTGTCTACGCTATCCTTGCGGCAATTGGGGTAGACGACGTCTTAACTGCAGCTCCAGGGCTCTGGGAACAATGTCGTTCAGAAAATGGCACAGAAGTCGCTTGTGGGAAGGGAATGGTGTGTGTGTCCTGACGTTCAATACTACGGTCTCTGCTACACGGAAGTTGTCGACTTGGCTGGGCAGTGCGGTGGATTGGGCTGGAACGTGAGCTGCGTGAATGGTACGACGTGTGAGCGAAAAAACGAAGGTTGGGCTTCGTGCGAGTCGATTGTCGATGTCGTTTATCAAGCAGCTTTGTGGCAGGAGTGTGATCTCAACAACAGCAATTCCTGCGCAGAGGATCTCGTGTGTGTCGATGACAGTGACTATCACGGTCTCTGTGTCACGAAGGTTGCCGCTAGATGGGGACAGTGCGGTGGTGCTGGTTGGACCACCGAGTGCGAAACTGGGAACTCGTGTAAAGCCAAAACCTTTACTTATAGTCGATGTGTTCCTAACTTAGCGGAGGAGGATTCGTCTTCTGGGGACTCACGCATTAATTCTTCATCTTCTGCAGACACGAATATCAACTATTCGTCCTCTGGAAACAACGATGAGTTAGCCATCGTTGCATCGGAAGAACTAGCAGCAGAGCTCACTCCAAGCTTCGGAATGTTTCTCGACATGTCCAACCTTATCAAACCACTCGAACGTCTTCAAAACGTCGCAACGACAGCAAAAAGACTTCCGTGCTTCTTGACAAGGATGGTCTTTCCTGATACCAACTGCGACGACAACGACTAAGCCAATTACGTTCCTCAGAGGAAGCATGAAGCCATAGTATTTGTGAATGAAAGCTTTGATTCTACGAACTTTGGGGTAGAACAACATTAGGTATGGACAACACGATGACTACTGTACACTGCAAAGTGCATGCTATTCGTAGTGTTAGGATGAACTATCGACGCATTACTATGAACACTTCTCTGCTCGAACCCGAATGTCATACAGAATATGAAGCCTCAAGCTTACAGGAGGCTGCTAGCGAAAATGGTGACCAGAGCCACAACAGCCGACGCCGTCGTGGCCGTCACAGCACTGCTACTGCCGTTGCCGCTGTCGTCCGACAGAGCGTGGGCGCCTTGGTTGCTCGAGTCACCGTCGGCGTCGCTGTCAGAGGTGCCAGCGTCCGTGGAGCTGTCCGAAGAGCTGTCCGATGAGGAGGATGACGACGAGTTCTTGGGCAGAGTCAGCTCAGGGAACGAGAACGACGAAGGAGCGGCCTCGCAGCCGTCACCCGATGACGAGCACACAGAGCAGATCTGCGAGTAGAGCGTGCGGCTGCAGCCGTTCGACGAGCTGGCGCACTTGGGACTGTTCTCGTAGCACTTGGGGTTGGCCGCCGTCAACGTCTCAACGGACGGGAGAGGCGACATGTTGGCGCTCGTGCCGTTGCTGGCCAGCTCGTTGTACATGGTCACCATCTTCTTGGTGCGCTCCGAGTTGGCGTCTTCATCACCAGGTTTCTCCCAGAAGTCGATGGACTCCTCAACGTCAAATCCACTGCCAGTGTTCTCAGCCTTGAATTCCACTCCGCCATCTTCACAGAACTCCGTGTAGTTGCTGTAGCCCATCTCCGTGATTCCAACAAGGTCGTCAATGTTCAAATAGCCCAGGATCTTGTAGCTGAACGTGCAGTTGTCGCCATCAGGCTGGACGCCCATCGCACAGAGGCCACCCGGGTACTTCTCACGACACTCGTCCGTCTTGTCAGCACGCAGCTCCTGTGCGCACGAGTTGGGGTACGAGAACCAGTAGTTGCCAGGGTATGGAGCACGAGGGTCCGACGTCTGCAGGTTGCTGCCCACCATGGGGCCAATGTCCATCTCCCCGTCCAGTCCGTAGTAAACCTTGCAATCCTCCGACAAGTCGCTGCCCTCGTCCGTGCACTTGGCGCCGTCCATGGCCACGAACTCTCCGTACTCAGAAGGATTGTGGTCCTCGTAGTACTTGATGCCGTACGTCGGCTGGACGATCGTGAGCTCGTAGAAAACCACGTACTGCATGCTGTTCTTGCGCTGACACTTGACCGACTGCTCGTTCACATTAATACCTTCTGCCTGCACGTACATGAGCGCCCCCTCCACCGACGCAGTGTTGACCGTGTCCAGGTTGTTCATGTAGGCGAGTTCCGTCGTGTCTCCGTACTTGGACAGCCACAACTTGGCATCCTCATTCCACACAGGTGCGTCACCTTGCACACGAGCTTGCACGGAGGTGACGGCCGTCATGTGCCAGCCAGCAGTGGACGAGGACGACGAGGAGACGGCCGAGGACGCCGTGATGGTGCCCGTGGTGGCAGCGGAACCGGAGGCCTCGGACTCCTTGGTGACCACCATCTTGTAGTGCGCGGCCGGGTTGGATGAAATGAGCGGTGCGCCCAGTAGGAAGCAGAGCAGGCCGAAGCGCGTCCACATCGTGTGCTTGGGGTTAATACGACAGGTAGGTAGACCGATGTCTCTCGGACAAGGCGGAATGGAGAATGACCGCTTCTCACCCCAAGGTCGCGATTTGCGGAAGGGAAAGCTGTGTGGGTTCGAATTGGCCATCTGATTTACCGTAATTCCGTGTTGCGGGAACGGGGAGGTTGCGGAATTGGTGTCTTATAGTGGATGGAAGAGAGATGTGCTGGAATGATGGAGGCGAGAGGATTTTTCTGTAGATACCGACGTTTTAGTCGACGATTTAGGCTCCCCCGAGCCATTTCTCTGTCCGGCGTCTGGTTTGCCGTTTGCTTGATGTCGTTGCGCCGTCCGAAGTGGTCGCCGGTTTGAGGCGGGACGTCGTGGATCATTTGGCTCGGGCTCCATGCAATACAAAGGCGCGGTGTCGGCCATCGCGCGAAGTAACACGCGGTAGGGCGTCCAAAGTCGCGCACTTGAAGCAGCGATTTCTCTATGCCGGCGGGGCGTCGACCGAATCGGGAGAATGCACCTGCAGGTTGCAACTCCTTGTTTGCTAGTTTCTGGGTGACGAATATTTTAACTCGATTTCCGGTTGCGATTCGCGGCGAGTGATGGAAAACGATCAAGTTTTTCAGATGCTGGGAGCTAGGGACACTCTGCGCGTTAGCTACTGCGCTACGCTTCACTCAACAGCAGCCTGGCGACCACCAAATGTCTCCAGCTCATTTCAAGGCCTAAAACTTCAACATTCATGTCCGCAGTCCCTCGAGCTACAGTTACCCGTTTAGAAATGCTCAACTTGCCCCTGATGTGCCTTTTACCTGCTATCAAATTTGATCGGAAAGCTGCACACAAAGGTTGAGAACTAGGGAAGGCACTAATTCAAACAAAAGTTAATATAAGCGCGTCGATCCAAGCGACGTCGTTCGGAGTGGGTCCAATCAAGTTTACTTGGGAATTCGACGTCAGAAACCCTACAATGGCGCCCGACATCGATGTGAAAGATGAGGAGCCCACTGAAACACCGGTCTACGATAACCCTCAATGGGCTTCTTTGAGGACGCAGCTCTTGGATGGAAGCACTGCTATGAACACAAATGTCGTACAAGACAGACACTGGGTCATCGCACTTACAGCAGACTGCTGGTAACGACGGCCACCAGACCCACAAGAGCCGACGCCAGCGACGCCGTCACGGGGCTGCCCGACGAACCGGCAGTCGTAGAGTCCGACGTGCCATCCGACGAACCGTTCGACGGCAGCGTCAGCTTAGGGAACGAGAACGACGAAGGAGCAGCCTCGCAGCCGTCCGCTTCCGACTCGCACACAGCACAGATCTGAGAGTAGAGAGTACGGTTGCAGCCGTACTGCGCGCTAGCACAGGCCTCGCTGTTCTCGTAACACTTGGGGTTGGCCGCTGTCAGCTTCTCAATGGACGGGAGGGGCGACATGTTGGCGCTCGTGCCGTTGCTGGCCAGCTCGTTGTACATGGTCACCATCGTCTCCGTGCGGTTCGAGTTGGCATCCTCATCACCAGGGTTCTTCCAGAAGTCGAGGCACTCGTCCACCTCGAAACCGCTGCCGGTGTTGGTAGCCTTGAACTCAATGCCACCGTCCTCGCAGAACTCCGTATAGTTGCTGTAGCCCAGCTCCGTGATTCCAACAAGGTCGTCAATGTTCAAATAGCCCAGGATCTTGTAGCTGAACGTGCAGTTGTCTCCATCCGGTTCAACTCCCATGGCACAGAGACCACCGGGGTACTCAGCACGGCACTCGTCCGTCTTGTCGGCACGCAGCTCCTGAGCACATGAGTTGGGGTACGAGAACCAGTAGTTGCCAGGGTACGGAGCACGAGGGTCCGACGTCTGCAGGTTGCTGCCCACCGTAAGTCCGATGTCCATGGTGTTGTTCAGTCCGTAGTAAACCTTGCAATCCTCCGACAAGTCGCTGCCCTCGTCCGTGCACTTGGCGCCGTCCATGGCCACAAACTCTCCGTACTCGGGCGGCGTGTGGCTCTCGTAGTACTTGATGGCGTACGTCGGCTGGACGATCGTGAGCTCGTAGAAAACCACGTACTGCATGCTGTTCTTGCGCTGACACTTGACCGACTGCTCGTTCACATTAATACCTTCTGCCTGCACGTACATGAGCGCCCCCTCCACCGACGCAGTGTTGACCGTGTCCAGGTTGTTCATGTAGGCGAGTTCCGTCGTGTCTCCGTACTTGGACAGCCACAACTTGGCATCCTCATTCCACACAGGTGCGTCACCTTGCACACGAGCTTGCACGGAGGTGACGGCCGTCATGTGCCATCCACTGCTGCTAGAAGACGACGAGGTGGTGGTAGTACCGACAGTTCCAGCCGAGGAGGACGACGTGTCCGCTGCTGAGACGGTTCCGACGGTATCGGACGAGCCGGACGTGGCAGCATCAGACGTCTCCTTGGACACCATCATGGTGAGGTGCGCGGCGCGATTGGCCGAGATGAGCGGCGCCCCCACGAGGAAGCAGAGCAGTCCGAAGCGCGTCCACATGGTCAAGAGATCTCCAAAACCGGAATGAGAGGGGAATTGGTGCCGCGCGTGCCTTTTGGGGCGTAAAATCAGGTCCAATGGCTGTCTCGCCTGATTTTTTTGTGCGCGTGTTGCGCAATGAGGGTGGGTACAGCCGTGTGGATTGTGGAGAAGAAAGGTCCGAGTTGTTATTTGAGGGGGAGCGGATTTTGGGTCGACACAAAACAGACTACGCTTATTGGCAGCAGTCGCTCGTTGTTACTGTACGGCCGATCCCGATCATTTTCCTCCTCATGGCGCGACGTCGTGCGGATAGTGCAGGGCTCGAGCCAGCGGCTTGAAAATCGTATCAAGCCTTTTTCACGACGATGAATCACTCGGTCGGAAATTGTGCGCATGGAGATTTGAGAACTCCTTCGATGGGTCGGTGCAATTTGCAAACGCGCTGGCTTGTGGAGCGGCGGTAGACGCCTATCGACCCCAAAGCAAACACCGAAAGACTCACCGAACATTGGCTGAATTCTCATGTTTTGAGCTCCGATGAGGACGAGCAGATGTGGGGATATCGGACTAGAGAATTGGGCTGGTAGCGCCTTTGGGAAGACGTGCAGTTTTGAAGGTATTTCATCGAAACCGCAACAAAAGCAAAGCAAAGAGAGTAAATTTCAATCTAATTATCTACGCATCATCCAATCGAATTCTCAACGTATCAAATAGCGAGCGAGGTTCCAGCGGCAGGCCCCGTCCATTAGGGCATACACTCGCTGCCGCTGCACCAAGCTAGCAATCTATCCACGCATTAACAATCTAAATATCCACGCATTAGCCAATCTAAATATCTACGCATCAACCAATCTAACTATCTAACTATATCGCATCATCCAATCAAATTCTCAACGTATCAAATAGCGAGCGAGGTTGCAGCGGTAGCCTTCGTCCATTAGGGCATATACATCGCTGCCGCTGCACCAAGCTAGCAATCTATCCACGCATTAACCAATCTAACGATATACGCATCAACCAATCGAATTCACAACGTATGAAATAGCGAGCGAGGTTACAGACACAATTTGTTAATGCGTAGCAGCACATTGTGTTTGTAACCTCACTCGCCCGACAGCAGCTATTTGAGGGCGTCCGTGGTCTGCCGGGCATGATGAGTCTACGGAGCTTTTTTTGTATTTTAGTCTCCTAGAAATGAACCTCTGACGAATCTACGGAGCTTGGCGGTATTTTTTGTAAGTGGTTTCCTCGCTAATCTCGGTCAGTGTAAAAACTCCTAAAACATTTTTCGTTTTTTCGTAATTTAATCTCCAAACTAGTAGCCTGTGAAACTGAATTAAAGGGCGATACTTGTACAAATTCGCAATTTTATAAGGAGGCACTACTTGAAATTTGTATACCGCCCGATACCTACTATTTTTGTGGACCACATACTCGAATTAATCCCTATTGGGCTGTCCGTACAACGTAAACGTCGCACTACCAGGATAATAGTGTCATCTGCGAGCGGTCGTTCACGCTGTCACGTGTTGGTAAGGCTACTTGTGTTGGTGCTGGTAAATTGACAACTGAGTTGGTTTATCGGCTAGAAGTCTTCTAACGCTCCTTGCTCTAGTCTCCTAAGCTTCTCCTCAAACCTAGGCTTCTGCCTCAACCATATCTACTCCTTGCTTGAAGGTTTCCCAAGCTCACATGATGGGCATCCTTGTCGCTGCCTTCGCTCGGTGTCAAAGTATGCATCTCCGACACGCTTCTACGATTGGTAGATCACACAGACTACTTGACTTAAGTATGCTGAAACTCCAGCCACCAATAGTTTTATTTACAAAACAGGGTAGAACTACTCCGCCATGGACTTTTAGTCCTCACTTCGACTTTTACCAGCTCCAATACACAACACCTTCCGGACTCCAACTCCAGACAAGCTTCCCTTTGCTACTTCCTTCGTGCTGTCCTCCGCTGTCCTAACCCTCTGCAAATCCTTACTCCAACACTCGGCAGCTGCGTGTAAGCTCACATGCAATGTCTTGTCGGCACGCTACTCTTTACGTGCCTTCTCACATGCGCTGGGCGGCCACAAATATACTTGAACGGCTGTCATACGACTACTACACGTGCTTGAAGTTGGTGGCCGAAGCAGCTTCACACATGCGTGGGATATCTCGCAAACGAGGGCGATGAAGTATCTGTAAGGTTATACTGTACCTTACCACTGCTCCTTCCTGGAAGCTCCATTCTGCATGGTATTCGTGCGATTCATGGCATATCCGGATCTATAGCGCTCAACCTCTGCAACAGCACGTACGAAGCGGATTTCGCACGGCATCGCCAGTACTTCGTATTATACAAGAGTTGATGTAGTCCAAGTCAACACCAGCACTCCTTCTTAAGGTATCCGACCAGTTATTGGCAATCTCGCCGAGTCGCTGCTTAGGAATTTCGTAGCTCTGCAATCAGACCTCGGACGGAAGCAAATGAGGTCTCGTTGGAAAGCTTATCATATCGGCTATCTCGTTGATTTTTTACGCTTAACAGGGATCATCGCAAGCGCCTCGAATGCTTAAATCCGCGAGGCGATTGTTGGGAGGGCCCGACCAGTTATTGGCAATCCTGGTTTGACTTGAACTTTGTATGAGTGGGGATGTACTGTTGCGACTCCTAAAAGTACGAGGGCCTGGTGCCGAGCCCTGCTATCCATTACCTCTATCAAGGTTATTTCGCTGGTTACAATGGAGCGTACAGTTTATTAAAAGACAAAGGTTTGCGACTGGTCGTCAGCGTTCAAGGCACTCTGGTTTGATGCAACACGCGCCGTGCTCGACTTCTTCTGACGCTTCTTGGGTACGGCCTTCGATGTTTGTGGTGCCGATCGTTTCTTTGCTGTTGACTTCATCGTTTTGTTGGGCTTTGTGTGTCGCCTTCTTGGGCGCGTTGGCGGCGGCCATCTCTTGCAGGAACTGTTTAGTGAGCAAGCGTCCGCCAACAGTGACTCGCTTCTTGCTTCGTTGCGCAGGCCTGCGAGGGGGAGGAACGACCAGAATGTTGTCTTGCACTACGGACTCAACCTGTGTCCAAACATGCTGCTCCAGTTCTTTCGGCACCCCGTTTCGTTTAAACTCGGCAAGGCATTCCATCATTCTCTCGTGCGACAACGGGTACAGTCCACAGCCTTTGAACCCTGCTGCTATGTTCGCTGAAAAATTGCAGTTCTGCCAGGCAAGTCCCGCCGTATTCACCGCGACGTTCTTGGCTATTGAATACGAGTTGCTGTCCTCACACACAAGAAGGTCAATGAAAGCTCTGAGTTTGCTTTTGAAAGACCCAAAAACAGCAACGTCGAGAGGCTGGAATAAATGCGTTGCGTTTGCGGGGAGGCAAACCAACAGTATCTTCAGCTTTTCAGCAATATCCACGACTTCTTCAGAGTAATGAGAGCTGCAGCCGTCCATAATCAGTAGCAAAGGGCGCTCAATAGAGGAAGAAACACTTTCTGAGAAGGATTTTAGCCACCGAATGAACAACCAGTTGTTCATAAATCCTGACTCTGTTGTAGTCACTGCAGCTCCAGTCTTGTCCGTATCCAGGATTGAAATTTCAACAGTTTTGTCTGGCAAAATAAACAGCGGAGGAACCACAAAGCCAGCAGCACTACCACAAGCCACTATTGACATGTGAAAGGCAGCATTGATCTCAGATGACCAAACGTTTGACGAACCAACGACAGCAACCACAGGCTTGGCTTTCTTTCGAGACTGAAAATCAGTCTCATCAACGTTGAAAATTCGCGTAGGATCCAATTCGTTCTTGGTCAGCACGTCGGTCATGGTTTCAAACAGCAAGTTCACTTGGTCCACATCAATGCTGTTCCGAACCTTGCTGATGGACTGCGCTACTCGATGTGTCAGCTTAGGATGGCGCTCCATGAAACGTTTGTACCATCCATCAGTGAGAGGCTTGTTGAACATCAACATTGACACGTCACTTGCACGGCGAATAATGTTGGCGCGGTCCACAGGGTGGCCAACTTGCTGGCGCGCTACAATCCACTCAAAAATGTTGTCTTCAGCCTCCTTAGGCAGCAGTGGAGGAGGCCCCCGTCGTTTTGGTTCAGCCCTGCCACCCGCGCGAGCTAGTGTGACGTGGTTGCGAATTGTTTTGTACGGAACTCGTGTAGTTTGAGAAACTACTGTTGAAATTTCTCCTGCCAACACCCTGTCCACAGCATCATCGAGCTCTGCATCAGTATAGCACCTTGTTCGCCCCATGGTGCACTTTGTCGTTTGGCGCGCAGTGAGCTTGGCGCGCGCGCGAATATAAGCTTGTGCAGGAAGATCACCAAACGCACTTCAACCTGCCTTTTATCCAATCAGGAAAAAGCTACGTTTTGATTGGCTATCAGAAGGTACCTTGCCGTTTCAGGCAAACGACAGCATCCTCCATACAAAACAACCCGGATTGCCAATAACTGGTCGGGCCCTCCCAACAGTCGCCTCGCGGATTTAAGCATTCGAGGCGCTTGCGATGATCCCTGTTAAGCGTAAAAAATCAACGAGATAGCCGATATGATAAGCTTTCCAACGAGACCTCATTTGCTTCCGTCCGAGGTCTGATTGCAGAGCTACGAAATTCCTAAGCAGCGACTCGGCGAGATTGCCAATAACTGGTCGGATACCTTATGGCATGCACAGCTCACCCCTCTCTCGACGTATTGACATACAACCTTGGTCTTGCAGCACCAGCTTTGCTAGATCATTGCGATCTCCAACGGACGAACCCCGTGGATGTCGGCGCCGCACACACAAGTTGATGGTTTACATTGCCGTCACACCAACACCGCAACTTGAATACATGTACTATCAATGGATATTCCCTGAACGCCTCGTATCCACATTGGTTTCTAGGTAAGTGCTTTCACATGACCCTCAACGGCACGTCGTTGATGTATCTGCTACCTACGCCTAATTCGGCAGCGTCAGCTCAGGGAACGTGAAGTCCGAGGGTGCCACCTCACAGCCGGGGGCAGCAGAGGAGCACACCGAGCAAAGCTGAGAGAACAGCGAGCGATTGCATCCGAACTGAGCCTTCGCACAAGCTTTGCTGTTCTCGTAGCACCTGGGGTTGGATGCAGATAGCGCCTCAACCGTCGGGAGCGGCTGCATGTGCGCGCTGGTTCCGTTGCTAGAAAGTTGGTTATACAGGGCCACCAATTTGTTGGAACGCTCCGAGTTAGCGGCCGTGTCGCTGGGGTTCTTCCAGAAGTCAATGCTCTGCTCCACTTCAAATCCACGGCCGGTGTTTCTAGCCTTGAACTCAATGCCGCCAGCATCGCAGAACTCCTTGTAGGTCTCCTTGTAGGTCTTGTAGCCCATGCCAGTGATACCCACCAGGTCGTCGATGTTCAGGTAACCCAGGATCTTGTACGTGTAGGTGCAGTTCACACCGTCAGGCTGGATACCCATGGAACAAAGGCCTCCCGAGAACTGCTTCCTGCACTCGTCCGTCTTTTCAGCACGATACTTTTGAGCACACGAGTTGGGGAACGAGTACCAGTAGTTGTTGGGGTACGGGGCACGGGGGTCGCCCGACTGCAGGTTGCTACCCACCATCGAGCCAATGTTCATCTCCCCGTTCAATCCGTAGTAGACCTTGCAGGACTTGGGTAAGTCCGTGCCAGCGTTCGTGCACTTGGCACCGTCCATCGCCACAAAGTCGCCGTACTCGGCGGGTGTGTGGTTCTCGTAGTACTTGATGCCGTACGTCGGCTGGACGATTGTGGTCTCGTAGAAAACAACGTACTGCATGTTGTTCTTGCGCTGGCACTTGACCGACTGCTCGTTCACGTTGATGCCTTCCGCCTGCACGTACATAAGCGCACCTTCAACCGAAGCCATGTTGACTGTGTCCAGGTTGTTCAGGTAGGCGAGCTCCTTGGTGCTGCCATACTTGGACAGCCACAATTGGGCCTCGTCGTTCCACACGGGGGCGTCACCTTGAACACGAGCGTGCACAACAGTAACAGGCTTCATGTGCCATCCGCTGGCATCGGCAGCGGTGGCGACTTGAACAGCGCCGAGGAGGAACGAGAGCAGACCGAATTGACGCCACATGCTAAACGTTTTGGAGTTGAGCGAGGTGTCCTGCGAGGAGTGTTCGGGACCAGGAGAAAACCGGAATGAGCTGCTCGCATGGATTAATTCAGCGTCGCACGATTCCGCCATTAAAATGTGGCGACAGACTGCCATTGCGGACATACGGTAGACGTACACACGTTGTATTTACACTAGAAACGTGTGTTCGCCGTTCGTATGGCTCGTGAGGGATATGCAAAATTGGCAACTCCAACAAATTTTGGTTGTGAGAAGCGTACATTAGACTTTGAAATGTGAATAGGTTTTGCACACCGAAAAATCGACGCCCCCGGAAGCTGTGGCGAAGGTGTGGACAGCTATCCATGAACCTCTCAGTGATCGTATGCTCAAGTACTAGTACCAGCACTAATACATGTATGCAGAACCGCTTTTCGTATTGAGTGTTCCAAAAGAAGATATTTCTGGGATGGTTCCACTCCTTATATGTGGCAGCTCCAGGACTCTTTGCTGCGGCGCTTGCCATTTTCGAGGTAGACCAACCCATCCTGGCGGCAACATGACTGTGGATAGTGCAGTGAGAAAACTGTGTTGCTCCACGTAACGCTTTACGCCACGCCAAGTTCTGGTGGTCAATTGCTGGCCATTGTGCCCGCAGCGCAGGTTTCGTTTCCTTGAATGCAGGTGTGGTCTGTCTCGAGCAACTTGACGGAACGATGGAGCTTCGTTGTTGCGAAAGAAGTCGAAACCCTGTACATTTACCAGGGCAAGGATTGAATATCGCTACACTGACACTATAATACTTGCTGCATTCAGGACACCTAACCAACGGAGACCCTCATACGTACATGTACTGGATACCAGAAGTACAAGCGCGTTGACCTCCAAAGCAGCCGCCATAATAATCATGCCGTAAGCTTACCGAATGTTACTCAGCAAATCCGCCGTCCAGTCAACACCGAAGCCAGACGCACGCAATGGCATTACGACAATGGGGCGAGCTTTGCCACGTCGTCAACGTGGATTCGGTACCGTTTTCACGGAAACCGTTGACTCAGCTCAGCGTCAGGATTCAATGCCACTTCGATCCGAAGCGGTAAAGTGGTAGCCTCGAGATCATTCCCCTCTGGGGACGCTCCATCTTGGGGCTCACTTGGCCTTCTCCGAGATTCTGGCACAATGGCTCCCAATCCCGTAGTGGAAGAAGAATCGTCGCAAGACAAGGACGTGTTGGTGTATGACGCCCCTGGGTTCTTCGCCCAGGATAGCAAAGTGCCGCAATGGATGCAGAACCTGCTCACTGACGTCTTCAGCTTCGTCATCCTGCACTACTTCGTGTGGGGCGTTCCGTTCCTCATCCTCTTCTACATTTTCCACAAGGTGAATGAAGAATTTGTATGATGTCTTCTACTCTCGACAACTGCTAACTGTTTTGGAAATAGTGTGGACTGGACTACGTGTCCATTGCCATGATAGTGCTCTATTTGCCCTCATTCTTCAGTGGGGCCCACAAAACCGGCAAGGGCAACGTCTGGGAAGGTCTTCGTACGTCGAACCTATGGGGACTACTGAACAAGTTCCTTCGGTAAGGTATCTATGTTACTACTTTGTGCTGCTCAATGAAGGCGTTGACAAACGTCGTCTTGAGTGCAGTATGAAGATCATTCGGGAGCAAGAGCTGGACTCCAGCAAGCGGTACATCTTCGGGTTCCACCCCCACGGTATCATCGTGCTTTCTCGCATTGCCATCTTCGGCGGTTGCTTTGAAGATATTTTCCCTGGCATCACGTACAGAAGTGTGTCACGTGTGTCTGATGCGATCATTTTTACTCTTTTCTCAACGTTTGCTGCTGTTTGCCTTGTGCGTTGCAGTTCTCGGGGCGTCGCCAATGTTTTACATCCCGTTAGGCCGCGAGTTGTGCTTGTGGATGGGCGGCGTCGATGCCTCACGGTCGACAGGAGAAAAGGTGCTGGACGAGGGCAACAGTATCGTCGTTTACCCTGGTGGTGTGGCTGGCATCTTCAAAACAAACCCCAACTCGAAAGAGGTGAGTGGCAATTCAACTGCCGAATGCCAGAAGAAATCGTAAGGAGTGATCTTTGTTCGTGTTTGTGTTTTACAGACGCAACTGGTGTTGAAGAATCGTTTCGGATTCATCAAACTCGCGATGAACCATGGCGCGGACCTCGTGCCCACATTCGTCTTTGGTGAAAAGTGGCTATACAAGTGAGTGCTGTTTCTGTTTGGAATCCTACTTGTCTGTGTGTCGATTGAAATTACATTTTGTGGTTCTTGTATTTGCCTTTCAGCATGTGGAACCCGCCAAAGAGCGTCATCGACTTTTTCCGCAAGACGCTGGGCATCCCCGTTTTAGTATTCTGGGGGAAGTTCTGGTGGATGCCCAACGCGCCTGCAAAGGGCAAACGCTACGGACTCGTATACGGCAAACCCATTGAGACGACGCTCGCTGAAAACCCGACCGAGGAGGAAATTCGCGCCGTTCATACGAAATATGTTGCTGAGATTCAGCGTATCTTCGAGCAGTACAAGTCCGACTTTGGGTATGAAAAGGATGAGACGCTGGCCATTGTTTAACTTCGTACGCTGCGGTTAACACCAACTCAATGTTATCTTTCCGTTGAATTCGTTGTGTCACTCTCAGGGTTGAGCTAACGTTACCTGGTACATGGATACATCGTTGTCGAACAGTGGTCACAATCGCAGTGCAAACAGCGATTGCGTGGGGCAAAAAACGTCACGAATTTCACGCCATTCCGACCAGCTCAAGTTGTCCTCCACCACAAACTCGCAGTACCATCGAAACCCTTTCACGCGATCGCCTCTGAGAGCCAATAGCTTCCACACAGCACTCTGAAGCACCTACGTCGCACGCGGGTGACGTTCAATGTCATCATCAACTTCCTGATGATTCACGCCCCGTCAGCCGTAGACGCAGGACAACCTCACTTTTGATTTTGACAGCCATCTCGCAATGGCACCGGACCCGAAGCCTCAAGAGACCGAGAGCCAAGAAAAGCAACTGCACCAACGCAATAATGCGTTGGTGTATGAAGCTCCTCCGTTCTTCGACGAGGACAGCAAAGTCCCTCAGTGGATGCAAAACCTGTTCACCGACGTGTTCAACTTCGTGACGGTCCACTACTTTGTCTGGAGTTGGCCATTCCTCGGCCTCTTCTACTACCTGCACACAGTACGTTGCCTTTTGTACTTGTTGTGCACAATATACAACATCCTCTTAACTAAAACTGTTGTTGTTTCTAGTGTGAACTCGACTACGTGTCCGTCGTGATGGTCGCGTTGTACCTGCCTTCGTTCTTCAGTGGAGCTCAAAAGACTGGGAAGGGCAACGTCTGGGACTCCATTCGCACCTCCAGTTTGTGGGGACTCACGAACAAGTTTCTTCGGTATGATACGCTTGGTTTAGAATTCTCACCAACATTTTCCTCGTGTATCTAACTAACTTCATGCCATTTTTCAATTGCACTTGATGGACAGTATCAAGGTCATCCGTGAGCAGGAACTGGACCCCAAGAAGAAGTACATTTTCGGTTTCCACCCGCACGGGATCATTGTTTTATCGCGAGTTGCCATTTTCGGGGGGAACTTCGACAACGTGTTTCCAGGCATCAAGAACCGACGTACATACTCGAAGTTTGCTGAAAAGGTCATCAATACTTTCTAACTGTGAGTCTGTGAGCTTAGTCCTTGGAGCATCAGCCATGTATTATGTTCCGTTGGGGCGTGAAATGTGCTTGTGGATGGGAGGCGTCGATGCGTCCCGATCTACAGGCGAGAAGGTGCTGAAAGAGGGCAACAGCATCATCGTCTACCCTGGCGGTGTGCCCGAAATCTTCCGAACCGACCCCAACTCGAAAGAGGTAAACTGCTTTTCATCCTTACCAGCTCGAATTCGTCGTGGTTCTGAGTGCTGGCGTTGCTGCTTCACAGACGCAACTTGTGCTGAAAAAGCGCTTCGGGTTCATCAAGCTCGCGATGCGTCAGGGTGCAGACCTCGTGCCTACGTTTGTCTTTGGTGAAAAGTGGCTGTACAAGTGAGTCCTCCATTTTGAAGTCGTATTTTTCATCACAGCAACTAACTGGTGCTATTGTCACTCTTCAGTATGTGGAGCCCACCCAAGAGCGTGACCGAGTTCTTCCAGAAGACGCTTGGAATTCCTGTGCTCGTCTTCTGGGGCAAGTTCTGGTGGCTTCCCAAAGCTCCTGCGAAAGGTAAACGTTATGGTCTGGCCTATGGAAAGCCCATTGCCATTGCCATCAAGCCCACTGAGAACCCAACGGATGAAGAAGTTCGAGTTGTACACGCGCAGTATGTTGCTGAAATCCATCGCATCTTCGAGCAGTACAAGTCGGACTTTGGCTACGAGGAGGACGAGACGCTGGCCATCATTTAGAGACCTCTCAACAAACAGAGTTTAACGATAATGAACACGGAGCCGCGCTGGGGGCAGTCACACTTCTTCACATTCATTTGTACGCGCGCGTCCTAGGCCTCGCTCAAAATGATGGAGACCGGGTAGTGATCACTGTTGTAGCCGCTGCAGGACGTGGTGTACAGGTCGTGATTGAACGAGACGCTCTTGAGAGCAGGCGACAATGACTTTGACACCAAAATGTGGTCCAGACTGCTCACTTCGGTGTCTTCGTACACGCAGTCGTTGTCTTCGTCGTACCATTCGGTGTAGCGGTCGGCCTGTGAAACCTTGCTCGCCACCTCGACAAAGTTGTCGCCGGTCAGGATGGAGAGTACAGCGCTGATCGGAGCGTTGCCGTTCTTGTCCAGCACAGCAGACGACCAATCGTTCAGGTCACCGGTGATAATGGCGTGGTGACCTTCATTGACGGCAGCGTTTGCCAAACCAGCGAGCACCGTCGCCTGTGCTTCACGCTCGAAACAGCGCGGCTTACTCTCCGGGTTCGCTAGCAGGTGGGCGCCCACAAGTGTGATTGGCTTGGAGAACCCAGTGACGTTGAAGGTCGTGTAAAAGTGCTTGGTCACTCCCTTGGAACTCGAGTATCCGCTTGAGGCGGGGCACTTTGAACCACTCACGGGGATCGTCGCGCGGGTCTCGGTACGCTGCAGGCCCACCACAGGATCAACACGGGTAAGAAGTGCAGAGTTTTGACCTGTGGAGGTGTCGGAGCCTTTCACCAGGTACGGCTTGTAGGAAGACTCTCCCAGCGCTTCGAGCTTCGTGATGACGGACTCCAGCACGGTGCAGTCTTCGACCTCATTGAGTTGAATGATGTCGGCGTCCAGACTCTTGATGACGGCTGCGATTTGAGTCACGTGGCTCTCGGCATCGGCCGCTGTTGTCCAGGGACAGTCTTCACCCGGACACGAAAGTCCGTGCGACTCGGTTCCGAGGAACAGGAAGGCGGCGTTGAACGTGGTCACTTTGAGTTGAGAAGTGTTGGCGCGGCGGTCTCCCGGGTTGGTAGGGGCCTCGGCACAAGCAGCGAACGCCGCAACGGTCGACTGCAACGCTGAGAGCCTCGTAACGATAGTGAGCGTAGCAGCAATTGCAACCGCGTAGAAGGAGACCATGGTGAAGCTGTAGCGAGGGGATCCGTTAGTCGGTGGTGGACGTCGTGTGCGGGTGCCAGTAGATTGCAAACTGCCGTCGTCTCTGCTTGCAGCGGGGCCGCGCCGAGGACGTCGATCATCGACTCGATGTGCCATCTACACGTTAATCTGCTAGGAAGAACCGTGCCACGCTGCAACTTCCCGCGTGTACTGTTTGCGGGGATTCGAGTTGGTTCGTGGTGCTTGTCAGGAGATTCGATCACTAACGATCAGTTCGTCGCGTAAGCACCGTCCATCGAGACACGCCGCGTTGCGAGGGTCACGTCGAGATTGGACGGACAGTGGAAGTCTCGAGACGTGAATGTCAACATGGGCAAGATGTGAGCTGCTCGCTTCAAGCAACACCCGAGGCACATCGTTTCCAGGATCAGATTCAGCGTGGGCGTGAATGTGAGACTACAGTTGTTGGTTTCTACGACATTGATCCGATTAAACTTAATACCGACGACCATCCCGCCTCGAAGTGTTCTGCAGGATGGCAGTGTTCTGAGAGAAACTGTGTGATAGCAACAGCGTTTCCAGCGCTAAGCGGCGGCTGGAGTCGAGGTACAGCGTCTTGCCACGACGCAGATAAGGGTCTTCTTCACCATTCTTGTCAACGTACAGACTGCCCCACACACAGCGTCTTTCGTTCCCCAAGAAAAGAATCACGGTACACGCTCGCAACAAAAGGAAAGCACCGAGACCAAGGCCGCAACGTTGGGCGTGCTGAGTGCACTCACCCACGCCGCCACCTTCTTTAGCTTCACAGCAAGCCGAGAAACAGCACAGCACTTCACCACAAAAGAGACACAGCCCTGGATGTTGCGGGACCTGTGCACATTGGTGGCATACACCCGTAGGCTTCTCGTTGTAGCGGATAAAGAGATCCATGTACACGCGGGGCAGCGGGATAAGCATTCGGTAGTTGGCGCCAGCTGAAGCGACTGCAGCTGCCCGGGACGACAGCACCATCACCTGACGTTGGAGTGGGAACGCGTCAACTTGCGTGGGCGAACCACCGGCCACTAGCGCTTGAGATCGAGCTTGCTGTCGTGAAACAGCAGCCTTTGCCTCGAGCTGGGCGCCCCAGAGCTGGCACAACGCGCGTTGGCTTGACGGGAACATTTGCCGGTGGAAAAAGAGCCGCAGAGGGGGTAAATGGAGCCTCCGCAAACACTTGTCCAGTAAAGCGGACGCCGAGGGAGTCCCACTTGACGTCTGCGTGGATATCGAAGGGAACAATCCATCGCACACGGCGCACGACTCAGAAGCAACGTGAGGTGATTTAGCATCGCTGTCGTCTTGGCTGCTATCGCTGTGTTGTTGATGTGGCATCGGTAGCACGACGTCCATGAGTAGAAGTATCTGCTGCGCCAACGGAAGGCACAATGCGCTCACTTGTTCCTCCATCGCTGCAGCATTCCATCTCTTAGCTGGCTCGGTATTAAGAGCAACCCCCGACTTACTGTCAAGCAATCGAGATCGCGCCAGCATCAGTGAAATCCACGTAGATGCGTCGCGAAGCGATTCCACCTCTTGGAAGTCGCCAATCTCTGTTTTAAACTTGTCAGCATCGCCATTTTCTGCTTCACCCGATGCTGCTGATTGTTCGTCATTTTGCAACGCGAGATAAGCTAGGGCTTGCAACACTTGCGCTGTGAAGAGTACGCGCGCTGAGAAAAAGGCCTCGGTAAGAAGCTGCTCTGCTGCCACATCCGCGTTAGGCGTGACAATGCTTTGACGCCACATCATACGCATCGCGAAACACGTTAGTAGTCGAGGGTGGCACAACATCGGCGTATCCACTAGGGCTGCATCGGTGGCATCCTCGACATCCCCCATCGGCAGCTGACCACGGATATTCCACTTAGAACTGCAAGCATCCTCGTCTTCTTCAAACAAAACCTGCTGCCCGAAGATAAGCCCATTGAGTCGCGTCATGACGCTCTCGAACTGCTTATCCGCGGGCGCCTCCACCACAGTCCATGCCAGTGAGCTCGGGGTCGAAAAAGCCACTGCAGCTGCTGCAATGTCCGCAAGCTGCCGCATCGAACGAAGCTGTAGGGAATCAATGGCATCTGTCCGAAGAAGCATTTTCTCACGCGCTACCACACGCAACTGCACCTCAAGGCAATGCAGTAACAATTGCCACGCTGGAGTTTGGGCACCGCATTCCGAGCTAAGCTGCTGCATTTCCAAATCCAAGCTGCCTTCGTCACGAATGAAGCTTGTGAGCAGTGTTGGCAGGTACAGCTGAGCACGCACGGTGCATAAAACAATCTCATGGCAGAAGGCACCAATTTCACGCTCGATGCTGACATCTTGTTCGGTAGTGGCTTCAGGTTCACCGGGAAACGCAATCGAACCGCCAGAAGACCGTGAGCCAGGCGACAACGAAGACTTGGACGCCGAAGACAGCAACCGCCGTCTTAGCCGTAAGCTGGACTGCGTCCGTGAGCGCCGCCGCTTGACGACAGGAGAGTCGTCGCGAAAGCTCATCTGAGTGTCAAGCCACTGAAGGAATCCTAAGGGATCTTGACCATCGTCCTTCGTCTCCTCTTCTTCCTCTTCGGATCCTAATTCTGCTCCCAAAACATCACTGCTTGACGCTTGTTCACTGAGCTCCCCCAGCGAAACGCGCGGAACCAGGCAATTGGAGAGGCGACGACAGATCGGACACACAAACTCCATGTCGCGCTCACTAAGCAACCGGTCCTCGCCACTAGCCATTTCCAAAGGACTACGGCCATGCTTTTGCTTCCATAACGACACGAGGTATGCCTTTAAGCACGAGTGGTGGATAGCGTGGCCGCAGCTCCAGATCACAGAGTCCGCAAGCTGCATGCGCATTTCATCAGTAGTTCCTGGTTTCAGTACGCGTAGTGAGGGTAATCGCGATGAAACAATGGGACGGCCTTCAGCGCTAGCAGTACTCAATGAGCCCTTTTCGATTTTCTGCGGCATATTCGTTGGCAAAATCATGCCCACAAAGCCGAAAGTTGATTCGCGGGAACGAGGATCGCACGGCAAACGACAGAGACCACACTCTTCGGCTTGAGTGGGTTGTTCGTCGAGTGATCCGTAGTCGTAGCTTACAGAAGATGAACGACTTCTTTGGTCATGCTCTGCAGTGATTGACGAGCTTCTCGTACTGCGTCTCCTTCGCCTTCTACGGTCTTGAAATTTCCGCTGTTTTTCCCGAATCTGGGCAATCGCCGATGAAACATGATCCAGATAAAGGCGCACGTCGACTTGACCAGTTGGGAACCCCCATTCATCTTCCTCTTCGTGGTCTTCCTCCACGTCCTCTTCGGATTCCATGGATTCATCGTAGCTATCACTATCTGAATCCACATTCACGGCACGACCTTCAGATTCTTCACCAGGGTTTTCATTTCCCCCATCGCCCAACTCATCGCTGTTAGCAGACAGGAATTGCATCTGCTGCGATCGCATCTTTTCTAGTATTTGTTGCTGCCGTCTCCGCATCATCTCCTTTGCTGTGAGTTTTGGAGTTTCGTGGGCGCTGTCAACTTGACTGTTATCTGGACTAGAGCCATCATTCTCCACTTTCGTGCTAGACTTTGCATCGAGCTGTTCGCGCTTCAACTCATCCAAATAAGCTGCACAGGCCGATGATTTCTCTCGTACCGACCGAAGAATAAGACCCACCACTGGTCGAGAGTCCTCCATCGCGCGTTTGTGCTCTGTGAAGAGCAGTAGCAGCGACAGTATACTAGAAGATTTTGTCTCTTCCTTAGCATGCCGAGTGTTTGATCCTTCGAGCTGATCTTCGTGGGTTTTAAACGGTATTTCGGTGCAAATTTTGACAAACAGGCTGCTTTCTTCATCAAAGCACTCAGCGACATCATCAATGCTCTGCATTGAGCTTTCACCCTCGTTCAAGCGTGACTGTGCCGGCGACAATTTCTGATCTTGTGCTTCATTCGGCAACATCTCGACCGCCACGTACAGACAGTGCAACGCAGCAAGTAGCAGATTCTCGTTAGTAGCCGTGCTTGAGCTCTCTTGTTCTTCGCTTCCCTCATCGTGATGTTCTTTTGCAGTGGCTGTACGCTTGTAATTCTCAAAAATGACTAGTAAAACACTAGCCATGTACGACGAATTCAGCATCGTCTCAGCGAGTATCCCATGCATATCTACACCACTCGCTCCTTCAAGCTGTGCACGGGGCAACAACGGTAACACAATCGGCGCCGATGCGGTGTCTTCTTGGTCAATCGAGGAAGATTTCGGAATATTCTTGCGAATGTTTTGTTCGCATTGCTGTGCCTCGGATGGCGTGAAGCACTCGAACAGCGGGGATACTTGTGTCCAAAGGCCAGGCTTCAATTTCCACGATCCACTCATCTTGAGGCCATAGCCTAGCAGACTTCCACTTCGAGAAGTACGTGAGTTACTGCTGCTTCCAGCCGGATCGTCGTACACACCGACGTTTTCCAGCACGTGGGTAAGAATTTCCTCTTCTTCTAACTCAGCCCAGTCGTGTGCTGGGAGCTGCTTTATCTGTTCAACCAACTTCATATCCGTCCGCATGATCACCTCACTACGCGTGAAAGGGCCTAGAGTTAGCCAATGCATGATCTCACGCTCAAGGAGCCACACAGCTGCAGTCTCGGGCGAACTTGCAGATGCGAGCTTGACTGGGGCTAACACAAGTTGCAGGAAGAGACGTAGCGCTTCTTCAACCACATCCAGCTCTTGTCGCAGCTCGCGACTGCGGTCGGCTTTGACTGCAGCAATGCTGATTGCGGTGTTGACATCCTTCGAAGAACTCAATCCAAAAACCGATGAATCCCGAATCGCAAAAGGCAACTGGTGGAAGAAGAGACGCGCAAAACTTCCGTGTGGAAGAATGCTAGCCCCAAGCTGACAAAGGAACAGGTCGGAATGGAGGCCGAAGTACCGCCAGTGTTTGGAGTGGTAATGGATGAGCTGTTGTAGCATTACTCCACCATTTCTAACCCAGAGTCCAGCTTTAATTTCTCGAGAGAAGAGAAGTACGCGGAGTGGGTGATCCAAAGCACCATACCAAAACGTCAGGTCCTTACGCTTTTCTCCATCGGTAGACCCCATACCCAGTAACTCAAACCAGTCGTCCAACGTTTGTGGTCGCACCACACCACACAGAGCATGAATCAGAGCTGCGTACATGTGATGAAGTGGAAAGTGAAAGCTCTTAGCACTCGCACCTCCAAGTGCCACCGTTCCCTGCTCATAATACTTCACGAGTTGTGCAAGAGCAACTGGCTCCATCTCCGTCGTAGCTTCACCGGGATCAACTGATGTCGCACATAACTCTGTGGCCTCGGAAACATATCCAGGCCGTCCATTTCGAGTTGCCCACTGAGCCAAAGTTTTTCGCACAGGCTGCAAAATCGCTCGAGCTAGCGCAATAGGTCGAAATGTATCAGCCTCCAAGGGGTTCAGCGGTGTCCCGCCCGTGATTACTCCTGTAGCGCCTTGATTCCAGCTATTTTCGCCAGTACTGATACTCTGCCACACTTCTCTAGAAAAACACGCTGGGATACCTGTCAGAAATGCAGTCAGCAGGAGCTTGAGTTCGTAGTCTGCCACAAACGCAAACGTCCAGTTCTGGGATTCGTACTCGATATGCCTGTGAACATGTCGGGTTTGTAAATCCATCTGCTGAAGCAACTCGAAAGTCTTCATGAGCTGCGAGTACACCGATGATTCGTGCAACGCGCACTCGTCGACGCCAATACAACGGAATGATCGTAGTAACACCTCAGCTGCTATCTGTGGATGCACTAGCAGTGTTCGTAGATCCGAGCACAACCGAGCATAAATTCGTTTCTTGAAAATGTTTCGACCACAATCCACTGCTTGAACTGTCCGCAATACAGGAGGTGCCTCTGCTACAGTTCCTATCCCCACCGTAGATGTGCAACTCCCATTTATGCTGCTTATGCTTGTAGTCGAAATTCCATCTATCAGCGGCTGGGGCAGGATAGTCATCAGCCGCATGGTGCTTCGAAATAAATCGTTTAGCTTCTCTAACAAAAACACCATGAGCCATTCAACGCAAGACGACGGCGCTGAATCGCACGCTAGTCCTTGGGTACCATTAGAGTCGTGGGATCGTCGCCGCCGCCGCCGAGCTCCGTGCACTTCCTTTGGGTTAAACGTAGGTCTGAGGGAGGCAAATACTGTTTCCATCTCACGCAACTGTGCATTACTGTGGAAGAGCTGGCAGAATAACCGATCAATAAATCGCGAAAGATTTCGCATGCCATCCTCGTTGTTTTCATCACTTCCGGAGAGGTACAGCTCGATGAAGTACGGATACCACTCCACAAAGTGGCAAGTGTACTTCTGCTTGAACGACTGGTCGAACAGCAGCTTCAGATACAAAACTCCAAGCACATCACACGTTTCCACCGGCAATAACACACCCGCCTTAAGAAAAACGTCCAGCATCAGCAACGGGCCGTGGCTCATGTATCCTTCTTCGGCCTCCTCCTCTTCCGATTCACCACTAGTCGGAGCTGCTTCAACAGGTCCATCGTCTGTTGGCTGATCCACGGAGCTCGAAGTGCTTGCTGTCTGTGTAGACGCTGCATCCAGGTTAAAATCCGATGGGAGTTCCCCAAAGAACATACCGGATATCAAATTGCGATAGTACAAACAGCTCATGGACAGCATCTGCAGCCACGCGAGCGTCTGTTGCAGCCTGTCGATGTGAATCTTCACGATGGACGGGAACGCCGATCTGAGTAGACCTGTTTTAGGCAGCGCTCTTCTGGGATAGAACGGGTCTGGGTTTTCACTCGCATGGGGTCTCAAACAGGCCAGATGCACTTCCCTCAGCACCTCCACACAGAACTCCATCGCCCGTCTCACGAGCAGCTGCACCACATGGTCCTCTTCTGGGTGCATCTTCATCCTGCCGTCTTCCTCCTGTTCCTGCGCTGATTTCTCCCTATTCACGCTGTGTTTCTTGCAGAATCCCTCGGGTTTCCACGCCAAGGGGTCTCCACAGTCACAGCAGCCGCCCGAAGAGCAGCGATAGACTCGGTAGTCGTGTCCCTCGTGCTCCTCAGGGTCGAAACACGCCAGACACATGCAACTCGAGTCCGAGAGGCCGCAGGTCCTGCATCTGTACGCCATGTGGTCTCCGTGCCACACTTCCTCGCACTTGAGGCGCTTGACAGAGCCGTAGTGGCTCGCCACGCACGTCTGGAAGCTCTCTGGCAGCTTGAAGGCCACGGAAACAGCTCTAGGAACGTCGGACGCGTCTTCTGGCTCCTGGATTACGCACATTTCAGCGGCATTTCGGCTGTACGAGCAGGTTTCCGCCTCGAACTCGTCGTTTCCGGCGCTCTGGACGTGCGATTTCGCGTGTGCCGCCATCAACACGCGCAGGAGGAACTGCAGCAGGCTCGGGAAGCGTTCGAGGCTGGGATTGGCCAGCAATTTCTGCGTTAAAAGCGTCTGCGAGGCCCTGGAAGCCGCCAGGAAGCGCTGCACCAGCTGCTGCTCGTCCTCCTGCGCGCTTTCCGCACTGCAGAGCGCCGTGAGCTGCGCCTCGAGCGTCAGAAGGGACGTGGCGGCCGCTGGGCACGTCGTGGGCGCCTTGGGGGACCCGCAGGACGCGTCCGTGAGCGGCAGCACGCGCTCGGCTTCTCCCGACTTGGCCATCAGCTTTCACAGGGACGACGAGGAACTGCAAGTGAGGGCAGAAAAGTGAGGGAATTTGTATGCTGCCAGACGACAGTGGGACCTGCTGAGATGGAAGACTGACGTAGCTGATATCGCGACAAAGAGGGATTGCGTTAAAGAGGGACATGCCTGTGCTGGCCTAGAGTGTCCTCCTAAAGCATCATGTCGGCGGGCGAAGGCACCGGAACGTGCTGCTTGAGGTGCTGCACGCGGTAATTGAGTTTGTTCACCTGCTTCTGCAGAGCGTCGCGCTCGTTGCGAGCCTCGTCGCGCTCCTTGCGCAGCTGCTCCAGGGACGATCCCTCCTTCTCCATCGTGTCTGCAATAGCAGCAGCAACAGGAGCATTAACACAGTGTCTCTATACAGAAGCAGTGAAAACTGAAGTGACTTTACCTCTAATGGCGCGCAGCTTGAGCAGCAGCTGCGTCTGGTACTCGCGCAGGTCGGCGCCGCCCACGGGTCCGTCCACCTGCTCTTTGGCCGCCAGTCGCTTCTCCACGGCGTCCATGCGGCTCACGACGGTCTGTAATTGGCAGGGAATGGAGGTGTAAGCTGATGGTCCGTGAAGAGACGATGGTGAGCTTTCATCCGCTTGTGTATCATACGTTGAGGTCCGTGTTCACTTGGTCCAGAGTCTGCGGGTGATCACGTGAGTCGTTACATGGGCGAAGGTGAAGAGGAACAGCAGTTGGAAGTTAGTGACAGCGTTGATCTACTGCGTGGGGAGGGCTACGAAAGGAGACGAGCAGGTAGACGCACCTTCGAGTTCGCCATTCTTCTCGTCCACTGGCTGATACAAAAATGCGCTATTGAAAGGTACACCAACGGTACACAACTGTTTAGATGGCTACATTTACATTTTTTGTGTAGCAACTTGCTTGTACTAGCAAGCAGAGCCATCAATACAGACTAAATGGTAGGTGTTCGAACATGCTGGGACGCCTGGACGCAATTGCAAAAGAACGCTTTCATAAAGAGAAGGCTTAAACATTATATGGTTGGTAAATCAGCATGCGCATCCACAGTAATCACTCTGCTTCCGCTTACAGGCGGTATTAAGGCACTTGGCCATAGACCTGTATTTTGCATCCTTTCCTATTTGTAAAAGTCCAAAGGACTTCTACAGGTAAGGATTACCAACTGATGCGTGATTTGGTACAACTGTGTTCCACATACACTATATAAGGTTTAGTGTCCTCACGAACAAAATATAGTTTATCGACAGGGTTAGGGCAAAATGTTTGCCGCCTTTTTTATACAAGAGGGTTTAAATGGTATCTACGCTGGTCCCAGATCAACACTAGAGCTGTCAACGTTTGAGCCTCGAACGTTTGCGAACTACAGGTATACTCTACTCCTCGGAGTTCCCTCCAAACTCCCTGTGAACTACCCGTTCTCCCTCTTTACTCCATGTACTCTAACCTAGTTTAAAGTATGCACATATAAACTTCCCGCGCATCTTTTTGTGTCGAAAACAATAAAATGATGCAAGCTTAGGTGCCCTCCGCACAAAATAGTCCCTTTCGCCAACGAAATATCTTGATCAAGACGTACAGATAGCAGAAGTCAACACACACAAGCCCAGCCGCGTACCCGCAATTTGTTTCATAGCTTTAATTTGAGCTGAAGAACCTACACGACTTACAGATAAACCAACACTAATAGCAGGTCTTTGACCTTCATTAAATAATTCAGTTTCTAAGAAAATTTGTCCATCAGTAATCGAAATAACATTTGTTGGAATATAAGCAGAAACATCACCAGCTTGAGTTTCAATAATAGGTAATGCTGTTAAAGAACCACCACCACCAATCTTGACCATGTTGGGATTTGTGTCAACGGTTAGCCAGAATTGGCCGTTGTCGTAGTCGCTCGTGCCCATTAACCAGTTTGCTGTTTCGTTGGGCGCCAAAGTCACGACAATGAGGCAAGTTGTCCAAATAACGCAAGCAACGAGTGTAACCAGCATAGGTATTCCGTGGACCCCAAAGGCTTCACGGAAAGAGAGGACAAGACGGTCGTGTGGTTCACTTGCTTTTGCTAGTGACGGGAAGACTTGATTGTTTCGCACTGCTGCGACAGAAATCACTCGAGGCTTCGCGTTTTGACTAGACCCATTTTGAAAACTTGGGGGCCCAGTACGCCCAGTATTTCTCACCTTTGACAACATGCTGGCGAGCTTGGACAGCTTCGTCATCGGTTTAGTGCTCGTTGACTCGGAGATTGGTTTTATGGTCAAATTCCCACGTGTTGGACCTAGAATAGCCTGTTAGTCCAGAATTCTTACCACCTTATTAAACTTCACGCCAGTTCTACAATCCTCAAATTAGAGAACTGCAGATCACATTTGCAGCAAAATATTGTAAAACGAAAGTAGTGAGACGCGTTGTTTCTACTGTAGAGTTACCCACATTTGCCCGTGAGATGTTGTCAAAGTTGGTTCTACGCGGCCGGTTTGTCGTTTTTCCAACTGGAAAAAAAACTTTGCGTGACCCACTTGCTTGCTTCGTGGATTAAGCTGTTAAGCGTATCGTACGCATGATCAACACCCTCGGATCTACAAGAAGCGATTGCGTGCGTAAGCGAACTGGTGGATCTCGGGCACCGTCGGTACAAAATTCATGATCGCATCGATCTTCGCCTTCACCTCGGGCGTGATCTGGTCCACGAACGCAAGTGCTTTCAAGTTTTCCTCCAGCTGCGACGGTCGACTAGCACCAACCAACACCGTCGACACATTTCCGTTCGCGACAGCCCAGGCGATGGACATTTGCGGCAGTGAACAGCCCAACTCTCCGGCGATGGGCTTGAGCTGATCGGCCATTTCCACACGCTCGTCGAAACCATCACGGAATGGCCCCGACGAGAACATTGGCGTGGTGAAGCGAGAGCCCTCGGGAGTCCCGGCACTGTATTTGCCAGTGAGCGTTCCGAAAGCCAGCGGCGACCACGTCGTGAGACCCAACTTGTACTTCTTGTACAGATCCGCGAACGCGAACTCAACGCGAGAGCGCTCGAAAATGTTGTACTGGGACTGCTCGACAATGGGGCGGATCAATTTGAGGCGATCGGCGATCTCACACGCCTCGTGAATTTGTGACGGAAGCCACTCGCTCGTTCCCCAGTAGAAAGCCCAGCCCTGGTTGATGACATAGTTCATGGCTCGCACAGTCTCCTCGATGGGCGTGTGCGGGTCAGGTCGGTGGCAGAAGATGACATCCACGTAATCGAGTTGTAGGCGTCCAAGCGAAGCCTTCGTGCCTTCAATGATGTGTTTGCGCGAAAGCCCCTGATCGTTCGGCCCTGACGTCGAAACACCTTTGAATCCGTAGTAGATTTTGGTGGAAATGACCAGGTCCTCACGACTCCAAACCTTTTGGTCGATACCCTTCTTGATAGCTCCTCCAAGGACTTCTTCGGCCTGACCGCTTCCGTACACTTCAGCCGTGTCGTACAAGTTCACGCCGTGCTTGAATGCAGTGGTCATCATCTCGTACCAAGCTTCCACGGTGTGTTTCTCATCGCGCTGCATCCAAGTGCCAAGCGAAAGTTTGGACACTAGCAGACCGGAGTTGCCCAGAAAGCGGTACGTCATCTTGGTCGGCGTGGCAGCCATGTTGCTAACTTGGAGAAAACTTGGGTGTAGTGGTGCGAGGCAAAAGAAAAATTGAAAACTGAATTTGCTCGACACGAAAGCAGGCAGTGGACGACAGAACTGCCCCATCAACACTACTGTTGACGATACCTATCATCCGCATGTTGTGAGCCGATTATGGAGTGCGGTTCATCATCGTATGTGATGATGAGGCAAACTTTACGATGTTCATGGGGCGATTTGCTTCAATCATGATCTCCATTGCTTCGTAGACTGACACGACCGCGGGCTGTCAATTTTATCAAGTCCAGCACACAGAAAGATATCTCAAATTACTGTACTGTAGCACCCAGAGAGCTCCATTGTCATCGATAACGCTACTGAAAAAGAGCAGAATCGACGTTGCACGTCAACTATGGGAAATTTACTTTATTTTTCACGCGATTCCAACAACTGCGCGAATTTCTAGCAGCACTCAGTTGTTCCATACGACGAAGCGCGGAAGTAATTCAGAATACGCAGCGTGCTTGGCAATCGCTGCAGAGCGGCAGTGAATTGTGTGGTTCAATGAAGTACTACAAGTTTCATTTTCGATTGGCCCGACGAGGTACGATCTTCAAACTTCCTCCAGCACCAACGGCACCACCTCGCAGTTATCAATCATCCCCAGGCGAGTGCCCGTTGCGACAGCGTAGACAGCCTGGATAAAGCACAGATGCGAGACGACGACCACGTAGCGCTCCGGCACGGTCTCAAACAGCTCAACCAAGAACTTCCGTGCTCTCGTCTCCATCTCCTCCTGCGTCTCGTCGTGCGTGGGCACCCACAGTAGATCCTCTTCGTCCTTGACGAGCGAGAAGTCGACGTCCGGGAACTTTTCCTTGATCGTGGACAGCGGCCGCCTCTTGTCGAAGTAGTAGCAGTCCAGGATCTCCCTGCAATTCTCCATGCACAGAAACTTCCTGTGCGGCGCCTGATCTTCAGCTAAAAAGTTCTGCGCCGTCTGGATCGCGCGCGAGAGCGGAGACACGACCACGCGTTCGATGGGCGGCATGCCTCGCTCCAGCTCCGCCTTGACACTGGGCGGTCCTTTCATCCTGGTGTCCTCGACTCCCAACGGAGTCAGATCCGGGTCCAGCAGCTCCTCCGTCCGAGATTCTTCACTCTGCCACCACCCAGGACCGTACGCGCGGTCCGCCGCATTGTGCGTGCCCTGTGCATGGCGCACAAAGTACACCACTTTGGCCTTGTCGTGTTCCTCGTGCATTTTCTGCTGGAATTCCGTCCACGACGCTGGCAGCTTGTCGAATCTCTTGAACAAGGACGCTTTCTCCGCCTCTTGCGCCACTTTGAGGCCGAAAAAGCCCTCCACAGCCTTCACCACGCGCATCTCGGCGACGTGCGTCATGCACCGCAGATTGGCAACTGAGCCGTTACATTCCGCAAGTTCAAGTCTGAAGTTACGTCCGGCGTCTGATTGGCTGAAACCCTTTTCAACCAATCGCATCGTCGCGTGGTCTGCGCCAGTCAAAGGTTTGACCAAACCCCAAACGTCACAATTGAATCTGAGCCCATGGAGGCCAAAGTGAGTTTCCATGTGCGTCGCTATCTGCGCGAGTGCGAGGAGCGAGGCGCGCGTCCCAGTGAGACCACAGTGACCAATCACCTGCGAGAGACCTACGCAGAGTACCAGCGCAAGCCGCAGGGCGCGCTGAAAAAAGTGGTGGCCAAAGTGCTCAAGAAGGCGCAACCGGCAGCTGAGACGCCCAAACGCTCGCGATCCGAGAGCGACAGCGACGACGAGACGCAGCTGCGAGCGCTGGAGCAGCAGCAGGCAACTGCCGGCGCTGGCAACTCGCTGAATCGCGCCATCCAGCAGAATTACGCGGGTCAGAATAATGCCGACAAGCCATTGGTCAAGAAAGTCAAAATATTACGAAAGCGCGCGAAAAAAGACGTTGAGGATGACCAGGACACCGGGAAATGTGACGAGAGCAAGGGATTCGTGGTGGAGCGCCCTACGACGAGATACAGCGACGTGGGAGGCATCCAGACCATTTTACAGGAAGTGCGAGAGCTGATTGAGTATCCGCTGACTCATCCGGAAGTTTACGCTCATTTGGGCGTGGAACCGCCCAGAGGCGTTTTGTTGCATGGACCACCGGGAACGGGCAAATCCATGCTGGCTCATGCCATTGCAGGCGAGTGCGGCGCCACTTTCCTCAAGATTTCAGCCCCAGAGGTGGTTTCGGGCATGTCTGGAGAGTCTGAGCAGAAGTTGAGGGAATTGTTTGACGAAGCGATCGCTCGAGCGCCGTCCATCATTTTTATTGACGAAATTGACGCCATCACGCCCAAGAGAGAGACGTCGGCGCGTGGCATGGAGAAGAGAATTGTGGCCCAGTTGTTGACGAGCACCGACTCATTGAGTCTGGAGAACACAGGAGGCAAACCGGTGGTGCTCATTGGCGCCACCAATCGACCAGATGCGCTGGACTCGGCACTTCGACGAGCTGGACGGTTCGACCGAGAGATTTGTCTCGGCATCCCAGATGAAGAAGCGCGTGAGAAGATTCTACGTGTGTTGGCGAGGAAGATGACGCTGGAAGGAGATTTCGACTTTGCGGCGTTGGCGCGGCGGACGCCTGGATATGTTGGCGCCGATTTGGTGTCGCTGACGAAGGAGGCTGCTGTGGGTGCTGTGAACCGCATTTTTACAAACATTAATGCTGAGAGGAAGGAGATGGCGGAAGGAGGTGAGACTAGTGTGGCCGCCCAGACAGAGACGGCTGATGCTGGCACTAGTGACGAAGCGATGGAAGTGGATGCGACAGACAATAAGCTGATGGAGGCTACGACGAAGGACACTGAAGAGGGTCCTTCTGCAGCAGATGACCTATGGGCTCAAGTAGAGCCGTTCACGGAAGCTCAATTGGCGCCACTTAGCATTACCATGGCGGATTTTGAAGCTGCCATTCCGAAGGTGCAGCCGAGCTCCAAGCGTGAGGGCTTCGCAACGATCCCTGACGTTACGTGGGACGATATTGGTGCTCTTAACGAGGTACGCGAAGAGCTTTCGCTTGCTATCTTGCAGCCCATTGCGCACCCCGAACGTTTTGCAGCTCTTGGTTTGTCTATGCCTGCTGGTGTGCTGCTGTACGGACCTCCTGGTTGCGGTAAGACGCTGCTGGCCAAGGCTATTGCTCACGAAAGTGGCGCCAACTTTATCAGTATCAAGGGACCGGAGCTTCTGGACAAGTACGTGGGCGAATCCGAGCGATCGGTGCGCCAGGTTTTCCAGCGAGCACGCGCGTCCTCTCCGTGTGTAGTTTTCTTTGATGAGCTGGACGCTTTGGCACCTCGTCGCTCGGGCGGTGCTGGTGGTGACGCTGGTGGCAACGGAGTTAGCGAACGTGTCGTGAACCAGCTTTTGACCGAGATGGATGGTCTGGATGGCCGTCGTAACGTGTTTGTGATTGCTGCGACGAACCGACCGGACATTATTGACCCCGCTATGTTGCGTCCTGGTCGTCTGGACAAACTTCTCTACGTTCCTTTGCCTCAGGCTTCGGAGCGCCACCAGATCCTCAAGACCATTTCTGCCAAGTGCGCTATGGCACCGTCAGTTCAACTGGAGGCGATTGCTGCTGATCCGCGCTGCGAGGGCTTCTCCGGTGCCGATTTGAGTGCTCTGGTTCGCGAAGCCGGTATCACCGCCTTGCGTGAAACAGACTTCTCCAAGTTGGAGGCTGGTGCTACGATGACTTTGGGCATTGAGCACCACCATTTCATAAGCGCGTTCGACCGCGTGTTCCCTTCAGTATCTCGTGCAGATCAGCGAATGTTTGACCGCATGAAGAAGAACCTGCGCAAGTCTCGATCAGCTATGACTCGTAGCAGTAGCACTACTGCTAATGCTTCAGCAGCGAGCACTGAGGGTGAAGCAGACGCGTCAAAGACCGAAACAGGTGCGAAGGACGGCATTGACATGAAAGAAGGCAAGCAGTAGCGAATGTAATTTGAGTTTTGACTGGTTAGTGCCTCCCATAAAATAAAGTGCACACTGACTTACATGTTTCTCTCTTGCTGTGTGAATGCAGTGCCTGTAGCAGACGAGGAGGAAGGTCTATCAAAGAGCTTGACGAAGGCTCATCTCTAGACCTGTTGGCGTCGCCTTCAAAGGAGGCAAACGCCTTAACAACATTGTTGATGCACGTTCATGTATTGTTCAGCGAATTGACCACGAATGTATTCGATTTACAGCCCACAGCTATCCTGAGTGATCAACTTTTCCTGTACGTCAACAACTTTGATACGTTGAGAGGGCAAGGAGAGAGATTTCGTGCTGCTCGTCAACGCCATTGGCACACTACAGGTAGCGGCTGCGGATAAGAGCAAACTTATCCAGTTCAGGCAGCTTCGGCACGAACTGAACGACGGCGTCGATTTTCTCCTTCAACTCGGGAGTGATTTTGCTCTCAAACTCGATCGCCTTCAGAGTCTCCTCGAGTTGTTCCGGACGACTTGCCCCCAACAAAACAGTCGACACTTGCAGGTTGGACACTGCCCAAGCAATGGACATTTGTGCAAGTGAGCACCCGAGTTCCGCCGCGATCGGCTTGAGTTTGCCTGCGATCTCCACCTTCTCAGCGAAACCTCGAGTCCATTGACCTTCCTGGAACGCTGGAGACGCATAGCGAGAACCTTCGGGTTTGCCAGCGCTGTACTTGCCGGTCAGAATGCCCATTGATAATGGCGACCAAGTCGTGAGGCCCAGTTTGTACTTCTTGTACAAATTCACCAGGTCAAAGTCCACTCTGGAACGCTCGAGGATGTTGTACTGCGGTTGCTCGACCACCGGTCGAATGAGTCCGAGGCGATCGGCGATCTCGCAGGCTTCGATGATGTCAGCAGAGCTCCACTCACTCGTGCCCCAGTAGAAAGCCCAACCCTGCTGGATCACGAAATTCATGGCCCTCACGGTCTCCTCAATGGGGGTGTTCCGGGTCGGAGCGGTGGCAGAAATGACATCCACGTAGTCTTGCTGCAACCGCTTCAATGAAGCTTTAGTGCCTTCAATGACGTGTTTGCGGTTGAGGCCGATGGAGTTCGTGCGGTTGAGGCCGGTGGAGTTCGGACTGGGCTTGGGGCCCTGGAAAATCTTGGTGGTGATCACCAGGTCCTCACGACTCCAGACTCCTTCGTTGATGCCTCTTTTGATGGCTTTGCCCAACATGATCTCGGCGTTCCCGTTGCCATACGTCTCAGCCGAATCGAAGAAGGTCACGCCGTGACTGTAGGCGAGCGTCATGAGGTCGTACCAGAAATCGCCCTCGTACTGGGTTTCGTCGTTCATGTACGTGCCAAGACCCATTTTGGACACGAGAAGACCAGAGTCGCCCAAGAACCGGTACGTCATCTTGGAAGCAGCAGCGTCGGAGGAAAGACCCATGACTTGGAGAGGTTTTGGAAGGTTTGGATTGTTGTGAGAGGCTCGAAGTGAATTCAAGAATGAGAGGAAGAGCTATGAATTAACAGTAGACCCACGAATGCTATGCACGTGATGCGAGTTCGAGCCCCGCTGAGCGGGACTTTTCCATGTTACGAAATGATCAGCATTCTCCAAACCAATATCTCATTCAAACAAATTCAGAATCAACATCAACAACCTTCAGATTAGCATAGTCACGTGTGTAGCAAACCAGGAATAACCAGTTAATCAACTCAATTTCCTTCCTTCCTTCACGACAACTGAATACACATCATGAAAGTGAAAGCAAGTTTACAAAAAATTACCTAGTACTTGGCTACGATCCGGTACCAGGTTGACGGGCTCACTACAATCTACATGAGCCAAGTTTCTCACAGGAAAATCGAGCGCGTTAGCGAGATCGGGTTCGCCTCGGACTTTTTGGCACAAACTTTACGATCGCGTCGATCTGGGCCTTCACCTCGGGTGTGATCTTGTCCACAACGGCCAGCGCCTTGAGGTTCTCCTCCAGCTGGGAAGGGCGACTCGCGCCCACCAACACCGTCGACACGTTTTCGTTCGAGACGGCCCATAGACAACTGCGCGAGGGAGCAGCCCACTTCGGCCGCGATGGGCTTGAGCTTGTCCGCCATCTCGACATGCTCCTCGAACTGCTCGGCCAGAATCCAGGACGAGAACAATGGCGTTGTGAAACGAGAGCCATCAGGTTTGCCGGAGCTGTACTTGCCTGTCAACTTACCATAAGCCAACGGCGACCACGTCATCAGACCCAGCTTGTACTTCTTGTACAGGTCCACGTATTCGTACTCGACCCTGTTACGCTCAAAGATGTTGTACTCGGGCTGCTCCACAATGGGACGGATCAATCCGAGGCGGTCAGCGATTTCGCACGCATCGTTGATGTCCGACGGCATCCACTCACAGGTTCCCCAGTAGAAGGCCCAGCCCTGGTTGATCACGTAGTTCATGGCACGAACGACCTCTTCGATAGGCGTGTACGGCTCGTGGCTATGGCAGTAGATCACATCTACGTAGTCCAGTTGCAGGCGGCCGAGTGCTGACTTGGTGCCCTCAACGATGTGCTTACGACTGAGGCCCACGTCGTTCGGGCCGAAGCCCTCGAACCCTTTGTGTCCGCCCAAGATATTGGTAGTGATGACCAGGTCCTCACAGCTCCATACGCCCTCCTCGATACCTTGTTGGATGGCGGCGCCTATGCATCTTTCGGGTTCTCCTTCGCCGAACACCTCGGCCGTGTCGAACAAGTTGATGCCTCCTTCGAACGCAGTTTTCATCATGGCGTACGTCGCGTCCACAGTGTAATCGGCCCCATGCGGCATCCAGGAGCCGAGACCAAGCTCGGACACGAGCAGACCAGAGTTGCCAAAGAAACGGTAGGTCATCTTGGAAGTCGCTTCAGTTGCTGGGGTGGTCATGGTCTTGCTGGACGAGGGATCTGGTTGGCAGAGTTTGAAGCGCGAGGCAAATTCAAAAGTGATGGTTTTCATTCCTGGGAAGGAGCACGAGGTCGACTTTGACGGCGAAGTTGGCCTGGAGAATAGACAACTCGGCGCACTACGTGTAGCAAGCCATTGTCGGAACACGTGCTGAAGTTGCGTCGATGCTAGGTTTCGCGAACATAATCCAACGTGTATCCCAGGACCACTACTTACTTGAGAATCGCAAACGTTGATGGTGTGTGGAGTCAAATTATTCGCAGGCATAGGAAGTCTTCATCTCTGCGGCGCTGTTGAGTACTCTTCGTTCATGAATTCTTTTCTATCCTAGCGGAAAAGTGCACAAATTCTATGTGGTAATTCGTTCATCAGATAATATCACTCTCGCGAGTCTGAAGTCGACAGCATCGCGTTGGCGCGAAGATCAATTGTTTCTCAAACATGGACGAATTTACTTTCTGTACCAGGAAGTGTTACTTACTGGGCTCCGAGGGCCAAGCTGTCGAGAAGTGTATTCTGCATCAACTGCATCACGGAGTGCATCGTCCTACCGACAACACTCAAGACAAGACTCCGAGCGTCTTCTAGATCTGGTGTCCATATCGACGTAGGATCAGTGACTTTAGCCTGCAACTTGTAGCAGCTTTGAACAACCGAAGCGCTCGAGGGATCTGTGAGCGAAGGGAGAAATGACTGTCCAGTAGTGATTCTCGAATCGAAGTCCTCCTGAGTGAGCCACGTTGTTGTCCCGACCAAAATGGCTTGATTGCCTTCGTCGTACCGGTGAAAAGCGCACATTCCGTTTAGTATTATACCGTTCCGTAGATTTACCGCCAGGTTCACATTGAGGTTTTCAGAAGCACCGATCAAAGAAATCACGTAGTAAAAACCACGTAGCGAGAATACCGTCATTTGCAACGTGTTTGTGAGATGGGTCAAGAGTTTTTTCTCGTAGACAGAGGATAGGCTCAAGAAAGACGGGTTTGGCACAGGATGAGCACTTGGACGTGCATGCACCTTCTTATTTCCCGCATTTTCACCCTAAGATACCTCAGATCGCTTCTCGCGGTTTTGTATTTGCAAGAGAGTCCTCTCTTGCCGTTCGACGGTGTACAAGAAGTACAAGCTGGGTCTGATGACGTGGTCGCCGTTGGCTTATGGTAAGTTGACAGGCAAGTACAGCTCCGGCAAACCTGATGGCTCTCGTTTCACAACGCCATTGTTCTCGTCCTGGATTCTGGCCGAGCAGTTCGAGGAGAATGTCGAGATGGCGGACAAGCTCAAGCCCATCGCGGCCGAAGTGGGCTGCTCCCTCGCGCAGTTGTCTATGGGCCGTCTCGAACGAAAACGTGTCGACGGTGTTGGTGGGCGCGAGTCGCCCTTCCCAGCTGGAGGAGAACCTCAAGGCGCTGGCCGTTGTGGACAAGATCACACCCAAGGTGAAGGCCCAGATCGACGCGATCGTAAAGTTCGTGCCAAAAACGTCCGAGGCGAACCCGATCTCGCTAACGCGCTCGATTTTCCTGTTAGAAACTTGGCTTGGACGTTCTTGTGCCTTGCTGCTGCTGGAACTTTTCCAGTGGACATGCAGATCAAGTTGATCTGGAGCGAGAATGACAAGCTAGAGTAAGGTCGGAGCTCTCACATGTAGTGCATTTGCCTCCCACTCGTCAATTTCAATATGAGGGCATCGAATTGCATTTTTTTTTCTAAGAGAGGCTTTTGTTAAAAAAAATGAGAATTGTTTCGTATTAACGAGAACGATTTGGCCGGCGCTGATGTGTCGACAAAGTCGAGAACTTTGTCGTCAACTAGAAGATAATCTCCAAGTCGAGAACTTGGAGATTATCTTCTAGTTGACGGCTTGTCTTAAATGATATATATGCTTGCAACTACGTTGTCTTTGTATCCATTGTCGCGAATTAACCTCAGGGAATGGTAGGTCTTGTAGGGTATACACCGTATTTACCTACCATTTTTTTGTTGTTGGTATTTTGTCGAATGTGTCCATCCAAGTGCAAATCGGATTGACGACGACGAAGTGCATTTATGACAATCTTCATGTTTGCTTACGCAGTGAACAGAAGTGTTCAGGCTTCGATGCGTTAAACCTCTTGCTACATCACATGTACGCTGTATTTCCTCTGACTTTTTTGTCTTACCTGCATTTGCACACCTTCCTTCCTTGCGTTTGCTTTTTCTGGCTGAGTTCCAAGGTATCAATTCTCCTCATAATTGTAGATATGAATTCGTAAGTTGATTCTAACGCTTCCAGCTCGAATTCGTTTGCTGCATGAACTTGGGATTTCACTTCGCAGGCAGGTTGAAGCGCATGCATTCCACGCTGATTACTTTATCGACTGCCAGAACTGGCGTACTTTTGCAAATCTGCAGCATACAATAGACAAGTCAAAACTCACGTCAGCACAAAGATATCCATTATATACTCACGTAAAGTCAAACTATCATTTCCCCAAACATATCCGTTTCCAAAGGTCCACTTCTCTTACTAACAACCTGATCAGCTCACCCCAGCGGTATACCACATCCAAGACCATGTATTTTCAGTGGACAATCGTCAGCATGTTCAATGCGCATCAAAAAACGTGTTCGATGGTCTCACTTCCAATTTCGCCTCCAAGCTCCCAAGCGCCAATGACTTCCACCACCAAGATGACACACCGCTTTCTGGGCGATTCCGGATTGCTGGTGTCCAAACTCGCTCTCGGTTCGTGGATGAACTACGACGAGAAATACACAGTGGACGGCTGGTACGAAATGGTGAAAATCGCCTTCGAACACGGTGTCAACTTCTACGACACGGCCGAAATCTACGGCAATGGCCAAGCCGAGGAACTGCTGGGAGGAGCCATCAAAAAGGGCATCTCCGAAGGAGTGTGGAGTCGAGAGGACCTCGTCATCTCCACCAAAGTCTTCAACGGGTACAAGGTCTTCACGGAAGCAGGTCCCAATGACCAGGGCAACAGTCGCAAACACATCGTCGAAGGCGTCAAAGCGTCCTTGAAACGACTCGATCTAGAGTACGTGGACGTCATTTTCTCGCACCGACCGGAGCCCTACACGCCCATTGAGGAGACGGTGCGAGCCATGAACTTCGTCATCAACCAGGGCTGGGCCTTCTACTGGGGCACCAGTGAGTGGCTCGCCTCGGACATCCGAGAGGCCTGCGAGATCGCTGACCGCCTCGGACTCATCCGCCCCATTGTCGAGCAAGCTCAGTACAACATCTTGGTTCGCAACAAGGTGGAGTACGAGTTCGTGGACCTGTACAAGAAGTACAAGTTGGGGCTCACGACGTGGTCCCCGCTGGCGTTCGGAACGCTGACGGGCAAGTATAGCGCCGGCAAACCGGAGGGTTCGCGGTACACGTCCCCCATGTTCAAGGAGGGAAGTCCTTTTGCTGTGGGGTTTGCTGAACGTGTTGAGACGGCCGACAAGTTGAAACCCATTGCCGAGGAGCTGGGCTGCTCGCTCGCGCAGATGTCCATTGCCTGGGCTGTCTCGAACGAAAACGCGTCCACGGTGCTGATTGGAGCGAGTCGACCGTCACAGCTGGAGGAAAACCTCAAGGCGCTGGACGTCGTGGACAAGATCACGCCCGAGGTGAAGGCCAAGATCGACGCCATTGTCAACTTCGTGCCGACGGTGTCCAAGATGGACGGGCTCTCGTTGGCACGCGGCCGTCACCTGTAGATTGTTGCAGACTGACGTCCTGTGTGTCCAGCATTGACACGAGCTGCAGATTGCAAGTGCCTTCATTGTTATAGTTTGTGCTCACGTTGCAATGCGGATTTCATTTCTTCCTACTAACATCCAAAAAATGAAATGAGCGTTTACATCTGCAAGTTGCTGGTCTTTGCGTACAACTTCCACACTGGTGGTAGTCAGACTTGCATACAAAGTCATAGGAGTGTGGCGGTGTATGGGGAAGTCTGTTGTAAACTCAAGAATTTAGAGTCGCCGAGATTCGCAAAAGCCCACACCGGAAGTAACCACAATTAACCAGTTTGGTCAAGGGCGGCCGAACTGTTTTCTGCTTCCTCGCCTCACTCGTTGTAGATTTTGTTTTGAGAAGGGAAAGACAAAATTGGATTGACGAAGAACTTGATCGGCTTTGTTATCCTTGTGCTACTTCTTTTGAGCCCGTTTCCTTCAACGCACTTGCTTCGGAGCATCGAATTCTTGTTGCGAGACGAGCTTACAGGTGACGCTAACGTAGGAAAGCGAAGGGGTTCACCTCCGGCACAGTCGGAACAGCAGTGTAGACTGCGTCGATTTTCGCCTTCACCTCGGGGGTGATCTTGTCCACGAAATTCAGGGCCTTCAGGTTCTCTTCCAACTGCTCCGGACGACTGGCACCAACCAAGACAGTCGATACATGCTCGTTAGAAACACACCAAGCAGTAGCAAGCTGTGGCAGCGAGCACTCGAGCTCCGCAGCAATTGGTTTGAGTTTGTCAGCAATCTCCACGCGCTCGTCGTAGATAGGAACCAGGTCTCGGTTAGCAAACGCGGGCTTCGTGAACCGCGAGCCATCAGGTTTGCCAGCGCTGTACTTGCCCGTCAGTATCCCGTAAGCCAGCGGAGACCACGTTGTGAGACCCAATTTGTACTTCTTGTACAAGTTTGAACTCGTACTCCACCTTGTTGCGCTCAAAGATGTTGTACTGAGGCTGCACCACAATGGGACGGATCAATCCGAGACGGTCGGCGATATCGCACGCTTCCTGGATGTCAGCAGCGAGCCACTCACTCGTACCCCAGTAGAAGGCCCAGCCTTGGTTGATGACGAAGTTCATGGCTCTGAGGGTCTCCTCGATGGGCGTGTACGGCTCAGGGTGGTGACAGAAGATGACATCGACGTAGTCCAGTTGCATGCCACGCAGTGAGGCACGAGCTCCTTCCACGATATGCTTGCGGCTCAATCCTTGGTCGTTCGGACCTGAGTCCGTAAAGCCCTTGAATCCGACGAAAAGCTTGGTGGTGACCACGAGGTCTTTACGGGTCCACAGACGTTCCTCAATCCCCTTCTTGATAGCTCCACCCAAGTTTTCTTCTGCTTGACCATTGCCGTAGATTTCAGCGCTGTCAAACAAGTTCACGCCGTGCTCGAACGCAGTCCTCATCATCTCGTACCAGGCGTCCACGGTGTGGTAGTCTTCGCGGTACATCCAGCTTCCGACAGCGAGTTTAGACACCAGCAGACCGGAGTTACCCAAGAAGCGGTGTGTCATCTTTGCGTTGGTACTAATAGCAGGAGCCATGTTGAAGAGAAGACGTGTAGCTTGAAACGAGGGTTAGCAAGTTGGCAATTTGACAGAATGAGTTGGAACTTCGAGGTGCTGGAGATTCAATGCTGCGTCTTCAAGAAAGATTATGCAGTGAGCACTAGTGCATCAGCTAGATGGGTCGATTGCTCTTCATAATCGGAGTTCTCCTCATATCCAGGTTGACTTACTTCGACAACAAGATGGAGCCGTCTCAAGGTATTATGCAGACACGAGAAATGTCTCGAAATGATGCAGGCAGGTTGATGAAGTGTTTTTGCATGTCATTGCTTCACAAAAGACGGGCACTACTAACAGCCAGGGACTTGTACTTAATGAAACTCAACTAGGTGGACGTCATCTTCTGTCATCACCCGGAGCCGTGCACACCCATCGACGAGACCGTGCGGGCGATAAACTACATCATCCAAAAAGGTTGGTGTTTCTACTGGGGCTCGAGCAACTGGCCCGCAAGCTCCATTCTTGAGGCCTGTGAGATCGATGATCGTCTGGGATGGATCCGCGCCATTGTCGAGCAACGGCCTGGTCTCCCGTAGTCTGCCGGGAGAGTATAGCGCCAACATTCCCCGAGGGTTCTCGATCTGCCATCTGTAGCTTGATGTAAGTATCAATTCTCACCCAAATTTGAGCGTTCTTTGCCAAGTCCTTGGGTTGTAGTCTGCTGAAGTGCACGTAGAGCCACCGAACGAAGTACTTGTCATCTCCACAGCCAAATAATGCAAGTGATCTCTCTTCTCATTTGATCGAGCCATGGATGTGCCTCCATAATCACTTGCTCCCCATCATCCCCTGCGGATGATGCCTGCTCGAAGATTACACCGGCACCACGGGATCTTTCTCACAAAAAGCGGTAGGTTGAACTCCATCTCGTTGCTGAGCCGGTGTTTTGCCATTCTACAATTTGCTTCCAACCAAGTAACAACACTCAAGCACCAAGCTCTCCAACCTTAATGGCACCTGCAACTCCAACCACCAAGCCGACGTACCGTTTCCTGGGCAACTCGGGTCTCCTGGTCTCCAAATTCGCCCTTGGCTCTTGGATGTTCCAGGACGAGAAGAACACGGTGGACGCCTGGTACCTCATGATGAAGACGGCGTTCGCCCACGGTGTAAACTTCTTCGACTCGGCCGAGAACTACGAGCTTGGCCGCGCCGACGAACTGATGGGCGGTGCCATCAAAAAGGGCATCGAGGAAGGAGTCTGGAGTCGTGAAGACCTTGTGGTCACTAGCAAGATTTTCAGTGGCACGAAGGGCTTCACCAATGGCACACCCAACAGCCAGGGACTTAACCGCAAACACCTCATTGAAGGCACACAAGCCTCGCTGGGCCGCATGGGTCTCGACTACGTGGACGTGATCTTCTGCCACCACCCTGACGCCTTCACGCCAATTGAAGAGACTGTCCGCGCCATGAACTACATCATCTCCAAGGGATGGGCGTTCTACTGGGGGACCAGCAATTGGTCGGCAAGTGAGATCACGGAGGCGTGCGAGATCGCCGACCGTCTCCGTTTGATCCGCCCCATTGTAGAGCAGTCGCAGTACAGCATCCTCGAACGGAACCGCGTCGACTTTGAGTTGGTGGATCTGTACAAGTAGTACAAGTACGGCATCACAGCCTGGTCTCCGCTCGCTTTTGGTACGCTCACTGGCAAGTACAGCGCCAATTACCCCGAAGGTTCTCGCTTCTTCACTGAGGAGATGAGGAACGCCCCATGGGGACGCAACTTCTCTGAAAGAGTGGAGACGGCCGAGAAGCTCAAACCTATTGCAGCTGAACTGGGCTGTTCGTTGGCGCAGTTGGCCCTCGCGTGGTGCGTCACGAACGAAAACGTGTCGACGGTCATTGTGGGGGCCTCTCGCCAGTCGCAACTGGAGGAAAACCTCAAGGCGCTCGACATCGTGGACAAAATCACACCCGAAGTGAAGGCCAAGATCGAAGCCATCGCCCCGTTCATCCCCACGCATCCGATTCCGGATCACCTGCGTGAGAATCGCAAGCGTCATCTGTAGGTGTTGACATGTAAGAATGTAGTGTATACACGTTGAAGCAAGTATACACCAGTACAGCGTATACACGTCACATTTTCCGCCACCGACCGTTGTAGCTCTTCCCGTCCGGTGCCTGCAGCCTGGCACCAATGAATCGGTACACGATCCCGTCATTACGCGATGATCGCAGCTTGTCGAGGAGCTATTCGTCGCCCCTTCGCCTTTCCAACACGCCATGAACTCCACGTCCCGCTTGACGACCGACGCAGACAACAACATCGTCCTGTCCCCTGCCAACCCCACGGCGGCGGTGTTGTTTCTGCATGGATTAGGGGACACGGGCCACGGCTGGAGCGACGCCATGGCGATGCTGGCCAAGGGCCTCCCACACGTCAAGTTCGTGCTCCCCACGGCCGCTTCCATGCCCGTGTCGCTCAATATGGGCATGCGGATGCCAGCATGGGTACGTTTCGGACTAAAAATAGAGTACATGGCTACAGTATTGAAGTCTTATTTGGCTGGTGTATACGTATAGTACGACATCAAGTCGCTGGCTCGTGTGAATGGGGACAATGCGGACGGCATCGACGCGTCCCGGGACCGCATCATGGCAATTATTGACCAGGAGGTGGCGAATGGCATCCCCTTGTCTCGCATTGTATTGGGCGGATTCAGTCAGGGCGCGGCGCTGTCGCTTTTCTCGGGCTACCAGAGCAAGACGGTGCTGGGCGGCATCATCTCCATGTCGGGCTATCTGCCTCGCTACAGTGTGAGTTGAGTCGGTGAAGAGGAAGAGATGGAGGGTTTTAGTTGTTTATTGATCTTTGGTTGGTGTTGCTGTCGTTTGTGCAGTCGTTCCAGTTTGAACCCGAGACGGCGGACGTGCCGCTGCTCATGTGTCACGGAGAGGAGGACCCGGTGGTGCGCTTCGAGTACGGCACAATGTCGAGGGAGAAGCTCGAGACGGCGGGCGTCAAGAACGTCGAGTTCCACTCGTACCTGGACATGCAGCACGGCGCGTGCATGGAGGAGCTGGACGACGTCACCAAGTGGCTCCAGCGCGTGCTCCCCGAGCAAAAGTAGACGAACCGACAGGTGCAGACTTGAAAGGGAATAAGAACTAGCGGAAACTTCAGAAATAGACCCTTGTAGCAGTGCTAACGTCACTGGATTGCATCATCTTGGCGGGCTCGCAAACACCCCCGCAAAATCAAATCCAAGTGAGCCCGCCATCTGTGGCCCAGGAGCTCCATTCCGACCGTTACGTTTGACAAGGATGCCAGCTCTCTGCGCATTTCTCCATTTGCTTCTCGTCGCACTCACTCTCCACCGCAGCAGCTCCAACTCCGTCTCGATGGTCGTCGACAAGCACAACAGCGTCGTGTTGCCCGGTGAGAAGCCCACCGCCGTCGTGTTTTTCCTGCACGGACTGGGGGACTCGGCCCACGGGTGGGCGGACTTGTTCCGCAGCATTGCCAAGGACATGCCACACGTCAAGTTCGTGCTGCCTACAGGTAAAGAGAAGATTGAGTGAGTGGGCGTTGGGCAATGGAGTGAGGTTGACAAGTGTTGATTTTGGTTGGTTGGTATCGATAGCTGCCCCTCGACCGGTGACAATTGCAAACGGCCGAGAGATTCCTGCCTGGGTAAGTGGTGCAGTCTAGTTGCTGTGTACGTGTGTACAGGACTAACAGTGTGGTAATTGTATAGTACGACATTGAAGCGTTTGTTGGAGGTGCTGGGTACGCGGCGGGGATTGATCAGACCCGCGACGTGCTGCAGTCTATGATCGCCCAAGAGGTGAGAGCTGCAGGTGGAACGAGTTTAAGTTTTCTGCTACTGGAGACTCAAGGCTGTTTCTCTATGACAGGTTGAGGCGGGCATTCCCCGTTCACGCATTGTGCTGGGAGGCTTCAGTCAGGGTGGAGCGGTGTCGTACTTCACGGGCTTCCAGACCAAGCAGCCGATCGGGGGCATCATGGTGCTCTCGTCCTTCATCCCCAGAGAAAAAGTGGGTCTTGTAGCTCAGTAGGATTGGAGTCAAGACGCTGAACTAACGCTCTTCTGCTTTCAGGAGTTCGAGTTTGCACCTGAGACGACGAATGTTCCGCTGCTGATTTGCCACGGCGATGCCGACTCGCGCGCTCGTTACGAGTGGGCTCAGAAGTCCAAGCAGAGACTGGCGGATGCTGGCGTGAAGGACATCACGTTCCACACGTACCCGAATATGGACCACACGTCTTCTCCGCAGGAGATTAAGGACATCAAGTCCTGGTTGGGTCGTGTGCTGCCTGCCACAACACCGAAGCAAGAGCTTTGAGTTGAAATCTGTTTAACAACAACACTGCGCTAGCAACATCGGCACCGAACTAACGTGACTCCTGAATGTTCTATCGGTATGTAGCGTAGCAGCAGCATAATACCAACCATGATCCATGATCGCAATCGAGTTACTTTCGATGGAATGAACTTACGCGCCTCGCTACCTTTACGCAAACCTCAAAGGCAACTGTAGGGCTTGGCACTACTCACTTCCTACAGGAATTGCTTGCGCGCGAAGCTGAACTGGTCGAAGGCTGGGATCTTGGGCACGAGGAGTTGGTCGAAAGCACATTGTGGAGGGCATCAAGTCGTCGCTTGCACGCCTCCAGCTCGACTACGTCGACGTTGTGTTTTGCCATCGCCAGGAGCCCTACACGCCCATCGAGGAGACCCTCAGAGCCATGAACTTCGTCATCAACCAAGGCTGGGCCTTCTACTGGGGAACGAGCCAGTGGCTCGCTGCTGACATCCAGGAAGCGTGCGACATCGCCGACCGCCTCGGATTGATCCGTCCCATTGTGGAGCAGCCTCAGTACAACATCTTTGAGCGCAACAAGGTGGAGTACGAGTTCGTGGACCTGTACAAGAAGTACAAATTGGGTCTCACCACTTGGGCCCCACTAGCGTACGGCACCTTGTCTGGCAAATACAGCGCCGGAATCCCCAGCGGCTCACGCTTCTCCGACGAGGCATTCGCTGGCCGCCCACTTGTGCCCAGCTTCGAACAGCGCGTGGAGATTGCCGACAAGCTCAAACCTATTGCCGCGGAGCTCGGCTGCTCGCTTCCGCAACTTGCAACGGCATGGTGCGTCGCAAACGAGAACGTGTCTACCGTCATAATTGGCGCCAGCCGCCCGGAACAGCTCGAGGAGAACTTGAAGTCTTTGGACTTCGTGGACAAGATAACCCCGGAGGTTAAAGCCAAGATCGATGCCATCGCCAAGTTCCAGCCCGCTGTGCCGGAACTGGACGTGCTTGCTACGTTCCGTGGTAGACACCTGTAGTTTGCCGAGATGAGAGCGTAAAGCGCTGTGCTTGATGTAATCTCGTTACCCACAACGAATTCAACCAAGTTGTTTTTCTTCACATGTTCATGTTGAACTGTTAAAAGTTGCTATGCTTTTCAGATGTCAGGATCGAGAACTTGCGTTTTGATTCAGACCGACGCGAAACCAGTTCTTTGACTCTAGAGATATCTGCCACGCAGACCCACCAGGTCATCCGCTACAGGGGCAGTGGGGACGAAGTTGACGATGGCATCGATTTTCGCCTTCACTTCAGGCGTCACCTTGTCAACGAAGTTGAGTGCCTTGAGGTTTTCTTCGAGTTGTTCGGGGCGACTGGCACCGACCAGTACAGTGGACACGTTCTCGTTCGAGACGCACCACGCGAGAGCGAGCTGCGGAAGCGAACACCCAAGCTCCGCTGCGATCGGTTTGATCTTGTCAGCGATTTCCACGCGCTGTTCGAAAGGAGGATTGAGCGGAAGTTCCTTGAACATTGGGGTCGTAAAGCGAGAATCAGCGGGTGTGCCAGCGCTGTACTTGCCCGACAGCACGCCAAAGGACAAGGGCGACCACGTCGTGAGTCCCAACTTGTACTTCTTGTACAGATCCACGAACTCGAACTCCACTTTGTTGCGATCAAACAAACTGTACTGAGGCTGCTCCACGACAGGGCGGATGAGTCCGAGACGGTCAGCGATCGCACAAGCCTCGCGGATGTCCGAGGCAAGCCACTCGCTCGTTCCCCAGTAGTGAGCCCAGCCCTGCTCAATGACAAAGTTCATGGCCCGCACGGTCTCCTCAATGGGAGTGAAGGCGTCGAAGCGGTGGCAGAAGACAACGTCGACGTTGTCCAACTGGAGACGAGCGAGAGACGCCTTCATGCCCTTCACGATGTGCTTTCGACTACATCCTTGGTCATTCGGGCCACCCTCCATGAAGCCCTTGGAGCCGACGAAGAGTTTCGTCGTCACCACCAGGTCTTCACGGGCCCAGACGCCGTCCTGGATGCCTCTCTTAATAGCGTCGCCCATAATCTCCTCGGAGCGGCCATTGGCGTAGTTTTCGGCGTTGTCGAACAAGGTAATTCCGTGGGCGAAGGCCGTCTTCATCATCTTGTACCAGTTGTCGGGCGTGTATCTCGGCTCGGTCGTATCGTAGAACATCCAGGAGCCAAGTGCGAGCTTGGAAACGAGCAGACCCGAGTTACCGAGGAAGCGATACGTCATCTTACTGTCGGTCATGGTCTTGGTGGACTTGATCTGGTTGATGTGCTTGGGATCGAGTGAAAAGAAGAATGAAGTGGCTGCCACGAGACTCACTTGGACGCGTATCTAACCTGTGTTGATGTGCCTGCCGCATAATCCGATGTGATTGTGGGCAACCTGATAACGATCCAGTCGCGCCGCATCATCTTGGAGATTGTGCGGCAATCTCGACATCCTTTTTCGCGCGCAAGCAATTCTTGTAGGAAGTTCACGGTCTGGTGGCAGGCCTGACATCATGTATTTAAATGGTTGCTCTGGATCCATATGGAAGACATTCAGGTCGAGACGCCACGCTCAGGAGTATCTACGACATCGTTGCAGCCAGCAAAGTATCAGTGAAGGTCGTCATCAACAAGGCGCTGCTCTTCTTCCTGTGAGTCTTCCACACAGCTCGATGCCACGTCATCAATCTCCACTTCTTTCAATAATTAAGCGCAGTCTTCGAGACAGCCATTTGGTGTTTCTGAATAATTTGCAGCGTACTTGCCTCTGCTCCTCGCTCAAAAAGATCGAAAATCAAGTCTTGGGCTTTGCATCGTTCGCTTAGGAGGAAGACGATGGATCCTGGACGTGAAGTGCCTATCGATAAGGAATGGCACTTAATGTGCTGCCACATTTGGAGAAGCCAAAACGCATCGGCGGCTTGTTGTGCTGGTAGTGCAATTCTCCATGGCGAGTACGACTGCCACGCTGCGTACGCATGCAATTTCCACACAAGCGTGACTGGGATATGTCAAAGCGCCGTTCGCGACGAGCAATTGTGCTGAGTATTTGGCTGAGTGGTGACCCATCAACTTACTGGGGCTGTTGCTCCATGCCGAAAAACAAATCAAGCGTGCTGTCTGCTTTGAACATGTAAAGGCAAACACCACGGCCATGAGCTGGAGGGCATTGCACCTGAACGTTCAAGCAAACCTTGCTGCACAAAATGCCGTCCAGCTTGCTTCTCGTACTGCCCCTTCAACACGCCTCTGCCCGAAAGTATGTCTGATGCCTGCAACCATAGGTCTTGGTTCCTGGATGTTCATCGACCCCAGCGAGCCTCGATACACGGCAGACAACTGGTACAACATGATGACCACGGCCTTTGCCCACGGCATCAACCTGTTCGATAACTCGGAAAATTACGCGGACGGGTATTCCAAGGAGATCATGGGTAGCGCCATCAAAAGGGGTATCCAGGAAGGCGTGTGGATCCGTGAAGATCTGGTGATGACCCCGAAAGTTTACTTCGGTATCAAAGGCTTCTTTGATGCTGGACCGAATGACCAGGGATTGAGTCGCAAACACATCTTGGAAGGAGTGAAGGCGTCAATGAACCGCTTGGATCTGGAATACGTCGACGTGATCTTCTGCCACCTACAGGAACCATTTACGCCTATGGAAGAGACCATCCGAGCCATGAACTTCGTGATCCAGCAGGGCTGGGCGTTCTACTGGGGCACGAGCGAGTGGCTGGCTACTGATATTCAGGAGGCTTGTGAGATCGCAGATCGTCTTGGCTTGATCCGTCCTATCGTCGAGCAACCGTCGTACAACATGATCACTCGCAACAAGGTGGAGTTCGAATTCGTGGACCTGTACAAGAAGTACAAACTGGGGCTCACGACTTGGTCTCCTCTGGCATTTGGAACGCTCACTGGGAAATACAGTGGAGGTGTACCAGCTGAGTTTCGCTTCACGACGCCGGCGTTCAAAATGTTCCCACTCGTGCCATCCTTCGAGGAGCGCGTGGCGATAGCCGACAATATGAAGCCGATCGCGGACGATCTAGCTTGCTCGCTTTCTCAGCTGGCGATTGCATGGTGCGTCACGAACGAGAATGTCTCCACTGTGCTAGTTGGTGCCAGTCGCCCGGAACAACCGCAAGAGAACTTGAAAGCGCTCGACTTCGTGGCAAAGGTGACGCCAGAGGTGAAGGCGAAGATTGACGCCATCGTCAAGTTTGTTCCGACAGTTCCTGAACTGAATGAGGTAGCGACGCTGTGTGGGAGACATTTGTAGTGTGGAGAGGTTAACAAGTAGCCTCGATACCCACACCCAGTTGGCATAACTGTAGGCTTCTACAAAATAGCAACCAAACATTGGGCTTGAGAACGCGTCATTCATTATCAACAATACCCACCACGTCACGTCAGCGACGCGGGTGATGAAAAGCAGTGAGTGCAACATGGAGTACGAAAGTGAAAAGTCAAAGGGGTACAGGCACTCAAGCTACCGTCGCGTCAATGTCTCTCGTCCACTACTTGTGTCCGCCAACCACAGGCTTGACGTTGTTGAGACTACAACACACAAACCACACAAAACCCACTCGTTAGAAATCAATCCAACATGTTCATGTTGGATTCTCCAACATCATACTTGATCGTGATGCGCAGGTTGCTGCCCTTGGGGACGTCGAACTTCTTGGGGTGCGTGCGGAAGTGGTTGATAATGTTGGACACGTCCAGTCCGCCCTGCGTCTTGTTGCTCTTCTTCTGCTTGCGGGCCGCCGACGTCTTGTGCGGTCTCAGCTGCACCATGGGCGTCGTCTTCTTGCTCTTCCGGGCGGCCAGCACCAGTCCAGGCCGCCGTTTGTTGATCACCGACTGGCGCTTGGCCGACGCCACGGCCGCGTTGGCTTTGGCTCGCTGTTTTACATAGAAATTGTCAGCGTTTAGAAATGCTTTAGAAATTCACGTCTTGAATTTCTACTTACAGCGGCTTTAGAAACGGGCACGAGCACCGTCTTCTTAACATTCTGCTGCTTGTGGTCCTGTTTCTTGTTCTTGGTTTTCTTGTGGGGTTGGGGTTTCTTAAGCACCGATTTCTTAAGTTTCTTATCGGTGGTGGTGGTCTTGGGCTTCTGCTGCTTCTTGGCCTTCTGGATGAGCGTGTCTGCGGATGGAGAGGAGGTTAAGAAACGGGTTTATATGGATTGAGTAGACAGACAGGGAGGGAGACCCACCGAGAGGCAGCGAGAGCTTCTCCTCTGGGGAGATGCCGAGCGAGAAGCCTGCAGACGTCGACATGGTTTTCTCGTTTCTAAATGGAAATGTGGGCGTTTCTATGGAAGATTTGAAATGAGGTTGGAGAGGGCGAGATATGACGGATGAGGGGTTGTATGAGATGGCTACATTGAGCGGACGGATGCCAAGTTGTCTACCTAGCGGAGACGCAGCTGCCGTTTGAAGACAGGAGCAGCCACACGGTTCCAGTTCTCTGGCCAATGCTGCGGGAGTGTAGAGGATTAGTACATGAGAGTGAGATGAAGTGGACATTTAAATGAGAACTTACCTCGACTGTCTTCAAGGACGCACGAAGACGGTTGAGTTGTGCTGTATCTGTTGGGTAGCCCTTGAGAAGACTGTACAGTTGCGTCGAAAGCTGCTCCGAGGAGTCGAACACTAGGCCATTCCTACAGAACGAGCAATTAGTTCAGAATTTCTCCTTGTGAATGGACTCTAGGACGCACGTACTTGTCGTGCTTCACGAGCTCGTCCAGACACTTGAATCCGATGGCACACACGGGGAGTCCACAGCCAAACATGTCCAGCACTTTCATGGGCAAATCCAAACCGGATGACGACGTGTGCAAACACACGCCCAAGTCAGCGCTGCCAAGAACGAGCGGGTAGTCACTTGCCTCGAGCCACCTACACAAACAGCATGAACGTGTGAGACGCAAGCGGAAAAACACCTGCAAGCAATGTGCGTACATTGTAGCAATCTGGATGCGCTTGAAGGCAAGCTGTCTGATCTTCTCGAGGTACATTTCCTTCTGAGGACCCTTTCCCGTCACCACCACGAGCAAGTTGGGGAATTCGGTCACGCTGAGTGACGACGTGCGCTTATCGAGGAGCTCCAGCGCTATCAGCAGAATACCGAAGTCTTCGTCTGCAGTCCAACTCGTGGAACTGATGATCATAGCTGGCCGGTTCTCACGAGGTTGCACGACAGACTTGCTGTTCTTGCCACCTCCTCCGCGAGTCTTGCGCGTGAGAAGCGTCTCCTCCAGGTTCATCGAGTTCTCTCCCCACGTGACCAGCTACAGGCAACAACAAAACACAGCTTCAGTCAAACACATCGAGCAAATTTGCCCAAAGCAAGGAACGCCATCGGTACGGTACGTACGTCGTTGCAGTGCTCAAGCTGGTCGCCCACGCGGGTAAACAGCTCGTGCTGTGTATCGAGCGACGTAGGCTTGAAGAAGAGCGGCGGTTTGTCATGCAACACAGTCGCCTTGATCTGCCAGGTATCTCTCAACCACGTCTGCATGACACGAGTCACACACAAGTTGGCGTCGGCCTTGCGTCCAAACACGCGCTCGATCCACTTGGCGATCTGTCCGCCAGAGCCACAACGTCAGCACATCTTCATTGTCCCCCACCTCCTCTACGTGGACGCACCTTCACCAACGGATGTCCACTTCCCAGCGACAGCGCTAACAAACTGTAGCCCAAATTGTGCCAGTCGATCACGAACTTGGCTCCTTTGAGTCGGCAGCAGAGCCACACGACCACAAACGTCGGGATCCTATCACATCACAAACGTCCACCAGCATCCACCAGCTATTAATACCTTCGGAGCCCATCCCCCTTATCCATTTTAGCTAGTCGACACGTACGTCGGCGGGTTCTGCAGCAGCACGAGGTCCACGCTGCCAGCCGTCACGAGCAGCAGCCAGAGCAGCTGCAGCAGCTGCAGAAGCACTTTCACGGGCGCCAGCAGCAGGAACAACTTGCGCGGCAGTCGCTGCAGATGCGGCGTGAAGGTGAGCGTCTCGATGTTGGACTGGCGCTCCACATCCGGCACGCAGCGCTCCCCCGCGTAGCCCAGCAGCGTCACGCGCAGCTCTGGGGACATGCGCGCCAACGACAGCGCATGGTACTGCATGCGAGGACTGCGGCCAATGTCGCCCAGCACCATCACGACGGCGTGGCGATGCGGATGAAGGTGACGAGGAACATGCGGCTTCCTGGCGGACGGACGACGTCGCGTAGGCGCCATGGGCAGCAGCAAGTAAGGACACGAAGCAGGTCAAGGAATGCAGAGGGTTTCTACCAATCACATGGGGAAGTTTGATGACATGGCTACATCTTAGTGGTGCTTGTTGACTTTGATAGGCAAATAGGTAGGATACATCTCCACTCAAGGACGACACGGACATGAGACTTGCTTCACGTGGTGCTGCGGTACAGCAGTTTGTTCATGGACGGCAGCGACTCGGCGTCGGAGGCAGTGGCGGTCGATGCGTCCCCCAACTGCAACTGCGTCAATTGCAGCGACGCAGCAGTGGACGTTGGCGACGCGAGAGGCCACTGCCTGGCGTCCTCTGCAGTCCACAACTGCGTCCACTCTTTGGTCATCACGGGGCTGGTCGACGCGTACCCACTCGTGAGCACTCTGGGCTTGGTGTCGTACACTTGCTGCGCTGGGTACTTGACGTCGATGGAGCTCGAATTGGCGGTCTCCTCCTTGAACCGCTTGAGAGTTTGTCGTGGACTGGTGGTGGCCGTTGCCAGCCGCTTGCGGGGTGAGAGCGTCGCACTGAGCACGCTCTGGGCCGTGGGCGAGACGCTCGCGCCTTGAGCCACGAGCCGTGCGCGCTCCTTGTTGATCTGCACCTCAAAGTACGGCATGGTCTGGTTGAGTCTGGCCAGTTTGGTGAAGAACTTCTGCGCGTGGGTCCGCACCTGCGTGGACGTGCGCGAGCCGATGAGGCGGGCGATCTCGCCCCACGCGGGGCCCTGGAACATCTCGAGGCCCTTGAGGAACCACTGGTGCTCCTCGCTGTTCCAGCGGCCGATGGCGATCTGTTTGTTGCGTCGCAGTACCGTGGACTTGTGCTCCTGCCCTTGAGCTCGGTCGTAGAGCTCCGGCTCAAGTGTGAGAGGGCGAGGGTACGTCGGTGACGGCAGGAACCGTGTGGGCGGGGATTGGGACGGAGGCTCCGTGGTCCAGTAGGGCGAAGGGGGCGCTGCCGAGGACGAGGCGTACGCGCGACTGCTGGTCGCGTAGTCACTGGAGGTGGCGTCCTGCAGCCAGCCACTTTGAGCGACGGGAGACTGCTGGACTTCTTCCAGAGGGAACCAGCCAGGCTGCGACTGCGGCGGGGGCGACTGCTGCCACGCGGGGCGGTCTAGGCCGGGGTACATGGCTACGAAGGCGAAGGTGCTGAGCGTCCGAGTCGAATTCGCGAATGAGAGCGACTGGGTGCAGCTCCTTCCTTCTCGCCCCGCTGGGTTGCGCTCCTCCCCCTTGGCTCTTCTCGAGGAAGACACCGCTCAGTTCCATTTTGTTGAAACGGCCGCGCCTTCGACGCGAAATGTGCGGCCAAGCGCTGGTCACCGCAGGGATCTTGCGATCCGAGGGCCGAGGCTGATGCCAGCAGCCTGCCCGCTATCTTCCCCACGTCGTCCTCCTCGAGGTGGGAGACATGGGATCTGCTTGCGAGGCGTTGGCCACCCGCAGCGATTGGCCGTGCTGCCAGTGCGAAGATTTACAGCGCTTGGCGTCTGCAATCGGAAGCGCACGGCGTTCGCTGTTTGCGGGCGTCCACCACGAAGCTCGGAGCGTTGACAGCGGGCGACGAGTCATCTCCAAGCAAAAGATACGCCCTTGAAGCAACGGCCGTCGAAAGATCGTTGCGATCCTTTGAGTCAGATGTAGCTCTTGCGAGCATGCACTCGTGGCCGTGGTCGGGCGATCCCTGTATTCGCTGCAGGGCATTGCCGTATACTAGTGGAGCTGCATTGCCACTGCGGCCGACGCCATTTGGGACACACTCGCTGAGTGCAGAGAGCGCACCCACGCGGCTTGCTCCACGCGCCGCCTCCCGACTCAGACTCAGTGGCGGCCTCTCCGACGAAGCGTATCCTATCAACGAGCAACGATCTGCTTCGTCGACTTCAACCAAAGCGATTCCGTTGGTCGTTTGCGGCCGCAACTATTACGTGCAGCGCACTACAACAGCGCACGGACGCGATAGTCTAGAGCTGTATGCTTGGCAGAGCAATGAAGCTGGCGCCTGCGCCTGCATGGCACTTCAATCTGCACCTTTTCAGCCAATCACCGCCGTACTTGTGAGCATTTAGTTTGTGAGTTTCGGTGAAACGGCAAGCAAAACAAAAGAAACACCTTACCTTTGGGCGAAGAGTGTGAAAAAGGTTATGTACAACATGATACAACTGGCCACGCTCACGATGACGGCAATTATAGTCATAGAAGCTGTATCAATACCAGCGAGCGATAAGGGTTGTGTGCATTCACACACACATGTATCTCTAATTGCAAGTTGCAACTGGTGGCTACGTCACCACAATATCGCTTTAACAAGAGCTCATACAACGTTGTTGTTATGATACTTCCTGATCAAGTTGTCTCCTAAAGCCCCCAAATCCAAAGCCTGCAAGGAGTTTTGTACCCATCTGCACTTCAACCTGTGCAATTTCAGCCAATCCGCGTACGTGTCTCTTTCCCATTGGTCCAAACTCAAGTACGAGACCAATTGATGCATTCATTTTAGAGAAAGAATTCGAGATGGCGGAGCTGTCGTTCCTGGCGCGCCTGGTGCTGACGCTGCTGCTCTCGGCACTCTCGCTCTTCGTGTACAAGCGGCTGCAGTCGTCAGCCCCCGCCAGCTCCCAAGCGCCGGCCAAACGCTCCAAAAAGCGCAACAAGAAGAAATCCGCCAAGAAATCTACCGCCGTCGACTCCCCGTCGCCTTCTCCACCGCCGTCCCAAGCGTCCAGAGCCTCGTCCGACGCCCCCGCGGCTGCTGCAATTGCCCAAGATGATGACGTAAGCGACAGCGACTCGGACGACGGACTCTCGGCCGCGCAGGTGCTGGCGACGCGCAAATTCAAGCCCAAAAGACTCGGCGGCGCTCGTCTGGCTCGGAAGATCAAGGCGTCGCTGCCTCCCGTCAATGCTCCGATGTTTGCGGTGGACCAGCAAGTACTGGCGAGGTTCGGAGGTGGCGATCGCTGGTTTCCGGCTGTTGTACTGGAGCAACGCAAAGGGAACGAGTATCATCTGAAATACGACGACGGAGAAGTGGAGTACCGAGTCCCGGTCGAGTTCATCAAGCTTCGACCGACCAAGAGTGATGATGGAGAGAGTGACAGCAATGACAATGTGCAGAGTGCAGAGGAGAAACAGGTAGCGGGAGCCGAGGCTCAGGAGGTGTTGTTAGATTCGGACTTGAGCGGCTCGGACGATGACGATGGGTGGCAGGTGGTGGGCACCTCCAGTGCTGCCAAGCGTCAGACGCGTTACTTGCAAGCTGCTGCTCCGGCGGAGCCGCTGGTTGACGGACTTACGAAGCGTCAGCGGGAGAATCGCCGCAAGAAAGAGCGACAGAAAGAGAAGAAGGAACTACTGCGTCAGCATGCTCAGAAGGACGACCTGGATGCCCGAGCGCGCTGGCGCTACGTGCCGTCGTAATGTGCTTCGTTGTCGTGCTGCGTGACACTCTTAAGCTGCGATAAAAAACAAGTCGGAACCGACCAATGTACTTAACTAATCGTAGCACGAAAAGGTGATTCGTAGCTACATGATAAACACTTGAGGAATTGTGGCTGGCCCAAGCCGTTTGCCACTTTTGACCTGGTTATCAGTCTCGGGACCTTCGCTTGGTTTCATGGTCGAGAGGCTTTTTGGAATGCAGCTCACTTCTCGGGGTTTGGTGACGTACTCATCCTGTAGAATTGTCTTTGCTTGTGTGCTGATCCCACGAGTTGGTCGCGGCTTTAGTGAGTCGTATGCCTTGGCTGAGAATTGCTTCTCGTACTGGATGCTTGCCAGCGTTTTACGGCTTGGGTGGCCGTGGTTACCAGCAAAATCCTCAGGGGAGGCCACACGACGGTAGAGTTTCGTCATGGGCTTCGAAGCTGTATGAGACTTTGCAGTTCGCTGGTTTTCGGGCATATGAGCGTACGCTGCCGCTTGGGAGAGCTATAAAGCGGAACAAGGGTCAGTTGCTGCACGTGTATCACAACTGTAGCCATTTGTGTTGGTGCTTACCTGACTGCGGAGCTGCTCCATTTCCTGGTTGCTCAGTCGGCCTTTCACACCCAGTGTTAGCTGTCGCTCTGTTGCTCGTGAGCTCTTCATTGCTTGATCGATTCTAGCAAATGCAGCAGTCGTGCTGAATCGGGGAGCACAAGAGAGATCTCGTCAATGCCAAATGTGTAGCCATCTATACTTGGCACTTCAACACGCTATAAAAAGTTGCGAGTGCTTGAAGCATTGCCGAGTGCACATTGTCGAAGTGTTTTCCATAGCAAGAAACCACTGCATTCCCTTACAGCGAACTTGCTGTATCAGCACGTCAAGCTTCGTTCCTGCGCGTGGTGTGTCGGTGCTTAGTATTGGTCTTCGCACTGGTTGTCAACTACAGTGATTCCGAGTCCACAAAGCTTAGTTTCCAAACATGAATAGCCCCAGCGCATCATTCGACGAAGACGAAGACCCACGAAGGGTATTAGAAGAAGAAGAAGCGGTCCTGGAAGAAAGGAGAAGCGATGATGAAGGAGACGATGCGGACGAAGAATTAGATGGCGAGTCTATAGTGCAACCGGCACCTGGTTCCGAGTCATTGGCAAACCTACTCGTGGACATGACAGCGAAGGGTCAGGAAGAGAGGAGTAAACGCAGCGATGTGGAAAAGCGCAACCATTCCCTGTTGATGGAGCTGGATCAGTTGCAGAAAGAGGTTTTGACACTCAGAGCTGCTGCTGAGAGTGCACTGAAAACTACCAGTGAGAGCACTACCTCCCAAGTAGATGGCGAACTTTCAGGGTCAACTGTCCACAACAACTCTGCGAAGTCTCAGCTAGCTCCCGCAATGCTTGGTGACGCGGAAGCTGGTGAATTCTGCTGGAAAGAATTGCTGGACGCGAAGAAAGCGAAGGAGAAGGCACTCGCGGAAGCCCATCAACGCGCCATGCAGGTGATGGAGCTCAATGCGTGCATTTCAATGCAGCACGATGAACTTGCTGCACTGCGGACACGAGCAAGAGAGGACCGGGAAGCGCTTGAGCAAAGTGAAGCTGCAGCCAAGGAACTGCGTCAAGAGCGTCAACTTCTTACACAGGAAACGAAATTGCTGCGAGACAACGTTGAGCATTTGACTGCTGAAATGGGCAAGCGAGGCACGCACTTTAAGTCGATCATGGAAAAGTGGACAGAAGCACAGGCTCAAAGCGAACATCGAGAGAGAGAGAATGCAGCTTTACGTGAGCAATTGCAGGCTGCTCGTCAACGCGCTGAGCTGCGAGAACGCGAACTAGAAACGCTTAGAGACGAGCGGGATGCACTTCAGCACCAGGCTAACCACCTCAAGGGGGCGGTGGCTGCAAAATCTGCTGAGTCAAAGGCTTTCCAAGCTTACGGTGCCAGCGCTAGGGAGCACTTGCAGTCTCAACAAGCGGCAATTCAACGTCATGCTGTCTACCGACGTCAAGTGAGCAGCTTAGCGCGAGACGCCATAACCTCATTGAGAGGAATGCGAGCAACGCTAGCACAGACTCGAGCACCACTTGTGGCAATTCAAGGAGATTTCCGGCGGTTCCTGGAGAGACTACGCGCTCCAGTGATGACTCTCGTCGAGCGTTCATCTCGGTATGCAAAGTCAGCACACGTTGAGCATGCCCCACTTCGACTTGCATTATATAGTGCTGAACTTGCGCGTCAACACCTTCATGAACAGATATGGCGCGCTAGACGCGATGCCCTTATCATTTGTCAGCTTCAAAATGTCGAGCCATCACCAGACACTGCAGTCGGCGATGAAAGCGAGTCGGAAAAATTGCTACTGCGGGCAAATTACTGGAATGGGGAGCTATTTCTGCGTGAGAGCACTGTTGGTGGCGCTCCCGAAGACGGAACCGAACTACTGGGAGTGAAGTGCGATGCCGTCTTCTCGGATCGAGCACGTGAATGGGACCGTCATGAATCAGTGACCCCACTGCTCCAGTCGGTGCTAGACGGATGTAATGCTTGTGTTACCACTTTCGTCGGCGCACCACCACTCCGTATCGCAGGTTCTGTTGGACAGCAATCTGTACCGGAACTTCTTCTTCGTGAACTATTCGCTGCTGTTGGAGCTCACGGTAACGATACGCGTTTCCACCGAGCAAAGTTCACCATCAGCTTCCTAGCTGTTTTCAACGAGACTGTATACGATTTACTGGGTCTGGAAGCGATGACAGCACCACCAACGGAGACAAACGCCTCATCAGCACGACAAATTGTGGTGCTAGAGGTACAAAATGTTGAGGAAGCTCTGATGGTACTTGCAGGTGGGCGTGAGCACCTCACTGCAACGGCTACCCAGCCGTTTGGCTCGACCGAACCCGTGCCGTTGTTGAACGGATCTCTCACTCACACCGTCGTGACGGTTTGCTTGACCTACGAGAGCTTGCTCAAGGGAACAGCACCCGTGAAATCAAAAATCCAAATCGTCGAGCTAGCACTAGGGTCTGGCGCTAGCCCCAAACCTGTTGTGAAGCCCTCTTTACCATGGTCTGACAGTCGTGAAGAGGTCAGACAACGAATTGTGGTGGAGAATGGAGCGGAAGCTCTTGTGACTGCGCTCGCCGAGGTCCGACTCAAGGATGTGGCTTTCGTTCGCTATCACAGCTCCAAGCTCACCGTGCTACTTCAAGAAACCGTAAAGCCCGGCGCTAAATTCCTTGCACTGACAGCTCTCCCATCTTCCTGTCCAGCTCGAATCTCTTCCAAAGACTGCAACCCGACAGCAATTGTGCGTGTTCTCCAGCAGATCCGTTCCGCAGTCGGAGGCGGTGACATTAACGCTCCAAAAAGCGGTAATCGGGATCGATCTCTCGAAGGCTTCATGAACCGCTTAGCTCTGCAACAGTCGCCGCCTTCCAGCGATCTCACTCTCCCCTTCTCGTCTCTCGACATGCAGGAACATGCTCGTCGCAGTGCCGAGTCAGCAGCCTCATGGGGGACGGAGCTAGAGTTCATGACGAAACGTTATGGCAAAGAAGCTCTCAACTCTCTCGACGTTGTTCCTGCTTCTACTTCGCACGACATGAGCGACTACAGCCACCAACAGCTGCAAGTCTCCACTCCAGCAGAAGTGCACCCCCTCATCTACTCGTCCGCTTCTCCGCCATCTCCTCCAGTGCCCATAGCGTCTGTGCGCAAGTCCAAACCCTCGCGCAGGAGCTCTAAAGGCCCAAGAAACAACGGTACAACCCCCTCCTCCGTCAAGAAACCGGCCGCCACGATCCTCGTGCCTCCGTCTCGCGCCGTGCGGTCCGTGTCGCTCGCTCGCGCCGCCCCAGCGCCGCCTTCGTCTCCTCCGCAGTCCACGATCGGCGCCGTGCTCAAGATCCGGCGCGAGACGGCGTCCAGCGCGCTCAAGAAGACGCTCCTGAGCCGGAAGCTGCAGGACAAGCGCACCCCTTTCCGCTAGAAAAGGCAACTTCAACTAAGGGACCTTCACTCTTTTGTACTTGTGTTCAGTATGGTGGTACCCACATACAATCTTCCAGTGTGTTTCAGACTGTTACGTATCCGTTACGTGGTAAATACGAGGAAGCCGCTGCGTTTGACGCGATCATTCGTGAAAAGATCCCGTCCGACTCAAGTCGCCACCTCCCGACGTGCCTCCGTTCTACTCCCCCGCCCATCGCCATGTCCACGCCCAGCGACGCCGAGATGCTCCAGCAGATGCAGCAGCGTCTGGAGAGCGTGACGGCCGCCAAAGCCGCCAACGCCGCGGCCGGCAAGCAGCTGGACGAGAAGCTGCGCGTGGCCTTCAGGAACCCTCCGCGGCGGCCCAACATGTCGGCGGAGCGACTCAAGGAGGAGATGGAGAGCAAGGAGTGGCACCGCAACACCACGTCCATGTCCGCCGGTGACGAGCGCGTGCTGCTGCGCGAACTGCAGCAGCTGAAGGACAAACTGGCGCAGCAAGAGGCGTGCGACGAGTTCCAGGCCATGGTGGACGCCACGCGCAAGGAGCGCCAGGAGCGCTTCGAGCAGCACAAGGAGTTCGACGCCACGCTGCAGCAGCTGCAGCAGGGCATCCGCAAGCTCAAGCTGGCGGCGCACATCCAGAAGCCCGTCAAGGATTTTGTCACGATCGAAGTGACGGTCCCGGCCGACAAGATGGGCGCCGTCATTGGCAAGCAGTTTGCTCACGTGCACCAGTTGGAGAAGGACTGCTGCGCCATGCTCGAGGTGGACAACAAGCAGAACATTGTCAAGATCACGAGCGCCCCCGAGCAGGCGCGCGCGGCCAAGGAGGCCATCGAGGACATTACACTCGCCACGAACCACTCCATTGGCTTGCACCCGGACACGGTCAAGGTGCTCATGTTCCAGCAGGCCAAGCACCTCCATGAGCTGGAGAAGTCGCTGAAGCTCAAGATCGACATTAGCAAGCTCGAAGGGATCTTGACGGTCATGGCCTCGCCGACCAAGGCCAAGCAGCTGGAGAAGGCCATCAACGACCTGACGGACGGCAAGATGGACATCCAGCTGCCGTCCGAGATCGTGCCCAAGCTGATTGGCAAGAAGGGCGAGACGATCAACCAGTTGATGGAAGACACGGGCGCCCTCGTGGACATTGACAAGGTGACGAACAATGTGCGGCTCGTTGGTACCAAGGACAGTGTCGCTAGTGCCGAGAAATTTGTGCGCGAGCTCATCGCGGAGCAGTCTCAGCGCGAAAAAAACTTCACGCCCGATGACAAGCAACTGTTCAAGGGACCCGAGTTTGCGCAGTACAAGTTCGAGTTCTTTGTGGAGTTCCTCATGGCCAACAAGGCGAAGCAGCTTCGTCTGCTGCGCTCGGACGCCTTTGACGCCCGCATCAAGGCTTTCAAGAAAGAGAAGCGCATCCACGTGTTAGGAAACAAGAAGCAGATCGAGGCTATGGAAGACGCAATTCGCGAGAGTCTGAAAGAGTTCGAGCAGCTCCACTGGGTTCAGGAGGTGGCGGACAACCACTTGCTGAGCCTCATCATTGGCAAGAAGGGGGCCCAAATCAAGGAGATCGAGAGCGAGGGCAAGGAAAGTAACGTGCGCATCGATATTCAGGACACCCACGTGTGCGTCTTCGGCGACAATAAAGAAGCTATTGACGCCGCGAAGACAAAGATTATGGAGATTGTGGACAACAACCAACGCTCGGTCTTCGTCACATCACGCTACTTGATTGCTGTGCTCATGGCATCTAAGCGTGAGAAGCTGTCTGAAATTGAAACCAGCAGTGGCTGCAAGTTGCACCTGCCCCCGCCTCCGCGTGATGGTGCATCGCGCAGTAGCGAGAGTGAGTCTGATCAAATCAAGATCTCGCTGACCGGTACGCTCGAGGCTATCCAGAAGGCAAAGCAAGAGCTTGAAGAGCTAGATGAAGCACATCACGTCCGATACTTACCGTTGGATAACGATGAAATCCCGATTGTCATCGGCAAGAAGGGCGAGACTGTGTCGGAGCTAGAGAGCAAGAGTGGAGCCAAGGTGCGCGTGCTGCGCGGGACAGGCGGGCAACCGTCCGAGCTGGAAATGATTGGTACCGAAGAGCAGCTTAAAAGTGTGCAAAATGCCATTGATGAGCTCTTGCAGACGCAGAACCGCCAGCTACTGCAGCTTGATGCGTTTGCTACGGGTTGCTTGATCGGCAAGAAGGGAGAACGCATTAAAGCGATGCGTCTTGCTCACCCTGACGCCACTTTGGATGCGTTCCCTACCCGTGGTCAGGTCCGTGTTAAGGCAGCATCTCCTGAGGCCCTGCAAGCCTGTGTCGATGATGTGCTGAAGACATTGCAGGAAACACACGTGATTGAGAGCGTTCACGTGTCATCTCAACAAGACCAAAGCGCTGCGGGATTGCCGCGGGGCTCCTCTGCCCCAGCTCCCACCAATTTCAACACGCTTCTCGAAAAACACGAGTCCATCGCCATGCGTCTGCAGGAGTTGGAGGCTGAAGGCGGCGAGGGCATGAGAGTTGCCTTTCAAGATGATGGCAAGGTGGCGAAGATCCGTGGACCTGCCATGGGAATTGGCAAGATTAAGAAGTTCTTGGAGATGCTAGTCTCGCCTGACTCACACTTTGTGGAAACGATCCCGCTTACTTCGCTTACATTTGCTAGTGCCCTGGAGGTCAAGGGTGAGGCTGCCAAGCTGAACGATAACGCTTTGCGCATCTGCAAGCAGACTGGATGTGAGCTGCGTGTTAAGCGTTCTCCTGCAGCTTCGGGTTCTGGGGAAGAAGGCACGATTCGTATTGAAGGCACCAATGCGTCCAAGGTGTACGAGGCCAAGGCCGAGGTTGAGAAGGTGCTCCAGTTTTATTACACGGACTGCTTCCAGACACTAGAGGGCTTGCCCCCGTCGATTGCGACCCGGATGTACGAACTTCTACCTACCCTTCGCGCGAAGTACAACGTGGTGTTTTCGCTGCCCACGAAGACAAGCCTCAAGGTGTTTGCAGACTCCAAGGAACACGTAAAGGAGATTACCACGCAGCTAAAGAAGGACGTCGAGGCCTGGAAGAAGCAGCACGTTGAGCTGCCGATTGCTGGTTGGCTTGTGCCTATCCTCGTGGGCCGCAACGGCGAAACGATCAAGAAGATTTGTACCGAAAGTAATGCTCGCCTGGATTTGAGTGCGCCTTCCCCGACTGGCTCACGACACGAGGACCGCGTACTGACAATCAGCTCCCGGGACGATGCGGCCATCAAGCTTGCCGCTGCGAAGGTCGAGGAGGTGCTCAACCACCACAAGAACTTGTCTTCGGTGGTGGAGGTGACTAAGGCCAAACTGGATGTTGCTCTCTCGGCTAAGAAGGATGCTGCGAAGGGTGTGCAGTTCCATGTGGTTGATGGTAAGGAGAAGGGTGAATTGCAGGTTGTGATCTATGGGGAAGATCACGAAGAGCGTGAACGAATTGTGGAGAAGATTGAGCACCTCCTGGAGATCTACGTGGTGGAGACCATTGCCCTTCCGACGTCCGTGTCTCCTGCCTTTGCGAGCTCAATGGTTGGATCTCTTATTGGCAAGAGCGGTGCCAACATCCGTGCGCTCCAAAAGCAATTCTCCGACGTGATGATTGACATTCGTCGCGGTGACAACTCCATCACGCTGAAGGGCCCAACGGAGGAAGTACTAAAGGTGCGCACTATCATGGAGGACAAGATCCAGGAGCTCCTACGCAACGAGGAGGAGTTCCAGCAGCGCCGCAGTGCTCGCTACCAGCAAGATCCTGAGGAGCACGAAGACGATGAAAACAAGACGAATAGTTCGCGTGATGCTACCGAGGTCAGCGATGAAAATGCTCAGCCGAACACGCTGCAGCAGCGGCAGCAGGCAAAGCGTGTTGGCCCTGTTGGCAGCACACCTGCGATGGGGGAGATCAAGCTCACCAAGAACCAGCGGCGCCGCATGCGTAAGCGCGCTGAGAATGAAAAGTCGGATGTGTTGTCAATGCTGGTGGGCAATGGTGCCGGTGCTGCAACCACGACCACAACCACGACGACTGTCAAGACTGTGAGCAGCAGTCGTGTTACCACCAGCTCCACAACCACGGCCAGCTCGACGAATGGTGCCAACGGTGGCTACTACCATTCGTCGAGTGGGTACTCGCTGCGCCTGTAAGGAAGCTTAGCTACTGTGAAAAGGAGAGCTCTTGTACTCATGGATCATGCTAGGGGCAAGTGCAGTCAACTGTAAAGGTAAATGCATCTACTTTTCGTTGCATCTGTGGTGTACATTCCTAGAGCAAACTCAAATCGAGTGAAGGCAATGAAGATACGCACAGGTCGGTACTCTTGCAACTGCATCGTGCAAAACTTGCTTATCATCCTCCAGAGTCCAATTCCAGCTACCCAGCGCCCACAGCGCCCCGAAATATTTAGTGGATTCAACTCGTACATGTGGGAAACTGCCAAGCTCAAGGACATAACAGCAACCGCCAAGATAATCAAGATGGCCACGTCAAACAAGATTGCTCCACGCAAATATGAGTTTTCGAGCCTACCGCCACGGCTCCAAGAATGGTTACGCAGCAAATGCATCCGACAGGAAAGCCCCAGATGGCCTCCCGACAACTCCATTATTAGGCAAAGCCTACAAAAACTACAGGACTCTATAGTTAATTCATAACAAAAAAGAGATTCTCTGACCCCCCCCGCATCGTGCAAAACTTGACTACACAAGAGACTTCCTAATGTCACTTGCTGCAGCCATCACTACAACCTGCTCGACGCCTACAGCTCCCGATAGAGCTCGTCGATCTGCGGCTGGAAGTACCTCTTCAACTGCGGCCGCTTCAGCTTGAAGGTCGGCGTGATCAGGTCGTCGTCCGACGAGAACGGCGTCGGGTGGAAGTGCACGTTCCTCACGCGCTCGAAGCCTCGCAGTTGTGCCTCCTTCGCCACGCGCTCCATGTCCTCGCGCACGTCCTTCTGGTACTCGGCGTTCTGCAGCACTTTGGCCTTGGACGCGTCCTCGCCGCTCAGTCCGTGTTCCTGAGCCCACGCCTTGGTCACCTCCGGGTCGGGCACCACGACGCCCACGAGGCAGCTCTGCAGCGAGTCTCCGTATACGAAGAGCTGTGCAATGTACTTGCATTTGGAGTAGGCGTTCTCGATCTTCTCGGCAGCCACGTATTCACCCTGCGCGAGCTTGAAGATGTTCTTCTTGCGGTCGATGATGCTGAGCGTGCCGTCGGCATTCCAGCAGCCGATATCGCCCGTGTGCACCCAGCCCCGTTCATCAATTGTTTCGCGTGTCATCTCCGGGTTTTTGTAGTACTCGGTGAACATTTGAGGACCCTTAACCAGGATCTCACCCCTCGGACGGGGCTTGTCATGACTCGTGTAGCCCATTTCCGGCACGTCTTCCAGCTGCACCTGTGTGAACAAGACGGGTGGCCCAACGTGGGACTCTGTCGGCATCTCGATCACCTCCGATACAAACGGCGGCAGCAGACTCACTCATGCCGTACCCCTCCACAATTTCACAGCAGAAGACGGCCTTCATGAACTTCTTGACGTCGGCACTCAGTGGGGCCGAACCGGAGAAGATCAACGCGGATGTTACCACCGAGCGCTTGACGCAGTTTGTTGAACAGCAAAGGGTCCCACAGAGCGTTCGTCCTGGTTTCATACGTCTCCACGTTTGCAGCGAGCTTGGACGCGAGTGCGTGCTCGAAAATGTGTTTCTTGATACCGCCAGCAGCTTCAACGCCTTGCATGATCTTGTCATGCACGCGGTTCACAAGGCGAGGCACCGTGATGAAGAGCGTCGGGTTTGGCAGCGCGCCAATGTCGTCCATGAGCATACGGACGTCACCCTGGAAGAAACCTGCGGCGGCACCACTCGCGTGCATCAGTGCTAGCACAATGCGTTCGAGGACATGGACCAGCGGTAGATACGAGATGTGGATGTCCTCCTTGTAGATCTTCAGTCGGCTGCAAGCTTCCACGTGCACGACGTAGGCATAGTTACGATGAAGAAGGACGACGCCCTTGGGGCCACCCACCGTCCCGGACGTGTAGCACAGCGTCGACACGTCCGAAGGAAGAGCAGGATCAGCAGGACACGGCTCCGCTCTGCCCTTGGCTTCGACGTCGTCAAACGTCATTGGATGTCGATGTCGATGTTGTGCGCCGCAGCGCGCTGCTTCTGGTCGTCGGAGATCGGCTCCAAGAGCACCATGATCTTCAACGACGGACATTTGGCCGCGCAGTCCATGATGACATCGAGCTGCTTCTTGCCGCAAAAGAGGACTCGCAGTTCCGTCTGGTTGATCACGTAGGGCACTGCATCGGGTCCCAATGTGTCGTACAGCGGCACCACCACGTAGCTCATGCGGTCGCATGCATGGCCGATGAGAGACCACTCAATTTGGTTCTTGAGGAAGATGCCGACCATGTCCTGGCGTTTGAGGCCGCAGGTGGCCACCATGCCGCTGGCCAAGTTGTCCATGCGGACCTTCACTTGGTTGTACGTAAGCCACTCGTACGCGTCCGGTCTTGCCTGTGACCGGGTCCTTGACGCGTTGTCCGTAGCAAGGTCTCGACCCGTTGTCGTACTCGCAGCCGTGCAGGAAGTTGTGGTACAGCGTCATTTCTGCTTCGTTGATCGGCTCCGTCTCAGGCACCATGTACGCAGGCCCGTGGTTCGCGTCGCGCGTATTGGGCACTTCAACCGTGTACCTCTTGCCAGTGTACGAGTCGAAGTCGACGTCGACGATGGAGCTCTCGGTGCTGTGCGCGGATCCCATGCTGCTGTGGGAGGTATTTGGTCTGCTCGTCACGCAGTCAAAGGAGGAATGGGAGTCAGCCGTCGGTCTCATATAACGCGCATGTATCCTCCGGTTTCCAAGTGGGATGACGGATAAACAAGCGCCATCGCATTGCCATGGCTTCGGATGGTTCTAAGCTACTGACAGCCGTACGTTCACCATGCCGATGCCTTGATCACGGATGATGAAGTGACCTCCTGCCTAGAGGAGGCGTGCTCGACATCACTTCCAAAGCGTCGATGACATCAGTGAGAAAGATCTGCATTTCCAGACCTCGGGGTGTTGGGGACATGCATCGGGTCAGACGCGCTTCGTTGGAGCGCCTGCCAGCTCATAGCCGAAAGTTCACCGTAGCGTTGACAAGCGAGAGAAAGAAAGTATTCAAACCATCATCGGTCGGGTGGTGGTCTCCGCTGTGGATATCGCGTTTCGTGTCCTGGTGGACCTCAGTAAAAATTCTATGCAGCCTATTCCATGCTAGTCATGCTCGACGCCTACAGCTCCCGATAGAGCTCGTCGATCTGCGGCTGGAAGTACCTCTTCAACTGCGGCCGCTTCAGCTTGAAGGTCGGCGTGATCAGGTCGTCGTCCGACGAGAACGGCGTCGGGTGGAAGTGCACGTTCCTCACGCGCTCGAAGCCTCGCAGTTGTGCCTCCTTCGCCACGCGCTCCATGTCCTCGCGCACGTCCTTCTGGTACTCGGCGTTCTGCAGCACTTTGGCCTTGGACGCGTCCTCGCCGCTCAGTCCGTGTTCCTGAGCCCACGCCTTGGTCACCTCCGGGTCGGGCACCACGACGCCCACGAGGCAGCTCTGCAGCGAGTCTCCGTATACGAAGAGCTGTGCAATGTACTTGCATTTGGAGTAGGCGTTCTCGATCTTCTCGGCAGCCACGTATTCACCCTGCGCGAGCTTGAAGATGTTCTTCTTGCGGTCGATGATGCTGAGCGTGCCGTCGGCATTCCAGCAGCCGATGTCGCCCGTGTGGAACCACCCACGCTCATCGATCGACGCACTCGTCATCTCGGGGTTCTCATAGTACTCGGTGAACATCATGGGACCCTTAACGAGGATCTCACCCCTCGGACGGGGTTTATCGTAACTCGTGTAGCCCATTTCCGGCACGTCTTCCAGCTGCACCTGCGCGTACATGACTGGAGTCCCGACGTGCGATTCCGTGGGCATGTCAATCGCCCCCACACAAACTGCAGCGGCCGACTCGCTCAGTCCGTAGCCTTCCACCACTTCACAGCAAAAAACCGCTTGCATGAACTTCTTGACGTCGGCGCTCATCGGAGCGGAACCGGAGAAAATCAACCGCACGTTACCACCAAGTGCCATCCGGAGCTTGTTGAACACCAAGTGGTCCCACAACGCGTGCGTCTTGTGGCCCACCTCGACGTTTGCAAGCTTGGAAGCGATGGCCTGGTCAAAGATCATCTTCTTGATGCCGCCTGCAGCCTCCACTCCCTGCGTGATCTTGTCGTACACGCGGTTCACGAGTCGAGGGACCGTGACGAAGACCGTCGGGTGCAGCGCGCCAATGTCGTCCATTAGCAGCCGCAGATCTCCCTGGTAGAAACCCGCCGAAGCACCGTTCAAGTACATGAGCGCCAGCACCACACGCTCCAATACGTGGACCAGTGGCAGGTACGAGATGTGCACATCCGTCGGGTAGATTTTCAAGCGGTTGCTGGCTTGACGTGCAGCGTACGTGAAGTTCCGCTGCAGTAACACGACGCCCTTGGGGTCCCCCACCGTTCCTGACGTATAACACAACGTGGACACATCTGTAGGCAGTGGGGGGTCAGCAGGACACGGCTGCGCTTTGCCAGTCTCTTCAATCTCCTCGAACGTCTTCAACTCAATGTCGTTCGCTGCCGCCAACTGCTTCTGCTCGTCTGAAATGGGGTCCACCATCACGATCGTCTTGACGGACAGACACTTGGTGACGCAGTTCATGATGACATTGAACTGCTTGCTACCACAGAACAAGACACTCAGCTGCGTGTGGTTGATCACGAAGGGCACTGCATCGGGCCCCAGTGTGTCGTACAGCGGCACCACCACGTAACTCATGCGGTCGCACGCGTGGTTCACGAGACACCACTCCACCTGGTTCTTCAAGAAGATGCCCACTTTGTCCTGCCGCTTGAGGTCGAATGTTGCTGACATGCCACTAGCCACGTCGTCCGTGCGGGTCTTCACTTGGTTGTACGTGAGCCACTCGTACGCGCCCGCTTTGCCCGTCGCCGGGTCGATCCTGCGTTGTCCGTAACATGGTCGCGTGCCGTTTTCAAAGCCGCAGCCAATGAGGAAGTTGTGGTACAGCGTCATCTCGGTTTCATTGATGGGCTCTTTGTCTGGGACTTGGTATGCAGGGCCGTGCGTGGCGTCGCGTGTGTCGGGCACCTCCACCGTGTAGCGTTTGCCCGTGTACGACTCAAAGTCCACGTCGTCCAGGGAATTGCTGGTGCTGTGTGCTGACCCCATTGCTGTCGTGTGTGTGGATTGCAACGAGTGAAGCTCTTGTTCTTGTGTTGCTTGGAGAGAATTGAGGAATGCTCTGCAACGGCAGCAGCTTCTGGTCAGGACAAATCCACTCGAGACACGCACTACATGTACAAGTGCAAGGTACTGTACAGTTGCCTGGTCCATGGGCGACATCTTTACAGGAGATTACGCGCGTTAATCGATTGGTGGAAATTCGTTTCAACCAATGGAATGGGCGACTAGTTCAACTTGACCTCGCGCAGTGACTTGCATGGCTCATTGTCGAATTTGCCTCGCCCTAGACGGAGCAGTAGCGTAAGGAAGGAGCGTATGTATGAAGGACACAGGACACATGAGCTTTTCCTGTTAATGCACGATGGCGGCGGTGGATTCTTCGGCCTGGCGCGAACAAAGGGATGATGGCAGCTGGGACAGCGCTCTGGGAAGGGAGGGAGCCATCATCAGGCAAAAGTTCTAGACTTTCTAGTGGAGCGTTGAGAGAACTGGACTGGTCATCGTTGACGTTACGCCTTCCATTGTCGAAGACCGTTGGCTGAGGCTTCCGTGCCAGTGGTTGGCGATGATAACCTGCGCGCTGTCTGTATTAATACTCGCTCAGTTCCATTGATCGTACGTAGTCCTTCCTGCTGGTGATTGCTCGCTGGTGGACCACATCCAGAAGAGTACACGTGACAGTCTTATTAGAACGCAATTCCGTGCGGAGAGTGTTAGCGCAAGGGTGGCAGACCAGTGCAGAGTGTCTCGTGAAGTAGAGGTCGGAGAAGGCGATTTGTAAGTGAGTGGGGTCAGGAGATCAAATACCACTGCTGCATTTCGAGAGTCTCCGGCATGGCGTGGTGACGACACCAGCGCACACTCTTTTTCATATCGCTGTCGGCCAACTGCGCTGGGGCTGTTGACGCTAAATCTTCGCTCGTTAAAGCGGCTCAGCGTTCCGATGAGCACTGCACGCCGCCAACGAAGTTCCGCTGATGAAACAAATGTTCCCATTTAGTCGTCGGAGCGGCTCACGTCAACAGATTCAATGTCAAGGTTGTTGGTTGGGTTTGCTCCGTGCACTTTCCACATGCATGTACGATATCATACGCTTCGTGCTAACGTGAAGCAGCAGCAAGTGTGTAACAGCAATCCTTGATGTCCTGGTCGCCAACCACCTCTCGATCCTCTGGCATTCTTCAATTCACCTCCTACGACGCTGAACGTGCCGTCATGGTGTTTAAGTCCGCCACCCTCGTGTCGATGCTGGTCGCTCTTGGTGCATTCCAGGCAGTTGAGGCCGTGGCACCCTCCGCGGGATGCGGCCAGACAGCCAACATCACCAGCGGCACGTACACCACCACAATCAACGGAATTGAGCGCGAGTACATCGTCCGTGTACCGGAAAACTACGACGCAAGCGTGCCGCATCCCTTCATCATCACCTACCATTGGTTTGGCGCCACCGCGTACAATGTGACGCAGGACTCGTCCAAGTACGGCAACGGCAGCTACAACGGCCTCCTTCAGTATGCAAACGAGTCCGCGATCTTCGTGGCACCGCAGGGTATCGACAATGGATGGAGTAACGTCAACGACGACGACATGACGTTCACCGACACCCTCGCCCAGACTATCGACGCTGGACTCTGCGTGGACATGGATCAGCGCTTCATCGTGGGCTTCAGCTTCGGTGGATCCATGACGAACGCGGTCGCAAACTCGGGTCGAGGGACGACGTTCAAGTCTGCTGCCGTGTTGTCAGGCACCGACTACACGACTGCGGTGGGTGAGCCCGTTCCCATCGGCTTCCTACGGCGTCAGTGATCCAGGCAACTTGATCTCCAAGGGCCGCTCCATGCGTGATGTGTTTCTCAAGGTGAACGCCTGTGCGAACCAAACTGCACTGGAGCCTGCTGCTGGGTCCAAGTCGCACATCAAGACGCCGTACGAGAACTGCACGAAACCCGTGACGTTCATCCCTTTCGACGGCGTCCACGAGTACAGTCCCGTGGACGCTGGAGCCTCGTCGTCCTGGGTACCTGGTGAGATCTGGAGCTTCTTCTTCCCTTCCGAGAGCAACTAAGCACTGTACGATCCAAAACTAACAACAACACAAACTACAACAAGCAAGTTGAAGTTGTCCTGTTGAAAGTTCAGTATATGTAAAAGCTACACCAATATCGTGTACCACTTGTGTGAAACTGCACGCCGTGTCCCCTCGTGGCATCCGTCGTGCAGTCTTGATAGTATCCGTTACGTGCACCGCAGCTCTCCGTAGCTCTCGAGTTCCTTTCATCATGGGCGTAGGCAGCAGCTCGGAGCTGCCAATGAGCCAAGTGGATTTCGACTCCTACACTGGCAAACGCTACACTATTGAAGTGCCCAACTCGCGGGACGCGTCCCACGGCCCCGCGTACGAAATCCCGGACAAGGAGCCGATCAATGAAAGTGAAATGACGCTGTACCACAATTTCCTACGTGGTTGCAGCATTGAAAACGGAGAGAGGCCGTGCTACGGTCGACGCTCCCTTGACCCTGAAACGGGCAGAGCAGGAGCGTTCGAGTGGTTCACGTACGACCAAGTGAAGATCCGCATGGAGCGCGTGGCCAGCGGCCTCCAAGCCGTCGCCGGACTCAAGCGCCAAGACTTGGTGGGCGTCTTCTCCAAGAACCAACTGGAGTGGTGCTTGGCGGGCCACGCGTGCGACCGCATGAGCTACGTGCTTGTGCCGATGTACGACACTTTGGGCCCCGACGCCGTCCCGTTCATTGTCAACCACACGGAGCTCCGAGTGCTCTTCTGTGGCAAGAAACAGTTTGACGTCGTCATGGACTGCGTCAAGGCCTGTCCGACACTAAAGATCATCGTGCAGTTTGAACCCGTCATGGAGAAGCAGGTGCAGCAAGCCAAGGAGCACAACCTCGAGCTCCGGAGTCTCCAGGAGCTGGAGCTGCTCGGCGAAGCGGACCCGCGACCGGCGGACCCACCGCTACCCACGGACGTGTCGACGTTGTGTTATACGTCGGGCACGACGGGAGACCCCAAGGGAGTGATCTTGCTGCAGCGGAACTACGCGTACGTCGTGCGTCAAATGTGCGGCCGCATTCACGTCCTCCCGTCGGACGTGCACTGCTCGTATCTGCCTCTGGCGCACGTGTTCGAGCGTGCTGTGCTTGGTGTCCTCCATGCACACGGCGCGTCTGCAGGGTTCTACCAGGGCGATCTGCTCACGCTGATGGACGACTTGGCGGAGCTGCAGCCGACGGTCTTCGTGTCGGCGCCGAGACTTTTCAACCGCGTGTACGACAAGATCACACAAGGTGTGGCTGCTGCCGGCGGCCTCAAGAAGATTCTGTTCGACCGAGCACTTGCTGCCAAGCTCGCGAGCCTTCCGGATGGACACAAGACCCACGCGCTGTGGGACACGCTGGTGTTCTCCAAGGTTCGCATGGCACTTGGCGGTCGTGTGCGACTTATCTTCTCGGGTTCAGCTCCTCTGAGCGCTGAAGTGAAAGAGTTCATGAAAGTTGTTTTCTGCTGCGATGTCGCGGAGGGTTACGGACTCAGTGAGACGGCGGCTGCTGTGGCGGTGGGTGGTGTCGATATGCCGATGGGGGCTCATGTTGGAGCACCGCTCATGTATGGGCAGGTGCAGCTGGAAGACGTGCCTGAAATGAACTATACAAGTCGTGACAAACCTCGACCTCGTGGAGAAATTTGTGTGAAAGGCCCTATGGTCTTTGCAGGATACTACAAGGAACCCGAGAAGACTCGAGAGGCGATTGATGAGCGTGGATGGTTCCACACAGGCGATATCGGCTGCTGGAACGCGGACGGCACGCTGAGTATTATCGACCGCAAGAAGAACATCTTCAAGCTGGCGCAGGGTGAATACGTGGCCGTGGAGAAGATCGAGAACATTTACTCTAAGAGCAAGTACGTGGCGCAGCTTTTCGCCTACGGCGACTCGCTGCAGAGCTGTCTGGTGGGCGTGCTGGTTCCTGACCCGGAGGTGGCAGAAGCTTGGGCTCAAGAAAAAGGTTTGAGCGGAGCTGATGCATCCAGCGCGAAGGTGGTTCACAACCCAGAGTTCCAGAAGACCGTGTTGGCTGACATGGCTCGGGTAGCTAAAGACGCCCAATTGCGAGGGTTTGAGCTCGTGAAGAGTGTGCACTTCCACCCTGACCCATTTTCGCTGGAGCAGGGTCTCATCACGCCAACATTCAAGCTCAAGCGTCCGCAGCTCAAGGGATTTTTCCAGCAGCAGATCACCAAACTCTACGAAGGTCTCAAGTAAACAAGTCGCAACGAGATCGACTTTGTTCGTAGCTGAAGACTTCTACCTCTATTCTGCATTTGTGATAACCCCAAAAAGCACAGCTCTACTGTTTCTTGGATTGGCATTCCCATGAACCAAGATGGCTAAATTCGCTTGGTGGTTTCGCATGGGAGCACCTTCCTCCGCTTGCATTGATAGCAACCTTGTTGTCAGGGTTCTACGGAGCCAAATCAAATGACGAGGAGAGATAATGCCTCGCCAATGCCGTCATTGGGTATCGTCACCGCTCCACCGGGAGGAACCAGACGACCGAAATCTGCGGGTGCCTTCCCGTCTGCGAATCGAAAACTGGTTTCGATGATAGTGACGGCGTCAACTAGAAACCAAGTGCCGATCTCGAATCAAAGTTCGAGTCGAGCACGACGACCTCAATCGAGTCGACATCCAAGACCACCATCAGGAAGTCCGAGACCGAGACCATGTTCTGCTGCCATGCAACTGTGGAGACAACCAGGGACTCCCATCGCTTCTTGCCATAATTCCGTTGTACAGCGCGTTGTTCGAGAGGAAATCAACGAGCAACGGCGTGTCACCCTCGAAGCTCAGCGCCAACTTCACGAATTGCAGGCCACCATCGCACGACGCCAAGAAGAGCTGGATCTGGCACATCGACATCTTCAAGCGTTTGATTCAACACCAAACGCCTCTGTAAAACCCACTACAACAACTCTGACAAGCGTGAACGACGAGGTCAAATTGAAAGCACCAGCAGCCGACATCGCGTCGAGTTTGAAAGATGAAATCGCACACCAAGACGCGTACAAGAAGCGTCTGCGATACATGCACGATCGATTGATGCACCAAGTACAATACCTCGAAGCGAATGCAGATCTACTCGCGGAACGACGGAGGGCAGCGCATCGAGAGCGGACGTTGTGTCGAAATCGCGTGAAAATGGAGTCTGACAAGAACCGGTTGATAAAGCAACAGCTTCGTGAGCTGCATGGCAAACAAGCAGCTTTCAAACGCAATGCGCTTCCTGTTCTTGAGTCGTATCGAGACGAATTAGCCTCAAGGTTAGTGGTAACCCAGCGACGCCAAGATGCAGACCGCCGTCGTGATGAACTTCTTCGGTTCATCGGCTCTCGACCTAATGGAGGATCGAAAGTCTCCACTCGATCTCTCACGAGCGCCACAGCGGCGATAACTCGAGAGCGTACGCCGATCAGTCGAGTGCAGCGTCGAGAGAGCTTCAATATCTTGGTTGTCGATGCAGACGAGAACAAGCGAGAAACTTTGTTTGCAGTTTACGAAGGGCAGTACGCTCGAGTGCTGCGCGAAACTGGAGAAGTGGACTTGAATTTAGTGCTAGAGCGCTTCCAGTCGTATCATGAGAGCACCGCACGACTGCGAGAGATTGAGGCGGAATTGCGTAGTGAAGGAGCTCGATTAACTCGCGAGCAGCAGGCGCACGACGCCATGGTCTCGCGACTTCGTGTGTCTGGCCCAACGGATGTAGCAGAACGCCGTCAACGACTGCGTGATCGACTGGAAGGAGCGATTCACGCGCAACAACTTGAAAAAGCCCAAGCGAGAGATCGCGTGAACGCTCAGTTGAAAGCTTTCGTCTACGTGCAGCAAGGTGTGTTGCATATTGTGGAGTTGCTCCAGTGTCTAGAAGACCGATCAGGAATGGCTTTGGCCCCTCCAGCATTGGTGTTATTAAGTGCACGCACTGTCATGGGAGGCTCGCAACCGGCCGACGTGGCGTTGAAAACTGTGGCTCCAGCATTGCAGACTTTGGTTCTTCTTGCGCGGGATATGGGGCGGCGAGGTTTGCACAGCGAATGGTTCAAACGGCCTGCGCTTGGGTACTCGGTGCCTCAAGTTGCTCGTCTGGAGCAGTTTGCACCCGAAGGTCAAGTCCAGCGTGGCCCATTCGGCGGTGAAGATGACAACGTAAAGCAGGACATCAACGCAAAAGACAACAAACCCACAAGCGACCGGCGCGAAGATGAAATTGACGAAGAGCGTCGGGACGCCACCGTCGTGAGGAGGGCGATCAAAAAGCAGGAAAAGGAGACTCTGCGTCAAGCGGAAGTGATCCTACGCCAGGCTGCTGAAGCCAAAAAGCTGCAGTTGTTGCAGCTCCAGCAGCAAAAGAGACCTCCGTCTCCGAAGCAGCTACAACAACCGTCCGACGTAGAAATTGTTGCAGCACATTTTCGAGAGCAGCGACGTACGGAGCGTCAAGAACACCGCTACTTGAATGGAAATGCCTCGCCATCCACTCGTCGTCGAAGCACTATAACCAACAGCAACGCCATGAACCCCACAACCGGAACTCAAAGCCCCAGACGCAGACAAGCACCGAACTGATTGATAAAATATTTATGAAGCGAATAGTTTAGTTGTCGTTTACCCTCGGAAGCACGCGCGCATGAAGCGATTGTAGTCCACGAGTCCATCGTCACTGTCGAAAGCTCGTAGAACTGCTAGAAAGCTCGAGTCGGTCAAAGGCAACGCGTACCAGTCGAGCAATTGACGGAAGTGCGCGCCACTGACACGACCCGAGTTGCTTTTGTCCAGTGTCTTGAGCGACGCGTACACTTCTTTCCACTTGGCTTGGACACCAAGGCGTAGATTTTCCGGCACGCTTTCACTTCCTTTGTTCTTGATGGGGGACGTCACTGACAGACTTGGTAGCAAGTCGCCACCACCATTGGTACTAGGCCCCATGTCACTCAGAGCACTAGTGAGCTGCCGTAGCATTGCGTGATAATTGAGACGACCATTTTGTTCGGCGTCGTACTTGAGTTGTAGACGAACGATCTCTTCTTGGTCGAGTTCGATACCCAGCTCACCCAACACTTTTCTAAGCGAAGAAGGCGTGACGCTACCACGACGTTCGTTGTCGAGAGCTTGCAGCTTACGCGTGAGCTGCTTCCACGCAGTTTTTCCTTGAGTTTGAAGCGCTTTTTGCAGCTTTTGCTCCACTGCTGCAGCACCTCCAGTAGACCCAACACCAGCATTGAGAGCTGCTCGTGGGTTTTCAACTGCGTGATTCACTGCTTGAGCTGCAAGTACGTGACCTGCACGACTTGTAAGTTGTCTTGAAGCCACAATTCCAGCTTGCGACCGCCGTACAGCTCGAGGACTAATACCGACAGCGCTGTAGTACGAACAGTGGCTGGATAAGTCGCTCATGGAGGAATCCTTGCCCACTTTGTCGGGGTCTCGTCCGCCGAGTGCATGAAGAAGTTGCAAATACTTCACTTGACCCGTGCACCGCTCGCCTCGAGCGTCTTCTTCCTCATAGAAACTCAGCAATTCCTGGGCCACTGCATCATCTCGCAATTGAATTCCTAGTCGTTCAAGTGCACGACGTAGTTCCGGGTACGTGAGCAGTCCGGACCCGCTCCGGTCCATGTTGGCTAAGAGTTTGTACACCGTGTTTTGCTGCGACCTCGAGGTTGTCATGAGGTGTCGAATTGCTACACGCGCTTCGTGTACGTCAAGCGGTCGGTCTTTCGTTGCAATGCTCATAAATTTGTCTCGTTCTTCGTCGCCATTTCGGTCTTCTTCGTCGTCTTCTTGGACGACTAAACCTTGGGCTTGGAGTCCAGCCTTGCCGTCCATGTCCAAGAGGAAGCCTCGATAGTAGAACTGCCCTCCACGAGCGATATACCTGGCAAAGAGTTTGGCTGTCGCTCGGGTTTCACGCCATTTGCTGCCTGTTTCAGCGCTCAATTTCACGCACATCCGCGTGAACACTGGCAGACTCACGAACCCTCGTCGATCTGCATCTTCAGCCACCAGCAAAGCCTCGAGTTCACCAACTTTGGCTCGGAAAAATTGACGCAGAAGCTCAAGCTCCGTGCCCAAGTCGAGTTCCGTGTCGCCTAACGAAGGACCTCCCGTCAGCAGGGCAGCACCGACAGTTCTAGTAGTGATCTGAGTGTTCGGATCATCCAAATCGTTCGGGTCGTTTGCTTCGAGTCCGGGGTCCTCGTAGTCGGTCAGGAAGGACGCGTACCGGATCAACGGGGCATCGGTAGCAACGCTGCGATCCTCATAAAAGTAACAGAGGAAAGCGGTTTGTGCTTCCGTCAAGGATAAAGCTTCACGAACAGCAAGTGCGAAGGCTGGCGTCGAAACTCGCCCTTGTCGACGCGGGTCACACGAAGCCAGTCGGTCTTGCAAAGCTCGCCATTCAATTGCTCCAAGTCGTGCACGCGCGACTCGAACACTCCACACCAGAACGAGAGACTCGGTGGGTGCTGTGGCTTGTTGACTGTGTTGACGGCCTACTGCGATCGCCCCCTTTGCACCTTCGCCTTGAATTGCAGGAGTGAAAAAACTCTCCGTGTCGGCTACGCGGGGTCGGTAGCTTTTAACTAGCGATCGGTAGTCCATGAGTTGGTGCGCGTGTGACCCGCAGGCACGAAAGAGCGAACCGAAGTGGCGAGATGGCAAAGGCCCGAGGTGTTTGCTCAATACACGCAGCAGTTCGGCGGCAGGTACCAGTCCGCCCTTGCGAGGGTCACTAAGCTCTAGTTCCACATGAATTGCTCGCCAACTTGCATCCGGAAGGTGTGAAAAAGCTTCTTTCAGCTCGTTTCCAGGCGAAGATAACGCCACGCGATTCTTGTAGGCACCTTTGACGTCCTTGTTCCCAGCGAACACGAGTGAACTGTTTTCCTGCAAGCTTCGAGTCATTGCTGCTGCTCCTGGTTTGCTTCGAGATGAAGTGAGCTCGCCAAAAGTAGTTAAGAACTTGCGGTAGTCAACGCTGCCCTTCCCATTGCCTTCCGAAGACGCAAAGAGAACTGTAGCGATCTCTTCTTCTGTTTCTACGAGTTGAAGGTCTCGTAGTGCTTGTGTGAATACTGCAGCAGGAATCGAACCCGAGTTGGTCGGGTCTTGTGCTGCAAAAGCTGCTGCGATCTCTGCATTTCGACTCGAAATCTTCTCACCCACCGTGATACGGAGCTGCTCCAGCAGAATCGGATCCTTTCCTGCTGCAGTAAGCCCATTCGGACTCCTCTTCGAGACTTTCTTGGGCGAAAACCCGCCCAAGGCGCCTGTCACCCCTGGAGATTGCAACGTTTTGTTCGTCGCTGTGATGTTGTTGGCTCCTGAACCGATTGCAACTTCAGCGATAGGTTTTCCTGCTGGTCGATCGAAGACCAGCGAGTTGCTGACGTTGTTGGTATCACCATGTTGGAAACTAGTGCCGAACTGAGCTAGAAATTCTGGATAGTCGATGGTGCAGCCGTCTTGTGAAAGCTCTTCGAGAGCTGCTGTCGACAATTCAGGGATGCCAAACCCAGCCAACACTCGCGTGAACGAATACTTTGACAGTTTGCCGGTCCCAGCATCAGCAGCTCGACAGGCGTCTCGGACAGCAGCCCACGAAACCCTTAAATTCGCTCCAAGCAGCGCTCGTATCTCTCCAACAAGTTGCGTGTGCCGCATACTCAGTCTTGAAAGATGTTCGGCTAGTCGTGGTTTCTTCATAAGCGCTCGACTAGCAGCACCGGCAACAAGACCGCTACTTTCAATGGGGTTCCCAGTGTCTTGCGTGCCGGTGGTGGGGCCTCGAAGAGATCGTGCGAGTTCGTCAACAAACTCGACGTATCCGAGTCCTCGGTCGTTGTTCTCTTCAAATTCATGTCGAAGTGCTTGAGCTTCTGCTCGGGTGATGACAATTCCGTGGGCTGCAAACACGTCGCCCAAATGGGTGAGCGACAGCGTCTCGCGCGCTGTTGCAAGCTGGAAATTGCTCCCGAGGTTTCGGATGTCACCGCTCAAGATCAGCGGCTTCTTGCGCAGCGTCATGGGAATGGGCGACTCGGCCGGTCGGATCACTGCTTGGGCCTTAGCATCACCACCGACCAATTTCATGGGAGACGCACTAAGCGCGTACGTCCGACCCGGACGAGCGTTCGAAGCTCCTTTTGCCGGCCGAGGCGTGACGGAGGGCGCCAAGTTGCTCATTTCCCACCAAAGCCACCAACACGAAGTGAATTCCAAGCGAAAGTCTCGAGAAAGAGGAAGAAATCGGTCTGATGCAGACAAGAGTCGACGAAGACCACCAGCCCAGGAATACCACCGCTAATTCCAACCTTCCTCAACAACTTTCACCATGCCACGCAGGACTTTCGCTATTCTTGGGGAGATGAACTTGATTTCCTAGTGTCCATGTTGTTTTCCATTTACTTCAATGTTTTTGTTGGGAAATTCACATGCGGATGCGTGAAGTGCTTGATAAATCCACTTGGTCGTCCTCGAGCCCTTCGATGGAACTCAAGTTGCGTATATCTTCCGAGTCGCTGCCTGCGATCGAAGTGTGTACGTCGCAGTGTTGATGGAGAACGTTTGCCAACTCGTTGAAACTCGCCTTGAAGTTCATGCCGTTGGCCATGAAGTGGAATAACTCACTGCGAACGAGGGTGTAGCGCTTGTCCAGACCGGGTTCGAGGTCGTTCAAAACGACGGGGAAAATCGGTCGCCCCTTGTCTTCCGCGAACGCCAATTGATCTCGAACTAACTCGTTGCCCATCGTCTGGTTTGATACCAGCACCACGAAACACGAACAGCGCAGAATCGTCTCCTGTGCCATTTGAATTCGTGCGTAGAAGTCTTGTCCTTCAATGCTCTGGTCGCTGTAGCAGGCGATACCAGCCGCAGTGAGACGGGATACAAGCTGGTGCACGAACGCAGAGTGCTTGTCACCATGCGAGATGAAGGCAAACCGACGTCCTTGCCAGTAATTCGGACTCGATGAAGCGGACTCCGTTGTTTCGGAGAGCAACGTGTCATTTATCGTCTGCATCATCGTGCTTCGATTGCTCCGTGTTCCGGTTCCGTCCGCTTCGCCACGATCAAGTCGATGACTACTAGCCACGTTCTTCTGTCTGGTGAAATACCGGTGCTTCTCGACTTCATCACGAACACCGTCAAGTAGCAAGTGGAACTGGAACCGATATCTGCTTTCGTCGTACTCGTACTCAATCCGGCCTTCCTCGTTTCGCAGATCCACGATGGCAGGCTCAAACGGAATAATTTGGCGGGTGTACAGATACACTTGCAGGTTCTCATCCACGATGGCGCCTTCGGTCGAGACTGCTAGGATTGGTGTTCCCATCTGCTTGGCCAGCGCCAGTTCCTTCAAACACCACTCGGACGACGCGTAGTCTTCCGTCAAAATGCAAAGCACCACCGATGCATTCGTGATACCGCGAGCGATTTCTTCACGCCACACAGCTCCGCCGCTGATGCCACTCGGATCCATCAAGTCCAACCACGTCGTTATGTTAGCATCCTCCAGTGACTGGCGAAGTTTGCGCGCGAACTCCAGATGCGAGTGCGTGTAGCTGATCATGACGTCGCGTTGACCGGCAGCACGTTTGAGCTCGAACAAAAGTCTCGTGTTGGCTGTGCAGTCGAGCGGACGTAGTCCTTCGTTGTTCATCCGCATCAAGTCACCTCCGTTTGCCAATGCTGCGAGTGCCGACGACTGATTTCCACCTCGCACAGCCACGTGCAGCGCAGTATCACCCGTCGTTGGGAGCTGGTAACCAATGTCACCTCCTGCAGTTGTGAGCTCACTAAAAAGTTCTCGAGACGCATCCAGCGCAGACGCAGCACAGATCAACGGTGTCGCCGATGAAGTGTCAAGCAGATTCGGGTCTGCACCTGTTCGTATTAATGCACGCACAACCTCCAGCTTGTTGAGCTTTGCAGCCCAGTGCAACGGCGAACGGCCTCGAACATCCTGAAAATTGGGATCCGCACCAGCTTTCAACAATATTTTCACGGCCTCCGTCGCGCCGCTGATAGCAGCCCAGTGCAGCGGCGTTCGTCGGTTGAGACCCACGTAGCCCATTTCACCCAAGCAGTCCACGTCCGTCTTGCGCGAGATAAACCTCCGTACCGCTTTGACGTTGTTTTGAGCTGCAGCAAGATGAAATGGCGTGAGCGCGACGTCACTACCCCACTCCTCCAACTCCACAGCGACAGCGTAGTTGTTGCGAACATACGCGAGTTGCAGCGGTGTCATGGTGTTCATATATCCCGGATCGGGGACCACGAGCGGGTCGGCACCGTGCAGCAACAACTCTCGAGCAATTTCAGCGTGTTCAGCGAGAAACAGCGGAGGAATGCGGTTCGACCTGAACGAGGCCTGGGCTAGCGTACCTGGAGGCGCTCCATGGTTTAGCAACCACCTCACAGTCTCGACCTGACCAGTAACAGCAGCACAATGCAGCGGCGTGATCAGTGTCGTGTGGAAAATTGAGTCTGCCGAGTCGACATCGCAGCCTTCGGGCCGCTTCACGACTAACTGGATGAAGTGCCAGAAGAACCCTCCGGTGGAAATCACCACTCGCTGGACTTTGTCTAGCACTGCCAAGTCGAAGTCGTACTCTCTTAGAAGCTCTAGAGCTCGAATATTGCCCAGCCCAGCAGCGATATGAACGGGGTTTTCAGTCGACCTTGCGAAGAACTTCCACCGGATCCTCGGGGCTGCGTAAACCTTGCGAGGAAACCCAATCTCGTCGCTCATAAGTCCTTTGTCCTTCGCATACTCGAGAATGCCACGCATTTCATCAATATCACCTCGACGGGTGGCGTAGTAGAGTCGAGTTCTTACGACGGGGATGATCCTCTTGATGGTGTCCAGTCTTTTGTCTGCTCGCAGATTCACGTGCTTCCGTAAGTCTCCAGTCTGCGCGTTCTCCGAGAACGCTCCAAGTTGCATTTTGATGTGCTCTCGATACCGTGCGAAGTAGTAAAGCACTGTGAACAGTCCGACGTAGCACGCCGCAGCTCCCAAGGCGAACACTTGCGTTGCAAAACTTCCACACGAGTTGATGGCTCCGGTCAGCAGGATGTAGAGGAAGTATAACACCAAAACGACATCATAGAGCAGCATGAGCACCGCCAGCACCTCGCATAACTGGAAGATGAAGCTGCGTCGGATCAACGCCATGCTGCTCACTTCGTCCTCCGTCTCTTCTCCTCCACTACCTTCTTCATTCCTGTTTGCTTTCTTTCCACCACTTGCGTCGTCCCGTTTGAACGGCTCGAACGCTCGTAACCCGGAGCCTGGCAAGGACAAAAGGATGGCAGCGGGTAGTGTCTGATAAATACGCACCGAGAAGGTGGCAACCGAGTGGCAATTGTCGTACTCGTCCGAGTCTGCGTCCTTGTGTCGAGTGAGCCAATTGTCCACGAACGAGTTGTAGAAGACGAGGCCCGCAAAGAGCCCCACGGTCAACAACATGCCGGACCGCATGAGACGCCGTGCGAAGAACGAGTTGTTGAGGAACCGGATCATCAGCCAATGTCGGGGCACCTCGGCCAGTTTCCCGTGTAGTGCTTCCACATTGGCGAGATGCCGTCGTCGGATCTCCTGCAGTGGTGGCCAAATCTGCTCATGTTTCGGAGACTGCGTGAGCTGGTACGTCGACTGGGACGCAACGCTGGAAATGTCCGACCGGGCGTCGGAATCGACTGCAAATGGCGTCCGGAGACTGCGTTGGGTGCTGGTGTTGAACGACTCGTCCGGTTCGCGAGGAGCTCCATGGCCAAAGTTGAGACGCCGACTGCTGTCGTTGGCAGCCGAGTCGGACGTGAAGCTTTCGCCTCTGACCATCCTGAACTCAATTACTGAAGAGAGTGCTAGTGATCACGTGTGGGGCTTTCAGACTGCGGACTCTACCGTTCGAGTGCGTGGAGAGCAAGTGGCAAATCGCAGAGATAGTTTTTATGGTAGAACAAGTTCTTAAAGCGAGGACTCGTAGACAGCAGTGCACTGTTCATGCAGCTCATTGGGGTCGTTGAAACCAGGATTCCTACGGCGATTACGACGCACGATGGCCGATTGTGCCTATGGAGCCTCCAAAATGATGATGAACAGCAATAAACAGCTTTGAGACGGCCGAAATAGCGTCGCCATGGCAAGTGGTGGGTGGACTATGGAGAGCTCCTGACCAACGGAGCGACTTGTCAGTTTGCTATTGTCCGCAGGTTGCAAGAAGCGATCTCGTGTGTTGCTCATTCAGAAGGTGCATCAGAGTTTTCGCAACATACACGACGTCACTAGATTGAGTTGAGAGCAAATGAGTTGACTACGTGTAGTTTTACTTTTGTCTACAAGGTACCGACACTACGAGTGTGTCCTGGGTGGTCTGTCAAGTCCCCCACAGCTCCTTCAGAAGTCAGTAAAGCTTGGCCAAGGACGTGCGCTACGGCGCCCACGTCGCCCAGCAACCGACACAACGCCCCCATCCAGTCCACGCTCGTCTCCAAACGCTCCACCCGACCGGTCTCCTCGTCCAGCAAGAACGTCATCGTACAGCTGCAGGTCAAACGCTGGTTGAGTAGCTTTTCTCGTAGAGACTGGAGTTCGTCTTCATCCTCAACGTATTCGTCCTTCGTCTTGCTCAGATGCGGGAACACACACCGCAGTGTGAACTCCGACATCGTCACTCGGAGTCGGGCGGTGGCTGTCATCACGCCGGGGACCTCCTCCTCCACGCGCTGCAAGTGAAGTTGAGGTTCGCGAAAGTACAACGACCAGCGACGCAACTGCTCCAGCAGCGCTTCCACACCACTCAACTCGCCCATGGCGACGCCGTGCGTGAAGGATTTCTGTAGTGCCTTTAAGTTCTCCTTCGTTCCGGCGTGGCGCTTCATCTCGGTGTCGTCCGTCATTCGCCATGGAGACCGGAAGCTCGTTTCCAGCAACTGGAAGACGTCGCTTACGATGGCCCACAGACTGCGGTTGGTTTTCTGACTGTAGCACAGAAGTTGGTGTTTGAGTTTCAATTCCTGCACTTCTTCGTGCAGTTCGTTCGCGGACTGAACGAGACGGCGCTCTTGGATCCGTTGTCGATTGCGGTATCGGGCTTGGTTGGTACGGCATTGTTCACGTCGAATGGCCTTCTTGTCCTCGTAAGCCCTGACCTTCTCTTCGATCGTTTGGTTCCGTCGTTGTGGTGTGTTGAACGCTGCAGTTGGGCTAACTGACACGTGCCTCGACAGTTTAGATCTGCGGTTGTCGTTGCAGGTCGTACTCACCGCCCCTGCGATCAGCTTGTCCGCGGGGGACAGCAAACTTACTGTTTCACCACTGCTGGCGAGGAAGGATGTTTGCTCAGACACGGGTGATGCTCGAACGCCGACCTCAAACGGTGTTCTGAGAGTAACGTCACTTGCCCTCCCGTGTGGTCGAACGTGAGCGATGACACTGTCGCTGAGTCTCTCACGAGCGCGCTCGAAGTAGCTTTGGTTGATGCTGGGGGCCTCGAAGCGACTTGCCATCGTGCTCGACGAATTGGTTGTGGGTAATGCACAGGAAGATGCCGCACGTGACCAAACGTATAAACCTTTGGTTTACGGTGCACTGGTTGGTACCGTACTATTTGACCGACAGCAAATCCCCATCATCAACACGTGCACAATGAGATCGCGTGGTTACTCTGAATGGTTGGAATGATCAGGCAGAAGTCGGCACAGTGTTGTTGGTCTGTACAATAGGTAAGTATGCTTACGAAGTGCAGGCGATTATGCGGCGTACAGATGGGAGCACCACGTTTCGATTACAGCACCGCAACACGGGACTAATACTTGCGTCTCCTTTCCTCGGAGTACATGTACAGGCATTGTATGGTCCATGATAAGCCTAAGTTGCGTCCGAATAGCAACAACACGATCTACTTTCGTCACGATTCAGCCTTCCTCGTTTTCGTAACTCAACGATGGCAGTCTCAGCCTGAAATAATTGGCTGGTGTATAGACATCATATACACGTGCAAGTTTTCGTCAACGCGGGCACCTTTTAACAAGTGATGGTACTAACTCGGAGCAATAGCGTTGGTATCCGACAAGTTCTTGAAGCAACAGAAAACCACCGCACATTAAACTCTTCCTGCCGTTGACGCCAGGATTCCTAGGATCATTGCGACCCAGAGACACGATGGTGAACGTACAAAATGTTTGTTTTCAGCAGCGTGGGTACGCAAGGAAAGCTTGTTTTCTGAAGCGAGAATCGATTGGACCAGAATAAGCCGAGTTAGGAAGCTATCAGTAGTCTAGTTAGTCTTTGATTTGCCAGAAACCCCCCAAGTGTCTCTAGAGTCAGTCACAAGAGCTAACCACCAGATGCCAACCCGTCGTAGTAATCGCCAGCCACCCGTTGACCTGTTCGAGGCAGCATTCGCTCGCCACGACGCCTCGTGGCTTCATGGGCAGGTAGTTCGTACCCGTGGTCGTGACATGGTACTGCAGACGTACGACGGCCAAAGGATGACTTGCCGTGCCGACTCCGTGTACCGAACGGATCCAGTGCTGGCCCTACTGTTGGGCCCCAAAGTGCTCGACCCCGCTACCGACATCGATGGAGTCAGAACGGCCCACGAGACCATCCTTTTACGACCCCTTGGCGACCCTGCTAACCCGCGATCTCGCCCGTCGCGCGACATATCCAAACTACTCGACGGCATCACCCCCGCCGAAATGGTTCCAGACGATGCCCGTGAGTGCATGTGGTCAACGGCGGCGTCGCAGACGCATCGCTTCTCGCTTCAACACGCAGTCGACTTTGTCTACGTGACCGAGAGCTCGGCCAAGCGAATCCTCAGGTCGATTCGAGACAGAATCGGGGAGCAGTTCTACATGCAGCCAGCCCCTGCGGGTCGACCTCAAGCGTCACGCACCTCGCGCGTGGTTGTCGCGTGTACTCGGCCACCCCCACCTGAGGTGACCCAAGCGGGGCGTGCGTCGCGCGTAGTTGCAGCCCTCCCCCACCCGACCGTCGACTCATTTTTCGGCTCCGACAGCGATCGTGAGGACACGCACAGTGAGACCATCGAGCGCGAGCATTCCCGCGACTCTGAGGCCGAGCGCCACGCTCGTATTGTTGCTGACCTCCTGGACTACCCGGACGCACTCGACCTCTACCTCTCGTCAAGATCCAGCAACCGTTCTTCAGCGCCACGCCGAGCCAAACGCGCCAGAGCGGATAGCACCGCCTAGGACAACGACATCAGCCAAAAGAAGCCAAAGTCCCAGTTCCAGCCACCGATGGTACATCGGCGCGTGCACAAGTTGATTTCGGCGTCGACTTATGCAGGTACGTGTGCTCATGATTTTGTTGACGAGAAGCTGAACCACGACGCGGTCACGTTCGCTCCACACCCCGGAGTCTTGACTCGCATCTACGACTTTCAGTTCGGTGTCCGCGGCTTGGCAATTATGCACTTTATCATGCTCGACCCACTCTCCAGGATGACATGGGTGATGTCGTCAACGGTAAACATGCAAGACCTCTCGGCTAGTGTCGCGCTCCCTGAGGCTCAGGCAGCCCGAACTGTGGATGACATCCTATCTGCACTCGCCAGCCTGCGGACGTATTGCACGGCGTTCTGCGCGCCGGACGTTGTCGAACTAGCGCACGTCATGCACAACTTCGTGCAGCAGATGGTCGGGGTGTCGCTGTGGAGCTCCGACGACCTCAAGTACCTCGTCTACTGGCTGAACAAAGCCCTCGAGGATTACCGCACGTGTGCCCACCGGAACGTCCAGTCCGGTGGTATGTCTCGCATGGACGTCAAGGATAAGGTGGTGTCGACCAACCCTGACCTCCAGCTCCTTACCCAGCTCATCACAACGCGTAAGGTGGAGCAGCTCATGCAGGAGTCGCGTTGTCACCCCAACCAACTACCCATGCCCGTTGATCGCCCGAGCGCATGCGGCACTGGCCCTCCTGGTCGGGGATTGCAGTCGAGCAGCTCGTATGTGCGTGCCGACCGTACGGTTAGCGACCGCATCGGCGGCATCCCCCCAGAAATTCAAGAACTCGTTCCTCGCCAAAATGGCCGGTCGCTCTGCTTGCGGTCAGTCTCAGCTCAAGGATGTGCGGGGGCACCGGGAAGACCCGATCAGTGCCAGTATTTCAAGAGTCGGGCGCGCTTCAGGCCCGCTGCACCACTCCCGCAGAGATTGCGCGACTATATAAACCAGCGTTTCGGGGGCATCCGCCATGATCTCCACCATCTGTGACGATTCCATCGTTCTTCGGTCCCGACGCCGACTGCCTATGCCTGCCGAAGCCCCGACGTGCAAGAACAATTTCTCTGCGAGCTGGCTCGAGCATCGCAGGCCACATCGCGACGTGTCAGCAGCATTCTCCGAGAGAACGGGCTCCAGGCTCCCCGTAGGAGCTCGTCCAGACAACATTCACTTTCCGCGTTTGTTCGCCTGAGCAACATCTCTCTTGTGGAGCTTGTACGTTTGGTTCGCGGGGAGACGGAGGATGACCCTCGACCAAACAAAGCTCTGAATCCAGCAACTTACCGCAGTTTACTTCAAGGCTACGAGCATCTCGACCTAATGCTTCAGATTGCGTCATGCAGATTCCGAGCAGAATGGGCGGAGCAGTCCTCACCACCACAGGCTGTGCCATCCAATCAACGATCTGCTGAACTGCACGCGGCGGGCGTCGCAGCCAAACTTTTGGTAGGCGAGGCGGCTGGAACCTACCTGGTTGTTGACGACGATATCCTCGATCATTGGGAAGTCAAAGTGAGCCCGTTCGGCGCGGTGTCAAAAGGAGAAACCCGGGATCCCGATGCGATCCGCTTGATCCATGACCTCGCCTTCCCGGCCGGAGACTGCGTCAATGGCTACACGGTCCAAGAGTCGCTCCCTCGTGTTACCTACCAGTACGTGAGCGCGCTGGCTGTTCGGATCGAGAGCTTGGCAGCCTCTCATGCAGATGTCCCGATCCTCATGCTCAAGGGCGATGTTCAAGGCGCCTTCCGCCACCTTCGTCAGCACGCGGCCGACGTACGCTGGATGGGTGGCAATATTCGACATCTTCGTGCTGGTGTGATTGATATGTCAGCGCCGTTTGGATGGACTGGATCGCCTGCTTACTGCAGCGTTTTTGGACGTGCCATATCAACCATCGTGGCTCACGAATCTCCGGCGTCAATGTGGCCGGGACATCCGGATGCGATGCCATTCTTCGCCTATGAATGGGTGGACGATCACGTTATGGTGGAACCAGATACCGACCAGCGATGTCTCATCGGAGAGGACACGCTTCGGTTGGCCATGCTCGCCGTCCTCGGTCAGACCGCTATCAATGAGGCCAAGTTCACCAAGTGGAGCACCAAAATTCGAGCCCTCGGCCTCGACTGGGACACCGACACGAGAAGGGTCTCCATGCCTGCCGAGAAAATCGCCAAAGCCCTAGGTCGCCTCGAAGCAGCGGCCTCAGACTCGCGGATCTCGTCGGCAGCCTGCGGCGACTCCTGGGCAGCTTGCGCCATGTGGCGACGTGTCTTCGAGCAGCCCGCCCGTTCTACCAACGTCTCCACACGATCTGCGCGGCAGCGCCACGGCATGGCAGCACGTCCCTCCCTCCTTGGGCAGTCGATGACCTGCAGTGGTTCGGCACGATCCTTCGGTCCGGTGCACTCGGCGGAGTTCCGACACATCTCTTTGGTTCGCTCCCCTGCCCGGACGTCCACGTGTACATGGATGCCAGCGCAGACGGCCTCTGTGTTCTGGACCCGGCGGAGCAGCGCTATATTGTGCTGACTTTCGACGATGAGGAGGTTGCCTACCCAGCGTTTGACATCAATGTCCGCGAACAGTTTGCCGTCGCACTCGCTTGCCTGATGCTTGGTCCATCCTGGCACGCAGCACATGCGCCCGCGTGGCCGCACATCCGGTGCTGGAGCGATAACAAGACCACGGTCTCGAGGGCCAACCGGTTATCAGCGCGGCACCCTCTTGCCCAAGAACTTAACCGCAGTATTGGCTTCGCCGAGGCGACATGGCGCCTCCGGGTTTCGACCGAACATTTGCCTGGGGAGTGGAACCTCGTCGCGGACGCAGGCAGCCGCCTCCGTCGACCCGCTTATCGGCACATGTTTGCTAACTGTGTGTCGTCTTGGCTCCAGGTACCAATCCCACCACACCTACCACGGATCTACTTCACGTTCTCATCGACCTTCAGGCCGCATCACTGGCCGCAAGCTCGAGACGTATCTACGATAGAACTTGGGAACAATGGTGCTCGTGGCGTCGACGACGCCAACAACCGTGCCAGCTTCCACGAGATCCAGTCCAGCAGTCACTACAGCTCGTGCTATTCGCCGTCGCTTGCTGGCTCGGTGAGGCGTCCACCGTCGCCAACGCGCCATCTACCGTTTTGTCCAAGTGTAACCACATTTCGTGGCATCATCAAGTGCGCTATAGGTATCCGGTCCAGCTATCCGACGGGCACCGCCTCGCTTTGCTCGGGATGCGAAGGATGTCAGCACCTCCTCAACGGCGAAAACCCGTCACCGTTGATCACCTCCGCTGGATCCGCGCCGACCTCGACTTCAAATCGCCCCTCGACCGCGTCATTTGGGGGCTGCAGTCTTGGGCTACTTCTTTCAGCTGAGGAGATCAGAATATCTCGGTGCCAACGGATCAGCAAAGTGGTTTGTCATTCGCCGCTGCGATGTTGCACTCGCCGACAAGCACGGTCTCCCCACGGACAACAAGAGCAGGATCAGTCAAGTTACGATCTCCTTCCGCGGAAGTAAGACCGACCAGGTGGGAGAATCGACGTCACGAACATTGACAGCTTCGGGTGTTTCGTGGTTGTGCCCAGTTAGAGCCGCGCGTGCACTACTAAATGAGAACCCAGGGCTACCGCCCCATGCGCCACTGTGCTGGGCGAACGGCGCCATTTTGCCAGCTCGTGCCATCGACAGAGTGATCAAGCGCGCGGCTGAAGTATGCGGTAACGATGCATCAAAATTCGGTACCCACTCTTTCCGCTGCGGCGGAGCCACCGCGCTCTTTCAAGCTGGTTGTGATGATTCGACTACCAAACTGCAAGGTCGGTGGACAAGCGACTGCTTCCAGCGTTACTAACAGCTTTAGCGCTTGGTGTGGTCTGTGGAACAGCACGAGTGACCACCGAGCAGCAATGTGTGACAACAAGAAAGAACCGATGTGTGTTGCGTGGAGCAAATACCAAAGTGATCTATTACATCACGCTACTTATCCGTAGCACGAGGAGGAAAGTCCAAGACATAACCCCCCTTTGACCTGTTGACCCCATCACTCAGACAACGGGCCGATCCCAACCTGTCCGACAGACAGCTTGAGCCTTGACAGAGAATGAGAGTTCGTATTTCACGGATATCCACCGGAAATCCTCATAGTTACATTCACATGGACGTTGCCTCGAGAGATCAGCTATCGAAGATGATGGCCACGGCGACGGCGAGGCAGAGTGATCGGCGACGGAAGGATTCTCCTTCAATGGGCGAGCCACCGCTATAAGCTGTGGCCGTCGTCGATCAATACACTCCTCCCGCCTTTCGCGGGATGGCCCCCAAGCATGTCCACGCCTCGATGAAGAAAACGTTTTGAACCAATTCGTACTAATATCGTATAAGCTAGCAGACTGAGAAGTCTATGCATTGTCAAGTTCGCGAGTGTGTCCTGGGTGGTCTGTCAAGTCCCCCACAGCTCCTTCAGAAGTCAGTAAAGCTTGGCCAAGGACGTGCGCTACGGCGCCCACGTCGCCCAGCAACCGACACAACGCCCCCATCCAGTCCACGCTCGTCTCCAAACGCTCCACCCGACCGGTCTCCTCGTCCAGCAAGAACGTCATCGTACAGCTGCAGGTCAAACGCTGGTTGAGTAGCTTTTCTCGTAGAGACTGGAGTTCGTCTTCATCCTCAACGTATTCGTCCTTCGTCTTGCTCAGATGCGGGAACACACACCGCAGTGTGAACTCCGACATCGTCACTCGGAGTCGGGCGGTGGCTGTCATCACGCCGGGGACCTCCTCCTCCACGCGCTGCAAGTGAAGTTGAGGTTCGCGAAAGTACAACGACCAGCGACGCAACTGCTCCAGCAGCGCTTCCACACCACTCAACTCGCCCATGGCGACGCCGTGCGTGAAGGATTTCTGTAGTGCCTTTAAGTTCTCCTTCGTTCCGGCGTGGCGCTTCATCTCGGTGTCGTCCGTCATTCGCCATGGAGACCGGAAGCTCGTTTCCAGCAACTGGAAGACCTCGCTCACCATGGCCCACGGACTGCGATTGGTTTTCTGACTGTAACGCTGACGCTTGCGCTTGAGTTTCAATTCCTGCACTTCCTCATGCAGTTCCTGCACGCTCCGTTGTAGACGACGCTCTTGGATCCGTTGTCGATCGCGGTATCGGGCTTGGTTGGTACGGCATTGTTCACGTCGAATAGCCTTCCTGACCTCGTTCGCTCTGGCCTCCTCCTCGACACTTTGCACGCGAACTGAAGCCCTTCTCGACAACGTGGAGCTACGTCTCTTCCTCGCAGTGTCAGTGACAAGTTTGCCACGGAGGGACATCAGTTCCGTGTCTGGGCTGCGTTCTCTCATGGCCCACCCATCGACACCGGATACGACGGGCGTTCGGGTACTAACCGCTAGCGGAGTCTTGAGCGCAACTCCACCGTTGACGACACTGGTACTTGGCCGACCACGAGGCTGCACATGAGCGATCACACTGTCGCTCAATCTGTCGCGGGTGCGCTCGAAGTGGGAGAAATGGACGCCGGAAGTCTCGAAGCGACTTGCCATCGTGCTGGACAAATGAATTCTGATCGAGAACGCTCAGTTCTCGTGCTAACAACTCTCAGAAAGGGAATTTTGGTTCACAAACTAAGTGCAATCATGTCGAGTTGGGGAAAGTTGACGGTGACCCCCAATTCACGTCATCCGACGTTCATTTCCAGATCGCGTGGCTGCTGACTGAGGATTCAAGCAGCTCACTTGTGCCTGCTTACGCGGCTCGGGCGATTATGCATTCGTGACAAAAAGTATAGTGGGTGTCTAACGATGGCACGCTTTATACCTATGATCACCGCTGTACAGGGCATCGAATTATTTGCTGACACATCCCACAAAAGTTCCAGCAACAAATTTGTTCGCTTGCAGTTCACAATACATGTGTGTACCGGTCAGTCTGGAGGCAGGTTCAGATGGCTGAACAAGGGTAATCACGTTGGTCCTCCCTGTGTAGATAATCATTCGTGTGCAATTGTGACTTGCAAAGCCTCAAGTTGTCCTATGCCAGCACTGTGCTCGTCGTCCTCAGCTCCTCCGACTTTGATCCGACGTAGCAAAACTTGACGACCGAAGCGCATCGAACGCAAATGGCCGAGGACTTTTCCACTTCGGAAGTCCATGAACTGGTCACGAGTCAAAGACGTCGTCCATTCGGACACGGGGCTCCACGCGAAGACGACTCCCAACGCACTCTCCGAAGTCCGCTCTTAACGTCTGCAAGTGCCGTCACTGCCAGATCTCCAAGTGCCAGCATCGCGTCTCAAACTCACGTGAATGCACCAACGCCCTCGACGTTTTCGGACCTTCGCCAGCGCCACTACGCCAACATCCGCGAGTTGCGCGGCAAAATCTCGCGCGTGCCTCGATTTTGGATCTGGCCTCGGTTCCTCAACAATTCGTTCTTCGCTAAACGATTGGTGTTGTCAGGGTTACTACTGAGCATCGCACTCGCTTGGGGGGTGACCATGTACAACATCAATATCACACCGTGGCTCGAAGAATTCAAAGTGGAGAACCCGGACGACTACGGACACTGCAGTATGGTGGTGGTTTTCTCCGGTCTCATTTATCACATGCTGCCTGTTGCAGTTTTGCTTTTCTTGCCCGGATCGGGGCTGCGTACATTTGAGCCGTTTAAGCGCGAAGCTCCCAGCTCGAAACCTGCTTCGATGAATGAAAATTCGGCTGCTAACCTCGAGGAAGGAGTGACCAATTCTTCTTCCAGTACACCCCAAGTCCGACGCCGGATTGTCTTCCAACTGTGCGAGCTTCTTGCGGTGATGGCGTTGGTGTACGATGCAGGCTTGATGCTTTATTTCCTACGAGTGCTCTTCACGGGCGCGATTTACGCATGCAAAAACTACGAGATGCACCTGTTTGTCCTCGTAGGCGGTGTCTCCTACGTTGGATTGTTCGTGGTGCTCTACTACTTTGCCCGGTATCGTGAGCACATCAAAATGCAGCTGGGCGCCTTCACTGAGAGTGATCAAACTGGAAAATTTCGCAAGCACAGCGCAGATTGGGACTGCGACTCGAATTCCACAACCAAGAAGAGGATTAACATCGTACGAACTCGCCTCTACTACGCTACTCGTCGAGGAGATCTACAGGAAATGCGCGAAATTCTCGACAACGCAAAGTCTATCGACGGGTTTCCTCGCAAAGTGTACGCGAGTCCGACGATACGATTAAAGTTTTTCGCGGAGTCACGCAGAAATCCAGTCCATGTGGCCGCCTACCACGGCAATATTCGTGCGCTCGAGTTGCTGGAAGAGTATGATTTCGATACGACGGTGCTGGACAAATACAACAGCGTGCAGTTTTCAACTGGAAGTCTCTTTTGGTACTTCGCGAGGATCTTTGTCAAGCGGCCAACCAACAGTTTGGAGAATACGGCCGTGTCTATCTTTCAAACAACTTTGATAACACCACTCCATTGTGCTGTCTCCACGGGTCAAATTGAGACTGTGCGATGGCTGTTGAAGAGAGGAGCGCATCCAGGAACGCTTGCCAAGGCATCATTTCGATCGAATCGAGTGCCGCCTCTTTTCCTGGCGGAACATGCTGAAATTGCTCGAGAACTCCTAGTTCACGGAGCTGATCCACTCGTGATTCCGGATCCTGGATTTATGAATACCATGACGCCGCTGCAACTCGCGTATGTTCGCGGCAACTACGCTGTGGCTCAAGAGCTGGAGGAGTGGGGAGGTGATGTTGCACTAACCCCATTTCACCTCGCAGCAGCTCACAATAACGTGCTGGAAGTTCGCAAATTTCAAGCTCGCAAGACGGACGTGGACTGCTTGGGTGAAATGGGCTACGTGGGTCTCAACCGCCGAACGCCACTGCACTGGGCTGCTATCAGCGGTTCGACAGAGGCTGTGGACGCATTGTTGCAAGCAGGAGCAGACCCAAACTTTCAAGACGTACGAGGAAGGTCACCTCTGCACTGGGCTGCAAGACTGAACAAGCTAGAGGAAGTTCGTTTGCTACTTCAAGCGGGGGGCGAGCCGAATCTAGCAGACGGAGAATTCATGACGCCATTAATGTGTGCTGCGTCTGCGCTGGATGCGTCTCGAGAACTTTTTAGTGAGCTCACAACTGCAGGAGGTGACATTGGTTACCAGCTCCCAACGACGGGTGATACTGCGCTGCACGTGGCTGTGCGAGGTGGAAATCAGTCGTCGGCACTCGCAGCATTGGCAAACGGAGGTGACTTGATGCGGATGAACAACGAAGGACTACGTCCGCTCGACTGCACAGCCAACACGAGACTTTTGTTCGAGCTCAAACGTGCTGCCGGTCAACGCGACGTCATGATCAGCTACACGCACTCGCATCTGGAGTTCGCGCGCAAACTTCGCCAGTCACTGGAGGATGCTAACATAACGACGTGGTTGGACTTGATGGATCCGAGTGGCATCGGCGGCGGAGCTGTGTGGCGTGAAGAAATCGCTCGCGGTATCACGAATGCATCGGTGGTGCTTTGCATTTTGACGGAAGACTACGCGTCGTCCGAGTGGTGTTTGAAGGAACTGGCGCTGGCCAAGCAGATGGGAACACCAATCCTAGCAGTCTCGACCGAAGGCGCCATCGTGGATGAGAACCTGCAAGTGTATCTGTACACCCGCCAAATTATTCCGTTTGAGCCTGCCATCGTGGATCTGCGAAACGAGGAAGGCCGGATTGAGTACGAGTACGACGAAAGCAGATATCGGTTCCAGTTCCACTTGCTACTTGACGGTGTTCGTGATGAAGTCGAGAAGCACCGGTATTTCACCAGACAGAAGAACGTGGCTAACACCCGGAACTTGGACCGTGATGCCGAGAATGCCGAGGGAGGGATCGGATCGAGTACCAGAGGAACAATGCTGCAGACATTGGGCGAAGTACAGCTCTCACACCGCGCAAGTATGTCAGACCAAAGTGCTTCTTCCAACAGTCCAAGCAATCTCCAAAACGGTCAATTCGTCTTCCTTTCGCACGGAGACAAACACGTAACTTTTGTGCAGCACCTCGAATCCCAACTTTCGGAAATTGGCATTGCCTGCTACAGCGACCGGAGCGTCGAAGGGCAGGACTTTGATGCGCGCATTCAGGTGGCGCAGGAAACGATTGCTCGCTGTTCTTGCTTCGTGGTGCTGATATCGAGACAGACGATGGGGAGTGAGTTAGTACGCGACCAGTTGGCATTCGCTGAGGATAAGGGTCGCTCTATCTTCCCTATTGTGTTGAATGATTTCGACCCCGGGCTGGATAAACGCTATTCACTCGTGCGAAGTGAACTATTCCACTTTATGGCGAACGGGATGAATTTCAAGGCCAGTTTTGATCGGTTGGTCCGAATGTTACGTGAACAATGCACTCCTGATGCCCGAGATGGAAGCTACGGGTCGTTCACAGGAAGCGAAGCAGAGCAAACCCGAAATTTGGATTCCATTGAAGGTCTTGAAGATAATCGTTTAGACTGGTCCAGCACCCGAATACGGATGTAGTGACAATAATTTATAAGAAAAGGCGAATGCCTATTGAATTTATGTATATTCGCACTACTTGTGTGTCGATGGAAGGAAAATTATTTATTAGCTAGTGGAAACATCTCGCTTTGCCAAATATCAACAGCTACTTTCAGTGCTATGATAAATTACTAAAGTAGAAAATATTGTGATCCATGCTCGAGGGCTGGTAGAGATACATTCACCAAATTAGGCATCAAATTACATGCCAAGACTCAGCGCTTTGATTGTGGGGTAGTTGTCTTAGCCGCATGTTCGGTTTCCAGACTTGTAAATCTAGGAAACATGTACATGTAGAGCCGGCTTTTCAGTTACCGGTACAACACAAGAACTTGGAGGAATTCTTGGACAGCGAAACGGTCGGACGGATATCGGCGAAACTACTTCAAGGTATTGAGGTGATGGAAAAGTTTAATCTGTATGAACCATGCGTGTGTCTACCATAACACCACTACTCCTGCGCTGCGATTGAAAACTGCAATTTTCAAAAAGAAAGAAACAAAAGCTCAACTACATGTATTACCGCCTTATCACTGTGAAACGGGAGCTAGTCCTCCAGTACCAACATTGTATTTGTAGTTACAGAATATACAAGGTCACTGCACGATTCCTTCGTCGTGATGAGCAACAAGATAAGACCAACACAATAACGACAAGCTGTCAATTGGCATGTTACTTATCGAATGCAGTCGCCACAGACTACACCTTCCGACGAAATCAGAGCATGCTCAAGCACGTCAGACACATCGTTCAGGTTCCCCAGCACTCGAAGTAGCGCCTCGACCAAGGAAATCTGGGTCTCTAGGCGCACGACGCGGCAACTCTCCTCATCAAAGAGACATCGCAACGAGCAGCTCAATTGAAGGCGCTGACCAAAAAGCCGATCGCACACCAGACGATGTCGTTCAAAGCCGTCGCGCGAGTTCTCCGGATGCACGAAGATGTGGCGCAGTGTGAGCTCCGTCACCGTCGCCGTCAAGGACGCTGTCGCCGCCATCACACTGGGGGCCACATTTTCGATCTTTTCAAGTTTCAGGGTCGGTTCCCCAAAGTATTGCGAGTAGCTTCGTAGCTGGTCCATGAGTGCGTTGACCCCATTGACGTCTCCCATGGCCGCGTCATAGGCGAACGACGTCTCCAAAACGGCCAAGATTTGTCTCGAGGTCTTGTGGGCTCGCATCTCTTGAGCGTTCGTTGTTCGCCACGGAGAGCGGAAGCTGCTTTCAAGCAGTCGAAAGACCTCGGCCATAATGGACCACGGCGTCTGGTTGCTCCTCTCACGAGATGACAGGTCACGGTATCTGCGCTTCAACGTGCCGACCTCTTCGTGCAGATGTGCTACAGTCTTCTCAAGCTCCAACTGGGCGATACGTTGCCGTTCACGGTACCGAGCTTGGTTGGTCCGGCACTGCTGTCGACGTTCGATGCTGTTGTAATAGTTAGAGAGTTTGCGCTTGTCCTTGGTCACTTTTGACTCGACGGAGCGCACTTTCACCGCGCGAGAGCTTGATGGTGGGGTCGAGTGGGTCGTACGAACCGCCGATCGCCTTGTCGTCTGCTGCGCATTGAACGCAGTGGCATTGGTCATCGTTGACGTGCTCAGATGTGGGAGAGTGATCCCGACGGATTCCGATTGACGGCGATCAACCGAAACGCGAGGAAGCACATGCTTCACGAGATTGTCGCTGAATTGGAGCAAGGGGTTCCCGAAGAGACTTGTCATCGTGGGCGAACTTTGAATTGTGAAGCACGAGAGCAGGAAAGGCTGGAGCATTACCCGATTACGAGCTACCCAACGCGATCGTAAACGAGGACGTACGTGTGCAAGCTTCCAACAAATCAAGTGGGAAACCAGATGCTGCCTTCTCTTTCTTTGTCGATCACATCAGGTGTTACCCTCGCTCGACGTGACTAATCTGTAGGTACGTACGGCACTCTGGAAAATACAGTGAAGATCACGGTCTGTGGTACCATACCATCATCGACCGTAAGCGGCTCATAAAGCTCTCTATCCGAGCGAGGACTTGCGACGACTGCATCAAAAGGTTTAAGCAAGTTTCCGAATAAATGGGTTCTCAATATCTATTTACATGGAGCGAGGTGCTGTCTGTCGAAGTAACGTTAGTTGTACATTGAACCTCGATGCTGCGCTCTCGTGGCGATGATATCATGGGAGCGGGTTGCTCGTCAACATCTGGCGACAAGCGTCCCGTATTCCATAACGCAAAGGCTCGGATCACGACCCGTGACACGATCGCTCGTCGGGCGTGACTGAATAGCTTGCCATGAGACCATTCCTAAACAGAGTTGGTGGTCGCGATTGGAGCTTTTCCGTCGGAAGACTGGAGATCCAGTGGGCTGGGAGACAATGCGAGCGCTACATCCTCCGGCCGCCGAAGTAACTCGAGGAGGGGGTTCATGAAGTAGACGTTCAGCTCAAGACGCCCCACACGACCAGAGCTCTCGTCGAAAAAGAATGTTACTGAGCACCTACACTCGAGTCTCTGATTAAGGAGCCGTTCTCGAGATTTCGTCCGTGGAACTTCGCGATACATTCGGAAACACGTTTCGCAGCGTGTGCTCTGTCACGGTGGAACTTAGCCGAGCTGTGGCCAGCATGACACCCTCTGTAACCGGTTCGATCCGCTGCAGACTCAGCTCAGGGCTTCCGAAGTTCTTCCTGCAGCGTTGGATCTGCTCCATACATGCGTCAAAGCCGAGCAGGTCTCCCGTCGCCACACGGGGCAAAAAGGATTCTCGTAGAAACCAAATTTTCTTGTGCGTCTCGGTGGAGATCATCCTTTCATTGTCCTTCTTGCTCCCAGGCGAGTGCATGCTGGATTCGAATAGACGGAACACCTCGGCCACGATCGCCCAAGGACTCGGTTGGGATTTTGCGTCTCGTGCAACATCACCGTGCATTCGTTTCAAATGCCCAATTTCTAGTCGCAGTTGCTTTCACCTTCAGCTCAACTTGTTGCTGGTACGTACGCTGCCTGCTGCGATACCGAGCTTGGTTGATTCTGCATTGTTCTTGCCGACTAATGCCCAAGCGCTTGCGTGTCATCTTCTTGTCCGTGTGGCGAAGCTTCAACTGCCCGGTCGACGCTGTTCCAGTCGCACTCGTCGAGTTGTCGATAAGAAAGGGGAACGTTAGACCACTCTTCAGCTTCTTGGTGTATCGTGGTGCATTGCTTGGCAATATCTTGTCCAGCAGCATGCCGCCCACCGCGCCGGTTACGTCTTGAGCCTCTGGGGCACGTGGAAGCACACGCCCCACGAGGTCGTCGCTCAATTTTGCTCGGTCAGGGTCGAGTAGGAAATGCCGAGTCGCGAACTTTGCGGAGGCTTCTGCCATTGTAAATGACGTGTCGAGCGAGCGAAAACGATGATAAATTCGCAATGAGCAGAGCAGGAAGCAGGAGGCGCGAGCCAGTGGCTTTGCAAGGCATAATCGCCCTTGGGCGTAAACTCTGGCTGAAAAATTCACTTGGATTGAGTATGCGATGCGATGGGGGGCAGAAATTCATTGGATTTGAAATTTAGTAAACGCGAAATTGGATGACCACAGTTCAAGGGAACTGATGATAGCGGCAACGCTGAAAGTGTCACCGGCTGCTCTACTGTAGCTGATGCGCATTGCTAAGGAAATAAAATATCTCCAGAATTTTAAAACGACAGGTAGAAACACTCGCTGTCGTGTTGTTGAGTCTTACTTGAAGTTTAATACATGGCAATCCTCACCTGCAACGAAATATGTGAACTGTAGTTCTGGCTGTTGCCGTGAGATGTCGCTCTAGAAATGCTAGTGTAAGGAAGGAAATGGATGGTTAATGAAAACTTGGTTTGCTACATGCTGTCGTAAGGGAAAACTCTACCAGAAGAATTCAGTATAAGAAAATTGGTTGATTGTTCAAGCTCTAGGGGGAGCTGTACGTACGAAGGAAACATCCTACAATTCTTCACTCTCCATGCTGTAGTACACTAGTATTTACATCTTTGTTCGAAGGCGCGAAAATGCAATAGTTTGAACCAACACGAACCGTAAATCATTGATGGGGTGTCTTGCTGAACATTATGATCGATAAGCAATTTAACTAGCAGCTCTGTGGTGTTTAGCATCGACAACAGAACACATGAATAACCTTACATGTATTATTTTGCTATGATAATATAAAGCGGGTCAGGCTCTTGATAGAAACGAAGTAGCGAGCCAATTATTCGGTCTCGCCACTGTGACCATCGCTAACAGCAGCTTTACAGACAATTACCCACTCCGACGAAACCTGAGCGCGTTCTAGAACGGCTGCTACACTCTTCAAGTCTCCGAGCAGCCTCAATAGCGGAGATACCAAGTCAATGGTAGTTTCCAAGCGCACTACACGATCACTGTCTTCATCGAAAAGAAAGTTCAACGAGCAGTTGCAGTCAAGACGCCGGTCTAACAGGCGCTGATACAGAAGTCCGCGGCCGCCTTCGCCATTCACTCCATTAGTGGGCTGCTCCAAATGAGGGAACAAGTGCCGCAACGTAAACTCTGTCACGGTCACACTGAGCGTCGCATGAGCTGCCATCACTCCTGGAGCCATCGTCTCGATGCGTTGCAACTGGAGTTGTGGGTTTCCAAAGCACTGCGAGTAGAGTCGAATCTGCTCCATGAGGACGTCGACCCCACGCAAGTCGCCCAGGGCTGCGTCATGAGCAAACGATCTCTCCAGCACTGCCAAAATCTGTCGTGTGTCCGGGTGCTTGGTCATTTCGTGCGAGTCCACAACTCGCCAAGGGTGGCGGAAGCTACTTTCAAGCAGTCGAAAGACTTCAGCCACAATGGACCACGGACTCTGGTTGCTCCTGTCGCGAGAGGACAGATCTCTGTACTTCCGCTTCAACGTCTCGAGCTCCTTGTGGAGCAACTCCACGCTCTTTTCAAGTTGCAACTGCGCGTTGCGCTGCTTGTCTCGGTAGCGAGCTTGGTTGGCTCGACATTGCTCTCGACGACGCAGTTTACTTTGGTCCACGCGCTTGCGTTTGTGCGTCTCGACGACTGTATCCGGACTGTTGAGCCCCTCGTCCGAGGCCAGGGACATCTTCTTTCCTGCTTGCAATGGGGTGGATCTCTCGTCCGTTAAGGAGAGAAGAGCGTCACCGGCAACGCTACATTGGTCGTGGAACGGTGCGGAAGGACTCTCCGCTTTACTGGATGTGTACGGACTAACTGCCGTCTGAAGAGGCGTCGAGAGCTTCGCGACGTCAGTGCTGTGGTGGCGGCCGGCGGGTGCGCGCGGGAGCACGAGGCCCACGAGGCCGTCGCTGAGTGGTCTGGGGGCGAAAGGGTAGCGGCTCATACGGGAAGTCTTGGTCTGCTGGCCTCTTGGTGGTCGTTGGCGACTTGTGCGCTGGCTTGGAGTTTCTGTTCTGAAGTATCACGTGGCGTTGATGGCAGTGGGGAAGTCGTCGATTGCGTGAAACTTTAGCAGGTCCAGGGATTTTCAGAGTCGTAAACGGCGGTACCCCCAAACACTTGAGCTTTGTATGGAACTGCCGGAATACCGGTACTGAGTATTCGTGCACTAAGTTTAGTCCTGGCTGCCTACCGACCACCACCGATGTGACTAAACGTGACCAATCCGCCCCGGTCGCTACGCTCACAGCAACCACAAGCCTTCCTTCCCTACGTCACATTGCACATGTACATGCGCGTGGCTTTTCACGAGCCTGGCTGGTTGGGTGCACTCGTGGACTTATCTGTCGTGACAAAGCACTTAAAGTTGAAGAAAGACAGTTGGTCGACGATTTGTGGCGATCAACGTCCACAGATGCAGACAGATGGTGCAGGAATTGACATGTGAACCTTGGAGTCCAAGCCGTCCAAGATGGACGGCTCAATTTGAGTCACAACTACGACACGGTTTGAACTATGCTCGTGTTGATTACTTCGTCTTCATCGCGGGTGTTGGTCGGAACCCCCTCATGTGCAGCCAAAGAGACCAACCCTTTAAAATGTGCTGTCGGGTGAGTACTGCACGTTTGGTCGGTTTGTCGCCAAGACGATTATGCATTTGCCGTCGTAATCGCGAAGGCTCGCAATCATGCGCAGCTACAACTTCAGGCCAATTTGTACCCAATGCTTAAATGCAGCCACCTCTTGGAATTGAAATGGCGTTAGTCGTTTGTCCACTGCATTAGGCACTGCGTTAGCGACGCAAAATTTGCGGCACTGCTAGGATACCAACTTTTTACAGCACAACAACAAAAAACTAGAGTTTGCTCTGCATCAAACAACACATTAACAGTAGCCCTTACTGCAATACGTTTGTTCGAAGTTCGTTAGAACTTTCGTTGGTGGTGCTGCCCCGGGATTGTCCCGTCATCGAACGACCTTCGCGCACCGGTCGCGCAACAATTGGGCACGTTTTGTCGTGGTCTGGAGCACGTCGTATGCACCTTGTGTCAGGGTCTTTATTTTGAGACAGGAGAGTTACTTTGGGAGGTCATCGAAAATACTTTGTTGGTATGCTTTGACGGAATTGATTGGTAAAGTTAAGTACTACTAACACGGCTGGTGGTGGTCGTCATCATGCTTTCACTGATGTTGGTGAAGCCAGGCAAGGCAGCTATTGTGAGAGCGCTGAGTTCGTCGAGCCGCTTCTCTTCAGTCAGTGCGTTCGCCGGTGGTTTCGACCACTTTGCGAGTTTGGGGTGAAAACTTACGTCGCCACCACCGCTTCAGTTCTAAGACTGAACTGCACCACTCTCCATGAAGTCGCCACACTTGAACAGCTTTTCCTGTCTCACATGAGTCTCATTTCACGTCAATAACACGCAATTTTCCACTGTCGATCAACCTTCAGTCTATGGCAGCACACTGCACTGCCGTGGATGCGTCGCCTCCTCACCGCCAGCACCGATGAGCGTCCTCGCCACCACAAAGTAGCCGACAGCATCAATCCACGCCACTGACCGTACAATCAACCAGCATTTCACACAATCGACATCGATTTTATAAATTTTTATTTTCGTGCGAACTTCGAACCCCCGGACGGCCGGACGCCCGGGTACGCAATTTTATGAGGTTCTACTCGATTCTGTCATAAACCTTTTTTCTCATTCTCAATTATAAGAGAAAAGAATATCCCAATTTACTTAAATAAATATATTGTGGCATTCGAATTTGTGAGAATAGCAGAATCGATTTCAAATCGATTCCTGCGATATTCAGCCAATCAGAAGTCGCAAATCGATAGATACCTGGCGACGATGGCAAGCATTCAGCAGGCGGTCAATGGGCACCACGCGTCGACAAACACCATCATGCACGCCCTCTACGGCTACTTCTACCTGGGCTTGTCGAAGGCGCGGCTGGCGACGATCTACAACAAGCACATCAACACCATTTCGAATTGGATCCAACGCTTCGAGTCCGACAACGACTGCCAGCGACGCTCTACAAAGCGGAACGGTCAACTCACGGCATAGCAGCGAGAGTGGCTGCTGGACTTCTACACGAGGCACCCGGTTGAATTTATCGACGAAGCGAAGACTGCGTTTGAACACAAATTCACACGCTTCATTTCGATCTCAACAGTGTGGAGGGCGCTGCGGCAGCATGGACTCACATGTTCTTGAACGACGGGCGATGAGCATCAAGACCAACAATATAGTGCGGTTCACGTTGGAGCTGAACACGATCAAATGGTGCCAAATGAACATCCAGTTCCTCGATGAAGTCAGTTTTGACAACAGGGGCATGCTGCGCTCGCGTGGTTGCTGCTTGAAGGAAAAGAAACTCGCGTTTCATGGTGAGTTTAATCGGAAGGCACGGGTGTCGTTGCTTTGTTTCATCTCAGTGGATGGTCTCGTGGAAACATTCCACACTGATGGGACGTTTGACCGCTCCAAGTTCGTTGAATGCTGCCGTCTACACGCGCATTCGCGGAGGACTGTGCACCAGTACCCCTGAAGAGGCTCTGTGTGGATTCTGGACCGTGCCAAGATCCATTGCCATCCTGACATCGTCTACTACCTGCGGTCTCTGGGGATCATTCCCATATTTCTTCCTGCATACTGCCCATTCTACAACCCCATCGAGTACCTCTTTGGCTTGATCAAGAAAGCACTCAAGCGGCAGTACGTCGAGGGTTCCAAGCAAAACCAAGCCATACTCATTGCAAATGTTCTCCAGCAGTTCCAAGATTTCGACATGACCAAGATTTTCGAGTATTGTGGGTGGAGTGTTACCGGTGATTTTGACCCTACATCAGCCCTGCGGGGGGGTACGTGCGCACATCGCGAGCTGAGCAATTCATCGTGAACGATTTGCTGGCGTTTTCGGAGCGATGCGATCCTGATTACGACGACGAGTGTTCGAGTGATGAAAACTGAATTAGTGTGGCAAAGATGCATGTTTAGATTTCGAGCATGTCGCTGATCTAGAACCAGTTGTTTTACTCGTGGTCGACGTCTTCTTGATTTGGAATGGCAGCCAACGCGGACGCGACCTCTGTGCTATCTGGTTGTATCACCACGTCCTCACCCATTGCCTTGATCACATCCAAATGATTCTCCAGCATTTGGTTCATGGACACGATGGCAGTATGCAGCACTTGGACCGTTTGTTCGAAGTGCTTGTTCTTTGTATGCATGCCTTGCACAACCTTCTTTGCCATCTTTACGCTGCGCTGCACACGTTGTAAGTGTTGGTCGCTTGCATTTTGACGCAGGCCTGAACTGAGTCACCAAATTTGGTGGCGGTCCCTTGGCGATTTCTCGCTGGTGCTGAGGGCTCGGTGTCTTGAGAACGCGTGAAGCCCACATACGCCATGACATACCATGTGCAGTAAACGTAGCGCCCCATTTTTCCTTCAGTGAATCGATCATGAGTTGGTAGAGTTCTTCTGTCGCAGCACCTCCACGATCGGTTGCGGCCGGACCAATGCACTGGTCTTCAAAGTCCGCAAGCTGGTCAATGGTCGATATCTCGTTGCCGTACCTGTAGACAGAGAGCAAGGCTGTTTCATGCTGGTTTTTCGACTGATACTGACGATCTTTCGCACTTGTCCATGGATCCAGCATCTTGGTGTTCATCCTCATAGAAATGTACTTCTCGAACATTTCGATTGCTGGGTCATGCTCATCAACTGTCCAGACTGATGGCGTTCCAATCAGAAGAGCTAATGGCTTTAACTCGCGCTGGATGATATCCCAAAGCTTCGTCTTCACGTGTCGCATTGAACTCAGTGTGTGCCAAGTCGCCCTGACAACGACAGACGCTGATTGACAGTATTCTTCAATCGTACATCGACTGAGAGTTTGATCAACAGATCGTGCGAGGAAATCACCTCTCGCTGCTGTTCAAGACGTGGACTTCGACTCTGGTACGGCGAGGTACGAGGGTTGGGGCGTCGTGCTGCTCAGTCTTGGTTGCGTGTGCTGTCATCGAGCGAAACGCGTCGAGGAGAACTGCGCCGGGCTGGGGTTGCCAGGTTCATTGCTGCAAGAGTGCAAAGTGAAGTGTGTGACGAGCCGTAGGCCACCTCTGATTGGTCAAAACCTCGTTGCAATCGATTCAGAGAACTCCAATTTCCCTCCAGGTTCTACAACTTTAGGCGGAAACGACAATACCTCTATTAATATGTGTTCGTATTTTTAGAAATATTAAATTTGAACTGCTATCCCAGAGGTGTAAGCGTTGTGTGACTCACACTCTCTGATGCAACCACAACATCGTCAGTGAGGCTCGAGTGCATTATAGATTTCTTAAAGAAGACTATATGACACGTTGGACAAAGGTAACAATCTAGCAATAGTTACTACTCACTTGCGGTGTTGATCGCAAGAGTGACAATAGCAAAGATGGATCTGCTTAACCACATCTCAGCCGCGCCAAAAGGTATGATTGCGGCGGAAACCACTTCCGATGGTCGTCGACATGAAGACCTTGCTACTTACCATGTAGTCGTCAGTCTGCATGGTTGTCAGTGGTACCTGTTGCGGTGCGTTTTGTGCTGTTGTGCCCGGTAGGTTGATTAAATTTTTGTAAAACTCAAATTGATTTGGGGCGTGAATGCGTCGCTTACTACGTGACTACATCTCGAACTGCCCTGCGTCCGGTTCTGTTATTCGCTTCTGGTTCAGTCTCGATAGGACTGTTAAAGTAGGGATCTAACCTTACCTTTCTGTATTGGAGGGATGGAGAACAGATTCTCGGGTAAAGTGACGACCGCGGGAAATTTTGCGATGGAGTATTACCGCGGTAGCGGCATCTCTCAGCAACATCACTTGAGTGCATGCTTCCCGACCGCCCAGAGTTTTGTACTTAAGTACCGTGAAGTTCGGAGCGTTCTGACGAAGAACAAAGTGTGTTAATGCTGAATACTTTTTCAATTGACTAATGTGCCCTCAGCCCTTTGAACCGGCATATTATCGCTACAGGCCCCAAATCAACACACGGTCGTTCCCCCAGTCATGATCGCCTGAGTTGAAGCGGATTGTAACACGAAAGAAATATCCAGCTTCGATTTGTAGAAAGAGCTTTAGAACGTGTAAATGACTCCGGTATTTTGCATGCTACATTTGTCAATACACCATTGCGGAGCGGTCGTACACGTTCACCTATCCCACCTGGTCCAATGATGCCACAACTCGAGCAGCAGCTGTGGTAAAAGCTTCTACAATAGCAGCGTGAAATCACGCCAGTTGGCTAAGTAGTCTCCTTTGGGCAATGTCATTTAGCGTCGCCAACGCCTAAATGCTTGAACATTAGAGATCGCGCATACCCAGCACGGACATAAATAAAATGAATTTCTGAATCAGAGGGCTTTAAAGGCTTCTTCTTGACCAGACACACAAACCACGAGCTCGCGTCCAATTTACAGCGCCATATCTTTGTGTAGCCGGATGAGTTGCTTTTGAAGATAGACTTGTTTTCATTTGAATGCGAGGTCTTTTAAGAATCTGGTACTTCTTTTAGTAGCTGATGCAAACAGAGTTGGCTTGTATTGTTCCGCGCTCATGCTGGGCAAGTAGATATGTATCGCCGCCTCCCACACCAACTAGAGAATAGATGGTGCAGGGGAACCCTCTATCATATCATTCACATCTTGAAATATCTCTTACTTCTTTTTAACAACTACAGTGTTTGTTATATATTGCTGTCACCTCACGGAGATCTCCGTATTTACAAACACAGACAAGATCGTGTACATGTACGATACAACCAACATCCTATGGAGATAGCTCCGTATTCACTGCTGCGTACGAACCACGGGTGTGTATGATTCCCCAGAGATATAAAGTGAGTTCAACGAGGATTGTTAAGCGTTCTGCACAACGTACGCCGCCGTAAAGCTGTGCGTTACTGTAACTACTGAAGACTGTGTTCCCCACCTCGTATATGACCACAAATCCGTACACTGGCACAACATCTACAGACTGTGTTCCCCAACACGTACCCGATCACGAATGCGTATGCTGGTGTAACGACTAGAGGTCGTGTCATTACTAGTACCGTAAAACACGGATCCAATGGACGCCTACCAAAAATGGAGAAATCACCCGACATACCTCCAGCAGATATGCCGAGGCATACCGTTGAATAAATCTCGTGAGACGAAAAAATCGTCTCGATAAACTGACCTACCCCTAGCTTTACGCGCTTTAGCCATTTTAAGCGCACATCTTGAGATTTGTACTGATTATGATGACCATCGCTCTACAGGCCACCGCAAGCACTCTGTCTGCATATATCTTGGCATAACTCATTCTGCGCCCAAGTTGAAGATGACCTCACTTTCGAAAATCGCCGGACGAGACACAAGTGCCTTCACTGCGGCCAGGAAAGGTGAGTTTTCGGTATACCTGTCTATTATGAGGTCTCACCAGACGCACGGTTCGTTCCTGTAGAACATGACCCACTCCACTTCGTACTGGCAAGTTCGCTGCGTCGAGGATACCTCGAGCGAGGACGAAAACACCCGCCGAAACAGCTGCGAGGAGACTACCAAGGACGTTTGAACCGTCTCAAGGTTGAAGACGAGGAGAGCGACTCGGGCGCGGCAACACCGCCGGGGATGTCGCCGCAACGTGCTAAAGGCGACGTCCATGCTGAAGCAGCGTCTGAGCGACCTCGGGGGCACGTCTAGTAACATGGGGGGCAACGTCTTTGAGATGATTCTCATTATGAGAGAGGAGACTGAGCGCAGAGCCGAAGCTCGCCACATGGACGAAGACCAGCGTCGCCGCGACGAGATCTCGGCCCGCTACCTTGCCGAAAAGGCGGAATCGGAGGAATGGCGCCGCCAGCAGAAGTTGGAGATGGATGACTGTGCCCGTCGTGACAAGGCAGAGGCTCGCGCTCGTGTTCAGGAGATGATGCTATTCATCGGTGCCCTTGCGAAGAAGGACTGAGCTGCTGGGAGACAATGTTATATTCTTGAAAATGAGGAGACGTCGGCCATGCCCGAAAGTCATTGCATTTGTAGTGTTTCATATTCACAAAACCCACTTTAGCGAGCAAGATCACAACACCTTCATGCTAATAGCGAGCTCAATAACCTTGGTTTGTACATGTAACTTGTTGTATTTACGCTTTCAAAAAAAATGATTGCATGCTCCTGCATCTACTCACTACATCGGCATCTCCATAGCACCGGTGAAGGTGGTGCGAATCTGAGAGATGACTACCGTGCGAACTCTGTAGTTAGCCATACGGAACAAATTCGCCAGCCGTAAGCCTCGGGTAGCCGGGTCGTACGGCAACGGCACGTTCAGACGGCTGTACACTTTCTGAATGCTGCCCATTCCCCACTCGGCAGCCTGCTCACCGAGGTGATCGCGTTGTGCATCATGCGGGCCGACGCACGCAACGGCGGTGCAATCTTTTCTAGACCTCCGTCGTTGAGAGGCGTGAGAATCCTACCGGTGACAGATTTTGAGCAAGGGAAAGCTGAATCTGATACCACGTTCATACGTGTGTCGGGGCAACACCTTGTATCTGTCAGCTTCATGTGAAACTCGAGAGAGGTGTCTGAGTCGTTCCACGACCCGGGGCAGTTGTGCTTGCTCCAGATAATACACCCGTCGGCAGCAAAGCAAATCGTGCCCGTGACGAAGACCGAGTGCAACCAACCGTTGTACATTGCATTTTGAAGATCAGCGTTAGATGGTTGTTGCATCTGGGCCAATTCATTGCAAAACACACTGTAGTTAGCAAGCATCGCAGTAGAAGCTAGCAATGTTAGTGTGCATACGTACACGAAGATTCTTGCCATCAATAAATCCGAACGTGTGATGCAGTAGAGGCTCGCGCAACCTGACCATTTCTGCCAGCTCCCTCTGGCGAGAAGGTGACGGCCATGCAATTCGAGCTGGGGTGTACCCATCCAGCGAGCGAGCCAACGCCTCCTCGGCTTTGCGGAGCGTACTCGAGTGCTGGGGGCACTCCGAACAGCATGCACAGCGCCCCGTGTTCTCCATCGACCCCACGTAGAAACAAAGAAGAAGACCGAGAGCTTGGTGGTGATACCGCAGTTTGGAAGTCGGCCCCGGCTTGATGGGCGTGCGATGTGGTAGAAGCGCATGAACCTCCGCAAAAGCTGGTGGAATGCGGCTCTGTTATAAAATCATCGAAGTTAGATTAGTAGATAAACTTGGGTAGACTATGTGGCTGTTGTCGGCGGCGTACCTCGTCAGACTGGTGGCGTTCAAAAAGTTCTTGTCGTGGCCGTACGTGTACAAGGCCATCCATGCAGCATCACACGATGCATCGAGACACTGAACCGTCAGGTAGTGCCGCGCGCGCATCGCAATGCGCCATACTTCCTCAGCCATCGCTTGGTGCACTTCTCGGCGAACGTCGATCAGACTCGCATTGCGCTCGGAGTCCGCCGTGCACAGGAGCAGCAGGACATCGACATCGTCTTCTTCGTTCATGTTCATCGTGCATCCAGCCCTTCGAATTTGAAATGGCGAACTTCAAGCAGAATTCCGTCGATCGGTGTCCGAATGCAAATGTCCCGATGCAGCTAATTGACCGTGCAAAATAGGACAAATTCAACCGACCAGAGAATGCGAACTAAGCTATTTGTGGCGGCCAACATAAGTGATAAGCCAACATAGAGGCCAATACGACTCGGCATATCTGCTGCAGGTATGTCGGGTGATTTCTCCATTTTTGGTAGGCGTTCAATGCTACACACGGATTGAGTTCAACACTGTAAAAAATAATACAGCGAGTGAAGAAAAAGAACGAGTGTCCCGTTGGTAGGCACGACCCCCATCTTAATACTAAGAAAAGTAAATAAATTCATGTATATCTATCAAATCTCCCCCATGTTTGCATTTTTATGATCATAATACCTTTTACTCCATAAAAGTTAAAGTTTGCTGACATTTTATATAGGAGTGGAGCCTTTTTACTTGTGTCGCACTAGAACCGTGTTATACAGGAATATCAGCTGGTTGTGATACCCAAGTATCCCTTGATACAACTACTGCGGCGATCTTTTTTGATGTGGCCGCCTCTGTGCTGAGCCGGCTCGGCTTCAGCTTCAGGCACCAATCATGACGCCCGGGAGGTGATATCGGCACCGCGCCCCGCGCTGCCTGCAGCGACCTCCAACTTTCCCACTTTATAAAAAAGCCGTCTGCCTTTAATTCACGAAAGTTTTAGCTCAGTTTCCCAAATGTTGTTGTAGCTAATGCATGGATGGTTTTCCGGCTCCTAGCACATCTGATGAAGCTCGTTTGCCATTTCGGTTAACAGCAAAAAGCAAGACGGCAGTGAGACCAGCCAACAGCGTGTTGTCTAATGATGCACAATATCAATTCCTGGACTGTACCACCGGCATCGAGGCCAACCCAATGGCCATTGGTGTGAATGGAGCAACCCCGGCTTTTCGCGGGAGACGTGGCAGACGTGCCCACATGAAGCATTCAATTGGAATTCGGCCAACCACTGAGTCTGGGCCTCGTTTCGTCTCTCGTCTTCCGACCTCAATGGCTTCGTTTGCCCCACAGATCTGCGGTGACGCTGCACAAACTCGCATGGAGGAGGTGCAAACAGTTGTGCAAGCATCATCGTTTGACATTAGAGAACAAGTGCAAAATCTCCAAGCGGTTCAACGTCACAGAGTACCGTCGTTCGACGGCGGCATATCGTCTTCTAGTCTCAGATAAGCGCCCGTCCCCCACCTAGCGACGCGAACACACTCTAGTCCCGCACTGAACTGCTAAGATTTGTCTCAACTCGCGCCCCATCAGACCAAATGGGGCACTCGCCTGCAAGTGGAGCATGACCGGATCTTCCCCTGTCGCACGGGAACACTTTTAAACTCCAGTATAGCGGGTTTGCAAGATGACTGTTCTGGGGGTGGACGATTGCAACAAGAAAAACTATGGCGCCTGCCTTGTCTTGGTGAACAAAACTTTACATCGCCCGCGATAGTGCAAAAGCACTGAATTGTTTTGCGCGCCAACATGGGTACGCTCTCGTCTACAAGGGCACTAGCTACAACAAGATTCGTCAAAAGCGTCTGATTCGTTACGGTTGCGATCAGCATGGCGTCCCAAGAGTTCCCAGAGAGCACACCATGCCAAGTGTACGGCCCAACTCGAGTTAAAAAAAGTGTGGGCGCGTCCCATGGAGGTTTATCTAGTGCGCCAGTCGAACGGCGATGGCACCGTGACTTGGAATCTCCAGTTATAAGGCCGTGCTCTTAATCACAACCACGCCTCTTCGACACATCCGACATCGCATCCAATTCTCCGTATGGAGTCACACACATACGCTGTACGTCTTGCAATTGCGGTGGATAGTGAAACAGGAACAACAGCAAGACAGACTATTGCTCGATTGCTCGTTGAAGATCGGGAGTTGGTGATCATACCGAGGGACATGTACAATGAACGGAGTCGCGCTGAGGCTGCTGGTTAGAGAGGGCTATCCCGAATTGAGTTTTTGTTGCAGAAACGGGAGGAAGGGTCATTTTACGTGATATACAAGCATGACTCAAATCGGCGCATAACCCACCTCTTCTCTGCTTTCATGAATGCTGTTCACATTTATCGATGGGGCTATGATGTTATATTGATGGATTGCACATACCGACCAAACCGTTTTAACATGCCCCTGTTGAACACTGTTGGTGTGATGCAATGAACACTACGATCCATATTGGACAAGTATTTCTCAGTGGAGAGACTTTACATGACTGCGATTGGGCTTTAACCCAACTACGCGAGATGAAATCGTGTTATGGCGTTTCGTCTACTCAGGTATATCTCGTGTATAGGGATTTGGCTCGGCTGAGCGCTCTCGAAAAGGGTTTTCCGGGTACACTAGTGTTGCTGTGCTTGTGGCATATTCTCAAGGACGTCCACGCTCACTCCCGTCGAAAAACGTTCCAGAAGACAATCGATCCAACCACAGGGGACTTGCAAGACTCCGGGATGCACAAGGAGTTTTGCCAGGCATTCATGCGTGTCGTAAACGCAACAACTGTGGAAGATTACAATTTTCGAAGACAAGAGCTTTATTTTTATCACCAGTCAAAACCGCTGATGTTGATGATGTCTGGCTGGACATTTGGAAACGACGAATTGTACATTGCTGGACTGGTCGCGTAATGCATTTTGGAATGCAAGGCTGGTTGGGTTCGTCGACAGGAGATTTATTGACTATACACACACGCATGACACATTGGTGGCGCCAGGCTATTGATAAGCACTGGGTTCTCATTTCTAATTCTCAACTGTACGTTGCAACTAGGCAGCGAGGGGAGTTATTCTCATCGGGGTTCGAGTCATTCATAACCACGCATTGATGAGTTGCCTACAAACACTCGATCGCACTGACAATTTGTTCCGGCCGTGCACTGGAGCTCGTGAGGCTACACTTGGTTATCCATGTATTCACAGACTACAGCGGATGATTGAAAATTCTGTTGATCTCCACCTTTTAGAATTTCATCCCTATTGGTGGGTTGACCGCAACATGGCTCCACGAGAACTACCCCCACTCATTCTTGAACCCGAGCGAATTGAAGATCGCCGCGCGCGCCGTGCCTTAGACAGCGTTATATTACTGGAAACGGACCGCTGCAGACTCGCCGTATTCCGTCATCTTTTGGAACATAGTATCGGTATATGTTGGCACCAAGAACATATTGTGAATTCCGCCTAAATTTGCCGATTCAAGGCCAAGACATATCGTATTAAGTACGATATCGTACTTAACAAGGTGATATAGTAAATATAAGTGACTTTGAGAGTTGGGGCGATTCGGTGCGCGATTGGAGAATCGCGCATGGAAATTTTGAGTAGAACTCACAATCCTTCGTTCGTAGCAGACTACAAGCACAAAAACTACATTAACTAGAAAGGCATTTCCAATTAAACTTCACACAAATATCTAGTCTAACGGCTTGTGTTTTTTAACCTGGATCCACTCTTACCACTTCCATCGACGCTTTTACTAACCTGGGTCCACGTGCACACTAACCTGGATCAATGGCTGACCACTTGGATCCACGTACATATTAAACTGGATCCATGTCTGACCACTTCGATCCACGGATTATCAGTTGGATCCATGCACAGTTGTGTTATAGTTATTTTACTGCCTACCAATTATTACGCATCAATACAGTCGTGCGTGTAGAAATTGTCTTTGGTGCCAAAATGGACTTGCATTTTTTGCAATACGCACCTTTTCATTGTTCTGCCTGCGCTTCTTGGTATTTTTTCTTTGTCTGGATCAGCATCGCAATAGCGCTCGTGATTCCGGCGTCCACGCTTACCATCACACCGTTTAAAACAGTAATTGCAACGAAAGAATGCCCATGCCACGCGCTCCACCATTGCCTCATCATGGTCAACTCTGTTCACGTTGACGTATCACTGAATCCGGACATTTTCATTTTCATTGGCCGCCTCGACATGTGGTAAGTCACCACGGTAAAAAAACAAGTCACACGGGTGTAAACCGTCTAGCACCATGTAATGCTGCTTATAAACAGAGCCGGCAAACGCTTCCGGTACCAGTATTAGTTTGGTACCAGGTTCAAGCACCAATAGTAACGATGCCTGTACCCACTCCCCGCAATTAATTGCCTCAGTTGTCTCCAAAGATTGGAAGTCGCGGTGCAACAACTAGCCATTGGCTCCAAACTCTGTGTTCAATACCGTTAGCGCCTCCACATCGGGTGCACCTTACACGAGAACTCCATCAAATTTTCGAGTATCATGCGGAACACCGGCGATTCCTCACCTCGGGCTAGCTCAAGACGCGTTTGGCGGTGGTGGGGGTCCAGAATGTTACGAAGGAACCGTGTGGGTTGAAGTCGTTAAATTGCATTTCGCACCAATTTGATGTCCTCATGTGGTGAGGCGGCTCAGAATTCGCGGATGAACCTTGAACTCCGATCGCACAGCTCAGACTTGGACCTTTAGAGTCTCAGCTAATTTAAGTGAGACCTTTTTGTTCAGATCTTGGGCTGAGCGAGGCGTGTGTAACCTCACTTGCAATCCCTTGGAAATTCTTCCTGGGGCTCCGCTTTGGGCCCAGACGTGTGTCAATCTTGGTAACTTCACTCCACTTCAGCTGTCTCCAAATGTCTCCAGACGAAGCTTGTTTTCCACTTAACAGGTCCCGCCTCGCACGTGTCCTCAGAACCCGAATGCCCCGGGTTTTCTTGAGTATAGACACGTCACTCCACACACTTGTCCTCTTCCTCTTCGACGACCTTGGACTAAGGCTGTACAGCTTCCACTTTCCTCCTTCCAACTCCAGCTGAGAGTCGACTTGCGGTCTTATTATTTATCTGAGCCTAGACCAGGCTCGTACCAGCTTCTCCTTTCTGCTCTCGGGTCAAGCAACGACTCGGCTGAAGTTATTCGGCTTGGATAAGTCTGTCCTGAATCCAAAGTACTTCAAAACTTTGGGACTTCCGCGCACCACGCCTCAAATATCATGCGAACTGTACTTGTAGTCGATACACACACTAAGGCTACCAAATGTCCTCAGAATATACACAGACCACCCTAAATTCCTCAGAATATGAAACATACGTCCAGGAAAGCTAGCGTACGGGTATATGAAATAGCCAAGACAACCCCGCCACCCGGGTTAAGCTGCTTAGAATAAATGAGGGCTGAATTTATTCGGATATCCTCCTCGACACCCTTTGACACAAGTAAAACACAACCTCTTGCGTCCTTCGGGACAAATTGAACTCTATTGATAAAACAAACACATCCAAGGCAAAGACCTACCAAGTGGAGGCACAACCTCCTTCTGGCTACACCTACAAGAGCTGAAACGACCGATCCTGGGTTGTGGCTACACTGCTCCATGATAAAAGCTGAGAACCTGATTGGCTGAAGGTCCGGAACGCATTCACCGCTCGCCAAGTTTTAACAAACTCAGTCGTTGATTGGTCAGGTCTTGGGTTCACTTGTATATTCCACCCATGATTGCTCTGAAGATATCATTTTTAACGACCCTTGAGCAGCGACCCTCCACGTGGAACCACCGCGACTCTTCACCATCTCAAAAGATATCATCTGCAACTTAGACTCTGAGACTCCGAAATTCAGAGGTCTCAGGGCTCAAGATGAGCTGAGTTCTGCACTCATACGTCAAAGCTGAAATTCGTACGGTCTTCGCCGAGCTTGGTGCGACTTCAGACCAGTTTAGTTCGGTTCAGCAAATTTCCGCTGAGACTAGTAGTCTCAGCCTTTTCGCTCAGCACTCTCAGCCGAAATCACTCTTAGCTGAGACTCCACATCCGAGACCAGCCCTTCTCTGCTTTCAACCCAGCTGTTCTATCCAGAAACTGGTCAGACTTGAAGCTCAGCTGAAGCCCACTAATTTCAACCAATCATCTGGGACGAGAGTCAATCTCAGTCAGCCAGTCAGGTAGATGACGGGTTCACCAGAAAATCTGAGCGGACATCGTCACACTCATCCTTAATGAACCCGACAACAGTGGTGTATCCCACGTTCCAAAACTCAGTTTGTACTCCCAATACTGAAGCAGCTCGGATACCGTTGGGCGATTCCGCGCGAGCGGAGTCATCCTTGCCTTTTCTGCTACTCCTTACCAAAGCGTCGTTTCCTTCGTTTGACGCCGAGCCTGAACCGCAGGTGGCTGAATCGGTTGCTACTTCAGTGACAGTATCAGACCGACGCTTTCTGTCTCGGCCGATCCGTCGGCGAACAAGTCGTCGGAGCGCGTGCTGGCCGCCTTAACATCGCAGAGCTGTCAACGTTCAGCGAAAACCAGCTCTACTCCTCGAACGTACAAAGGGAGTACACAAATTCCTGTACTCCACCTCTGGTCCCACACGATTTACATGTATACTTGTATAACGGTTTATGATGCGCAGAGAGTTGCGTCGTGGTTCGAACAGAGCTCTCCTACACCTTCCTTTTGGTACTCATGGATGAACACTGCTCATTCACGCTGCAAGAACTACTACAAGGATTTAACATCTTTTCGGGGCAGCAAACGAAAATATTGGGTACGATTGTTGGGCAATTGCTGCATTATTATTTACCGTTTTCTACTGAAAACTAAAGTATGACGAGCCTGTTGTGTTTGGGATAGAACGTATGCTTGAAGATCTTTAATCTAACCATGCAGATGACGGTACTTCGCGAACTACTTAACAGTGGGAGCCCAGCAACACTAGTGTATGGCTACACGGCTTTTGTTTCGGTGGGCTCTTTGGCAGGAGCAGTAAAAGTCATCGTCGGAAAGTTTACTGCAATGAGCGAGGTGATCGCTGGTTTATTTTATTCTCGTTTGCTTTACTGCGTTAGACGCATACAAGAGCGCTAATGCTGTACGCATGAACAATACAATACAAGTACCTTTTAACAATAATTCACAAAACAAATTCTGCTGTACACAACACGGGAATCGCCATTTTAAACAAGCTGTCGGGTTTAGATGTTTTAACTCGTTCATAACTGCTACTTGCAGCCAAGCCACGTCTCTAGAGCAGGGTCGCATGGCTTCCCAACACCTTGTACGATCTGGTACCTCCGCAGTTTTATATAATTTTCATCGCCGTAGCACGAGAGAACTTGCATCCGCGTGTTGTTGCAAATTCCAATGCGGCCACTCGGAAGTTGGCACTGGCCAAACGGTTTGCGGTCACACATTTCGATGATCTGTTTTGTTGGGATATTAGGGACCACGAGCATGTCGGAAGGAACTTTTTGGCAGATAGTCGAGTCAAAACGTTCAAATTCTGCTTGCGTTCCCATGTCCCCAAGAAATGGATTGCTTTCAAGACAAACGACCGCAGGAAAACCAGCAGTAGGATTTTCAGCGCAGTAATTGTCACTCAGGTTACAAGCTCCTCGGAAGCCATTTTAACACAGTTGAACTGATCGCGAGATGGTAAAGTCCGATAAACTTTGCAGCGGTGACATGTCAGGCATTCGTTCCAGATGCGGTAAAAAGGTTAATATCAACCGATGCAGCCGAGGAAGATTATCAAATGTTGGCAGCTCCTTCACCTTGAGCAGCCAAGCTAGAGTTAAACTTTGGAGATTCGGAACACCGATGAGTGGTGGCACTTTGATCAGGTTTAAATGGACGCCAATATGAACCGTAGATACCCACGGCATATCGGTGAAAAGATCGTCTGGGAGCTCCACAAGGTTTCGATTTCCTTGTTTTCCCTCCAAATGTCTAAACAAAGCGATCGTGTGAGGAAGCAATTTCAAGCCACATGAATACCAAAGATGAACGTACAGATTTTCGAGGTACTTGAACTCCTTTGCCCAAGGCGGAAGGGTCTGGATGCTGGTGTAAATTAATCGGCTACTCATCACAAGTTAGAACCAGAGACATCCGAGATAACCCAAATACACAACGTACAGAGATGTTAGGTGTCGACAACCCCGAAGCTCATCAGGAAGCTCAAGAAGCTGGCGGTTAATGAGTTGAAGAGATCTTAATTCTCCCGCTATCGAGAGTGCCTTACTCTCTATATTCAACTGTTCTTTTGAAGCTAGCTACTTACAAAGACTTGCTAACTTTGTCCATCACTTTCGTAGTTTTGATTTATTCGCTGCTGTCGTCTACCCATTTCTGGTGCTATCGTACTGTTACTACAACTTTCAGTTCGATGATGCTGTCTTCGCTACATATTTGAAGATCCTCTCACCTGGAAGTTTCGAGCGAACAGCGCGAGTATTTGCTGATGCGCCCGAGATCGATCTTTTCCGCTTGAATTTCGATTCACTTCGAATCCGATCCGAGCTTGATTTCGTCCTGCACGTTGGCATCAATCTCTCGTTTTGCTACCGAGTCAAGCGCATTGGAGATATCATTCAACCACGGAAGTTAAATACGTTGAATGTGTTCGTTGTGTACATTGTAGATGACTATACACTCGTGGCTAGTTCACTATTTCAGGAAAAGGGAGTTTTCAAGCAAACAAGGACACTCCTCAAGCGTAGCACCCTGAACATGCCTTCGGTTACAGTCGCTCCAAGCAGCAACTTGAATCAGGTTGTAATGGACTCCAGATTGCTACGACAGTATATGAGTGGGGCCAAAGCGGTCTCCCCCGCAAAAAAAGTATTTTCTTCAGGCTATTCCTCAAACTTTTCCACAAGAGGCGACGAACATACTTTTCAGATCATGCGCAAAAAAATCGGTTCATTCAGAGATGCGTTCGGTGCTATTGGAGTGCCGAAGATTCTTACCATGCTCAGTGAGCATTGCTCACGTGCATTATTTGGACGACTTGGCTCATTGTGGTAGCAGACGGCCAACTGGATGATGGGGACTGGGGCCTACGATAACGGCCAGTTTGGATGATCATCGACAAGGACCCCAGTATCACGATCACTGGTGCAGTTGGGTTAGTGCTTGTTGATTGTTGTTATATCTATGTTGTCGTGAAGACGCTGCAATGGTGTAAAAGGATTGACAAAATCGCTTCATTTCACCAGTTTCACGCCCTCAGCAAAATGCAGCTACGCCCGGTAGCATCCACTGGACGATATTCACCCTCGATAATGACAGCTTATAATCGGTGTCGGCGCTACTACAAAGACCTCACTGCATTTCGAGGGAACAAACGCAAATTCTGGGTAAGTTTTCCGTTTTAGATAACACTGGATCACTACTAAACTGCTTGTGTATTATCCTGCATAGAACGTCTGGCTGAAGAGTTTCAGCTTGGCGATGCAAACGCTAGTCCTGTCCAACCTTTTGAACAACGGCAGTCCGGTGTATCTTGTGCTAGGGTACGCTACTTTGGTAGCTGTCAATGCGCTCTCTTGTGCTGTCAATATTTTATGTCGCAAGTTTTCAGCGATGACCGAGGTTATCATTGGAACAGTGTACGTACTTTAATCTTTGTCGAGGCTTTCGTCGTTGAAGTTCTTCTAACACGCGTGCGAACGTGTGTTCTGCGCAGATTCGACTGGATTGCTACTATCGTGTACCCGATTTTGAATCTGGTGTCGTTATCTCCACAGCCCTGACGTCCTCGGTCGTTCGGCAGAGTTGCGGGTAAACTGGTTTCTTCAGGAGTTAGCTGCTTCCGGCGCCTAGGTAGTGAGGAGACCCCCAGGTAGAGTACGTAACGAGGCAGTACGGCGAACTTAACCAGACAGCTACTGGCCGTCGGACCAGACGCCCTTCGGATAGGCACGGCGGGGAGGACGCGTTGTCGGCGGCTTGCACCCCCGGGAAGGGTCTTTGGGCCTGCGTTCGGCAAGGTAACCCGTATTTCACATGCATATGTAGTTGGACTGGCGAACTTCCTGCGGTTAAGCAACTGAGTTCTATGTCTCCTCAGCCAGGGCTCCTGCTCGCCCCGACCCCCGTGGTCTCTCTCCACGGTCCCCGCCAACCTACTAGCTCTACTGCCCTCTTAATTCCTACTACTGCCCTGCCTCACCTTCGCCTTTAGGGAACCCGCGCTTCGGCGCCAACTCTCTTTATTAGTCTCGATGTGTCCGCGTCCGGGGACAATCTCAACTGCCCGGGTCGAACGGCCAGCCGCACGCTCGTTGCCCGAACCTACGAAGCCTCCCCACGTCGCCTAGCTACCCTACAGAGGGCCCATTTCCTACCTCCTAGCTCGTCTGCCTGCTCCTCTCCATCCTCGCGGCCTCCTGGCCGCTCGTTCGGTCCCTGGCGTCGCCTCGCCTCGCCGCCCCCTTCTCGTCTTGCTTCGTGGCGGGGTCATCTCTCCTCGCCGGCCTTCGTGGCCCTGCAACATCCACCGGGACCTCTTGTAGCTCGTGCCGCTAGCCGCTGACTCGCCCTTGCCACCACCTTGCCCGCCGCTCACATTCTTGTCACCAACTCGCGTCGTCTGTCAGGTCGATCACCTCGTCCGACCCGACCTTCTGTTCTTCGTTGCGATCGTCGCTCATGTGACGAGCCAACCTACTACACTGGTATACTGCTACTTCACCTTTGCGTTTGATCACTCTATCTTTCGTACATATCTAAAAAGGCTTCCACCGAGCAGCTTTGAGCACCAAGCAAGAGCGTCGCCGACCCGTCTGAACTAGCACTTTTTCGATTGAATTTTGACTCGCTTCGAATCAATTCATGGCTCGACTTAGGACTGCAAATTGGGATGAACTTGTCCTTTTGCTATCGCTTCAAACAAATTGGAGACGTACTTGTGGCTAAGAGATGTAAGTCACCACCTCCGAGCACTCGTTGGTCGCGTCGAGGTTGTTGGGAAGGTCAGAAGTCAAAATCGCTGTAGACTGTGTCTGAAACGGTGGTTGCAACTGGTAGTTTGTTGTATAATTCGTAAGTGAGTCTTTGTTGTTTAAGTGTAGTTGTACGGGAAAGCTTCTCAAGCGGTAAACCCCCCGTAGACTTTCTCGACTGTTCTGGTCGCAACCATTCACGTCTATAACGTTCTATCAGTCCTAGTCTTCAACCCTCACTCGCTCCTCTTAGAGACTTTCAACCAGTACGGACGGAAGGAGCTTCGGCCATTTCCTCTCACACTCCTAGAACGCAGCAACTCAATTGACAGGACTCGACCTCAGTCAAGTCTGATACTCCCACTTCAATTTGGTTGTCAGAGCCAGCGTCAAGGAGGTGATGTTCGGCGTTCCGATTAGCCATGTACTTTGCCAGACCTCGGTCTGCTAGATCGCGCTCATTTCCATGTCCATATTGCCGTATGTCTCGTTCGCAGTTGCCGCAGCAATCACGTCTTCACCCTCAGGTGCCCACGCTTTCCGAGCGTCTTCGACATTGAGTCTGTCTCGCAGACGTTCAAACACTGAAGGGCCTAACGCCTTCATGAAAATGTCCGCAAGGTTTTCCGCACTGGGGACATACTCCATTTGCATGTGACTCGGTCAACCCACTCTGCAATCGATCTCGTCTTTTTCGCTAGGTGTTTCTGTCCCTGTGAATTACCATTGTTTTCCACTTCTCGAAGTGTGCTCTGATTGTCACAGTACAGAGTTGCTTCACTCCGGCACTTAATACCCAACTCGTTGAGCAATTCCTGTGCCCACTTAATCTCCTTCGTGCATTTGTGAGCAGCAATCAACTCGGCAGCGCATGTGTCATCTGCTATCGTGCTCTGTTTCTTGCTCTGCCAATGCCAAACGTTCTCATTCAAACGCAACAGCCATCCACTCAGTGACTTGCTGCTCTCTGGGCATCCTGCGTGATCTGCATCCGCAAATGCATCCAACTGCACAATGAGTTCACCACTAGTTATGTCTTGGTAGCGATACACTAGCCCATGGTGCTTTGTCCCACGTAGATATCTCAATACGCGTTGCGCCTGTCGAAAATTCTCTGTGGTGTACGCGCTGCCATATCTCCCAAGCGTTCTGACCACGTTCGCCAAGTCTGGTCTGGAACAGTGCACGAGATATTGCGAAGAGCCCACCATCTCGCGAAATGGCAATGCAGGATCATTGATCAATTTTCCGTTCTTTTCTACAGGAAGGGTCGGTTCGTTGTGCATTTGGGGAGATCTCACCGTCTTCGCCGCAGCGAGCCCAAACTTCTCCAACATCCGTTCCACGTAAGCAGTCTGCGAGATGCACAAAATATTTCCTGGTTCATAATTGATCTCCATCCCAAGCAGGTGCTTCACGCGTCCCAAGTCCTTCAATTTGAACTTCTTGCTCAAAGCTCTTACGACTTTCTCTGTGTCCCTCGGGTCAGCAGCAATTAGGATGTCATCCACGTACACGGTCAGGAAGATCTTCTTGTATTCTCCAATCATCCCGTAAACACCTGAGTCGAACGTACACTTGAATCCTAGCTCGACAAGATGCTTGTGAAGTGTGTTATTCCAGATTCGTGAAGCTTGTTTTAAGCCATACAAGCCCTTCAGCAATCTGCACACCCGACCTGTGCCATCGTCATAACCCTCAGGCTGCTCCATATAAATTTCCACACCCTCGAGTACAACGTTCAAGAATGCGGTCACGAAGTTTATATGACGACACTCTAAACCAAGCAGTAATGCCAGCAAAAAAATGAGCCGCACGGACTCAATTCGCACAACAGAAGAGTATGTTTCCAAGTAGTCCAACCCATATTTCTGTCTGTATCCTCGAATTGCCAATCGAGCCTTGAATCTCTCTATCCATCCTTTTTCGTTTCTTTTTCATCACTAACACCCACAACGAAGTCAAGATGTTGACCTGTTTATCTCTCGTGGGCTTCGGTCTTGGTACCAATTCCCAGGTTTGATTCTGGAGCAAGGATTCGTACTCGCTGTCCATAGCTCGTTTCCAATCGGCTACGTGTTCGGATGCCATTGCTTCCCGAACTGAGGTTGGATTTACCAAACTGCACACAGTCGCGATCACCATGCATTGGAACAACGTCTGAGTCATTAAAAAGCTTTGCGGTGAATATCTTTTGGTCGGACGACGTACACGTGTTGATCTGCGCAATAGAGCCGAAGTCGTCGGTGGTGGTGCAGGAGGAGAATTAGTTTTATGACGCCGACCATGTCTTTGACGTCTCGAATTTGCAGTCGTTGCCCAATTTGCATCTTCTTTAGTCTCACTCCCACTATCGACATCACTCGTTGTCCGCTCTGCAGTGACGGTGACATTGTCTTCTATTGCTTGCGCTGTAGTCCCACTGAAGTCATTGTCGCTGTCACTTTCACTGCTGCTGTAATCATCGTTGTCGCTCTCCTCATTGTCGTCATATTCCTCTGTCATGCCATCGTCCGTATCGTAAAATTCCTCGTCATCATCATTCATCGGTTCATCTTCTTCTGCATGCTCGTCGTCAGACTCAGCATTTTCCACTGGTAAGTAAATTCTGCTTACTGGTAATGTCACGAAATCGATGTGGTGTGGCAAATCTATCTGCTTTCCGAAGTACCTCTTGTCAATCAAGTCCTGAACGTATTCCGGGTCGGCGGCTAAGTCTTTATGGAACACTACATCACGTCGTTCAACCAGATTTCCCGTACTCAAGTCAAGGATTCGGTAACCTAACGACGTTTTTGAATAGCCAAGAAACACACCTGGATCTGCTCGCATATCCATTTTTGTGTTGCGCTTCTTCTTGGGGATGTGATGGAAGACTACCGATCCGCACACGTTCAGATCACGCACATGTGGTTTCTCGCCATGTAGGTTTTCGTAAGGGGTGATGCCATTTAGAGCTTTGGTCGCGCTCATGTTGTCCACGTCGACGACGTACTGCAATACTTCACCCCAGAGACAAATTGGAAGTCCAGCTGCTTCGCTGATTGATCGAACTTTGTTCATAAGACTTCCATTTAGCCTTTCCACAAGTGCATTTTCTTCTGGTGAGTATCCATTAGTGCTGAATAGCCCAATTCCGTGAGCAGCAAGAAATTTCTTCAGCTCATCATTCAGGAATTCTCCACCTTTGTCACTCGAGAACAGGTTGATCACGTGTTCCTTTTCAACTTGCAAGATTAGATTCATCACGTTCTGTCTGGCTTGCTTTTTGTCCTTCAAGAGATAGACCCCTTTGAACCGCGAGGCCTCATCTTGAATCAATTGAAATTGAATGTTACCTCCAGGTGTCAACACTCCCACCGGGCAAATGTCCGACATTAATCGCGCATAGCACTGCGTCTGACGTTTGCCGTGTTGCCGTTTGTAAGACATTCGCTTTTGCTTTGCCCGTTGGCAAGCAATGCATCCAAATGGTCTTTGGAAGTCAGCCATCGTTAATCCTTCAAGGCCATCAACCATGTTCAACTGCACCATCTTCTTCATTGCCTCGACATTTTGATGTGCAAACTGCATATGCCACAACATCAGCCTGTCGTCTTTCGGTGCAAATGCTACTCGATAGATTGGGGAACTGGGCAAAATCGGTGTAGCTGTCAGCCAGTAATGCCCACGCCGCTTTCTGAAGATTAATTCGCCCTCCACTTCCTTGTGTGTGAAGATGACGATTCGTTCTTCAGGAGAAGCTGCCGGTGGCATGACAGGTTCCCATCCATCGTGTTCAAGTTGCTCCTGACTAATTAAGTTCGTGGTGCCATTTGGCGGAATATCGTGTTGCTCTCAAGTCGAGTGCAATTCCAGGGTCTGACTAATTTTCCGCACGAATTTTCACTAGTCCAATACCATCGGGGCTGTACGATTCACCTTTCCAATCATCAAATAAGCTAGTGTCTTCTTGAATTCCGTAGGCGAAGGCTGATATACTCGTACAAACATGCACAATGGTTCCCGTGTCCAACATCCATTCGCAGGATGACTCTGAGCTAGTACATGCTGCAATTGCTGGATTTGGACCAACATCTGAGGAGCGAACCATACCAATCATTCCAGAGTTTCCTGTCCATCGGCCCATAAAGCCAATATTCCTGGATTTCCTGGCTTTCTTGGCTTGCTTCTGTTCACGAGGGCTTTTGTCTTCATCTCCACCATCTTCATTTCGCCGTTTTCTCTTGTTGTCGTCACCTTGAGCTTTCAATTCAGGGCAATTTGCTCGTAAGTGACCCACTTTATGGCAGGCATGGCATTCTCGCATCTCTTTTCGAGGCTGCCTTCCATTTCCAGATTTCTTCCGATTCTTGCCTCTCCACGGTTTCCTATTCTTCACGGACCCGATTATCCCGTTGGATTCTTCGCTTTTCTTCTTCGAACCATTTTCTCCTCAATTGCTTACTCCATCTCGGCTTCACTACGTAGCGTATTTAGCACTCTTTCCAGATCTGGCGGATTATCCACACGATTGAACATCCTGATCACATTACGGTGCGTTCCTTCTACACCTGTCAGGATGATGCTCGCCATTTCGTCATCTTCAATCGGTGCATTCATAATTCTCAAGTTGCCGTCGACAGTCCTCGAGGTCCTCGAGATATTTTTCCATGCTAGTTCCTTTCACGTATTTTGCTCCGTATAACTTGGCTCGAAGGTGAATGCTGTTCGCTTAGTCACGCTTTGTCTTTTTCTCGTTCGAAGGAAGCCCATATTTCGCTCACTTGAGTCAGTTTGCAGACCTTCTTCGCGTCCTTTGCCGGGAGGCCATACAATAAAGCGTCTCGGGCAAACAAATTCCGTTCCTCATACACGCGTTGTCTCTCAGCACTCTACGCATCCGTGGTCTCATTGCCAAGAACCAGTTCCCAGCAGTCTCTTTGCCGCAGATAGGACTCCAAACGGGCCTTGTACAGGTCAAAAACCCCCTTCAGTGTCATACTTAGGAGCATTAGTCGTTCCCGACACCTTTCTTACAGCTGGAGCTTGCTGTCGACCTTCGTTCTGCCGTTGCTAGTCATTCTGGCCTTGTGGTTGTTGTTGACCATCAGGCGGGGGCTCATTGTTGTTCGGACCTTGTTGTCGCTGTCCACCTCCTCGACTTGGTAGAGTTCCAAACATGATGCTCCTCGACGAGCAATTCTCTTGTTTCCAATAAAGCCACTTGGGCTCATAACCTAAGAGATGTAAGTCACCACCTCCGAGCACTCGTTGGTCGCGTCGAGGTTGTTGGGAAGGTCAGAAGTCAAAATCGCTGTAGACTGTGTCTGAAACGGTGGTTGCAACTGGTAGTTTGTTGTATAATTCGTAAGTGAGTCTTTGTTGTTTAAGTGTAGTTGTACGGGAAAGCTTCTCAAGCGGTAAAACCCCCGTAGACTTTCTCGACTGTTCTGGTCGCAACCATTAACGTTCTATCAGTCCTAGTCTTCAACCCTCACTCGCTCCTCTTAGAGACTTTCAACCCACTCCTAGACCACAGCAACTCAATTGACAGGACTCGACCTCAGTCAAGTCTGATAGTGACAAATCAGTATCGTTCGCAAGGAACAAGCGTGTTGAGATCGCATCAGAAACCAGTACCGAAAGCGTTTGCTACTCTCTTCATCATGTTCAGTCTAGCAGTATGGGGGTTTCCGTAACGAAGCAATTGCAGACTCCATGACAAAGTGCGCGTCATATCCCCAATGTGTTGAGTATACCTATCGCCGAGGAACCAGTGGAATGTGTCCATGTCAAAAATTAATTGATGTAGACCGTTCACCCAGTACATACGAAGAATGGGTCCGCCCCATGGACGTCTTCGGAAAATGTCAAGGACTTGGCAACCGCAGGCGAGTTGCGAACACTTCAGATTATCAATCGCCAACTTCTTGAATTTCCAGAGGATCTTCGTTGATGCCAGCACCTGTAGTTTATGTAAGTAAAACGCTTTCTGTCTGCTACAGTGGTCACAGTAATTAGTCTGAGTTCAGTATTAGTCTGTGTTCATTATTAGTCTGAATCAGACTAATTCTTGAGCGTGAGATTCCAGCATGTTCAAAAATAGTCTGAATACTTTTATTCATAATTAATCTATGGGCTTGACTTGGGGAAGCGGTTTGGTTTCTGCCCGTCCACTCCCATGACCTGAGTTCGAGTCCCTGCGTGTGATGATTATTCGGCACCATTGGAGGCTAATCGCCAAGGACAACGTTTTCTTTCTCTCACTCCCTTGGGTAGAGGGTCGGCCGTATGGATGAGCAGGCAGTTTTGTCAAATGTCTCTCTTTCTTTTTGCCTACTCTCTCTTTCTTTTTACCTATTATCTCTTTCGTTTTGCTCATTTCTCTTGGTTCCGCCTGTGCTGACTCTTTCTCTATACCCCTAAGAGCTCTCTCTTTGGCAAAGTCTCAGTTTACAATTCGACCGACCACTGAATAGTTTCCCAGATGACTTCTACCAGCAATATTTTTTCTCCATGTGGAGGGTGCGGTGAAAACGTTGGAAGTGTCCACCAATGTCCTGGCTGCAAGGCGTCAATGCACCCTTTTTGCGGTACTCCGGTCGGTAAAGAAGGATTCGGCCAGTCAATTCAATGCCGTCAATGCTTGTCAACGTTCAGCAGTTCCCAGTCAAGTTCTGGGGAAGCCAAGACATGCCGGGGGAGGGATGGTACCTCGTTCATTTCGAACACCTGCTAAGAAGCCTCGGATTACTTCAGCATCTCCAATTGAGGAAGCGTTTGCAAGAGCAGAATTGATGGCCGCCCATCATCACCAACGATGCAAGTCCTGCGATGTTGCTGGTCCACCCTCTGTGATTGAAGTGGGATCACCGCGTTCGTCTACCGCCGCGAGGCACACAGAAACGGAACCGGTTGTCAATTCACCCGAGCACAGAATGAATGTGTCAAAGTACGCGATGGACCAAACTCATCAGGTCGTCAGTACATTAGCTCAGCGACGACAAGTTCTCAAGTGGATGATGCAGACTGTCGAGACACAAGGGGACAAGTTACTCTACTCAAAGGCAGTCGACAGATTCCCATCCATCTTCAAGTCTCGGACCCGTCAAGCCAATATAGCGAAAGCCATGGACTGGTGGCGTAAGCGAGATTCCATTCGGCAAGCTGAGCGTGGGGCCACGGTCATCTCTGGTCTCCGGAAACATGGACGTGTTCGGGCAAACCGCAAGTGCCTTCAAGGTAGGGGGCGCCCTCCTAGTGAAATGGTAATATGGCTATATCCAACCCTCCTCGAAGAATTCGACCGTTTGCGCAAGGCGGGGCTAAAGTTCGACGCTCCATTGTTACGACAAGTTGCAATCAAACAGTTCACCAACCCAACAGCTCCTTTTGATGTGAGGTCGGCGAATGCAGCTGGAGATCTGCTAGTGTCAAAGATTACTCCACGATGGGTGCAGGTATTCATGGAGAAGCACCAGATCGTGCTACGATCGCACACAGGGAAACGCCAAGTTTGCAAAGAAAAGCAGACGCAGATTGAACGTGAAGTTGCATCTCACTTGGGGCAACTGAAGCGTGATTTTCTCAATGGCAACCTCCACGAAAATGCGGTTGAAAACATTGACGAAACCCACTTCGTTATCGACTTCGATAATGGAAAAACGCTTGGGTTTGTGGGCGAAAAGCAAGTAAAATATGCCGATGTCGTCTCCGGTGGCGAAGGGATGACAATGGTTGTACGAATCTCCGGCGGGGCTGGAGGATATATTCATCCACCAATGATGATTTTCACAAACGCTAACAGAAGCCACCATATCCGTGGTGTGGCTGATAAAGTTGATGGCGTGTGCTACCGCACGGGCCCCAAAGGCTGGATGGATAAAAGGTTGTTTCGGGAGTATCTCAACGAACGAAGGGCAATGAACGCAGGCCCTCGAGGGCGAAAGAAAGCTATCTTTCTAGACAATTGCTCTGGTCATCTAGACGAGTCCGAGTGTAGCTCAAAGCTTGAACGATTGAACACTAGTCTGCACTACTTGCCTCCCAACGCCACTGATCTTTGCCAGCCTGCTGACTCGTTCGTCATTGCAAAAATCAAAGACGTGTGGTCGCGAATGTGGAATGAAAAGAAGATCGATCTGATTGAAGGAGATGAGTGGCAAAACAAAGTTCAGAAGGATGGAACTTACTCAGGTAAATTGAAGAATCCAGGAAAAGAGTTATTTCTAAAGCTGGCCGCAGCTGCAGTAAAAGAAGTGAACAAGAAGCGCGACAACAACGGGATCAACTATGCCCGGAAAGCGATGATGCGTTGCGGTCTATCATTGAGCGTTGACGGAACTTGGTCGACGGAGCAGCTTTTTCCCCACTTACAGGAGATCGTGAGGAAGTACCCGTTAGAATTCGCAGGGAAGGATATAGCGAAGGAGGACGACAACCGTGAAGATGAGATTCCGAAGCCTGCGTCGACCCCCGATGTGATTGAGGAGGCCCTCGTCTAGATGCGAGGTGTGCATTTAGTATCGTGCTTTAAACTTCATACTACTTTTGGTGACCATAATTAGTCTCTGCACAAAATTAGTCTGAACAGCTTACCACCAGACTAATATAGGAGCGGCAGATGAGAATGACCTCACAACAATTAGTCTCATTACGACTAATTACTGTAACCACTGTAGTTTCTTGGCTCTACCACCATGTAACTTGGATATTGTTGAGATAGAGAGTTAGCGTACACAAGCATCCAGCGTTTGCCCTCGTGGGCCAAAGAGTTCAAGAATCTCGCATTTATGTGAGTTTTGTAGTGTTTTGCGAAACTAGGAAAGCGGTCGTTCTAACTTTCGTTTGAATTTGCGTGTTTCAGTCACGTTGAAGGCAAACAAGGCAGTCAAAATCTGCATCAGCTCCCTGACGATCTATTCAGTGACATGCCTCAGCTAGCGTCGATACAATTTGCCGTTCACACTGACCTAAAGTCTTTCCCGGCACTCACAGGCGTTCCCAACCTCCAGAGTATGACTCTGGCCTGGCTTCTTTCATTGCGCGAGTTGCAGTCACTTGACCGTGTACCTCACTTGAAACGCCTAATCATTGCTATCGTACCTCAATTCGAGGTGTTCCCAGACCTCAGCCGCAACCGAATCTGGCTGAGTTTGTCCTTTCTCAGCCGAGTCACATTTGCTGCAATGGTTTTACTGGTACATGTCGTTTAGACGACTCGAGCTGCGCCACCAACGCTATCACCTACACTCCTGCAACATGTATCGTTGGCGATCCGTTCTTTGGCAGCAAAACCACTGAAGCAGTCTTTGAAACTTTCGCTTTGACTATCGCTTTGACTATCTGCCAGCCACTCCCACCGAACTTCAATCCTATGGCAAGTATCCCTACGAAAGAAGCAAATGAAATGTGTGATAACCGGCCGTTCGGACATTGTGAACTGTCCGATGGACTACAACGCCAGAATGCAAATACTCGCATGTTTGGCCGACCATCCACCATACATTGAATTGCGACGCTACCAGATCGAATAGGGGTTTGCATGCAACTCAACCATTGAAAAGTGGCTTGGTTGCGACTGATGTTTAACCCATTAATCCCCAAAGGGCGACCTACAAAGTACGAAGCCTATAGACCGAAAGGTTAATGCCGGAGCCAGCTGTCGCCGTGCAACCTCCCCCCACCTCCAGAAAGGCGCACCGCGACACTAGAATAATACACTTATCCGCTTGCTTGACGCGTGTAGGCGGCGGGGCGAGGCTCTCCATTGGGCTGGCAATCGAGCAGACGTAGCATGTTCTTTAAAGCGTTCACATCCCGGTTCACGGTAATACCAGAACAACCATTGTTTCGGCAATGGAGTACACTGTAAACCGGGTACGTTGGATCTTCCTTCATGAATTGCGCGGACGCGTGCTGCCACTTTGCGGTACGGGTACTGCTTGGACAGCTCTCGTTGGCAGTCGTAGTGAACTTTACTGGTTCGGTACTCGTCAATCTCGACAACCTTACATCTCGGTGTCTTCGGTGTCTTCGATAACTCCTGTGCGAACTTTTTGACGGGTGCGAGCGGGTGGCCTCGGACGGTCCCATTTGGACCTCGTTTGCTGTAGTTGCCAAAGCCGACCACTACACGCTGACCAGGTTGCACAAGTCGCCTACACAGCTCGTGCAGCTCCTTCTTCTTGTAGATATACCGCCTCAGTTTGTTGCGGCGGTACGGCTTCTGCTGAAAAAAACGCCAACAGCACTTGGAGGTTCTGCATCATATAGCCGATGTACCGTTCCCATTGCAGCAACGAAGAACTCTTCTTGGAAGGCATGGCGTTGAACACAGCACCGATGTCGGGACGATTTTGGACCCACTGGTTATGTTTCTGTTCGCTTTTAGTGGTATAGGCATCTTCACGGTACTCTCTTCCAGAGCACACAACAGTTTCATTGTGTTCGTTCGTGGCAACGAAAAGGTTGCAGCGCCCAGGGTCTAGCCCCCATCTTGCGTCAAACTCTCCCTCCTCTTGATCCTTTCCATTCAGATCGCAAGGGATAGCCTTAGGCTTCCGAACTGTGATGCTCACTGCCTTTCCGTCCGTCGAAATCTGCCCAGCGAATCGACGGTGACCAGTTGCAGTAGTCTCCACCTTGTCGATCCTGAAAAATCGTCTCCAGTAAATGTCGCTAACCTCATTCCACTGCTGGTACGTAGGCACTGGAATTGCATTTGCGGACGAGAAGCTCACGGAGACCGATAGAGTCTATCGTGACATGGCGAACGCCAAAGCCTCTTTTCGTTGGGAGAACAGTGAACGGCTTCACCATTCTTGACTGAATTGTCTAATCGCAGGCTCTGGCTCTCCTAATTCACGGGCTTCGTCAACACGCTCACCAATTTCAACATTGTGTCTCTCGATAACTTGCAGGAATCGGTACATCAGAGGCACTAGTTGATGTGGGGCGTAGTCCACTCGGTCGGTGTGCAGCCGAGGGACTTCTCCCCGCCACTGGACTACGATGTCGTCAAGTAGCTGCCGATTGGGAGTACCAGGTGGACTTCGGACGAACTCTGGTAAAATGATGCGATCCACCAATGCGTAAGCCGTGGACGCGTCTACATCGTACTGAGCTCGAATGCACATGTTGAATCACCGTAAAAAGTTTATTTAAAGAGCGTTGTGGATTGAAGTCTTCATCTCTCGAGCTGCATATTGCTGCCATCCACACTTGATGTCAGCACGTTTCCCACGAGGGGCGTCTCGATCCCGTAGTGAGTTGTACACGTTCAAAGACGGCAATATATCGGTGGCAATCCGCACATTTCCGTCGTTGACCATCACAGCGGACAGGCATTGACGAACGAGGTTTTGCGTAATTGGGGGCACCGGTATTCCCGCGTCGCACAGCCGCTGCACGTGAACATTTAGCAGCGCGTAAGCCTCCAGCATAGCGATGTTCAAATCTTGCAAAATATTATCAAATGACAGCATGAGTCGTCCTTCAGCTTTCATGAACGCCCCGAGTGACATTTTCACGGTATCGAAGTCAACATGCTGGTAGTCTTGGACACGCTCAGCAACGTCAGGTCGCCGCGCCGCCGCGCCGCCGCTCTACAGTGTGTTGTAGCTGGGAGTACGCTTCCGAGTACTGTTGATGAGTACCCTTCGTTGAGTCCACCGTCACCGTCCGCATTCCCGTCCGGTTCGTCGTCTGAAGGCACGGGCGCTCGCTTTCGCGTGCGCGTCCTCGCCGATGTGGACATTGTGAAGACGAGGAGCTTGTTTCCAATCTAGCAAATTGAAGAATGACTACTCGACTTGAACCATTGTTGCAGTTTTTGATGCCATATGGTTGACGTTAGGCAGTGGCTGCAGAATGGTGGGTTCCTTCAACTAACTTGTCGGAGCCTACGACATTGGTGAATAGATGTTTAAAAATCTCAATCTCGCAACATTTATATAGTGCCTTTTGCCATGATTCTAGACTAAAAGGGATCTGCATGCAACCCAACGATCAAGCTGTTGTCTATGGATGCTGTAGCTAGCTACATGCATGTGTATATTCCACACACCACCGACTCTATTTACAGGAGACAGAAATTCGTTTTTTTTTTTAATTCAGCTACTCTCGACAACACAACTCGTCGTAATGGCAATCGCCTGCTTCTCTTCAATCACACCAACTGCGAAAGTTAAACACGATTCTCGCTCTACGTAAAATCTCAACGCACGCCAAAACAGTCGCGTTGGGTTAAAGTGTGTTCGGGTATTTCCTCTAGCAGCCGATGAACAAAGCTGTCCGGACTCTGGAGCCAAAGCCCTCTCTTTCAATGATGCCTTTGGCGTTCTCGGAGGGTTACTATGCTGACGTGTGCTGTTTGGACAACGTCACTCGTTGTCGTAGCTTTGTCGCCAAACTTCACTGCGAATTGGTTGATGGGAACTGGTGCCTAGGACAACGGTCAGTTCTGGCTGATCAACGACACAAATCCAAGCTAGACGATTGCTGGTGCTGTCGGTCTCGCAATTGTTGATTTGTGTTACGTGTACGCTGCTATGAAGATGCTGCAGTGGCGGCGACACGTTAACGAAATTGCTTCATTCTTTCAGGGCACTACACCCGTCAGAGAGATACAAGAACACGCCAGTTATACCCGGACTTGGGTCCGACTATCGGTCGGAAATGCATATCGAAGATGCCGTTCTTTCGTCGCCGATCTCACATCGTTTTCAGGGAGCAAGCGCAAGTTTTGGGTAAGTCTGGAGTTACTGCCACTGAAAACAAACATTGACGCTTGACGGTTGTTGATTTGACAGAATGTGAGCTCGAAGGTTTTTAATTTGACGATGCAGACGGTTGTGCTTCTTGGCTTGTTAAAAAGTGGCAGTCCTGTGGTGATCGTTCTGGGATACGCTGCTTTGGTCGCGATCAGCTCGCTTTCGGGTGCAGTCAACATTTTTTATGGCAAATTCCCCGCTTTACTGGAGGTTCTCATCAGTTCAATGTACGAAAATCTGTCTCTTTCCTTGTTTCTCAGTTAATGACCACGCAGTCTTTGTTGTAGATTCGACTGGGTTAACACAGTAGTGTACCCCATTGTAGTGTTGTCGTAATGCTATTTCACCTTTCAATTCGACCATGCCACCTTCAGAACCTACCTGGAGAAGTTGCCGCCCAGTAGTTATGAGCATCAAGCGAGAACATTCGCTGATCCCTCCCACAAGTCGCTCTGTTCAGTCTTAACTTTTCCTCCCTTCGGATTCATTCGGTACTGGATTTGGCAGTGCGAGTCGGCATGATTTTCTCGTTTTGCTACCGCATGAAAAGGATTGGAGACGTCCTTCGTACCTCTCAATATCGCACACGAGAACCAGGTTGTTCGCCGACCAGCCTATTTTCAAGAGCTAATTCGGGTGCCCAAAAGCCGATACCAAAAACATTTTCTCATGTTTCAGCGCTGCAGTGTGGGTGTTGGCGTTTCAAGCCATTGCCGATTCCCGTGCCAAATGCTCGCAGTATCCTGAGTGTGCTGTGTACACATACCGTCGCGGCCACGATGACAAAATGTGTCCATGCCAGATTCTCATTAGCGTCGACCCTGCGCCACAGACTTACGAAGAATGGAGTGATCCTATCGACGTATACAATACTGTCCAGGATTTGGCAGCTTCTGGGGAGTTGAAGTCAACTCAAATCGTAAATCATCAGCTCCTCGAATTGCCATTGACGCTTCGCTCATGTCGAGATCTTGAGTTCATGTAAGCCGTAATTGTGTTGTTTTTGCGAAATCTTGGTGCTATTAGCTGCTTCCTTGAGTGCAGAGAACTCGTGTACACAAGCACCAAAAGCCTCCCGTCTTGGACAAAAGAGTTCACGAGTCTCGAATTTTTGTACGTCAGAAATCTGACCCTCCATCGTGTCAAGTTGTCTTATGCACCGTTTGTAATTGTTGCTTCAGGCATGTTGAGGGGAAGCAAGGCTGTCAGAACTTGCGAACTCTTCCGGAAGATCTTTTTAGCAACATGCCCAGGCTTTTGACGATACAGCCTGCTGTCCACTCCGAACTAGAGGCATTGCCACCGCTGACAGGCGTCCCAAATCTCCGGAGCTTGACCCTCGCCTGGCTGTTGAACTTAACTGAACTTCCTGCACTGGATCAAGTACCTCTGCTGCAAATTCTCATCATTGCAATAATGCCAGGTTCGAGACGATGCCCGCCATGAAGTCTCAGCATAGCCTTGTGAAGTTTGTTATAACCCAACAAAGTCATATTTGCTGCAATGGTTTCAGCGTGCATGCGATTTGGACGACTGGAACTGCGCCGGTCAACCAAGCATTAATGGTCAATCAGCAAATTGCCTCAGCGAAGCGCCGTTTTTGGGAAGCCTCGACACGCAAACGTTTTTCAAATGGTTCGCACCCACCGTTTGTTCGGCCTTGCCACCAGGTTTTAATCCTCTGGCAAGTATTCCATCAAGGGAGGGAATCGAAATGTGCGATAATCGGCCATTCGGGCGATGTGAATTGCCTGGTGGACGCGAAGGAATGTGCTACAACACGAGAATGCAGGTTTTTGCATGCTTGGCAGATCCAACATACATGTACATTGCGCTGCGGCGATACCAGATTGAGAAACATATCGCGTGCGACCCCAGTGTAGAGGGGTGGCTTGGCTGTCGTGATTGAGCACACCATTTCCATTCATTCTAGTTTATCGATGTTGTCACTGTGAGATTGTAACAAAATATACTGTGGACGAACTTGAGTCTCCACGATTCAGTTTGAGCATTTGAAAACGGTGTACATAAGCCTTGCTCATTTATTTAGGACTCCACATACCAAGCCGTGTGTCAAACTGCATCCTCAGAAATTTGTCGTACCGTACAAGGTGTCGCTTGTCGTGGGTCTTGATTGCTTCGTCAACACCAATTACTACCAACGGCCACACGCCTAAAGCCACAACCCAAAAGATCCAAGGAACCGAACTGCTCACGAAATGCCAAAGCGTGACTCCATCGACACCAACAACCCCTGCGCGCATCGAACTGAGTACAAGCTGCAAGAACAGCAATACAGTTGCTACTCCCACCCACATTATGTTGCGGAATGGAGATATCTTAAACATGCTTTCACATCGATATAAGTACCCGCACGACGACGCCAAAATACAGATGCCAATCACCAGTAACATACCAGCCTCGGCACGATCTACAGCCGCCTGAACAGCAGCTGGACGTGGCCGCATAGTTACCAACTCATTGTCCAGCACGAAATCCATCCATCGAAATTCCCGGAACTTGCCGCCTTCGAAGATGAAAGGGACCGCTAAATTCGATGCCTGTAGCGAAAACCCGAGCAAGCACTCGAATACGACAATGGACATCAATACAGACGGCACATGACGGCCCAAAAAGTAGCCAACCAACCGTGGTAAATCCTCTTCCATCTCGAACTCTTCGTTCTTGCGTGGCGTCCTCTTCATGATCCCCTTTTCACTCGCCGATGCGAGCATAGACAAACTGAGGGCGGGCACGAAACACCACAGCAGCCAAAAGATGGAGGCGCAGCTCAGCTGAGGAACGTGGGGGAATGGCACCGCGTAAGAAGCGAGAATTATTGTAGCGATAAATAGCTGTGAGACGAAGATGAATGTGTTCATCTGGTGGAAATTCGTAAGCATACGACGTCCAAGTCGAATGAGCTCGATCAAATGAGCCACACTAGCAGTCCCGCCCGTGGTAGCATCATCTTTGAGGTCCGTGGCGTTTGGACTGTCCTTGTCTTGATTGGTTTCCGCATCAGGAGCACTCTTCAGGCGAAACGCACAAGCAAGTGTGTTTAAAATGTGACTGAACCGAATGTCCTCGTCGGAAAATACAGGTAGCTCTTTTCCATGTGGAATTGGCTTGTCGAAGAATGCGTGAACGCCGCCCTGTAGCGCAACCGCCAAGTCTGCCTTGGAAAATAGCGGTGCATTGCTCTCCTTGAGTGAAGAGCCAACACCCATGACCACCTCGTCGTTCTCCTGAAAGATCGAGATCATCTCGCTGATGGTTTCTGGCGTACTATCAGTGTAAAGAGATACTAGTAACGGTACATTGTCCACCTCAGCTAGATGGCGTTTGATTGCCTCAACACCGTGTGGCAACCGTGCTTTCACATCCCAATCCGAATAGTTTGACGTCATACGATGGGGATCAGGGCCATCACTATCTAGCGGGCGCAGCGATATGGCACAGTTCCAGTCCGTCTCAATTCCCATTTTCTCTGCAAGAAGTTTGCTTCTTCTCATGTTGCGCGGTGAAAAATATACGAAGCGAATACCACAAGCATTCAAATCTTCGATAAAGTCAGGAGTATGCTGCTTTGGCTGGACACCTGTAGCGACCATACCCAAAAAGATTTGATCGTCTTGAATACGCCACAGCATAGGATCTTTCTCAACAGAGCTTGTTTCGGACGGGTGGAGCCCCACAGATGACTCAACGTCACTAAGCGTCAGATTTCCGCGCCGTTTAGAAGGTGGTGTAATCTGGCCACTCGCAGGAGCCCCCATTGATTTTGCAGTACGGCCACCTGAAATCGATTCCTGGTCTAGCGACATATCCATCGAATCCGGAGAGGCAAGTGGTGAAACGGGGCCCGCAGAATGACTTAGTCGATTGTAATCTCTCCCAAATCCGCGATCTTCACTCATACTGCTGGAGAACGGTATGCTGATTCGGCCAGCTATGGATTGTGGAGAGTTCAATTCACTAGCCGCGCTGTCATCTACGAGATAAACCGGTGGCAATGTTCCTCCCAATCGCCCTTGCTGATTTCGGGTTAATCCTGCACCGGGTGAATCCAGAAAACTTGCTCCGTTACTGCTGGAACCAGCGCGGGCGAAGAAGGCTATTGAGCTTGTGAGGAACGGGCACATAAGAGAAAGCGATGCAGTCCAAATCCTCAACGCGCCATTGATTATACATGTCGAGGATGGAGCGTTGCTTCTCACTTGTTAGCGGGCAAATGGACTTCCCATCCCAATATTCACTGCTGTGTGCCAAAACTACCGTTGGATGGCCACGTGAGAGCAACTGATGGCGGTGTGTGCGCTTGTCCAGAACCACGGTTGAATATAGATGCGACTTTAAGTTGCCGCGGTACCGTGTATCTTCCTGGCCCTGGTCATGGTGATCGTTCGTGTGTTCATGGTGGGCTAGTCGAGGACATATAATATAGATCGACTGCCTCCTTTGAAACATGGCCAAATCATCAGCGACTGAAAACCCCATTTCCCGAGAAAGGTTTAGCAAGTGTTTAGGAAAAGGTAGCATCCGGATGTGGGCCGATAGTCGCTGCATACAACTTCGCAGATACGGATCTTTAGCGTCCCCGTCATCAACTGGACAAAGCCCTTCGTTCACGAGATATCGCATGTTTTCTTCGTAGTGCCGTGCAGGATTTTCGTCATCGTTCACCATGATAGCCAACCCTATTGGTTTGAGGGACGGCAAGTGCTGCTTCCACTTCGGATCCTCAAACTTTAGCCCTGTGTCGCAATGCCGTTCCGCGTGCAAATCCAGAACAGTTGAATTGTTGTTTTGCTTATCATTTAGCAAAAATATTTCTTCAACTGACGGTGTTTGCTCGCAAAGAATATCATCGTCAAAACAGCACAGCATCGTGATGTTACCCAGGCGCTCAAGTAATCGAAAGGAACGAAATGGAACGGGAAGATGCCGTCGGTCGGACACGTGTGCAAGGTCGCACCGCATGACTCGAAATCGAAGAACCACAAGAAAATACTGCAGCGACCGCATAATTGCTGATTGCTTTTGAGCTTTCTCCGAGCGTAGTTTTTCGCGATCTTCAACATCGTAAATATCTGGCGGTGCGAGGGCAGTAGCCTTTAGGATTGACGCCATCGCACTATCAATTCGAGACGCACGCTCTCCATGCTTCCGTGGGGTTTTCTTGGACGACTTCGACTTTACTTTATCGGTTTCAGCCGCAGTCTCTTCGTGCATCGTAGCCCCACCAAGTTCATCACCGTCAGCTCCGTCAACCGGTTTCTGCTCTTGCTTGTTACGTTCTTTTGGTGCGAGAATATCGTCAAATGATCCTAAGATGGACGCTGTGGCTGCCGCCTCAGCTACAAAGAGGACCAACGGAGTATTTAGCGACGCAAAGCATAGCCAGATACCGATTGGCCCCAACAAGATGTGTGTTAACGTCGTTTCAAGCGAACGATGCTGAACAACCACGCGCAATCCAATCGCCAATAGAACTAAAACGGAATACAACGTGCAAATGTACACAGTTAGCAGTCTCGCTTGCGCCTGCAGCTTCTGTGTGGGCGTCACAGGCCGGTTAATGCGAAACAGGGCGTCTTCAATATCGCGCACCACCGGCGTCTCCGACATTTCAAAAATCCGCATCTCACCGCACAGCTCCAACAACAAGGGCGGATCAAACGTCGCTGTGCACCGTGTCGTGTCCTTCGCATGTCTCCTTGTCCACGACGGCAACTTGCTCCCTCTCGCGTACACGTGCATATCCTCTGTACAATCCATTTCAACAGGTCTCACTTCCCCAGGAGCAATATCTCCACTCATGAGTCCCACAACGTCTCCTTCCACGAGTAAATTCATCGGCAGTCGTTGCCATTGACTGTCCCTATAGCACGCGACGTAGCTGTTCGACGGCAGTAGAACCGTCGGCTGCGGTCCATTGCCCAGCCAAATGGGAGGGCCCTGGTTCTCCTCCTGCTCTTGTCTCTTGTCTCCATCTCGGAGCATCTGCTGCACCGCCACTCGAACTCTCTCGGCCATCTCTGCGTGGTGGCGGTGCTTCTGCGTCATATTAAGTATGACGTTCCCCAGAGCTGCAGCCACCAGGAACACTCCTTCCCCCACTGCAGCCAGCCCTCGATCCCTCTGCTGGTCCCCGAAGCGTCTGGCAGCATCCGCGAACCGAAAGGCGGCACAGAGCGCCAGCAGCAGCGAGAACGGGTCCCGGAACTCGGTCGTGAGGTTGGAAGAGTCCTCTTTCTCTTGGATTTTACGCTCGATGGCCTGCAGCAGCCGCTTCCGGGCCGCCAGCATGGACAGCCCCAGTACCGGGAAGGACGTCAAGCTTGATACATTGCTGGGGCTATTCACACTGCGGAACGTGCTGTAGCTGGCGCTGGCGTCCACCGAGCGACGAAGAGGGTAGTTGGGAGGTCGCGAGTTGGAGCGGGAGAGACGCTCCCGACGTCTCCAGGAGGCGGAGGACGACGTGGAGGACGTCATTAGAGAGAGGAGGCGGAGAGGAACGAGATGAGGCTAGTGCAGGCACGAAGAGAGGTCCACGGGGAGGCGTCGCACACGCAGGAAGAGACCACCCAGTGCGCGCGGACATGAGGAGTGAAGGTCGCACGGTTGCACCAAAATTGGAAATTATGTAAATAGCCGCAATGGAGGCTATGGCTACGCTGTAAATTTCAGGATAGAACAGTGATAGTATACCAAATTACGGGTGTAGACGAAAGATCAGAAGATATTGCGAAGTGATAGCCCATCGCCTCCGACGCTGGGATTGGCTGAAAATGGCTCGCGTCGGAACCACCCGAACATAGGTGCCACCTCAGTCGGGGAACAGCCAACGAAGCAGGAGGAGCGATGCCCAAGAACAAAGGAAAGGGAGGCAAGAACCGCCGCCGCGGAAAGGGCGACGGCGAGGAGAACAAGCGCGAGCTCGAGTTCAAGGATGAAGGCCAGGAGTATGCGCAGGTGGTGCGGATGCTGGGCAACGGCCGCCTGGAGGCCTACTGCTTCGACGGCGTGACGCGCCTGGGTCACATCCGTGGCAAGATGCGCAAGAAAGTGTGGGTGGGCGCTGGCGACATCATCCTCGTGAGTCTGCGCGAGTACCAGGACGGCAAAGTGGACATCATTCATAAATACAATGCGGACGAGGCGCGTAGTCTCAAGGCGTACGGAGAACTCCCCGACAACGCGCGTATTAACGAGACGGCGGTGGATATGGCCATGGAGAACGACGGAGAGGACGACATTGGCTTCGACTTTGACGACATCTAAGCAGGGCAGACGCAGGAGGCCGAAGCCGGCGGGGGAGGGGGCTGTTTTGTTGCAGCCTGTTGCTCCACTCTTTCTGCTAGTTGCTTTTATTTTTTCTTAGCTAGAAGTCGGAGGAGGAAGCGCTCGCTCGGACGCGCGGATAGAGCGCGACACGACCGGGCGAGGGCGTCGGCAATGCCATGTATTCATTTGGAAGCTTGGAGCTGGTCTGGTCTGGTATCTTTTGTGGGAGGGGTATTGTTGTTGTTGGTATAAATAATTCCAGAGGCTGAAGATGGAGGTTCTTGTCGGGCAGGAGCAGCTTCGAGGTGAGACGTTGTAGGGCTGACTGTCTTCTATTGTTATTGTTGGTGAGGCTTTTGCTGGAGTTGAGTGATGGCTCCGACAGAGACGATGAAGACTGTGACGGTGCCCCCGACTGCTGCTTCGAGGGCTGCGATGCCTGTGAAGCCTGAGCGGAAGCTGGTGAGCGATGACGACCCGCAGATTCGACAGCAGAAGAAGGCAAGCGCTCGCTTGGAGGACGAAGAAGATGCAAAGGAGGCGGCGCTGAGTCCACGAGTGCGGAGAAGGTTGTCGAACGCCAAGGAGAGCGCCAGCATCTTCAGCATGGGTGCGTGAAGATGCAGTATCAAGTGACAGGTTTGTCATGATAACAATGTGTGACGTAGTGTGCGAGCAGGGAGAGGTGATACAGTGGATGACTGCGTGCCATCCGGACTTGACTGCGTTTGGCCGCGATCTGGAGCGACGTGGGTATCGTACGCTCAGCAGCATCGCGTTCCTCACGGACGAAGACGTCGAAAGCGTGACGGATACCGACTTGCGGCAGTTGCTCATGACTACACTCTCGCGATTGCGTCACGAGTTCTTTCGCATGTGATGAAAGCATTTACACAATTTTAAATCATACCAATAGAGAGAACCGATTACACTGAGCTTACAAGTTGGTACATTAGTTTATGGGATGGCCTCACTTATGGATGCAGGATCGTAAGCACCACTTTCGGCATGTACACCACTATCGCTTGCAGAGTTTTCCATCTCCAGTTGCTGCTCGTTCGTATTCGATTCAGTAAATGCTGCGTGTTCACTCGAAAACTCTTCATGTGCAAGCACGTCAGGATAATCCCCATTTTCGGTAAAATATTCGGCAGGTTCCTCCATTGTCGTAGGCTCAACCGGGTCACTGGAACTCCAATCTTGTTCAGCTGGTAGAGATGATGCATCTACGATATCTTCATGACCTTGGACTTCGAAGTTGAATGCAACTTGATCGGCTTGATCGTAAAACTCAGGCTCCAAGAAGGCGTTATCCCCCACATCTACTTGAGCGTAAGCTTCTTCGTAGGTGATTTCGTTTGCTTCGACTTCTGGTGTTGTATATCCAGCTGAGGGATAAGTACCCTCGTAATATCCACCACTATTGTCGGTTTGAAGATCTTGCTGTGCTTCGTAATTGAATAAAGCGCTTGCGAAGTCCTCTGCATCGTTCGAGAACCGCGGTTCCTCCATTTGGCCTTCCTCTTGAAGCTCATTCGATGTAGTCGACTCTATCAATTGTTCGGATTCCGGTACATCTACCAGGGCTGCCTCGTAGTTTCCAGGAGCTTCGAGCAAAGGCTCTTCGTTGTCGTGCGCATCGCTGTATTCAACGAAATCCGTGGTCTCCTCGTCAGCAAGAGGTAATGTATGATCTTCACCAACCAAAGCTTGTTCACTGTCTTCCATCACCAGAGTTTCTTCAGTAGGGGCTTCTTCATTCACCTCCACAATTTCCACATCCTCGGTTATGTTGACCTCAGGATCAAGCTGCACTGGTACGCTGTTGATTTGTTCATCGACAGCATTTTCAGCGCTAACAACTTCTGTATCTACTACTTCTTCAGTTGATAATGGTCTGGATTCAATGGCTTCATCTGCACTGACAAGACTAGGCTCTTCGAGATATGATTCCTCTGTTGTGGCTTCAGAAGGCTCGACAAGGCTCATATCCGGATTATTTGGTACGTAGACACCTGTAGTGTTGTTATCTGTGGCAGCTCCGCCCGGAACCTCGATGTCATTCGTATTGTTTGTCCATTCATCCTGGATGAACTCCGGGGCGTTGAATGCATCGTGATCCTCATAGTCTTCAGTCTTTAACTCCACATCCGTACCATCACTCGAGAACACAGTAGTTTGATCGTCAGTGTCATCAATCAAAGGTTTTTTCGTCATGAGGCTGTTCAACATTGGCATCCTCGCCTTCAACAGCAGCACAGGATGGAAAATTGGATGCTTGTTCCGCTACTAACTCGATGACACTTGTTAGCAGCATCGAGACTGTGCTGTTCACATCTTCCATCTCAAAATTCTCCACTGCTTCGCCGTTTATTGCCGAAAGAGTTGCAAATGCAAGGGATTCTTGTTCTGTTTGTTTGCTGACATCAGTGAAATTCACGTCACTCTCAAACGCTTCCAATTCCTGTGATCGCGAGGTTGATTTCAGCTCGCTATTCTCTTCTTCTGATAATTGACTGTTTGCAACAACGGGGGCAAAGTTGTTTTGCAGTGGTTCCTCATTTGGCTCGATAGTGACGCTCTCTTTTGAAATGCGGCGGGTAATGCCATCCGTGCCTGCCATACCATTCACATCTTGTGAACCAACAGCACTTGTGTCAAGTCTTTCTTCGCTTGTCGGCGCTGTTTTCATCAGTTCTTCATGAGATGGAATTACAGCTCTTTCAGCGGTCTCAGGTGTGGTAGGAGGTTTTTTCACGCTGCTCTTCCTCCTTTCACGTTTTCCTTTTCTTGACGCAGGAGTCTTCAATTCTGCACTTGTTGCAGCTGCTGAACGCGGACTAGTTATACTTGCAAGCTTCTTTGGTTTCCCTTCGGAAGCGTTACTGTCAAACTTGAAGCGAGGGCTGAAAAATGGATCTGTAGGAGACAACGGCGGAGCTGAGCATTTGATCTCACTTGGCTCAGTTTTCTTCTTCTTCTTTCCTGCACTGGGTGGGCTCTGCATTTCAAGCGGTGGCAAAGCTGAGAGCGGTCCTCTCGACAGTGCGTCTGCACTAATAATGGAGCGAGGCGTAGGGATCTGTGAATCGCTGTGGCGGTCTTTATCCTTCGCAAGTGGACTAGGCATTCGAAGTGATCCAGTACGAGGACTCAAAAGCAGTCTTGAGCCCGCTTTACTTGGACTCTTTTGGTCCCGGCTAGCAGAACATGGTCTGACTCGTGCTTTAGTAGCGAGCGTGCGCTTTGCAGCGAGATATGAATTGCGGATCGTTGTAGTGATTGAGTGGTCAGCGCCTAGATACTGCTCCGCCAGGCCAATCCCCTACAAGGCAGCAACACATTAGTTTCACCAACCCGAAGCTCTCGTGCAATCTACTCTACCTTCTTGTAGCTCGCGACAGATTCAGCGTAGTCTTTCAGAAATTCTTGCTCCACGCCGATATTGTGGTAGGCAATGCACATGACTGAGATTCGATCGAGCCTGGAGTTGGATGCGTCTCCTGTTGTGCTATCACTGGTCGTGTCTGTCGTGTGCTTGCCATGAATGAACCCTTCTTGTAAAGTTATAAGCGCTTCTTGAGCATGCTCCAATGCTTCTTGATGCTTGCCAAGCTGCGATAGAACAGCGCACATGTTCAACTGCGTATCGGCAGCGTTGCGGACATTTTCCAGCCTCTTTTCAAGTTCCAATGCCCGCTTCAGACTCGTCATAGCCGAGTGGAGCTTGCCGAGTCGCCGATAATAACAAGCTAAATTGTTGAGCGTCGTAGCTCGCTCTGAGGGGTGATGACGCTGGGTGAGCACCTCTGCTTTCTTCAACAGGTCGATCGTCACTGCATAATTGTCTTGCTGTAAGAAACTCATTGCCAAGAGGTTGCACATTTCAGCCAGGGCTCGGCAAGCTTGAATAACCTCCTCGCTCTCAATGCCAAAGAAGTGTCGGCGTAACACCAGTGCTCGTTCCATGCAGTCGAATGCCTTGAGGTAGTTGCCCTGCATCACAACCAGCATGTCAGGCACAACAGGAGGAAAGTGTTTAGTTACGAACAAGCGCACTTACAGCTCGCTGTTGATGGACGCATTCTTCATCGAGGCGGTGCAGCGCCTCCAGCTCTTGCTGCTCCTCTCGAGCATCTCGCAGCGCCTTGTCGCGCATGATGCCTGCACGAAATGCTGCCGGAACCGCTAAACTACCACCTCATCCTCCACAACCGCACAGCTAATTTTACCGTCAGCTACATGTGACTAACATTCATTTCCGGCCAAGTCTTCGTTGGTACTTCGGGTCATTCAACTCAAGTCTTCGGTAGACAAGGGCATCAAGTGTATCATTTGCATTCGTCTACAGGTGTTTGCGCAAATCGGCTCGATTTGTGAGTGAAGGTTGACAGATGAGTCACCAAGATCACCAATGTCCTACCGCACCAAGTCCGACCACCAGAACCGCAAACGTCTTCCCGGTGTCTTCACTTGCTTCTTCGATCTGCTGCGTTAGTCTGACAAACGTAGTCATTAGTCAATTTGCCACTTACCACACACGCATCCACCCACCACTTCCGACGATGACCATCGCCTCCAGCTCCGACGTTTATCTTAGCAGCAAAGTTCCGGCGGAGCAAGTTCGTCAATCGCTAACACGCGATTACTCGACCCTGCGCTTCAGGATCGAGTACGGGAACTACCTGTCGAACCACTTGCTGCACGCAGTCGTGGCCTTGCATGAACTTGGCGCCAGCGAGCAAAAGATCGCCGAGTACGCCGCGCACTACTCGCAAAAACTCGAAGCCGAGGGCCCTGACCACGAAGACGTCGTGGAGCACGCAACCACGAGTGAAGTTCTGTCGGACGAACAAGCGCGGGCTATACTGGGCAAGCGTCAACAGTATGACGCGCTGCTCGCCTACTACGCCCGAGACATCAAGAAGCTGGGCGTTGACGGTGCTGTGCGCACAGCACCTGCCGAACCTTTTCAGCGGACTGGCCGGTGCTCTGCTCCACGGTCTCATCCAGCTTGGCTACGCATACCACATTGGTGGCGACCGCCTTGTCGCCGAGGGACTCGCGTACCAGCACCACTGCTATCTGCCGTTCGACGAGCCCTCAATGAAGCCCAGCAAGGAGCCGCTCAAGCAACTCACCCGTGAGACGGTGTTCCATGTCGCGGATGCCGTCACCAGCAACGAGTTCCTTCGGTCCGAGCAGGACCGTCTCGTGTCGACCTCGCCAGTTAAGGACCTCGACATCGGCTGGATCCAGCGCGGTGTCAACGTGTTCTCAGGCCACCCGGAGCGGAACAGTCCCGAGGCGTTCGCGCTCATTTGGAGTCAAGTGAACGAGTTCGACTTCTCGCACTTCGACGGGTCCAACGCGATCGACCTCATCATGTGGCTCTACGTCATGCTACAGCACAACGACTTCATCATTTTGCACGCCGCCACGTCCGCCTGGTCGCTGCAGCAGCTTGAGCATTTGCTGTCCCCAGCCGACAAGGCCAAGGCGTGGCGCGTGTGGCTGCACGTCGCCATCTCGGCGCTCGTGACCGCCCGCGTGCGCGACTTCCACGCGCAAGATGTTTGCGCACAGTCCGAGAGTCTCGAAGCGCGTCTACAGGCGCTGCCGTCGTGGCCGCAGCTGCGTGAAGAAGCGCTGGCGATGCCAGGCTTCCCCGACGAGCACGTGTACAAAATGGTGCAAGTGGCGGACGCCCACGCGCACGCCACGTACACCACCGACTCCCCCTTCCTCTCTCCTCTTGAGCGGGACTTTGTGGCCCGCACCGCCGCGTCCAGGGCCATCTTCACGCCGTTCAAGCCGTACATGCACCAACCTCAGTAGCTCACCTTTCCTACGTCATAGTTGAAGTTGATGCCATTTAGCAGTGTCAACCCCCTTTCAAATCCACTCATCATTTCTACCAGGGTTCTATTACGTTTCTCTACCATGTGTCCCACACCACTCCCCTTACGTTGCAGCAACGCAATCTTCCTCCCCTTCCCCGAACAAAATAATACGCCAAAAGGATCCAAAGCGCCAAAATCCTTAATGACCAAGCAGGAAGTGGACGAAGGCTCGTTCCTCAAGCCCGGAGAGGTGGACGCCGGCACATCCATCATCGCCGTGCGCTTCAAGGGCGGCGTGGTGCTGGGCGCCGACTCGCGCACGTCCACGGGCACGTACGTGGCCAACCGCGTGAGTGACAAGCTCACGCCCCTGCACGACCGACTGTTCTGTTGCCGCTCGGGCTCCGCCGCCGACACGCAGGCGCTCTCCGACTATGTGCGCTACTATTTGAGCTCGCACAGTGTGGAACTGGGACGTCTGCCCAAAGTGGGGACGGCCGCCAACCTCTTCCGCTCGCTGTGTTACCAGAACAAGGACCGCTTGTTGGCAGGCATCATCGTGGCTGGATGGGACCCCGTGAAGGGCGGACAGGTCTTCTCCATCCCCATTGGAGGAGCTATGGTGGAGCAGGACTTTGCCATTGGCGGCAGCGGCTCCACGTACATCTACGGCCTCGTGGACGCCGAGTACAGACCCGACATGACCAAGGAAGAGTGCCAGCAGTTCGTCAAGAAGGCGCTGGCACACGCCATGGCACGCGACGGGAGCTCGGGCGGCGTCATCCGCACGGTCACCATCACAGAGAACGAGGTGGTGCGGGACTTTACCAGTGGCGACGACTTGCCCTTCTCCATTTAGAGACTGCGGACTCTTGTGGTGGGTGGCAGACACGAGATCAAGACAATCGACGGAAGGAAGGTGATGCCGCGTTAACTGCTGTCTGTTAAGTCTATCTGGCTCTACTGCAGCTACCATTTTCCCCATACATAGGCTTGAGTGCTTTGATCATGTGTTGCTTGCTTTAGACGAACAGGTTATCCATGGCGGCGGCACCGCCACGAGCCTTTTGCCGCTCGATTTCGGCAGCGTCACTCAAGTCCTTCATCGTGATGACGCGCTTGCTCTCTTCGCGCAGAGCGGCGTTGGCAGCGGCACGGAAGACAGCATCGCTGATGGACGTGGTGCTGAGGTCGTAACGCTCCGAAAGTCGCTTGAAGTCGATGGGCTTCTTGGTGTCGAGCGGGGCCTTGGGCGGGAAGCACGCACGCCACAACTTCTCGCGCAGCTTGGCGTTCGGATTCCGCATCTCCACCACAAACTTGAGACGGCGGCAGAACTCCGACTGTACCAACGATGTGGCCGCAGATTTGTCCACATTCGCCAGCAGGATGGTGGTGCTGGGGAACGTGTCTATGAGCTCCAGTAGCCGCATCACCTCCATGCGGAAGCGAGGCGATGACTCCAGGCTCTCAAGCGGGATGACACCGCCTTCAATGTGACTGCCGAAGGACTCAAAGCCCGTAAGTACCAGCACGGCGTCCATGAGACGAGCATCGTCGAAAACTGCTCGCAGAGCTTTACGGGTCTCAGCTGCAGAGTCTGCAGCCAGCTGACCGAAGTTGACAACCTTAAGGGGACGACCAATCTCAAAGCCAATGCTCTTCGCAGCGTTGAGCTTGCCAATACCGGAGGGACCGCAGATCAGCACGCTAACACCCTTCTGCTGCTTGTTGGATTGACCAAAGTCAAAGCCCCACTGACCGTAAATAACACTGCGGGCTTTTTCAAACTGTACAATCTTGCGCAGATTGTCCTTCACCGAGTCCTCAACGATAAGTTCATCCAGCCCGCTGGTGGGCACGACGCGGTGATCGAACGTCTTCATGTGCAGACTTCCACGCATCTGAAGCGCACAGCCTGCCACAATGTCTGCTTCTGAGATTACCGGCGCTTCACCATTCCGTGAAATGGCCTTCAGAAGGGCAGATAAGATGGCGTTTTTGATGAAGCCACCACTGAGCTCGTACTTCAGAGCGATGGCGTCCCAATCAATACCGGGCTCGGTCTGCAGAGCTCCACGCAACAGGAGCACATCCCAAATCTTCCGTCGTTGAATATGGTCTGGTGCCTTGAACTCGAACACAGCCGTGATACGACGGTGCATGGCCTCGTCAAGGTCGAATGGACGGTTGGTCGCAAGGAAGACAATGCCTTCATATCGTTCAATCTCCGTAAGCAGCGCGTTGAGTAGCCTATCACCCCCACCATCACGCTGACGGAAAATATTCTCACACTCGTCAAAGAAAAGGACAGCGTTGCTCATGTCAGCCTCACGGAAGAGCCCGCGCAAGTCCGCATCGGTCTCCATACCTTCCTGACGCTTTCCCTGCAGTGAGGGGAAGTCCACCAATAGCACGCGCTTTTTCAAGTGGTCTGCGACGGCGTTTACTGTCATGGTCTTACCGGTGCCGCTAGCACCACAAAGCAGCAAGACAAGACCAGCTCCATACGCCATTCCTGCCTGCTCTAAGCCGCACTTCTTTCGGTATCTTCGGAAACTTTCGTAGCTCTCTACAGTCTCCAGAATAGTACTCTTGTGCTCCTCGGGCAATACAACCTGGTCCAGCTGCACCTTCGGGGTATACAAGTCCGATCCCTCCACTAATTCATTCATCTCGGTGTCGAGACCAACCACCCAATCCAACACACGACGGTCCAGTTCCACACGCTGGTCCACCAAATCTCCCGCCGTAGAGTGCCATCGACCCCGGTGAAGCTTCACAAGACCACGAGAGAGAAGCCGCGACGACTTGTAGAAAAATACACGGTGTGCCACCTGCTCTTGAAATGTATCACAAAAGATCGACAGAATCTGGTTGATAATCACACTTTCATCCATGCGCTGAACGGGAGACGTATCCACACCGTCAATCAGGTTCTTAATGACAGGAGAAATGGTCTTGCCAATAAGCATCACGATCACATTCTGCTCAAAACGGTTCAACTTGAATTTAGCAGCCAGCTCTTCCAGACGCGGCAGTGGCTGACCTGCCTGTCGCGTAAGTGCCAACCGGTGCTGTGAGCGTCGGCTGTACACACGCTGCTTTGCCTTCAGCTCGCGTCGGCCGGCCGATGCGGGCGCTGATGACTCCCAAGGCTGCTTTGTACCTGCTTCCTTCATCTGGTCCTTCACACGTGCACCAGACGCACGGATCGCAAACGCCACCACCTGAAAACGATCCTCAAGGTACTCCAACTGGTTTTCTGGACTGTACGGCTTCATCTCGCTAGGGTCCATTAAGAGAAGACAGCAAGTGATTCTTGTCACCGCCAGCTTCAGCAGATTTGAGCACTAATTTTTCGTCTGCTTTTTCCTGACGCTTTGCCCGTTTGCTATCGTTCTTGTACTTACCAATAAAGGAGAACGCTGAAGCATTGGGGTCATCGTGCTCTTCATGCTCTTCCGCCTCACTGTCGCTAGTATCATGATGGTGCTCCATAGCGTCATCTTCCTCTTCTTCCTCTACTTGATCACCACTCCGCTCGCGCTTACGGCCACTAAGCTGCGCGTCCAAAGTGCTGGACGTCGAGTTCGTGGTCGCCTCCAGCACTTCACCGAACGAGATGCCCTCACCCTTAAGCAGCTCCTCCAACGCCGTTTGACTCACCTTCAGCGCCTGATTGCTCGTCAAATGCCGTCCCAGCAGCACGCGCACGCAAATATTAGACAAGCTGAGCGACGTGCAGTACGTCTCTTCGTCCACAATGAGCGTGCCTTCCTTCACATGTTCGCGTTCGTCATCTCGGAACTCGGCCACGTCCACTTCCGAGAGGCCCGAGAGTCGCTGACACGTCATGACTCTGCGCTGCGAGTCCTCGTCCAGGATCTGGCAGCGCACGGCGTTGCTCTGACAGCCCTGTATCACCACAAGCAGCTGCAGCAGCGTCGTCTCTCCAGGTGAGAACTTGTACATCTCGGCCAATCGAAACACACGCGGCAGTCTCTTGCCGGCCTGTTTCGTAGCTGCAAGGCGGCACTTGCCCAGCTGCTCCACGTAGCTCTTGAGTCGTCCCAGGAACGTCACGCGCTCCTCCATGTCCTGGCGATGGGACAGCGTCGTCTTCTCGCCCTGTTGCTCCAGCGTAATGGAGTCTGGCTTGGTCACACTCATGGAGAACTCCATGAAGGCGATCTCGTACAGGAAAACGACCATAAACTGCATCTCCGAGAACCAGAACCACTGCGCGTCCCCGTCCACGGGCAGCTGCGTCTCGTCCCGCGGGTCGCGCTGCATCTCGGGCCAGAACTCGCTCAGCAGCGCGCGGATGAAGCCAAAGCGGCCTTCCAGCTCCTTAATTAGGGGTGAGTACTCGGATTTAAGACGCTCGAGCGCCTCCTTGAGCGCCACGTCCGTCGGATCGCATGCGACGCCGTTTTGTTGCGTGGGTTCCGCGGCGCTGGGCGCGACTTGGGAGCCGTTCTGCTTGGCGTCGGACGCGCCGCGTCTGCGCTTGCCTGGTGCCATGGAGGACTCGAGAGCGCGGGCGAGAGGGGGCGAGGAACGAGTGGAAGACGCGAGCGCCGGTCTGCACCAGTCGATCAATGGCGTTTTGGGCCGAGAATGACGTTGGACAGGATCGGGATGCTGGATAAGAGGTGACGGGTTTTGACCAATCAAAGTTGACTGCGCGTTTGTATGCAAAAGTGCAAGAGATGGCTTCAACTTGGTACGAAGACAACGAGTTTGTTGACGAGCGAATGCTCCATCCACTGAATATCGAACAGCGCGATGTGTGGTTTGATAAAATAACAAGGTGGATGATGCGTGCTGAAGCAAACCTACAGTGGTCGGATAGATGCATGTAGTCAAATCGTCCATCGTAGCTTTGGAGCTTTGCGGCTCTGCGTCATTGCTTACATTGGGCATGTCGACCACGGCCACATGTGAGCGCGTCATGAACATGCATTTTTTCATCTTACCACGCTAACTAGTGCACTCCACCCTGAACTACAAAAACATTGAGAAGTGCGTCGTCGCGCTTGATAGCTAGCTAACCGGTCAGTTTAGCTGCTAGGTGTCTCGACACATTGGTCGAGAGGAGAGCCGACAGCGTGCGTGGCTAGTTGCTGCCGCGAAACTACATGCAACAGTGGCGGTGCCGCTTACGCTTAAGCGCGCAGGTGGCGGTACCCGCTCTTCTGCGTGGTAGTATGTCTGGCCGACTGGGTGACGGCACTCGTACCCTTGGAGTAGCTGTCCTTGTTGCCGGCGGTGTTGCTCTGCGCGGCTCCACTCACACCACCCTTGGCACCGCCGTTAACACCCGCGCCTGCATTCAGACCAGCGTTGGCGTTGAGCCCTGCGTTGGCGTTCAGGTCAGCATTGGCAGTAAGACCGGCGTTCACCGCGAGGCCGGCCCCGGCCTTGCCACCGACACCTGCACCTCCAGTGAGACCGTCGTTCGCATTTAGACTGGCGTTTGCTTGAACACCCGCGCCGGCCGTGCCGCCAACGTTGCCGCCGACACCGGCACCTGCGTTGAGCCCACCGTTGGCGTTGATGCCTGCATTGACCTTCAAGCCGGCGTCCGCGCCGACACCACCGTAGCCCTTCGTGCCCACGCCAGCGCCTGCATTGAGACCAGCACCTGCGTTTCAAACCGGCACCCGCATTGAGACCGGCGCCCGCGTTCAAGCCGGCACCAGCATTGAGACCACCGCTCGCACCGACACCGCCGTAACCTCCAGCCCCAGCGTTGAGGCCGACGCCACCTCCGAGACCGGCAATAGCCTTGAGCGCAGCACTGAGCCCAGCACCCACACCTGCATGACCGTAGCCGCTTGTGCCAGCAGCAACACCTCCGTAGCCACTTGTGCCAGCAGCAGCACCACCGTAGCCGCTCGTGCCGGCAGCAACACCTCCGTAGCCACTTGTGCCGGCAGCACCACCACCATAGCCGCTAGTCCCTGCGCTCGCACCTCCGTAGCCGCCGTAGCGGGGAAGCAGCCACCCGAATGTCTCGGCCGCCTCCGTCGATGCGTCCACCGCGCTGCTGAGAGCGCTAGAACCGCCACACAGAGCGCGCACATTGTCTTGCTACTCATCATCTTGGTAGATTGGGCTTCTTGAGTCGCGGGTCTCACTTGGCAGGGATGGCCGAAAATGAACAATGAGATGCAGGAGCTGAGAGCGACGCTGCTCCGCTCTGGCGGGGTAAACGGGCGGCCGGGCGGCAAGGCAGTCAGAGCAGAGCCGACAACGATAGCAAGATGCCTCTGTAGACCAGCAGACCGTAAACGTTGCGGAACACGGGCGAGAGAGCAGTGGCTGCCGGCTGGTGTACAATGTGGTGACTGCCGGGCACGGTGCAGGATCTTCGTGTGGTGGGGTGGGGTGTGAGGTAGGTAGCCCCATTGTTTTGCTGTTCGTAGCAGCCACGCTCTTCCACTAAAACTCTCAGCAGTTCGTGTGACCAAGCGGAGTGACTGCAGCGACAGTCACTACAGTCACATGCAAGCATAGAGACTCTTCTGGTAATCGATGGTCAACCAAACGACACCACAATAGAGCGAACACCGAGAGAGCGCGTGGTGTGATGCATTGAATGCGCGCACAACGAACGAGGACAGAATGGCAATCCGATTCGTGATTTAGAGAGGCGGGGCATGCATGCGCTTGATCTCAACGGCGGCGAACCGGCGAGTCGAGTGGCGTCAGAGGCTGGCGGGTGTCCGTTAGCCGGCGCATATGGGCGATCCCAAAGGCGCCAGCACAAGCAGCAGACATGCTACGGCAACAGGCAAGTCGACAGACGGCAGGCGTGAACTTGTCTGGTGCTGTTAGTGCTACGACCCGTCATTTCTATCCGAGTGTCTTTTCTAAGCACTTCAACTCCTTTGTATTTCTAACCACTTCAACAACAACCGCGGCACACTATATCCTCGTTCTCTGGGATGTCTTTTAAAATTGGGAGGTTTTCTTAAGGCGGTAAGATCAGATCAACGTCCTAGTGATCCTAACTGGTCAAGATGAAATAACTCGTACCTGGTAAGACTCAAAGCAGATCGCTCGCCCAAAAATATGTGAACGACACGCACATCAAAACAGAATCATTAGACAATCCTTTAAACTCAAAAATGGAGTGATTTTAGGCTTAGCCAGGCTAAGAAAAGCTAACCGCAGCGTACGCATACGAGTAGACTTCGCTTCGTTCTCGATTCGACTCTGCGGGTGGTAGGTGGATGAAAGTTACGCGTCTTCAGAAGCGATAACCCGCTAGGGGCTGTGGTCGCCTACCTCAGGTGAACCAAATTTCGGCGACATCTCCGTGAGCTTCACGATGATCTGGCGCAGTTGAACGGGTTTATTGCGGCTCTGGAGAGCAGTCTTGATCTTGGGCATCATTTTGGTAGCGATGTCCGGTTCCGATGTCGTGCTGTTTCCAGCTCCCAAAATTGCGATGATCTGCGTGGTCAGGGCGTCGTCGTCTTGCGGGCTGCTGCTCTTCATAACCATGTTTCTGATGAGGTTCACAAGGCCGCGTTTGTCTTGGTCGCTGTAGACAATGATATTGCTGCGAGTGATCAGCACGTTGTTGCCCGCGACAGTAGCGTTCACAGCACTGCTGGGGCGTTGAAGCGTGGGGGTTACTCCAGTTGGGTCTTCGCTCGGGATCATAGGCAATGCAACAGCATCCAGTCCGTTGCAAGCAGCTAGCAGCCCAGTCGCAGCGACCAACGTTATCAAGACGTTGTGCATGTTGGAGCTTGGAAAAGAAAGGTGAGTCGTGGGCTTGTGGGTTGTCGAGGCAAAACGAAAATGATCGCTGTGGAGAGGGGAGGGCTAAAAGAGGTGGTTTGGACGTGCATTTCTTGGCAAGCCTGTAGAGTATTCCTTTCCTTGGTGTTTGTTAGCAAATGCAAAGAGCTTTCCTAGTAAATTGCGATGGAAGTTGACCTTGCGAAAATTGAGTACAAGTTGTATTATACAACACGTCCTACAGGTATAATTTGAGACGATACATTGATATTCGGCTTCTAATTCGCCGACTGCAACTTGCAGTCTGCAAGTGATGCCCTCCTATTTGAACTGACGCTGATCTGATGAACCTACTTGGGAGCAGAGTTCCCATCGCACTAACTTGGCCAATGCGATTGTAGTGTCAACAACATGACAGCTATGGAAACAAGAGCGCGATCCATCCACGTGGGTAACGGAAGAAATTCGAGAAGGATTTATGAAGGACCACCAAACGGATCCCTCACAAAAATGTGTTGGGGCTTTATCGTCCAGTCCGTTTACGGTGAATCGACGATTACGTGGAATCCTTGGGACAACGCAGGCCTTCATCATCATTTTGATTGTGGTGGCACTCCAACCGGTAGCATGAAGCCAACGTCTGTAGCTCCTTTCAGAACTAACTGCTTTGATTCATTCCTGATTTTACCTCACAGAACACGCATCAGAGAAAAAAACAAGCTCCATGTCGACTGCCCCAAGAACCGTGAACGCCTACGCCGCTTTCGACGCCAAGGGAGAAGTCAAACCCTGGCAGTACCAGTCGCGCCCACTTGGTGCTGAAGATGTTGAGATCAAGGTCTCTCACTGCGGTATCTGCGGTTCCGACATTCACACGATGGAAGGTTGCTGGGGCCCTGCTGCCTACCCGTGTGTCGTCGGTCACGAGATCGTTGGAGAAGTCACGCTTGTCGGAGCAAATGTGAAGTCACTGGTGATTGGCGACCGTGTCGCTGTCAGCGCGCAGGTTTGGGCATGCCTCAACAAGAACCCTGAACAACCCTGCAAAAACTGCGCTGAAGGTGTGGATGCTGTGTGCGACCACGCCGTGTACACGTACGCCTCGACGTACGCTGACGGTTCACCCTCGTACGGTGGCTACGCTGACTACGTGCGTGTGGACAACAACTACGCCTTCAAGCTGCCGGACAACATTCCGTCCGACGTGGCTGCCCCACTCATGTGTGCCGGTGCGACGGTGTTCACTCCTCTCAAGCAAGAGGGCGTGAAGGCTGGTGACCGTGTTGGAGTGGTGGGTATCGGTTGGCTTGGTCACATTGCCATTCAGTTCATCCGCGCGCTGGGTGCTACCCCGATCGCCTTCTCTCGATCTGCCAGTAAGGAGCAGGAAGTGCGAGCTCTTGGTGCAGAGGAGTTCTACAACTTGAGCGACGAGGCCGACCAGAAGAAGGCTACCAACTCCGTTGACATTCTCATCCTGACGGCCGACGCCAATAACATGCCATACAACCTGTACCTGAGCTTGGTCCGCAAGCGTGGCAAGTTCATCATGGTTGGTCTCCCGAACGACGAAGTCAAGTTCAGTCCGCTCTTCATCGTGCCGCGTAATGTGAGTGTCCGCGGCAGCTGCATCGGTAGCATCCAGGACATCAAGGACATGCTGGAGCTGGCGTCAAAGAAGAACGTGCGCCCGATCATCCAGAAACTCCCCATGTCGAAAGCGAATGAGGGTCTCGACATGGTGCGTGAGGGTCACGCCCGCTACCGCGTGGTGCTCGAGAACTAGTCTGGTTGCCTTTTGTTGGTCAGTGGGGGTAGTTGAAAGACCAACGCGACCAGCTCGAATAACACAGGTCTAATTGTTCACTGCTAGCTTTGAACAACCACTTTCTCCAATTTACCAAACCATCGATTACAGGAACGTTTTGTCGGGGACTCAAACAGTTGCCACTCACAGTCTTGAGCTGCAATCAAGCGATCGATAAATGGAGGGCCTTAAACACGCGATCAGTGCCTTGTTGGACAGCGTAAATTGCCTGCTGCAGTCGGAGCTATCCTTGCGTGTCTAAATTATTACTACTAGTATTAATATCTGGCACAACCTCAAATATATCCAGACCCTCGTTCGCCTCGCTGTCGCCCTGGGGGGTGCAAGTGAGCGATTGCATTAGAACGCAGCAGGCGACCATGCTCGCACCAGTGACTCACTGGCAGTGAGTCACCAAGGTGAAGTTGCCGCTTTGGCCTTTTTATACAAGTACGCGTCACGCGCCATTCTAGCCAATCGTGACGCTCGAATTTCTTCGTCGCGGCGTGTCACGCCCATTCTGAGGCGGGCTCGAGAATGCAAGGCAAGTTGCCTTGCCAGCATTAGCTGGGCTGGTGCTCTTTTGCATGGTCCTTGGCTGCACTAGCGAAACCTCCTGCGCGCCACGGCCATTCCGGTTCCGCGTCGGAGCCCGCACCGGAATTGGCCACCAAAATAGTTGTTTTTTAATCCGCAGAGATCTGACAGTCAATCGCGCGAGCTTCAACAGCACTAAGGCCAGCAAGAAACTAGAAGTGCTGCTGCACACTGTACACGCGCGTCTTCCTCCGCTGCAGCGAGAGCCGTCAGCCACTTGCTGCTGCTACTGGCGAGCAAACTGATCCACGCCAAACGTGCAGTGGAGACCGTTGGAAACGCCACGTTTGTGCATTCCGGAGCACTCATCCCCCACTTGCTAGACGGCATCAGTGCTTGTCCGGTGGTTGCCACGGAGCGATCCACCCGCTGTTTCCATTGTCACCTGTGCGACGAGGTCTCGGTCGCTGCTCACTCTCTAATTGGCAGCGCAAGGCACAAGCGAGACATCCGACCACCCGACTGCGACTCGCCATGCGCTCTCCACCGACCTCCGCGTGCGTCGCGTTGCTGGCCATCGTGGCGTTGGTCGTCACGGTGTCGGCTCAGAGCAGCGGCTCCGGATCCAGCGCTTCGTGTCTGATCTCGCAGTACGTGGACTCGGTCACGGGCGAGTGCGTCGACTACAAGAACCAGGGAGAGAAGGCCGGCGCCGACTACGACCAGGCCATCGACTCAGGCAACACGGCGTGGATGCTCACGGCCAGTGCCTTGGTCATGATCATGACACCCGGCGTCGCCTTCTTCTACGCCGGGTTGGCCGGTGAAGAGATGGCGTCCAACACCATCATGATGTCGTTCGTGAGTATGGCAATGGTGACGATCCAGTTCTGGGCCTTCGGGTACTCGGCAGCGTTCGGGACGCACGGGGTCTTCGGCTGGGCCGGATACAACCACGTGGGGGAGACGCCAAGCGGCACGTATGGTACAGGCATCCCGCACATTTTGTACGCCTTCTTCCAGACGCAATTTGCTGCCATTACGCCGGCTGAATTGAGCGGTGGCATTGTGGGTCGCATGAAGTTCGGCACGTACCTCATCTTCATCTCCCTTTGGACGTCCATCGTGTACGAGCCGCTTGTGTACTGGATCTGGTCGCAGAAGCTCGATGACACGTGGAGTATCACGCCCAGGGGCTGGGAAGGCAGCATGGGAGCGCTTGACTTCGGTGGTGGCACCGTGATCCACGTTTCCGGTGGATTTGGTGCACTTGCAGCGGCGTTGATGGTGGGCAAGCGCTACAACCACGGAGAACCGGTCAAGCCGCACAACGTTCCGCTCGTCATGATCGGATGCACGTTCCTCTGGTTTGGCTGGTTCGGTTTCAACGGCGGATCCGGAGGTGCAGCCGATGGAATTGGCGCCACTGCTGCGATTAACACGCACTTGGCTGCGTCGGCGGGGTTCATGGCGTGGGTCCTACTCGAGTACAGCATTTCCCGCAACCTGGACCCGTGTGGAGCTGCCAGTGGTGCGGTGGCCGGCATGGCTACCATTACCCCAGGCTCCGGATACGTGTACCCGTGGGCGTCGTTGATCTTTGGAGTCGTCGGTGCTGCAACGGGATTCTTCGCAGTGAAGCTCAAAAACCATTTGCGTTACGACGATACGCTGGACGTGTTTGCGATCCACGGCTGCGGTGGCTTCGTCGGCGGGTTGTTGACTGGGCTATTCGCCACGTCCGAGGTGAATCCGACCATCAAGGGCGGCGCCTTCTACGGTCACGGCATGCAGTTCGTGTATCAGTTGGTGGCCAATTGCGTGGCTGCAGCCTATGTGTTCTTCGCGACCTTGCTCATTCTGGTGGTGCTCAAGTACACCATCGGCCTCCGTATCAACGAGGAGAAGGAGGTGAACGGGATCGACATTTCGTACCACGGAGGTCTTGCCTACGACTACAGCCACCACGGCGACTACAGTGAGCACGGACCGAAGACAGTGCAGTTCAAGCCCCCCGAGACGTCTTTCGAAGCTGCGTTCATGAAGCCGGCGGACGCGGCCGAGCAGGTCTAAGGACGTTGTGGATTGTTTGTCATTGTTTGCCACTACTACTCATCGATCAATACAGTATTACTTGCACATTATTACGGGAAGCAAGAACAAAGTTTGATCAGCTGAGCGTCTTTTTTCGGTCTTGAGAATTAGTCAGCATGAACTCGGGGCATGTCGAAGCCGAGCTGTTCGTGTTGAAGTTGATTTTCACACGCATGGAACCTTCAAACTGGTTAGAAGTTGTGGTGTGCCAACTACGAAAGCCTCGATTGCACTTTGTGTGTTTGCGCGATGAGGATACGAGTCCTTTGACTGTATGTTTCCTGCCAGGAGTCCTGACGCTTTCAAGTGCCTTCAACAGCGGAAACGTGTGGATACCGAGTGCAGCCATGCAGCCATGTGGGGCCAGTCCAAATCTGATCAAAAGCACTGACGTCGCGCGACGTGTTCGCTGCCGAGCGAGGGATCCGATCTGAGGCAAATGGCACACATAGGTTAGCCCATAACTGGCACCACCGAGCTGCTAGTCAACCGAGATTTGGCCGCCTCTTTCTTCACCGAGAAGCGTGTGTCGTGTTGCTCGTTGCCACTCGGCACAAATTTGTATTTGTATTGTGATTCACTTCTCCACACTATGCAAGGCTTGAAATTTATACAGACACTGCCCTATACGGCACGTCTTAACGTCGTCAGAAACGTCAAAGGTTTGTGCATTTCTGGCCGGGTAGGTCGGTTCCGCAAGCCGCTACATCCTCTTGCTCTGGGCTCGAGTCGAACACAGCCACAGAAAGTCAGGACGGCCACAGCCTTGGGGCTGTCTTCTGTCGACTCGATCTCGTTGAAGGGGACGAACACGAAAGCTTTTCGAGTAGCCTCATTCCGTTTAGTCGGTTGGTCACTGTTTAATTTGCCGAGTACAGCCAAATCGACATCGACAAAACCCTCAGTAAGCGGACAGTCCTTTTCCTGCCCAGTTCGTCTTGACGCGAATACGCGTAGTTGCTGTTGTGGCTGTAGTTGAAGCACTAGTCGTAGATAACTAAAACACCAGATGGGCAACGGAGCTGCAATTCGTCAGCTCCGCGCCGGCTTAAATGCCTCTGTATTTGTCTTGACTGCTGCTCGCTAATTCAGAAGTGTCTGCTGCTATACCTGCTCCTATAGCCCTGCTTTCTTCGCCGGTTGTTCGTACGTCCCTTCACGCTGCCCCCGATCCAGCAACTTTACAACTTCAACTCGATCTTGTACGCGTTCCTGCTGCTGTACTGGTACACAGTCCTGATCCTTGGACAGCCCAATGAAATGACTCACATCTTACTCCTCCTTCCACCTGACCTGATCCATTGTTTCTCCATGCTTCGACTGAATTGGGCGAGGAATGCAAGTATCGCGGTGCTGGTCGCAGCAGCGTTGATCGCTATGGTCTCGGCTCAAAGTGGCTCCGGGTCAAGTGTTTCGTGTCTGATCTCGCAGTACCTTGATACGGACACGGGTGAGTGTGTTGACTACAAGAACCAAGGAGAGAAGGCGAGCACCGACTACGACGAAGCTCTCGATTCGGGCAACACGGCGTGGATGATTGCAGCTAGTGCCTTGGTCATGCTCATGACACCCGGTGTCGCTTTCTTCTACGCTGGTTTGGCTGGTGAAGAAATGGCATCCAACACCATGATGATGTCGTTCGTGAGTATGGCTCTAGTGACCGTCCAGTTCTGGGCCTTCGTGTCTTCGGCTGGTCGGCGTACAACAACGTCGGAGAAAATCCAAGCGGTACCTATGGTACTGGCATCCCCCACATCGTTTTCGCCTCTTCCAAACCATGTTCGCTGCGATCACGCCGGCTGAATTGAGCGGTGGCATCGTGGGTCGGATGAAGTTCGGTACGTATTTGCTGTTCGCGGTGCTATGGACGTCGATCGTCTACGATCCGCTCGCACGATGGATTTGGTCGATGAAACTAGACGACTTTCGGCGCTGGGCTGGGAAGGCAGCATGGGAGTTCTCGACTTCGGTGGTGGCACCGTGATCCACGTTTCCGGTGGGTTTGGTGCACTTGCTGCGGCGCTGATGGTTGGAAAGCGCTACAACCACGGAGAACCGGTTAAGCCGCACAACGTCCCGCTTGTCATGATCGGGTGCACGTTCCTCTGGTTTGGCTGGTTTCGGCTTCAATGGCGGATCCGGTGGTGCTGCCGACGGAATTGCTGCCATCGCTGCGATCAACACGCACTTGGCTGCGTCGGCGGGCTTTTTGACCTGGGTGATTCTCGAGTACAGCGTTTCGCAGAGCCTCGACCCATGTGGAGCTGCCAGTGGTGCTGTAGCAGGCATGGCTACTATCACCCCAGGCTCCGGATACGTGTACCCGTGGGCGTCGTTGATCTTCGGCATCGTCGGCGCCATCACGGGATTCGTTGCCGTAAAACTCAAGAACCGCTGACGCTACGACGACACCCTGGACGTGTTTGCGATCCACGGCTGTGGCGGCTTCATGGGAGGCTTGATGACCGGCCTCTTTGCTACCTCGGAAGCGAACCCGAACATCAAGGGCGGTGCCTTCTACGGGAATGGCATGCAGTTCGTGCACCAGCTTGTCGCTAACTCAGTGGCTGCTGCGTACGCGTTTTTTGCGACGATGGCGATCCTCGTCGTGATCAAGTACACCGTCGGCCTTCGTATTAATGAGGACAAGGAGGTGAATGGAATTGATGTGTCGTATCACGGCGGACTTGCGTACGACTACAGCCAGCACGGCGGCGACAACAGCACCAGACTTAAAGATGACAGTGCTGCGGCGTTCACGCCGATGGCTTCGTCCCTGAGGGTACGTCTGGTGCGGGGCCATCAGTTCCGAACGTCTAAGCCAACTGCTCTCACTCTCTCTCACTCGGCAAACACTAATTTCAAATATCCTTCTAGTCGAACCACCTTTAATGAAAACGGCATTTGAATCCAAGCCAATGCCGCGTAGTTGAACGGTACGTATAGATTCATCTTCACTACAAAACCTGCAAGCATGAAACATCAAGTACATTTAGACAAACCTGAACACAACCGACGTAGCTGAGGTACTTTAGATTCTCTACACGAGGCCCGGAGCCCATCAGCAAACCTGTCTTGCTAGACCCATTCGTTCGCGTAGTCTCGACGGGCGTGTTGCGGACAGACGTAGTCCCACATCTCGAACACATCGTCACCATTGTTCTCATTGTTTTCTGTACTTGAATCCGACGAGTCGGAGTCGGCTTCTTCTTCATTGGTTACAGCCGAGCTAGTGGAGTTTGTACGCGACGACACGCTGTGCGAAGACCCTTCTTTCATGCCGATCACCTCCTTTGCATAGTGAGGGTGCGGCGAAGTGAAAAAGTCGCAGCAATTTGGGATCACTCGTTCAGGTGGAGGAGTGGGTCGCAGCCTGGGAAGTGTTGACGAGGGCTCTGTCGATGAGGATGGCGGGGATTCTTGCTCAGTGAACTCGGACTGGGAATCTAATTGGTTCCCTTCCGATGGTTGTGATGAGGTTGGTGCAGACTCAAAGTACAGCGAAGTGGTGTCACATTCGGAAAAGCTCGAGTGGTGCCGCTGGTTATCCTCGGTACCTTGTATGGAAGGTGCTTCAGAGTTTGCATCTGTATCACTTGGTGAGGCCGATGCCTCGTGCTGATTATTCTGTTCGTCACCGCCGTCTTCTTCTTCGAGTAGCCTCGCCAGTCTCGTGGATGAAAATGCTGAACCGTACTCTGATACTGTCCGGGCGTCCGATACTCGCCAACTCTCTTCCTCCTGTTGCTGCTGTCCCTCGCTCCCGTTGCCTCCGTTACTTCGCTCATTGTCTACCATGCTGGCAGATATCCTCGAACTGCGCTCCGACTCGGTTCGGCAAATGGACGATGTCGAGCACTCGGTCGTCCGTCCGTCATCCTCCTGTTTCTGCTTGCTATCGCACTTGTGCAGGTCCCCCACTCGGCTCCTCGGTCGCTTTCGGGACATCGTTCTCGTAGAGGACGACAACCGAATGTCCGCGTACTTGTGGATCATTTCGTCTATGAAGCGCCGCGTCTTCCTCTCGTAGAGGATCCGCTGCAGACTTCGCATTGAACGCAGCGCCACATCCACGCCCCAAACCTGCGGAAGCTTCCTCCCGTCCTATGCCGGGACTTCGACGCGCTTCGTCGCGGCGCGGGGCTTTCGAAAGTGACTTGCACACTCACGCGCGAGCGACCGACAGGCTCATTACTAGCACTTTTTCCAAGGAAACGCCTCGTCCAGCGTGGCGTGAACGCGGCCTGCCAGCCAGCGATAAGAATAGGGCTTCATCAGATCCTGGCGCCAGCTCGGCGCGCCGTCGCAGCGAGATACACTTTGCGCGTCCGTGGTTGGACGGCAGCGCGCCACAAGCGGCGCGGAGGTTAGCCAAGTGACCCTCCGCATGCGGTTCAGCACGCGGAAAGCGCGACGAGAGCGCCCGGCAACGCTGATACCGGACGTCCGGCATTTCTCACTGCGCGCTACCAGCAGCGACAGCGCGATCGCATCGGCGCTGATTGGAGTCGCGACGCCACGACGCGGCATGACGCAGTGCACTGCCGATCGAATGCGTAGCTACATCGTCACCCCCAAGTGACATGCGCGAGGATAAACCCCGGCAATGGGCGGTGGCGTTGTCTTGTCTGGAATCGTCTTCATGCATCCTGGATGACTTCGCCCTAAGTTCGCTGGTCGGTATCGAGTCGAATTCACATGCTACCGAATGAGGCTGCACTACAACGAGGTGAGGTGGGGATACAGCAGATCGTAGAGTGAGCTCTGCTGTTGGAAAACGATAAGAAACATCGAGGCTGAGCTGCATTTCGGTTGGCACTTGCTTGGTGCTGCGTGAGTCTCTTTCTGAAGGTATCCAACCGTAATCAGACAAGATTGCGGGGAAATGGGTACACTTTATTTCGGTCGCCTCTAAAAAAATGTGGAGATGGCACGAAACGAATCGCTCGTGATTCACCGAGACTCGCACACGGCATGAGCATGAATAGCAACAGGGTCGCTTGGAATAGCCAAGCGCACGATCGCAGGTCTGAGACGTTGGGCAATGGCAGCACTTTGGCTTTAGGACTTGGCGCTGGTATTTTTAGTGCACCACATTGTGGTCTCAAGGTCCGAAACCGAGACAGGCTGCAAGCGTCAACTACAACCCGCTGCTCATTTCCCAACTCTGCTCCCAGCACCGACCAACTGAGCCCAGCGCGTCTAGAGTCTGCAAGGTACGACACTTGTCGAGCTGCCAACGCTGCTCTACGGTTCACCGCTCTGACCTCGTTTATCTCCACCTTTTTCAGATGCCGACGGCCATGGAAGACGCTACCAACAAGGCGCGCAAGTGCATCAATAACCCCAAGATGCTCATCACGTATCTGTGGTTCAGCACCATGCTGTTCGGCTTCATGTACGCCATCGCTGCAATCGTGGCGGCGGTCAACAACGACGGCGAAGGCGAGAGCGACTCCAAGTCGCTTGGCTTTGTTGGCGTGTGGGCGATGATTCTTATCCTCGCGCTGTCGGTCGGAGGCACCATGGTCATGCGCAAGCACCAGACGCCGCTGGCCGTGGGCTTCCTCATCGGCGTCGTCATCATGATGTCGCTGCAGATGTTCTCGCTGTCGATCATCTTCGCTGGCGCTGCGTACCTGGCCCGCATCGAGCGCGCCAAGGGCGACGAGCACACCAACGTGCACTCGAACGAGGCTGGCTCCGTCTTCTCCTTCTTCATGTTCATCCTCTACGTAAGTGGCAGCGATCTGCGGTGTCTGTTACGTTTTCTTTCTGTAGCTGACCTCGCTGTTGCTGGTTGATCTGCTCAGGCCATCTTCGCCATTGTGCTGGTGCGTCACCGCAACATTGTGATCAAGGAGGGCGTCAACCTGGACCCGAACGCCATCAACAACACCGACATCGAGAAGAACCCGGCTGGAACCGTGGGCAGCTCGACCACCAGCACTGCCACGTCTCCGCGTGTGATCCGCACAGACCTGGACGTCGCCAAGCCGCTGGCTCCGCCCGTGAGCGTCTAAAAACTCTCGCCAACGTTTAACCACGCAGACACTAAGTAGCAAATAGCAACCGCTGCCAAACGCTAACCATATAAAAGTAGATATTCAAAAGCCCATGTTGAAGCCATGTCAGACGTGGCATCCGGTCACGATGGGACGACCGCTCGCTTCTAATTGGCTGTGGCGCACACTTACCACCTACTTATGGCTTACTTTCTTTCGCGCCCCCTCCCCGTGAAGTAGCATCCCCGCAAATTAATGGCTCACTTCGACTCACTCCAGAGTTCACTCCACTTCACTATGGGCTTCCAGATCGACACCATCAAGGCCGGCGACGGCGTCAACTTCCCCACGGCGGGCCAGACCGTCTCGGTGCACTACGTGGGCACGCTCACGGACGGCTCCAAGTTCGACTCGAGCCGTGACCGCGGCCGTCCGTTCCAGTTCCAGCTGGGCGCCGGCCAAGTCATTCGCGGCTGGGACGAGGGCGTCGCCAAGATGAGCAAGGGCCAAGTGGCCAAGCTCACGCTGCCCCACGAGTACGCGTACGGAGAGCGCGGCTACCCGCCCGTGATCCCGCCCAAGGCCACGCTCGTGTTCGAGGTGGAGCTGCTGTCCTTTAACTAGACAGTCGACTACTCGAAGACCTTGAGACAGTTGTAAAGGACAAAGAGCACATGACGCTCTGTGCAATACAATACAACGTGTTTTTAGTCTTTTGGGTGGGGTTTTGTGGTTGTTGTGTGGTGTTGGTGGCGGAGCTGGTGGAGAAGGTGGCGACCGACGTTGCCACGAACGGGGGAAGACGGAGTGTCGGAGAAGGAGACGTGCGGGTTGCCGCTGTCGACGTGATCAGGCTCCGTCCACATGGAGTTGAGGTATTTCTTGTTGGGGCGTTGAACGGGTTTGTGCGTGGCGTCGGCGGCCATTTTGACGCGGCGAGAGTGCTCCTGTAGAGTGAATTCGCAATGGTTAGATGGATGTGAACTAGGCAGACAAAGACAGAGAATTCTTACGTAGGCGCGGACTTCGGGCGTGGTTGGGGAGTTGGTGACTCCGGCGGGAGCAAATGGATCGTCAAGTAAAAGGGTGCGCGAGTATGGCGCCCCGGTGATACTGCGACGAGATGCTGTGTGCGTGTTGCTGTACAGGGTCGTGCTGGTGAACGGCCTCTCACCGACCCATTTCTCCGGGCTGTGCTGCCGCCACTTCGGGTGAGCAACGTATTCGGCCGTCGTTGGGGGTAGCGGAGTAGCTGTACCACCGAGAACTGTCGCTCGCGAGCCATGTGCGTTCCAGTACAAGCGATCATACACGGCGCTTTTGCGTCGTCTTCGTTCCGAGCCGTCCCCATCGTCACTTGCTTCATCCTCGTCACTCTGGTTGACTTTTTCGAGCGAAGGTGGGCAGTCTGCGCTGCAGTTGGTTCTTCGTTGGGATCCTCGCGAAGCTTCGGGGCGTTCACGTTCGCTCCTCGTGTTGTTGTCTGCGCAAATGACATCCTCTACGAAATATTTCGCACAAGACAGTGGTTTGTTCTTGAGGAAAGCCATAGGCGGGTGGATCTCCTTGTGTTTCTCTCGAGTCTTCTCGAAGTTGATGATACGCAAAGCGTATTTCTCCCGTGGCATGTCAACCTCTTCCTGTGGATATTCGAGACGGTGAATATACTCTCCACCACCTTTATAGATCGCGCGAGGGAGTACGAGCTGCTCAAATGACAACACAGCGGTGAGAATACGCTTAAGCCGCCTACCTGCAGCAAATTCCACGTACCCATTTTTGACAACTCCGCCATGCTCCAGTTCCTTCTTCCTCTCACGAGGTCTGGCAATGACAAACCCGTCAGAACGAAGCGATTGGCTGGGTACGGGCAAAACTATCGAAATCGTTCAAGCGCACATGTAGGCCTTCGAATAGTTCTCTTTGGCGTAGTTTTTGCCCCATTCCTGGGTAGGAGCTTCCTTAATCCAGTTGCTAACACGATCCATGTACGAGTTGTGCATCTCCTTCCTGGCAACAGAAGTACCAGCATCAGTCGTAGCTCTATAGTAGTTGCCGAGAGTTCGGTGATTGGTCTTACATCGTCTTCCCGTAGAGATGTTTGGCCTGTCGATCCAGTGCCTCACGCGAAATCGGAGCTCCATTCTTTTCTGCCTGTTTCTTCCGAGCTGCCTCTTGCTCCGAGCGGGTTTTCCGCCACCTCACCACATCAAGCGAGAACATGACCGAGCAAAGAGCACTTCATGGACTGCACCAGACTTCCCAACCAGACCAGACTCAGCTATATTTTTAGGCAACTTCACAAGCTTAAAGCAAAAATATGTGCAGCATAGGATAGTATGTTCAAATCTATAATAATGGAGACTCGAACAAGTTGCCTTTTGAAAAAGATGGCTACACTTTATCCTATCATTTTTCGCCCAATCAGTATCCTACGATCATCTCCACCGCACGTTGTTCATGGACTTCCGTCAACTGCTTCTTGAGGAACGTCGCCGCGCCCGCGAGGCGACGCAGCACAAGGAGACACAAAGTGACTCGCAAACGAGAGAGAAAAATACCAAGAAGGACGAAGAGAGATTGGAACAATGGCTGAGCCCGACTCTGAAAGTCTGGGAAAAACGATCCAAGATGGAAATGGAGGACTTTCGAAGAGGTCCGATGCCCGGCGTGTATTACGTCCCCAATTGGATCACGCAGGACGAAGAACGGGCGATTCTGGAGCGGGTGTATGCGGTTCCGGACGATAACGAGCTCTGGGTGCGACTTAAACATCGTCGGCTGCAGATGTGGGGAGGAGAAGTGAAAGACCCATTTGAGCCGAAACCACTGCCTCAATGGCTCATGCAGATCAGTCAGACTCTCGTGGACGCAGGGGTCTTCAGTGAAGAGAATAAACCAAATCACGCACTCATTAACGGTGAGCTGAGAGAACTAATTTTGTGAAAATGAGTTGTTATCTGACGTAGTTTTGATGCCTCAGAGTATGGGGTGGGGGACTGCATTCTGCCGCATGAAGACGGACCTGTATACTTCCCTTTTGTGGCTATTATCAGCACTGGAGCGGAGTGTCGGGTCACATTTGAACCCCATCGGGCTTTAACGTCCACTGATGACCCGACAGTCTCTGCATCCCCAGCGATGAACGAAATTGTTCCTCATTTCGACTTCCAATTGGAGCGCCGAAGTCTACTGATGTTCACTGGTGAAGCATACACGCGCTACTTGCACAGCATCGACAACGTTGAAGTCGGTACGCGGATTTCGCTGACGATTCGCTACGTGGATCTTCACTAGGGGAAAATTTGAGCAAAGAGAGGAGGCAGGTATGATAAGAACGTGTGAAGATCAACGCTAAAGCGAGCACCTTGTCGACCGGTGAAAACGTTTCGAAGTTGCGAAGTGCTGGCGACTTTGACACGACACTTCTTGATAGATGTGGAGACCGCATACACTTTTAGTATGGTCGAAACCTCCTTTGATCCGTTTTCCATTTATCTCTGCACGACTCACACAGTTCGAACTGCGTGAAAAGTGATAGTCGAGCTGCCAATATGCTAGCGCTTTCTCCAACGTCTCAGTGGCCACACCGAGAAAGACCAGCTCTTGGATCCAACTCAAACCAACCAAGTCGAGCACCAACCTCTACATTGACACGAGTAAATGGTATGCTCCAGCCGATCAATCCTCGCGCGTACGCATCGGTGACTACTATCCCAAACAACGAAGCGAGTTTATACATGGACGATTTCAGCCTTGACACTCCGTCTTTTGTGACGCTGGCCAGCTCGATGAAGATGCGAGCGTGTGAAGTGTTCTGGTAGGTGTTTACTGAACGAATCGGGAGATATTGGGCGCTCTACAAGAGCTGACGGTGCGTGCTGTTTTCTTCTCTTCACGCAGGCGTCGAGTGCATGTGCAGCTCATTTGCTCGCGGGAATCGTCATCAGAGCAATACGGAATATACTCGGCGGTGTTGTGTATCCGTCGCCGCCGACGTCATGGATGTCTCGGCAGTTTTTCACTTGCGATTTCTCTGGATCGACGCATGTATCCCGTGCGATTGCTGTCGACCAAAGCAAAAGATGCCCGCAAGTTGATGATCGGTATCGAGTACGGTTGGCGAGCCCGCCACGCTTGGTTCCGCGCACCCAACGTTGAAGTGTACGAGCAGTGGCTAGACGTGATCCGATCTGCTCTTCAAGGCTACAGCGGACACGACGAAGAGCAATCGCTTGCGAAATGGGTCGAGCGTAGCGGCGTTTCGATGATGGAGACAGCAACGACAAGTGCCGTTGGTAGCATCGAGCGCTTTAGCACTGACTCGTACGCGAGAGGCTGCTCGAGCAGCTATCGGTCCGACATACCTGACGAAGAGTGGAGTGCTGAAGACGAAGCTGTGCGTCGTGAGCGCTATCTTTCACATGGCATGGACTCCAAGTCTTCCTTTAGTGCTCACAACCGGAACAATCGCGAGCGAACTGACACGGTGAATTGGTTGGGCCGGCCTGCTTTCTGCTTTACGGGGCCAGATAACATGCGCTACGACAACATTGAAAAGACTTAACGATCTCAATGCATAGGTACTTGTGAACCTATCACTAATCCTGTAGTTTGAGTTGTAAACAGCATTGTGGATGTATTATAAGCTCTGCCAAACTGACCAGGACGGCACGCATGTATTGACGATATCGCGCTTAGTGCTTGCTAGCTAGCAGTGGTTTACATGATGGGCAGGTATAGTGGCTCCTCCTGCACGAACGGCAGCGCGGCGATCTTCTGGCACATCGAGCGCACCTTGGACAGCAACGACGTCTCCGTGGTGACGACAAACTGCACATTGGCACGGTCGACAATCGGCGCCTGCAGAATCGAGTAAATGGACACACCGCTCTCCTCCGCGAGCTGGCCGACGTGGCGGATCACGCCCAGACCGTCGGTGATCGTGATGCGCACGTAAAAGTGCGCTTCGTAGTCGGGCTGCAGCGTCAGCGGCACGGACGCCTTAAACGGGTCCAACGGGGCGTCGCCGCGTGCCAGCTGAATGATGTCGTTCATGACCGAGTTGGCGGTCGGGAAGCGTCCAGCGCCGGGGCCGACGTACGCGCTGCTGTCCAAGTTGTCGGACCGCACGTTCACCAGATTGGTGGCGCCACTGATGCTGGCAATGACGTTGCTGTGCTTGACCACAACGGGCGACACGTACACCGTCACTTCCTGCGGCTTGCCGGTCTTCTCGTCTGCAGGCTTGAGCAGTTTGGCCACACCCAGCAGCTTAATCGTGCTGTCCATCATCTTCGCGTACTCAAAGTCGGCCGACGAGACGCGGGAGATGCCAACGGTCGGGATGTCCGCCGGCTTGACGACGCCCCCGAATCCGAGCTTGGCCAGGATGGCGATCTTGCTCTGCACGTCGAATCCGTCCACGTCAGCGCTGGGGTTGGCCTCCGCGTAGCCCAGATCCTGCGCCTCCTTGAGCACAGCCTCATAAGCCACTCCCTCCGCCTCCATCTTGGACAGCATGTAGTTGGTCGTGCCGTTCATGATGCCCGCGATCTCCGTGACCGTGTCGCTGTCGTACGCGCCCTGGAGCGTGTGGATGATGGGGATGCCTCCAGCCACGGCGGCCTCGTAGCCGAAGCGAACGTCCGGGTGCTCCTGCAGCAGCTGCACGATCTCGGGCATGAAGTTGGCCACGAGCGCCTTGTTGGCCGTGATGACGTGCTTGCCGGCCTTGATGGCGCCAAAGACCACGTCCTTAGCGTCGTCCACGCCGCCCATGAGCTCCACGATGCAGTTGATGCTCTTGTCCTCGAGGATGTCGTTGTAGCTGCTGGTGAAGGTCGTCTCGCCCGCCGAAAAGTGCTGCAGCTTGCGGTTCTTGCTCAGGTTCTGCACGCAGATCTTGGACACGAGCGCGTTGACGCCCATGGCCTGGAACTTGTGGCGCCGCACGGGGCTGTGCAGCAGGTCGAACACGCCGCCGCCCACGGTGCCGCAGCCGAACAGGCCGATGTTGAGGATCACGCGCGGCATTTTGAGAGGAAGAGTGAAGGTTGGAGGAGGAGTGATGGTCTTGTGCGGGACAAGACAAATTGGAGACTGACGTAGGGCAACGACACCCTAGACCACAAGACTGTTCGCGCAAGCGTCTCGACGCAAATTATATGACATGGGTACAGCAGGAATGCAATCGCAGGGTTTATACATTTTCTAGTGTGTGCTACATAATGTAGTCATTAGGAAAAGGCAACAAGTTGTTGCCTTTTTACGGCTTGCACCCGAGCCACGCTTCGGCTTGGACATCACAGGGAGGACTGATGCCGCGCTCGATCTCCAATTGACGCACCCTGATGAAGAGCTGGTCCACGTTGCAGGCCACGATTTGCATCCGACTGCTGTAGCGCATGCCCACAGTCCCATTGATGGATGTCATCCCCGGAATTTCGCACTGTCGGTACATGACGCCGTCGCACGCAGCGATCCGCTCGGGGGTTGGGAAATCCGACAGCGTCTCCAGCATAAATGGGACCGTAGACTTTTGGCACGCCACAAACGAGAACGCTTCAAACACTTTTCGTGTGGCTGCAGTAGCACGTCGAGGATCGTTCGAGTCGAGACAAGTTGCTGCAGGCACGTTGAATATTGGTTCGGCCTGGCAGTACCAGTCGGTGAGGTTGCAATCTCCGAGAAACCCATTGCAGCAGAAATGGGCTGGACGCAGTACTGCGAAGCGAGAGAGACTGACAAGTGGAGCCATGTCAGGTACAGCAGGGACTCGGTGCAGGTGTGCAATGGCCATGGTCTCCAGTCTGGAAAGATGGTCGAATGGCGGCAACTCGGTGACAGATAGAAGGACTGCAAGTACTACGCTTCGTAGATTCGGGGTGCCATCAAAGGCAGGCAAAGCGCGGAGGTTATGGTGGTTGCCAAGATGTAGGAACGTGAATTCTGGTAGATCGCTGAAGAGATCGGGAGGTAGAGAAACGAGGTTGCGACTGCCGTACTTGCCTTCGAGATGCCTAGGAAACATAGATACTGAGGTGGCTGAAGTGTAGGGGTTTGCATATTGTTGCAACGTACAAGGTGCTGGAGGTGTTTGAACTCGGTTGCCCACGCAGGAAATTCCTCGGTGCTCGTGTAAAGTAAGGATCTGCCGGCATACGATCAACAATAGGGTAAGCATGGAGATCTAACAAGTCGAGACTTACCTACACACGCACATGGTTCGTATATCTTTGCATTGGCGTAACTCATACGGCCAGTGTCGTAGCTGGCGGTTGACTAGCTGCAATCCAATAAGCTTTCCAACAGCTGCAAGCTTACGGACCTTCTCGGTAACATCTTCCGGGAAATTCCATTCGTACGTTGTTCGTGGAGCTCGGTTAGCATCGACCATAGTAATACATGGACAATAGTCTCCAGGGCTCCAAGTGTGAGCAGATACAACACACTCTGGGTATTCTACACATGCTGCATGAGATTTCGCCACTGATAAGTGAGTGAAAGCTATTGTGAATACGCTTACAGCAACAAAAATTAATGATACCCAGCGGGGAACTGGTTTTTGTCGCGTAGGCTGCTTTAGCTTCAGCGGCGATTGAAAGTTCGAAGTTGCCCACCTCTGGGCAACAATCGCACTGATAACCCGAATGAATCCGTAGCAAAAGGACAGGTTCATTCCGATCCCCAGCGCAAAATCTATGGGATCGCTAATTCTGAGCGAGTTGAAGTTGATGAGAAATAACGCTACTTCGGCAGTTCATCCGCGCGTAGCGTGCAAAGTTGCCATCAGGCAGAATTTCAGCGTTCACCAAGTAAACGTTGCGGTCGAAGCTGAAGTTGTAGTAGCAATATAGCAGAACGGCTATCGGAAACAAAACAGCAGCAACGAGATCAAAGCTTGAAAAGAATATCAAAACTGTTAGCAACTCACGATTTCAGCAGGAGATTCATGCTACAAGCAGCTAAAAAATCTTACATGGAATCGATGAGAACCTCAGCAAAAGCCGAATTTTTGCGGGTGAGGATGTTCATCGCTACTGACAGTCCATTGGTGGCGATGAAGGATGCATATCCGTAAATCAACGGGTCAGGGAGGCCTTGCTTGAGAGAGCGACACAATACAAGACCTTGGACTATCAAATCCAAAGTCTTCTGGAACATATTCTGGAACCACGAAGTAAACTCACAACTATTAGCGAGGACCAGGTATGGTAAGTCGTGGTACGCGGTTTACGGCGTTGAACCCTGTGAGATTTGAGTATGAACGATGAAGGCGTCGCAATTGGTGTTTTGTTCTTGGTGTGCAGTGCAGTAGCCACCACGTAGATAAAACACTCCACACCTGCATGACAGCCAAATCGCCTTTGGTTGTACAGACTCCTGCTACTGTGCGACGGAATCGAAGCATTCTGACGAGCACTAGGATATAGCACGCTGTGACGAGGAGGAGGCCCAATACACTTCCCCACTTGACTACTGGCGCTCGCTCGACAATTAGCCAGAAATTCCCGTTATCGTAATCGCCAGTATTCATGAGCATGTTGGCAGCTTCGTTTGGCGCTATAGTGAGAAAAATTAACCATGAGGTCCAAGCAATAGAGACCACCACAACAAACAGCAACGGCAGTCCTAGAGGACCAAAAGCTTGCTGAAATGTGAGCTTAGGTGGTAGCTGTAGGATTCCGCTCGATCTCCGTTTGGTGTTTTCACTTTTCGGGTTCGACCACGGAGAATCTGAGGGTGGGATTGGAGCCACTGCTTTGGTCTGAAAGAGTTTGTCAAAGAGTGCCACTGACCGAGGTTCAATGAGTTCTTCATCAATTGTAGATGATTGTCGAATGCAGATTCCAGGCGGAGTAGACCGTGACTGCAACTTGGATTCGTGGGTTGGCATCACACGCATTGTTCACGACTAGTATGTCCTCGTAGAAATAGGGGTCTGGAAATTATGAACTCAAGTGACTGGTTTGCGCGTTGATCCTGGGAGTTCGTTGTGTCTCCACGCTCCTTCTAAGCTTAGAAAAGCTGAGACTGGGGCAGTGATTTATTTAGGTAACTGTCGTTTGAACATTATTCTCGTCGCCAGCATTGCGATGACGAACTCGAAGAGCTTCGAATTGCCGTGCTCAATCAACATTGTGCTTCACTTGGATCCAAACCATGCCACCAACTCTTAATCCACTTTTAACTCGTCTCACCTCGATGCAGAGCTGTCCTGACTTCCGTTGAAGGTCACGACTTGTTGCATCCGACTGCTGTCGCCCATACCAGGGGCAGGACGATGTGCTTCAACGGACGATGTGCTTCAACGGACGATGTGTTCCAACGCACGTTTCAGCAGGTTAAAGCTTTGCAGACTTGGCGAACCAACTCCGTTATCGGACATGCAGACCGTTTCGACGCTGCAGTGAGGAACGAGACCCAATAAGCAACAACGACACCGTCAGCATACCAAACGCCTAACACAATGCGATCTTGGGCAGTGGCATCATTTCGACGTCGTTGAAATGGCAATACTCAGATAGCTCCACTCTCAGCTTTACAGCCGAGCCATGCTTCTTCGTGGCGGTTACAAGGAAGCCCAACACCTCGTTGGATCTGCACCCTGCGCACTTGAATAAAAGGTTGGTCGACGTTACAAGACACCACTTGCATTCGAGCGCTGTAGCACATGCCTAGGAGTTTTGCCGACGTCACCCCTGGAATTTCGCACTGCCGATAGAGCACTCCACCGCACACTGCGATACTCTCGGGCGTGGGTCTGTCTGAAAGCGCCTCGACTGCCAACGTAAGTGGGGTCCTCTGGCAAACAGTGTATGGGAACCGAGCAATTACTTCCAGAGCGGCTTGGCTCGCCCGCCTCAGGTCGTCTTCTGCGAGACACGTTTCTCCAGGTAAGCTTACATTAAATACGGGATCGTACATGCAGTAGCTGTCTGTGAGATTGCAGGAGCCCATGAATCCGTTGCAACAAACGCGGTTGGGCCGGTACAGTGTTAAGCGTGATAGTCGGACCAGCGAAGAAATATCGGGGATGGCTGGTACTTGCGGAATTTGCACAAGCGCAAGGGCTTCCAGTCGATTTAATTTCTTTAGTGGTGGGAGTTCGGTCACCGAGAGGAGAATGGCCAAAGTAAGGCTTCGCAAATTTGGCACACCATCAAATGACGGGATGTTTGCGAGATGGTAGTGATTTCCCAAATGCAAGAAGGTGAGCATAGGCAAGTCACTAAAGAGATCCGTGGGCAGCGAGGCAAGATTGCGGCTGCCATACTTTCCTTCAACATGCCTACGAATGTATACAAAAAAATAAGTTAGGCATTGACAAATTGTGTTCTGGGGGAACCAAGAAGCGTACAAGAATTTTAGCTGCTTGAACTCGGTAACCCAGCTCGGAATTTCTTCGGTGCTGGTGTAAATTAACGAGCTGCCCTCGCAACAAGAACGATAAATAGGTGCCATACAATTATTCAGGTTTGGTCCAGGTGACTTACATTGTCTCGAGCTCAGTGCAGTACCGCAGCTCGTCTGGGAAGTGCTTCAGCTGGCGATTAATAAGTTGCAGACCCTGGAGAGTTCCAGCAATTGCTAGTGCGCGTACAGCTTCTGTAGCATCTATCGAAGAATACCAATCTTGAGCCGTACGAGGTGAGCGGTTCGTATCAATCAGCATAAGACACGAGCAATTCACTCCATCATTCCAAACGTGGGAGAACGCCACGCACTGAGGGTAGGATGAGCATGCAGCGTGGGAAATTTCGATGGCTTGGTGCGTATATACAACTGCACCGATGCTCGCCATTAAAAACGGGAGTGCAAACCAACGGGACACAGGCTTTTGGAATGACCGATTTGCCTCCTCCACGGCAGCAATTGTGGGGCCCAATGTCGCACCACTCATTCGATGCCGTTGAGTTGCCATAATTTCGATAACGCGACTAAAGCGATGGCAAAATGAGAGATTCATACCGATGCATACCGTGAAATCCATCGCGGTCTTGATCCGCAGTGAGTCAAAATTGATTCGGAAGAGCGCTACTTGCGCCGGATCAGCTTGCATCCGTGCGAAGCGCTCAAATGTCCCCTCATCCAGCACCTCAACATTGACAAGAAATACGTCTCGATCGAACTTAAAGTAGTACGTGCAATAGCCGAGAACTGCCATCGGGAACAGGACAGCAGCTCCTAGATCAAAACTAGGCGGCACATGACAAAAGATCAGCGCGTGGATTGGGAGTGAATGTGCAACAATATCACTGGCGACGTACATGGAGTCGATAAGCACCTCAGCAAACGCCGAGTTCTTCGCTGATAAAATGTTGAGCACACACGTGAAGCTATTGAAACAGACAAAGTAAGCGTACCCAATCGCTAGTGTGTCTGGGAACCCCTGCTCCAGCGTTCTAAGCAGTATCAGCCCTTGAAAACTCAAATCACAAGCCTTCAGGAACACGTTCTAGCACACAAACAACCGTCTTCTGGTTAGAAGCACCGTACTAGCAGCCTAAGTCGCACAATACTCACAAAATACTTTCGGTACTTGGCGTTGAATCCTGTCAGATCGACCCAAGCCTTCACCACCTCCTGGAGGTTGCACCGCTCTGCCACCTTGAAATACCAGCTCTTCGGAGTCTCTTTACTGTTCGCACGCCTTACAATGCTTCGAAACATGAACATCTTGACGAGAACTGTCATGTACCCAACATCGACAACCGCGAAGCCGAAAGCACTGGACCACTTCACGAACGGCTCCCGCTCGACAATGAGCCAGAACTGTCCGTTGTCGTAGTCCCCCGTGTGCATCAGGCGGTTGGCCGCCTCGTTCGGTGCCAGCGTGAGGAAAATGAGCCACGACGTCCAAAGGATGCAGACGATCGCCACAAACAGCAGCGGAGTGCCCAGCGCCCCGTAAGCTTCGCGGAAGGACGTTTTCCCCGCTCGACGCTCTCGTATAAGGCGAGCACGAGAACTAGAGGCGATTTTCTTGTCCACTGGGCTGGAATGGCCCAGGACGGGGACCACCTGCCGTCTCAACTGGCTTAAGCCAGACAATCGAAGATGGCGGGCATTGGGCGGGTACTTGGCATCGGCACTTGTTGGCACCACACTCATGGGCGCTGGCAGTGCAGACTGCAGGTTGCTACAGCACCACAAGTCCCTGCCTACAAATAGCGCAGCATGCAACGCCGGACATGGTGCCAACTGGTACATGTACACGTACCTCCCTCGGAAATAGATTTCGACGGGGTACTGTAGCATGTTGAAGCGCTTCCCTTGCGTGTCACGAGATGACTGCGCCCAAAGCAGCCCGCTTGAACGTGGCGCATCATGTGGCCATCGATGCTCTCGTAGCGGAGCTCACCTGCGTTAACTTGCTTTTCCCCCAGCCAAGAACGCGTACTGCAATTTTCCCAGCGTACTTGGGAATCGACTGGACTTGCTCGAGACTCGGCTTGACTTTGCCGTGTAAAATCGCATCGAGCCTTGTAAGCGCTCGGGACGCCGCTGTGACGGGGAGGCCTTCTTCGACTGCAACCGCACGATCTACAGCTGAACAAACGCTGTTGACAGTTTGTTTGGATAGGGCGGATTGCGATTGCCAGCGCGAGAGCAGCATCGAGCTGCGACCACTTATAGTGGGCTCAGCACCTGCTGCGTTGTCCACACACCCGGGGAAACCTGTGGCTTGGTCCCTACGATGACCAGAGCCGTTTGGAAAAGACTGGCACTTCGACTTTTGTTCGAGCCGCACTGTCCAGGTTGGCCTCCAGCCCTTTGAATTGTATTTTGCCCTCGATGTTACAGTAATTCCCCAAAGTTCCGCCGTCGATGTGCTGCAAGTGTGTAGGTTTACCCTGAATCTACGAGCTCAGCCCAGCGCTTCTCGCGATCGTCAAATATTTGGGATTTTTCACACGATTAGCGAGGAGGAAGCCGGCGAGAAAGCCGTTTCGGCAAAGTTTGAAGCTCTGCACGTTGAAGTGGCATCTTGCTGCTCGACGCGATACAACCGCAGGCAAAGCTGCAGGAAAAGCGTGTTCGCGGCTGAACTTGTGCAGATGGCGGAGCTCGAAACGGAGAGATCGTCTGCCCAGCGGCGACCCGCACCCCACGTCCTTTGCTGCCTTCGAGCAAGCGAACCCGTCGCTGCTTGGTGCTGCGTCTTCAACGCCGCGCCTTCAACAGCAACCTCGGAAACGCAAGTTAAACCACCGGACCCGACGCTGTACCACCTGCCGAATGCGGCCGCAAAAGATCGCTATCACACGTCGTCTGCAGACTGCTGCAGACCAGCAAGCAAGCGGCTGGAACCTGCGCACGACCCCCACCAACTTTCAGACGTACGACGCAGGCGGTGGCGCCAGGCGATTCGGACCAGCGGCGTGTGCCAAGTTCGTCCTTCGTCAGGTGAGACTGCGTCTGCTCTGATATGGCGTCGCACTTACTCGAAATGTGACGGTGCAAGGATCTGGGACTCGAGCCCATCGCCTCAAGGGTCCGACCGTCATCTGCGTTCGGGAAACGCGGGGGCTCGTCAGCTGCTGCCCTCCTCTCTGCGAGAGGCTAGCAGATGGGGGCAAGTGCCAACACGTCGAGCTTCGATCGCCGTGGCGAGTGAGGAACTCGCAGTCGACGAGCTGCTAGTGGTGGTGCCGTCAATGCCGAGGTCGACAAGTGGCTGTGGACAGCAGTATCAAAGATACTTTGGGGTTCGATACAGTAGGTGAGAAAAACCGCACGTAGAGTTCACCCGACCGGTGCAACAGCGCATTTGGACTCGAAAGCGCTCGGCCTCGCCTTGCCTGCGATCTCGCCGCCTCAAGAGCTGGACGCGCGCTATTAATTAACCGCGGCCACGCGGCTTGCTTGCACACTGACGCTAAACCAGCGCTCGCCAAAGCCGAGCACCCGCCGTTTTCGCCGGTTCTTTTTCGCCCATCTGCCCCTCTACTATCCGGAGCATAGTGAAAGCAAGAGGTCCATACTGAGTCCAAGTGCGAGGTAGGTAGAGATGGGCGACACCACAGAGAGAGTCTCGTCGTTGCATAGCGCGCTGGCCGCCCTTCGTTTCGAGCAGCTCAAGCTCCCGCGGTTGCCTTCATTTGCCGAAAGTCCGTGTCAGTCCGAAGTCTCCTTGTCGTCCCAGTCCCCAGCCCCTTTCTGCCGCAATGAAGGACGGAGTCTGCACACTGAGCGCCCACGTGCTGGAGGCGCACGCGCTGGGCGGCACCAAAATGTTCGAGGTCAAGGTGCTGTGCAAGGGCAAGAGCACGTCCGTCTACAAGAGCAAGGAGGACTTCAAGAGCGTGCTCGACATGTTCCGCCTCGTGGGCGCCATGTGCCGCGCCAAGAGCGACCGCTGCGAGGTGTGCGCGGCCTGCAGCGCCGCCAGCCCCGTGCGCGTGTGCGACGAAGACAGTCTGGACGACTTCCTGGGCGAAGCGCTCACCAAGTTGCGCAAGGCCGAGCCCGACGCCATCGAGCGCTGCAGCGAGCACCGCGGCGTCGTACAGATCCTTATGGACTTCCTCAACGTGCGCCACGGCAAGTACTTTTGCGAGCTCACGCCTGAGATGGAGGAGGAGCTGTCGCCCACCAACCAACTGCAGGACGACGTGGACGTGGACCACCCCGTGATGCGCTGCTCGCTCAATCGGACGCTGTCGGAGCAGTTCGCTGCCATGGACTCGGTGTGCTAGTCACACTGTAGCAATCCAGTGGAGGGCGGCAATCTCGCGCTTCGTCCTGTCCAATATTAACGAGCAAGCGCACGAAAGGAGGACGGAGATGCATGCCCCCAGTCCACTCCATAGGCCCCACCTCGCTCCATTCACAAGATGGGGCAGGTTTGTAGATTCTCCACCCACCCACCACACCCCGACCTTCTCTCTCCGCTGTGTAGCTTGTTTTCGTCTCGAGAGAAGTGGATGGCACACGAAGGAAGACCTGGTCACGGCGAACGCCGCCGCTCATGGTTCCCATGCGTACAATAAATGCAACGAATAATATAAGAGCTCAAAGCGATCCATGCAGCTTCCTCACTCGTGTGTCGCCTCCGGTTCAGAAGCAGCAGCAATCGAGAGCCAACAACTTTCGATTAGCCGCGGCTCGCAATCCTGTATACGCGCGACTAGCACCAGCCGTTATCAGTGGCGTAACACACCACAACCGCTTCGTGCATCATGCACTCGAGGTGAAGCAGAACTTCTCGCCTTGAATTCTACACAACACATGCGACACCTTTCGCTGCTCGGCCAGCTCGCGCGAGGGGTGTTGCAGCTACGTACCTCTTGCTCTATCTCGTCGTGCGAGGGCTTTGCAGAGCTGCTGGCTGCACACGAAGGTCAGGTGCAGACCGAAGGGAGGGAAACGAAAGCTGACAGGGTGTCCCACCAACGTGTTTCTGCCATAGCGGTAACAGGCGTGGAGCTGTCACGAATCAGTCTCCGCTCTACGGTCGATTGATCACTGCTACTTGCTCTTGCGGCTGATGGTCGTCCGCCGCCGCCTCGACACGAAGGATCTTCATCATCTCCTCGCTCTCGAGCGCGTGGATCGTGCCAATGGTGTTGCGACGTCGTGCTCGCTGCGTGACTTCGCTGTTGGCGCGAGCTTCATCTGCCTGGGCCTGCGCCATGGCTGCGCGGATATGGTGCAGCAGCTCGGCCTCTGTGTTGGCGCCCACGACCTCCAGCACCTTCTGTTGGAGGAACGCACACCAGCTGGAGTGGCGCTGCAGCTCGAGAGCCGACTCCACGAGGCCGTCCAGCGCTCGCTCGCGCTTGCGGTTGGATGGGTGCGTCGACACCCAGTCGAATTCCATATCCAGCTCATCCTCACCTGCCTCCGGGTCCGCGTAGAAGGCGGTGAAGGCCTTCCACAGGCGCGGTGCCTCGGACGGATCGTAGCACGCGCTGGCAAGTAGCATGATGCCGATGTGATCTGCTTCAGCCTCTTGCGACCGACTGAAGGGCAAGTTGAGGGCTGCAGGTGCAGGTGCAACAGCTTGTTAGTCTGGTTCAACCACATCGGGACAACAAGAGTTGAGATACACCACGACGCAGGTGAGCACGCACCGAACTGGAAGATGTACTGGAGCAGTGGACTCTCCATGCCGAGGATGATCTGCAAATACAGCAACGGCAACAAGCTCATGGACTCAGCCGTGTGTCTCGCGAGCGCGTGGCCGATTTCGTGCGCCAACACGACGGCCAGCGCGTCGTGCTTGTTGCGGCAAATGCCCTTCTGCACGGCAAAGTCGATGAGGTCCAGAATCCCCGTCTTCACGATGATCTTACCGCCGGGAGCGCAGCACGCGTTCGCGGAGTACGGGTTGTCCACCAACCAAACTCGCCACTCGTACTCCCGCGGAAACAAATGCTCACACACCGACACCAGTCGACTGTCATATGAAGTAGAAAAAACAGTTAGATCTTCCAATCTACTTGTATCCAGGACATCAAACCCGTACGTGGCGACGTCGATACACATCTGAAATTGAGGCCCATCGTCAATAGTTTTAGCTCCTTCCAGCTCCTCCTGCGCTGCCTTGTTGCCCAGCTCCTGGAAATGAATTAAACACAAGAGATGAAGAGACAACGCCTGCAGTCTCCGCTTGAATTGTATCGAAACGTACACACTCCTCTTCTCGCGAGAGCACCACGACCTGCGTCCGCCCAGTGATGGGGACAGTGTGCAGGTTGGTCACGAACTGGTACGTGGCCGCCGCGACGCCCAGCACCGCCCCCCACCGCATCAACTACATGTACATGCAATACATTCATCAGATGCAGCAATTATTGCCTGCTATTGTCAATATTCTTATCCGCACCTGCGTCTGGAACTTGGACGGATGAACATCTGAAAAAAACGGAATGTCAGTATCCTTGAAATGTCAATTGCAAGGAAACGATAGAAACGTACGCGTCTGCACGAGGTTCAGGTGTGGGAACTTGATCACGTGCAGCATCCCCACGGGCTGCACGCTGCGCAGCTTCGTCTTGGGCCCGAAGACCGACCAGCTGTGGTCGGGGACGGCCGCGCGCCCACGTCGGAAGAGGTCGACCCAGCCCATAGTCGGCAAATGTAGTTCTGATGGGTACACTACTTTTTTGTAACATTTGTGTTTTTATTGTCCACTTTGACTTGTCTTTTTGTAAAGTGGTACTGCAAATGTGGCTTTTTGAGCATAAGTGGCGACGCTCGGTTGTAGCACCAGTCGGGTCGACCAGGTGGACGACCAGGGGGACCATATCATGGTAAAGTGTGACGGCATATGAGAGACACAAGTACAGGCACAATATGTTTTGGGAGAGACATTCAACGTTGCCTTCTAGCACAAGACCCATTGTGCAGTTTTCACGCAGCAGCGCTATGAACACGACCATCGTACTTGACGTCTCGGCCTTCACCCAAAGTGTTGACGAATTTGGCCGAAATAACTTCTGTGATCGTGATGATACCAAGAAATCACCACTTTGTAAGCAGCTCACAGAAACACTATTTTCCTGTGAACAGAAAGCGACTAAACTTCTTTGTGCCTACGACGACCATGGCACGAGTGATTGGCAAGATGCCTTTTTGGCAGAGTGCAGAAGCGCACGGCTGGGGTGAGGTCAGTGGAAAGAAGGAAATCGTCTCGGTGGTGGAAAATAGTTTTCACCATGAGCCTGGCACCCAGACTGGCAGCAAAAACAAACTGGTCGTTGTTCTAGGTAAGCTAACGCCGACGTACAGGGCACTATTGAGAGACTTCAAAGCTATACCCAGCTTAAGCTTAAACGTGCATGCGCATCTCTTTCACATCCACGTTGACACCACGAAAGTTTCCGAAGTTACTCTGCTCCAACTTGATGGCAAGGTAAAAGACTCTGTTCGCCCCGAACTTCTCCAGAACAAAGCTGATCTACCAGGAGAAAAGAATCGAGATGAAGGCAAGACGCGGAGCAGTGCTGAAGACAACGAAGCGAAAGTTGATAATAAGCTGCCCGTCTGTCATTATGAATCGAGTGACTTCGAAACGAGCTCCTCGGAAGACGAAAACAGCTCAACAAGTACGAATGTGGTTGTCTCGAGCAAGTCGACAATTGGCAATATTAAGCGAGTGCTGCCCGAAGACAAACGCACTCTTGCTTATGAGTCAAGCGCCGCTGAGGAAAAGAAACATTCAACGAGTCCGAAGACTGCTATTACTAAACGCAAGCCGGCGGTTAACAAGAAGAAGAAATTCCCGCCAGACGGCACTTGCGAGCCCGAAGCGGGCTCTTCAGAAGTGAAGTCTGGTGAAATTGAGCACCCGGTCAGGGATGATGATACCAGTGACTTCGAAGCGAGCTCTTCGGAAACAGAGTCTGATGAAATTCGGCGCGTAACAAGGGATGATGATCCCGGAGACGACGAAGTGAGTTTCTCGGGCTTGGAGCTTGCGAGTATACCTTTTAAGTATACTCTGATCAGAAGCTGCAGAAAAGAGATGATGATCCCAGCGATTTTGAAGCGAGTTCGTCTGAAGAATCCGATGAGGATTCATGCGACGGCGACGATATTAACCAAAAGGACGAGTCGGGGAGCAAATACAATAAAAGACCAGAAACCGGTGAGCAAGACGAAAGTCTCAGCCCGTCAAAACTGTTAAGCTCGGAACCTGAGGTGAAATTGGCGTGCAAGGACATTCAAACCACAAATCTAAGAAATCTAGAGGCCGACACAAATGCAAAACCTGCAACTTGTGCAGAAATTCCTGAAAACCAAACGAGTTCGCTAGATGAGAGCACCGATGACAAGGCTCGAAGCCGTGACCTCGACCGTGCTGGAGCAGGAAACTGACTGATCGCAGCAACTCTAGGTAGTCCTGGACCACCACGTCGCTGAATCAAGGCTAACGTTAAGGGAGACGTGCCTTTCCGTTTGCCTTCCTACCTACTGCCTGTTATGGCTTCACATACTTACGAATTCTGCTTTAGATGAGATTGCGGATGTCTGTACTTGCACGAATGCCTGCCTATACGTCGCCCCGAACATATTTTTGTTCATATGTACAGTACTTCGATTTAAGTGGAGAGTAGTGATCTCTCCACCCACGACGATTTGAATACGCCGAGTGGCGACTCAATGCAAGCAGTCGGTCACTCAAGGACAAGAACCTCAGCTCCAGAGTCGCGAGAAAGCTCAGGAATTGAGCGAGCTGAGAAATTATTATAAGTAACAGTCAAATTCAAGTAGCAGTAAACGAAAAAAATCAAAGCAACGCGACGAAGTCACTCTATATACTTCCAGTATTCGTAGTTTCCGGGGCTCTTGCGAATTCTTGTTGTGTTTCTGGATGAGTCGCGTTCTACGTGAATTTTTCTTGCTGCACAGATCAACATACTCGTATTTTGTTTCGGTGTTTGCTACGAATTGTCGTCTACATTGTAGAATGCGACGATCACGGTTGGATCAGAACAAGTTGACATTGAACAAGTTGACATTGAACAAGTTGACATTCTTCGTCGCCGATTGAATACTTCCATCCCAAATCTAACTACTGTAAAATGAAATGTTAAAACCTATCGTATATTCTCCGTCCGACCGCTCTTGACTTAAAGTCTATGCATTCTAACGCAATGAGTTCCTTGGACACTTACAGCAGGGTTGCTCACAAATATATTTACTGAAAATATATTTACGAAATTTAAGAAAATAATTTATTTATGGGCTATGTACAATCAATTTATTCATTTATAGATGTGTGCAGCACACAACATTTATTGGGAGAGAACCCAGTTGGCCCTGGGCCGCTCGTGCATTGACTCAACGTGGCCCAGGTCACTTTGCATTTTGCATCCATACATGTAGAGTCTACTGTAATGGATCCCTAGAGCCGCGCGATGTCCGAATCTATGGTTGCCTCTCAGCGCCGGAACTGCAACTTCATATAGATGCAGTGATTTAAGCTTCTTGCGCTGCCAACAAGGTCTCACTTGTCGATCCTACTCGTTATTTATTTACTGGGTTTTGAGCTATCAAGTTATTTATTTGCATGTCTTAGAGGTTCCTCGCCGCTACTTATTGCCCGTGAGCATGACAATAAGTATAAATGATATTGTGAGCAACCCTGACTTACAGTGGTGCGGCCAGGGTCGGTACCATGAGTGCAAACTCGCTGGATTGTCGTTTTTCCGCCTTCATCGCGTAGTCCTGCGCTCTGTAATCGTACGCGAGTCCGCCGTGGTACGTCACGTCGATACCATTCACTTCTTTATCTTCGTCCACGCGGAGACCGATTGTGATCTTGAGCAAGTACAGAATGATCAGCGTCACAATGAACGAGTAGGCCGCAGCCACGCATTGTGAAACCAATTGGTGTACGAATTGGACGCTGTTACCGTAGAATGCGCCGCCCTCGATGTTTGGGTTCACCTCCGACGTGGCAAACAAACCGGTCAACAGTCCACCCATGACACCAACACAACCGTGAATAGCGAACGAGTCCAGCGTGTCATCGTATCGTAGATAGTTTTTCATCTGGATGGCACTGAAACCCGTTGCCGCGCCAATCATACCGAAAAGCACAGAAGCCCATGGATATACGTATCCACAAGCAGGAGTGATAGCTACCAGGCCAGCGACAGCTCCACTTGCAGCACCACAGGGGTCAAACTTTTTGTACGATGCAAATTCGAGCCCAACCCACGTCAGAAAACCAGAACTCGATGCCAGGTGAGTGTTCATGGCAGCAATTGCGGCGATACCGTCGGCTGCACCTTGAGATCCGGCGTTGAAGCCGAACCAACCGAACCACAACAGTGTGACGCCAATCATCACCAGCGGAACATTGTGCGGCTTGACGGGTTCTTCATGGTTGTATCTCTTGCCGACCATGAGCGCAGCCGCAAGAGCTCCGAATCCGCTTGAAATATGGATGACAGTGCCGCCAGCGAAATCAAGTGATCCCATCTTGCCTTCCCAGCCCATAGGGGTAATTCCCCACGAACTGTCGAGCTTCTGCGACCACATCCAGTGGGCAAGCGGGTCGTACACGAAAGACGTCCACAATAAAATGAACAACAGGAAGGTCCCGTATTTCATGCGTCCAACGATGCCACCGCTGAGCAGTGCAGGGGTGATCATAGCGAATTGTGTCTGGAAGAACGCGAACAGGACATGAGGGATCTGGGTGCCGTACGTGCCGCTAGGAACCTCTCGCACATTGTTGTAGCCGGCCCACTCGAAAACGCCGTGCGAACCAAACGCTGCAGAGTACCCGAAAGCCCAGAACTGCACCGACACTAGAGCCATACTTACGAAAGACATCATGATCGTATTGGACGCCATCTCTTCGCCAGCGAGACCGGCGTAGAAGAACGCAACACCGGGAGTCATTATCATTACCAACGCACTCGCCATGAGCATCCACGCCGTGTTACCCGAATCAAGTGTTTGGCCGTAGTCCGTTTCAGCCTTTTCACCTTGGCTCGTGTAGTTGACACATTCACCCGTGGCGGTGTCCAGGTACTGCGATACCAAACATGTGACTGTCGAGCTGGATCCGCTCTGCGCCAATGCAGTGGAGACGAAGCCCAAAGCCACCGCCACTATCAAAAGTGTCCGCGTGTACCCGTTCATGTTGTTGAAAACTTGGACTTCCAGTGGCAAGTTTTCGACGCGAGACCTTGAGATCGAGTTCCGTAATGAACTTCGAGACGACGATCGCCAACGGAGCTTGAACAGCTGCTTACGGTCACCTTTGCCTACACAAGCGAGTGTGTACTGTAGGATGTTGTGATTGTGGTTTGTTAAAAGCGTGTTTGGGGATCGAGATGGGGATGATTTTCTTTTGGATCGGGTAGGTGTATCCTCGCCACAAATTGGCAAAGCTGAAATGACTTCGCAAACTGCCATCAACACAACGAGCAAGACCTTTTGCCTCTCTGGCTGTGAGCCCCAGCGTAAACCTTGGCGCGCTATCTCACAAATGACGATACAAATGAACCTGTGAAGATCAAGCGCTACCTTTCCCCAAGCACCAGAGCCCCAGCTCAAGTAATGAACGTGGAAAATCCACGATATATTTTTCATCCTACCGCACGTCGAACACGGTTGCAACTTGGCGAATCAATCATCTAACACATGCGCTCTTCATCGGGGCGGGCGTCTTAAACATTCATAATGGGCTCCTTCTGCACGCTCTCCTGTGTGATACTCGGGGTCATCATCGCAGCGAAGTCGCCCGTCGGCGGGTTGGCCGCCTTGACGGTCGGGCCGGCGTGGTCCTGCGCGCTGTAATCGTACGCAAGTCCGCCGTGGTAGGACACATCAATGCCGTTCACCTCCTTCTCCTCGTCCACACGAAGGCCGATCGTAATCTTGAGCACAAACAGGATGATGATCGTCACCACGAACGAGTAAGCGGCAGCCACACACTGTGACGCCAACTGGTGCACGAACTGCATACCGTTACCGTAGAATGCGCCGCCCTCGATGTTCGGGTTCACCTCGGACGAGGCGAACAGACCGGTCAGGAGACCGCCCATGACACCGGCACAGCCGTGGATAGCGAACGAGTCCAGCGTGTCATCGTACCGCAAGTAGTTCTTCATGTGGACAGCGGCGAAACCCGTAATGGCGCCAATGACACCGAAGATGACGGACGCCCACGGGTACACGTAACCACAGGCAGGCGTGATGGCAACGAGTCCGGCCACGGCGCCACTAGCAGCTCCACAAGGGTCGAACTTCTTGTACATGGCAAACTCGAGGCCCACCCACGTGAGGAAGCCGGCACTAGGAGCGAGGTGCGTGTTAATAGCCGCCGTCGCAGCGATGCCGTCCGCGGCACCTTGTGAGCCGGCGTTGAAGCCGAACCAGCCGAACCACAGCAGCGTGGCACCGATCATCACCAACGGCACATTGTGCGGCTTGACGGGGTCTCCGTGGTTGTATCTCTTGCCGACCATAAGAGCGGCCGCAAGAGCTCCGAAGCCACTGGAAATGTGGATGACGGTGCCGCCTGCAAAGTCTAGGGATCCCATCTTTCCCTCCCAGCCCAGTGCAGTGATGGACCACGTGTCGTCCAGCTTGAGCGACCACATCCAGTGGGCCAGTGGGTCGTACACGAGCGACGTCCAGAGCAGGATGAAGAGCAGATAGGAGCCGAACTTCATGCGCCCCACAATGCCGCCACTCAACAGAGCGGGCGTGATGGTGGCGAATTGCGTCTGGAAGAAGGCGAACAAGATGTGCGGGATGCCCGTGCCGTACGTGCCGCTGGGGATCTCCCGCACGTTGTTGTACCCAGCCCAGCCGAAGACCCCGTGCGACCCGAAGGCGGCTGAGTACCCGAAGGCCCAGAACTGGATGGACACGAGTGCGATGCTCACGAACGACATCATCATCGTGTTGGACGCCATGTCCTCTCCGGCGAGACCGGCGTAGAAGAAGGCGACACCGGGCGTCATGATCATGACCAAGGCACTGGCCGCCAGCATCCACGCCGTGTTGCCCGAGTCGACGGTGGCGTCGAAGTCCGTGCTGGCCTTCACGCCCTGGTTCTCGTAGTTGACGCACTCGTTCGTGTCCGTGTTCAGGTATTGGTACACCTCGCACGAGACGGAGGAGCCAGAGCCGCTTTGCGCCGAGGCCACGGCGACGGAGGCCACTGCTAGCGCCGAGAGCAGCGCCACGCGCGTGTGCCAATTCATCTTCCGAGAGTCAAGCCGCTTGACCTTGAGAGGGCGAATTCCGAAGTGAGACTAGAGAGAGCTCGCTACGCACGAGAGCGACAGGACTCGAGTGTAGGTTTGTGAATTCCGTAGGACCGAGATGGGGATGGAGCACTCGCTGACAGATACATGTACCTTTGGTTGATGCGGGGTTTTATAGCAAGGCCTCACTCGACATCGCAGCGGCGGAAGCGTGCGTTTATTGCGCGCGTGGATGACAGCGAAAGCGCAGGATGAAGCAGGACGCTTTGCCTCGCTGGCCGCGAGTGCCATGACGGCAAAGCATTGCCAAGCAGCGCAGGTTGGTGCAGGTTGAAGAGAAAAGGAGCAGTGGCACTTCAGAAAAGAGGCGGGCACCTCGAAGTGGGCGAAGCTCCTCGTTGCAGCGCGCCGGCGAAAGCCGAAGGCGGCGGGGCGTGGCAGACACGTTGCTATTATAGGTGACGCTAATACGGGTGAACTTCGCTGTAAAAACGACAGTATTTAACGAGCGGAGATGACTGCGACGGCGGCAAAAGCAGGCAACTTGCTCTCATCCTCGCGACGTTTCACGCCGACATGCGTAGAGCCGGGACTAGATTGGTGACGTCGCTTCGGAACCAATGAAAATCACGCAATCCCAAATGTAGACATGTGCGTCGCACCGCGTCACTCGAAAACGCGAAGCGCGAAACTGAACACACCTTTCAGTGAAACCTCTATTCACGGGCATTGAAAACTTATAGCCTTATAAAGAGGGAAACGTTATGTGCATCTTTTGATTGATGGTAGCAACAAAATACAGCGTAGTCTACACGTTCATGATCGGCTCCTTGCTGGCCGACTCGGACTGGGCGGGCGTCATCATGCTGGAGAAGTCCCGGTCGGGCGGGTTGGCGGCCTTGAAATTGGGCGAGCGCGGGTCGTGCGCGCTGTGCTCGTACGCGAGTCCGCCGTGGTACGAGATGTCCATGCCGTTCACTTCCTTATCTTCCGACACGCGCAGACCCACCGTGTACTTGAGCGCCATGAGGATGATGAAGGTTACCACGGCCGAGTAGCCTGCTGCCACACACTGCGACACGAACTGGTGCAGGAGCTGCACCGGGTTGCCGTAGAACGCGCCGCCCTCGATGGCGGGGTTGACGTCCGAGGTGGCGAACAGGCCCGTTAATAAGCCGCCAATAAAGCCACAGCAACCGTGGATGCCGAACGAGTCCAGCGTGTCGTCGTAGCGGAGGTGATTCTTCAAATGCACGGCGCCGAAACCTGTAGCAGCACCGACAATTCCAAAAATGACGGCCGCCCACGGGTAGACGAACGCACAACCGAGGGTGATAGCCACAAGCCCGGCCACCGCACCGCTAATGGCTCCACACGGGTCGAACTTGCGGTACAGGATGAAGTCGAGCGAAGCCCACGTAAGAAAGCCGGATGCAGGTGCGAGGTGTGTGTTGATCGCAGCAATCGCAGCGATACCGTCGGCAGCGCCCTCGGAACCAGCGTTAAAGCCGAACCAGCCATTAACCACAACAGCGTAGCACCGATCATCACCAATGGGACGTTGTGCGGCTTCACGGGATCTCCGTGGTTGTAGCGCTTCCCGACCAAAATGGCAGCGACGAGAGCACCGAAGCCACTGGAGACGTGGATGACAGTACCGCCGGCAAAGTCGAGCGACCCCATCTTGCCCTCCCACCCCATCGCTGTAGCCTCCCAGTTCTCGTCCAGCTTGAGCGACCACATCCAGCGAGCAAGCGGGTCGTATACCATCGACGTCCAGAGGAACACAAACAGCACGAAGGTTCCGAACTTCATGCGTCCAACGATACCACCGCTGAGCAATGCAGGAGTGATCATAGCGAATTGTGTCTGGAAGAAGGCGAACAGGATGTGGGGGATACTTCCGCCGTATGTGCCGCTCGCAACGGCTCCAACATTGTTGTACCCCGCCCAGGCGAATATACCATCAGAGCTGAAGCACGCAGAGTACCCAAAAGCCCAAAACTGGATCGACACCAGCGCCATACTCACAAAAGACATCATCATGGTGTTGGAGGCCATGTCTTCACCCGCCAAACCGGCGTAGAAGAAGGCGACACCGGGCGTCATGAGCATCACCAAGGCACTAGACATGAGCATCCACGCCGTGTTGCCGGAGTCGATGGTGGTGTCGTAGGCTCTACCGGCCTTTTCACCTCTGGACGAGTAGGTGACGCACTCGTTGGTGGTGGAGTCGAGGTACTGCGAGACATCGCACGTGATGGTAGTGTCTTGAGCGGAGACGGCGAGTACACTAAGTGCGGCGACTGCTGTAGCTGCAATTGCTAGCCGAGTGATAATCGGATACTTTTGTCGGGAGTTGCTCATGTAGAGGCCGTTCTTCGAGCAGTTCGTTGGGCAATGCACTGGTTGGCTGGCGAATTGACAAGTGAGCACTCGGTGAAGCGACTTACGCCACGAGACCTTGGCTTGCGCTACCTCGCTAATCGGTCGTCATGGAGCGCCATGAAGATGGAGAAACCAGCCCGGTTGAGTTCGTTAAAAGCCAGAGGCCGAGCAGCCAGGTTGGCGAGCTCCTCGTGGCGATGTCTGCTCCATTGTCGCCGATGCAAGTCCAGCGAATGACTTCAACGGCGGCAACTTGAGTAGAGACGGGGAGATGGCTTCAGAAATGCGCAAACGGTCCATCTCTGTGACGCGTCGAGAAGGACCAATCCAGGTCCTTCGCTCGCAGGTCGGGGCGACGTGTGTTGAAGTTGTTGGTCGTTGCCAGACTGTCTTGTAACGGCGCTTTTCGAGCGCTTCCGGCGGCAGTGCCGCTGCATCGTGCTGGCCTGCCGGAATCGGTCACCAGAAGCGTTTGTGTCGGCTATGGACAAGTCGAGTGCAGCGGAGGCATCCGCTCTGGGCTGGATTCCGACATTTGCCCGAGATTTCATCAGTTGACACGCAAAACCAAGCTGCGAACCCGGGGGGATTTGGCGCGCGGGCCACGACGATGAAGTGCTCCAAAAGCCCCTCGACGGGTTCTGTTTTCGCTGTGCTTTTGTCTGAAACGAGGTTTCGACCAAGAATGAATGTCGATTACCTGTAGATCTAAGGTCTACTAGACCTTTGTGAGTTGATCTTGCTACAGCAGAAAGTCAATGGAGCTCTACGTGTTGTCTGCATGCATACCCCTGCATACGAATAGCGTGTCATTTAACAACACGGATCTCATCGCCAGTCGCCCCGACGATCTTAATCTCTACTCCCTTCCCACCGTTCGTGCTCCGTACAACACGGAATGGATTGAAACTGCAGTCTCCGGTTTCTCCGTCGAGGTTTCTCCCCCGGCCTCAAATCCGACCCCAACGATGCCCCAACCTCGCAGGTGCTCTTCTGTCCTGCAGTTCTTGGGTCTATACAAGGAGTTTCGACTCTCCATATGCTGCCGCTGCTGCTACCCGAATGGGATAGTCCAGTCCAACAACTCGAAGTCCTCAAACGGATCACTTCGCAATTTGCCTCGACTCCTCTTGACTGCGTTCATCACTCGCAAGGATGCTCGGCTTCCGACCCGATAACCCGTCACTCGTTCGACTCGCCATCACCGTCGTCGCTCTCGGCGCACTCGCCGTCTCCGCTCAAGACACTACCATCACGTGCGATGTCTCGCAGTACCTCGACTCCACCACCAACGAGTGCGTCACCTACTCGTCCAGAGGTGAAAAGGCCGGCAGAGCCTACGACACCACCATCGACTCCGGCAACACGGCGTGGATGCTCATGTCTAGTGCCTTGGTGATGCTCATGACGCCCGGTGTCGCCTTCTTCTACGCCGGTTTGGCGGGTGAAGACATGGCCTCCAACACCATGATGATGTCTTTTGTGAGTATGGCGCTGGTGTCGATCCAGTTTTGGGCCTTCGGGTACTCTGCGTGCTTCAGCTCCGATGGTATATTCGCCTGGGCGGGGTACAACAATGTTGGAGCCGTTGCGAGCGGCACATACGGCGAAAGTATCTCCCACATCCTGTTCGCCTTCTTCCAGACACAATTCGCTATGATCACACCGGCGTTGATCAGTGGCGGCATTGTTGGCCGCATGAAGTTCGGGAGTTACCTTTTGTTCATTCTCCTGTGGACGTCACTCGTGTACGACCCACTCGCCCGCTGGATGTGGTCACTAAAGCTGGATGAAAACTGGGAGATTACCGCCATGGGCTGGGAAGGCAAGATGGGCGCCCTTGACTTCGCTGGGGGGACCGTTATTCACGTCTCCAGCGGATTTGGTGCCCTGGTGGCTGCCATTGTGGTTGGTAAGCGCTACAATCATGGCGAGGCGGTCAAGCCCCACAACGTGCCGCTGGTGATGATCGGCGCGACGTTGCTGTGGTTCGGCTGGTTTGGGTTCAATGCCGGCTCGGAAGGTGCTGCTGATGGAATTGCTGCCATTGCTGCCATTAACACGCACCTGGCACCATGTGCCGGGTTTCTGACTTGGTCGGCACTTGAATTTGCCGTTCACAAGAAGTTTGACCCTTGCGGTGCCATCAGCGGAGCTGTCGCCGGCCTTGTTGCTATCACTCCTGGGTGCGCCTTCGTGTACCCGTGGGCCGCAGTGATCTTTGGTGTGGTCGGTGCTGCCACCGGGTTCGGTGCTGTTCACTTGAAGAATGTGCTGCGCTACGACGATACCCTCGACTCGTTTGGTATTCACGGCTGCGGAGGCTTCATGGGAGGTCTACTTACGGGTCTCTTTGCTACATCAGAAGTCAATCCTGCCATTGACGGCGGTGCATTCTATGGACACGGCATGCAGTTCGTGCATCAACTCGTCTCGCAGTGCGTGGCAGCAGGCTACTCAGCCGTTGTGACGTTCCTGATTTTAATGGCGCTCAAGTACACGGTCGGACTTCGCGTCTCCGAGGAAAAGGAGGTGAATGGCATGGATGTTTCGTATCACGGAGGCCAGGCGTATGACTACAGTGCGCATGGTGGTCTGGGCTCGCCGACTGTAAAGGCAGCGAATCCGCCCGCTGGTGACTTCATGAGCATGATGACTCCTGCCCAAACTAGCGGACAGAATGTAAATCATACTGCAAGTGAACTGTAAGCCCGCAATCTAAAACAATTAGCGTTACCTGCTACAAACTTGTGGTGTTACGCATCTGCTGCATAGTACTTTAAATTTAAGCGAAGATGAGCATGCACGACTGCAAATTCTCCCTGCTCACGTCCACTCTTCGTTGTAGATCTCGCATGTACCGCAGCCAATCAATGAGAATTTGCAATGGTGAAATGCTGCATTGTGTACGCTCCTGAGGACAGGAAACATTGCACCATGGCCACAAACTGGGTAGAACAGGCAGAGAAGGAGAGCCGCAGTGTATGCTGCATTGCGTACGCCACAGAGCAGGGTAGAACAGGATTGTACAGTACCATATCTAACCGGATCATTCGGCGTTTCTATTGGTCCGTCACCACTTCATTTTGGTGGTCGAAGATTTCTATCTTCAGAGGAATCCAATAGAAATCGTCGTGCACCGAAACGCAGCATCAACACAATGACCGAATTCAGACGATGAAGTGATGATTGCATCAAGCATACAGAACACTACGCACCGCTGCATCAAAACTACAAGAACTACATGGACTGACGATACTACACTTTCAGCGCACACGTTTTCGAGCGCGCGATATCTCGGCGCATTGTCCGAGTGGGTCGGCGGCTGGGTTTGGCCGGTTTCACCGAGTCAGATTGAGTAGCGCTTGCCACCTCATGCGCTCCCGATGGAGGAAAATCAAACATACCCGGTCTCATCTCCTACACACAACGCACACAGGGGTTTACGCGCGCAAGTGGCGATAGCCGTCGGTCTGCGCGGCAGTCTGCGTTGTCTGCGTGGTGTCGGTATTCTCTTGGCCGTCGGTCTGCGCGGCAGTCTGCGTTGTCTGCGTGGCGTCGGTGTTGTCTGGGCCGTCGGTCTGCGCGGCAGTCTGCGTTGTCTGCGTGGCGTCAGTGTTGTCTGGGCCGTCGGTCTGCGCGGCAGTTTGCGTGGTCTCGGTGTTGTCCGAGTAGCCGCCATCGGTCTGCGCGGCAGTTTGCGCGGTGTCGGCGTTGCCCGCAGTGTTTCCGCCCGCACCAGCGTAGCCGCCAGCCCCCGCGTTCACACCCGCACCGGCGTTAAGGCCCATACCACCACCGATCCCAGCGCCGGCGACGCCGTAGCCCGCGCCACCCACGCCGCCACGGCCGTATACACCGGCACCGGCACCGAGTCGTGCACCACCGTATCCATGGGCACCAAGCCCAGCGCCACCATGCAGACGAGCACCTCCGTAGAGACCAGCGCCGGCACCAAGGCGTGCACCCCCGTATCCTCTCGCCCCGAGACCAGCACCCCCGTACCCTCTCGCGCTAAGCCCGGCACCGACGCCGCCGTACCCGTTCGCGCCCGCATTAGCTCCAGCATTAACGCCCGCGCCCGCATTCAGGCCAGCGCCTGCACCACCGTAGCCGTATCCGTCGCGCTTGCCGTACCCGTCGTGCTTGCCGTACCCGTCGTGCTTGCCATATCCGCCGTAGTGCTTGTTTAGTAACCCGTACGTCTGCGCGGCTTCTGCCGATGCGTCTACTGCGCTGCTTGCGATCGCCACGGCCACCACACAAAGCGCGCAGATCGTCTTGCTGAACATCATCTTGGGGTATGTCGGCGGTATGCACCACTTGCTAACGCGTGATGGGCACTTGGTCGAGCCGCCCGAAATTGGTAAATGAGCAGTCTTCACAGTTGCTTCACCCCAACAGGGCGACCCCATTAACACAAGACTCCAATCACGTACTCACGCACGCACATTAAGAGGCACAGCACAGCAACCCGCCCGCCAGGTGCACGGCGTCTGGGACTGACGGACGGACGGGCCATCCGGCTGTCTGGTTGAGTATCGTACCGGGTTGTTTGGTGCTGGGCTGCTGGTCAGCTAGCTGGTCAACTTAGAGCGATGAAGCACTGCGCCACTGCTATCCTACCTCGTAAACAGTGTGCATGGAGTATTGGTAGTATAGAGCGAGACTGGATTGCGGACTGCCCGGTAGGCGCGCTCTTTTGCTGTTCGTAGCAGATGCAAGGCAAGAGATGGACCGGTCACCCAGTCTCGCTTCGGTATGTACTACACGTTTCGAATTGGCAATGTACACGGACGTCATGTGGCTGTGCGCGGCGGCTGCAGCCTTCTACGGACACCGCAAAGGTAAAGGCGAGGAGCACTGCCGCCGCGACTGCACAAAAAGGTAGGCAGATGAACCTTCGGAGGTGGTCAACAGAGTGAAAATTGGGTGTACGACCGGCGGCGGCTCGTAGAGAATGCGGCGTAGTCGAGAGAAGAGGGTTGGTTGGATGTGTTGGAATGCATGTCGAGGTTCAAGCCCCGGCTCACAGTGAAGTTCAAGACATGGCCACATGGCCCAGGTGAGAAGAGAGCTGGGACGATGTGAAACAGATCGTAGTGAGCTTGGACCCGAAGTGCTAGGAAGAGCTCGAGGGCTCCACTGGCACTCTTTAACTAATTCAGTCTTCATTTTACTCTCAAGTCCAGAAGCGGCCCTCGGATACGAATAACAACAGGATGGCGATCGTTCAACCTGCGCAGCACCCCGAGAGCGCAAAATACAGCGTGGAGAAGGAGAGCCGCAGTGTATGCTGCATTGCGTACGCCACAGAGCAGGGTAGAACAGGATTGTACAGTACCATATCTAACCGGATCATTCGGCGTTTCTATTGGTCCGTCACCACTTCATTTTGGTGGTCGAAGATTTCTATCTTCAGAGGAATCCAATAGAAATCGTCGTGCACCGAAACGCAGCATCAACACAATGACCGAATTCAGACGATGAAGTGATGATTGCATCAAGCATACAGAACACTACGCACCGCTGCATCAAAACTACAAGAACTACATGGACTGACGATACTACACTTTCAGCGCACACGTTTTCGAGCGCGCGATATCTCGGCGCATTGTCCGAGTGGGTCGGCGGCTGGGTTTGGCCGGTTTCACCGAGTCAGATTGAGTAGCGCTTGCCACCTCATGCGCTCCCGATGGAGGAAAATCAAACATACCCGGTCTCATCTCCTACACACAACGCACACAGGGGTTTACGCGCGCAAGTGGCGATAGCCGTCGGTCTGCGCGGCAGTCTGCGTTGTCTGCGTGGTGTCGGTATTCTCTTGGCCGTCGGTCTGCGCGGCAGTCTGCGTTGTCTGCGTGGCGTCGGTGTTGTCTGGGCCGTCGGTCTGCGCGGCAGTCTGCGTTGTCTGCGTGGCGTCAGTGTTGTCTGGGCCGTCGGTCTGCGCGGCAGTTTGCGTGGTCTCGGTGTTGTCCGAGTAGCCGCCATCGGTCTGCGCGGCAGTTTGCGCGGTGTCGGCGTTGCCCGCAGTGTTTCCGCCCGCACCAGCGTAGCCGCCAGCCCCCGCGTTCACACCCGCACCGGCGTTAAGGCCCATACCACCACCGATCCCAGCGCCGGCGACGCCGTAGCCCGCGCCACCCACGCCGCCACGGCCGTATACACCGGCACCGGCACCGAGTCGTGCACCACCGTATCCATGGGCACCAAGCCCAGCGCCACCATGCAGACGAGCACCTCCGTAGAGACCAGCGCCGGCACCAAGGCGTGCACCCCCGTATCCTCTCGCCCCGAGACCAGCACCCCCGTACCCTCTCGCGCTAAGCCCGGCACCGACGCCGCCGTACCCGTTCGCGCCCGCATTAGCTCCAGCATTAACGCCCGCGCCCGCATTCAGGCCAGCGCCTGCACCACCGTAGCCGTATCCGTCGCGCTTGCCGTACCCGTCGTGCTTGCCGTACCCGTCGTGCTTGCCATATCCGCCGTAGTGCTTGTTTAGTAACCCGTACGTCTGCGCGGCTTCTGCCGATGCGTCTACTGCGCTGCTTGCGATCGCCACGGCCACCACACAAAGCGCGCAGATCGTCTTGCTGAACATCATCTTGGGGTATGTCGGCGGTATGCACCACTTGCTAACGCGTGATGGGCACTTGGTCGAGCCGCCCGAAATTGGTAAATGAGCAGTCTTCACAGTTGCTTCACCCCAACAGGGCGACCCCATTAACACAAGACTCCAATCACGTACTCACGCACGCACATTAAGAGGCACAGCACAGCAACCCGCCCGCCAGGTGCACGGCGTCTGGGACTGACGGACGGACGGGCCATCCGGCTGTCTGGTTGAGTATCGTACCGGGTTGTTTGGTGCTGGGCTGCTGGTCAGCTAGCTGGTCAACTTAGAGCGATGAAGCACTGCGCCACTGCTATCCTACCTCGTAAACAGTGTGCATGGAGTATTGGTAGTATAGAGCGAGACTGGATTGCGGACTGCCCGGTAGGCGCGCTCTTTTGCTGTTCGTAGCAGATGCAAGGCAAGAGATGGACCGGTCACCCAGTCTCGCTTCGGTATGTACTACACGTTTCGAATTGGCAATGTACACGGACGTCATGTGGCTGTGCGCGGCGGCTGCAGCCTTCTACGGACACCGCAAAGGTAAAGGCGAGGAGCACTGCCGCCGCGACTGCACAAAAAGGTAGGCAGATGAACCTTCGGAGGTGGTCAACAGAGTGAAAATTGGGTGTACGACCGGCGGCGGCTCGTAGAGAATGCGGCGTAGTCGAGAGAAGAGGGTTGGTTGGATGTGTTGGAATGCATGTCGAGGTTCAAGCCCCGGCTCACAGTGAAGTTCAAGACATGGCCACATGGCCCAGGTGAGAAGAGAGCTGGGACGATGTGAAACAGATCGTAGTGAGCTTGGACCCGAAGTGCTAGGAAGAGCTCGAGGGCTCCACTGGCACTCTTTAACTAATTCAGTCTTCATTTTACTCTCAAGTCCAGAAGCGGCCCTCGGATACGAATAACAACAGGATGGCGATCGTTCAACCTGCGCAGCACCCCGAGAGCGCAAAATACAGCGTGGAGAAGGAGAGCCGCAGTGTATGCTGCATTGCGTACGCCACAGAGCAGGGTAGAACAGGATTGTACAGTGCCATATCTAACCGGATCATTCGGCGTTTCTATTGGTCCGTCACCACTTCATTTTGGTGGTCGAAGATTTCTATCTTCAGAGGAATCCAATAGAAATCGTCGTGCACCGAAACGCAGCATCAACACAATGACCGAATTCAGACGATGAAGTGATGATTGCATCAAGCATACAGAACACTACGCACCGCTGCATCAAAACTACAAGAACTACATGGACTGACGATACTACACTTTCAGCGCACACGTTTTCGAGCGCGCGATATCTCGGCGCATTGTCCGAGTGGGTCGGCGGCTGGGTTTGGCCGGTTTCACCGAGTCAGATTGAGTAGCGCTTGCCACCTCATGCGCTCCCGATGGAGGAAAATCAAACATACCCGGTCTCATCTCCTACACACAACGCACACAGGGGTTTACGCGCGCAAGTGGCGATAGCCGTCGGTCTGCGCGGCGGTCTGCGTTGTCTGCGTGGTGTCGGTATTCTCTTGGCCGTCGGTCTGCGCGGCAGTCTGCGTTGTCTGCGTGGCGTCGGTGTTGTCTGGGCCGTCGGTCTGCGCGGCAGTCTGTGTTGTCTGCGTGGCGTCAGTGTTGTCTGGGCCGTCGGTCTGCGCGGCAGTTTGCGTGGTCTCGGTGTTGTCCGAGTAGCCGCCGTCGGTCTGCGCGGCAGTCTGCGTTGTCTGCGTGGCGTCAGTGTTTTCTGGGCCGTCGGTCTGCGCGGCAGTTTGCGTGGTCTCGGTGTTGTCCGAGTAGCCGCCATCGGTCTGCGCGGCAGTTTGCGCGGTGTCGGCGTTGCCCGCAGTGTTTCCGCCCGCACCAGCGTAGCCGCCAGCCCCCGCGTTCACACCCGCACCGGCGTTAAGGCCCATACCACCACCGATCCCAGCGCCGGCGACGCCGTAGCCCGCGCCACCCACGCCGCCACGGCCGTATACACCGGCACCGGCACCGAGTCGTGCACCACCGTATCCATGGGCACCAAGCCCAGCGCCACCATGCAGACGAGCACCTCCGTAGAGACCAGCGCCGGCACCAAGGCGTGCACCCCCGTATCCTCTCGCCCCGAGACCAGCACCCCCGTACCCTCTCGCGCTAAGCCCGGCACCGACGCCGCCGTACCCGTTCGCGCCCGCATTAGCTCCAGCATTAACGCCCGCGCCCGCATTCAGGCCAGCGCCTGCACCACCGTAGCCGTATCCGTCGCGCTTGCCGTACCCGTCGTGCTTGCCGTACCCGTCGTGCTTGCCATATCCGCCGTAGTGCTTGTTTAGTAACCCGTACGTCTGCGCGGCTTCTGCCGATGCGTCTACTGCGCTGCTTGCGATCGCCACGGCCACCACACAAAGCGCGCAGATCGTCTTGCTGAACATCATCTTGGGGTATGTCGGCGGTATGCACCACTTGCTAACGCGTGATGGGCACTTGGTCGAGCCGCCCGAAATTGGTAAATGAGCAGTCTTCACAGTTGCTTCACCCCAACAGGGCGACCCCATTAACACAAGACTCCAATCACGTACTCACGCACGCACATTAAGAGGCACAGCACAGCAACCCGCCCGCCAGGTGCACGGCGTCTGGGACTGACGGACGGACGGGCCATCCGGCTGTCTGGTTGAGTATCGTACCGGGTTGTTTGGTGCTGGGCTGCTGGTCAGCTAGCTGGTCAACTTAGAGCGATGAAGCACTGCGCCACTGCTATCCTACCTCGTAAACAGTGTGCATGGAGTATTGGTAGTATAGAGCGAGACTGGATTGCGGACTGCCCGGTAGGCGCGCTCTTTTGCTGTTCGTAGCAGATGCAAGGCAAGAGATGGACCGGTCACCCAGTCTCGCTTCGGTATGTACTACACGTTTCGAATTGGCAATGTACACGGACGTCATGTGGCTGTGCGCGGCGGCTGCAGCCTTCTACGGACACCGCAAAGGTAAAGGCGAGGAGCACTGCCGCCGCGACTGCACAAAAAGGTAGGCAGATGAACCTTCGGAGGTGGTCAACAGAGTGAAAATTGGGTGTACGACCGGCGGCGGCTCGTAGAGAATGCGGCGTAGTCGAGAGAAGAGGGTTGGTTGGATGGCGATCGTTCAACCTGCGCAGCACCCCGAGAGCGCAAAATACAGCGTGGAGAAGGAGAGCCGCAGTGTATGCTGCATTGCGTACGCCACAGAGCAGGGTAGAACAGGATTGTACAGTACCATATCCAGCGCTGGGTAAGATTGAAGTGTGCCAAGATTGTTGGGCGTCTCAATTGACAATTATGAAGTGAACACTTTCAGAGATTGATTGTATCTAAAGCTACCGCCAAAGTGCCCTGTTGGCTTTCAAACACACTAGCATTTCCAGCGTCGCTGGGCTCATACTGCGACGCTGCTCACTCAAGACCAGTTTGGAGTGCGAGAACAGGCGTTCACACAGGTTCGAGGTCGGTGGAACAAACGAAGTGTCACTGTAGATGTCTGCTTGGCGGCCACAGGTGCGTCGTCTCTTCAATGCCTCCTCAGCAAAGGATACTTCGAGGTCATTTGCAGGAGCTGTTGCAGTGTTGTCAGGTGTGACAGGTGGCTTGATGAACCCCGCACAAGCCGCTTTTTCTGCTGCAGTCAGCTTCCCTCCTCCTTGCAGCTTGACCAAACCGGCCTCGAAAGCAGGATTGTTGATGATCGCAGCCTTCGGGGAAAGGTAGGAGGACGTCACAGGAAAATTAACCACGACGTGGTCGAACATGGCTCGAACTTGCGCAATAGTCACGGCCTCATCTTGCAGTTTCTTAGTCACAGAGTCCAGCCGGCGCATATCTTTCAGCAGCGAAGTGGCCGCAACCGCTTCAGCCGCCGACGGCATAAACTCATGGGCGCCGCACTTGACCGCAGCAGCATCGTCCATAAGGCGAAGAGAGGGCAGAAGCTTGGCGCACCTTTTCAGCATACTGTAGGTGCTGCTCCAGCGCGTATCGTTTCGGATCTTGGCACGTAACTCCGTCGTTTGTTTGAGATATGCACGACCTTTAATCGTCATTAGTCGTTTCATCAACGAGTTGGCCTTTGCCAGAAGAGGTTCATAGGGCTCGAGGTACAGCTTCACCGCCAGGTTAAAACGATGGCTTGCGCAGCCAATGAACGGGATACCACCCCGGCTGCCATGTGATTGGTTCGACGAACAGTTATCGCCAACTAGGAACAGCACAGCGCTCCAAGGACGCTGGAATTCTTCCAGCGTATCCGCGATGAAGTCGGACATGCTTTGAGCGCCCAAATCGGTTCATCGTCAAAAGGCGACAGCGCCAACAGGATTTTGCCTTCGGCAAGCGTTGCCGTTGGTTCGAAAACAGCAAAAAGAGCAATAAAATGTACCCCTCCACAAGTCCATCCATCGAACACCAGACCAAACTTTGATGGCAACCTTTCGCGAATTTTCGCCTCCACACTTGCCATCAGCGTGAACATCTTTGCCTTCAGTGTTTTGCGCGTGATAGACTTCAGTTTCGTGTATTGAACAGTCACAGACGCCTCGCAAAAAGCAAAAGGGAGTTCTTGGCTGACAATCCAGTCGGCCCATGCCTCTGCATTTCCTGTACGGTGCACGAACTCGACGATGGTGCGCTGAGGGCGTCCGTCGGGGTGCAACTGGTCTTCGTACCCAGGGTGCGAGCGGCGGAGGTGATTGATCAGGTTCTGGTAGCCCGAGCGAGGGTTCTGGCGGAAAACACTGCCACAAATGCACTCAAAGGCGTTCGGTTCGACAGGATCACGCTGGTAGAAGGCGTCGCAGATCTGGCGGTTGGAGAGAGGCATGGTGGTGGTGGTGGTGGGGGGGGGGGGGCAGCTTGGAGGCGTTGTGGAAAGTAACTTTCAAAATGTGGTAGGATCTAGTGAAAATGAAGCTGCAGTGAATTCACTGGCTTAGAGTGCACGAGATCGCACCACCAGTCGTGGCAATATCACCGTAGTAAATACAAATGGTGAGAACCGTGTCGGACAGACTAATTGTAGAGAAGTGTCGAGATCGCAATCATAGATTGTGCAACCACAATTTTTACACTTCTGAGATTGCACTTCAATATTACCCAGCGCTGACCATATCTAACCGGATCATTCGGCGTTTCTATTGGTCCGTCACCGCTTCATTTTGGTGGTCGAAGATTTCTATCTTCAGAGGAATCCAATAGAAATCGTCGTGCACCGAAACGCAGCATCAACACAATGACCGAATTCAGACGATGAAGTGATGATTGCATCAAGCGTACTGAACACTACGCACCGCTGCATCAAAACTACAAGAACTACATGGACTGACGATACTACACTTTCAGCGCACACGTTTTCGAGCGCGCGATATCTCGGCGCATTGTCCGAGTGGGTCGGCGGCTGGGTTTGGCCGGTTTCACCGAGTCAGATTGAGTAGCGCTTGCCACCTCATGCGCTCCCGATGGAGGAAAATCAAACATACCCGGTCTCATCTCCTACACACAACGCACACAGGGGTTTACGCGCGCAAGTGGCGATAGCCGCCGGTCTGCGCGGCGGTCTGCGTCGTCTGCGTGGTGTCGGTATTCTCTTGGCCGTCGGTCTGCGTGGCGTCGGTGTTGTCTGGGCCGTCGGTCTGCGCGGCAGTCTGCGTTGTCTGCGTGGCGTCAGTGTTGTCTGGGCCGTCGGTCTGCGCGGCAGTTTGCGTGGTCTCGGTGTTGTCCGAGTAGCCGCCATCGGTCTGCGCGGCAGTTTGCGCGGTGTCGGCGTTGCCCGCAGTGTTTCCGCCCGCACCAGCGTAGCCGCCAGCCCCCGCGTTCACACCCGCACCGGCGTTAAGGCCCATACCACCACCGATCCCAGCGCCGGCGACGCCGTAGCCCGCGCCACCCACGCCACCCATGCCGCCACGGCCGTATACACCGGCACCGGCACCGAGTCGTGCACCACCGTATCCATGGGCACCAAGCCCAGCGCCACTATGCAGACGAGCACCTCCGTAGAGACCAGCGCCGGCACCAAGGCGTGCACCCCCGTATCCTCTCGCCCCGAGACCAGCACCCCCGTACCCTCTCGCACTAAGCCCGGCACCGACGCCGCCGTACCCGTTCGCGCCCGCATTAGCTCCAGCATTAACGCCCGCGCCCGCATTCAGGCCAGCGCCTGCACCACCGTAGCCGTATCCGTCGCGCTTGCCGTACCCGTCGTGCTTGCCATATCCGTCGCGCTTGCCGTACCCGTCGTGCTTGCCATATCCGCCGTAGTGCTTGTTTAGTAACCCGTACGTCTGCGCGGCTTCTGCCGATGCGTCTACTGCGCTGCTTGCGATCGCCACGGTCACCACACAAAGCGCGCAGATCGTCTTGCTGAACATCATCTTGGGGTATGTCGGCGGTATGCACCACTTGCTAACGCGTGATGGGCACTTGGTCGAGCCGCCCGAAATTGGTAAATGAGCAGTCTTCACAGTTGCTTCACCCCAACAGGGCGACCCCATTAACACAAGACTCCAATCACGTACTCACGCACGCACATTAAGAGGCACAGCACAGCAACCCGCCCGCCAGGTGCACGGCGTCTGGGGCTGACGGACGGACGGGCCATCCGGCTGTCTGGTTGAGTATCGTACCGGGTTGTTTGGTGCTGGGCTGCTGGTCAGCTAGCTGGTCAACTTGGAGCGATGAAGCACTGCGCCACTGCTATCCTACCTCGTAAACAGTGTGCATGGAGTATTGGTAGTATAGAGCGAGACTGGATTGCGGACTGCCCGGTAGGCGCGCTCTTTTGCTGTTCGTAGCAGATGCAAGGCAAGAGATGGACCGGTCACCCAGTCTCGCTTCGGTATGTACTACACGTTTCGAATTGGCAATGTACACGGACGTCATGTGGCTGTGCGCGGCGGCTGCAGCCTTCTACGGACACCGCAAAGGTAAAGGCGAGGAGCACTGCCGCCGCGACTGCACAAAAAGGTAGGCAGATGAACCTTCGGAGGTGGTCAACAGAGTGAAATTGGGTGTACGACCGGCGGCGGCTCGTAGAGAATGCGGCGTAGTCGAGAGAAGAGGGTTGGTTGGATGGCGATCGTTCAACCTGCGCAGCACCCCGAGAGCGCAAAATACAGCGTGGAGAAGGAGAGCCGCAGTGTATGCTGCATTGCGTACGCCATAGAGCAGGATTGGAATACACGATAAGTGTCTCCGTTTCCAAGGCGAACAGCCTGGCAACGGGGTTCCGCCTAACGCCCAACGGGATAAACCACCCGCACACGACTTCTTGGGCCTGATAGCCCAAAAATTCACCAAAAAGAGAAACAATGTAGCCATATGTCGACCACTAAAAAGTTTCAATTCCTCCGTTCTTATTATTGTCATTTTGTGAGTTGCCAAATATGACGAAAGCGATGCAGCGGCTCGCCGCGTGCACCGAAGCTGCCGCCGTCGCGACGCAACTACCGACTGTTCTACAAGACGTAGTAGACAGCGAAGACCATGAAGCAGCAGTGAACGAAGTGGTGGCGTTCCTGACGGCGGAGGGCGAGCGCTGGAAGCTGTCCATGCAGACCTTAATTTCGGAACTAAGCGGAGACATCCAGACCTGCAATGTGCACTTGGAGGTGCTGGACGCGCTGCTCGACTGGGTCGCCCAGGAGTCAGCGCAAAAGAATCACGAGACCCTGGAGATGTTATTACCAGTTTTTCAGCTCGCGATGACGCGTCTAGCCGATGGTGGAGACGGTCGAAGATGGATCAAATGGGGAGACCAAGTGCTGGCGGTGCTGCATCATAATGGTGCTTTATCGGAACAGCAGGAGGCTCTAGGGACTACTGAAGAAGCAAAAGAAGGACGTAAAAAGGTGAAGAGGTTCGTGGTGACAGTTGCGGCTCTGCTACTGCAGCTACGCAACAAAATCGAGTGCGATGACGGATCCGCTGCGGACTTAAAGACGGCGACGTTCGTTTGGAAGGTGGTGGCTGTTCTTGCAGTGATGCAAACTACTAGGGTGTTGTACTGAATTGGTTGGAGGGTGGATGAAACTAAAAATTCGCTTTGTGTTTTTGTTGTAGAACATGGCGAAGCTGGCGACGGCTTTTGGTCTGACTTTGGTGGATGCCTCCACAGTTTCTGATGAGAGCACCGATGAAAAGGGTATGGATGGACAAAGAGCAGAGCGTTTTAGTGTGGATGAAGTATTGGCGGCTGTCGAGTCTTCTGTCGAGCAGAGTGTTGGGACGCTGCTGCGAGTTTTGGATGAGCAAGCTGGTGCAACACCAGATCTTGGTGTACTCAAGTTCTTGAAGCTATACTGGAGAGCATTCCAGCGTTTGGTAGCTGCTTTCGCCAGCAGTATAGAGTGCGAGCTCGAGAATTGTGTGTTGACAGTAGTCAATGTGGCTTCGAGCTTGATTTACGCTGCTCGACATAGTATGGTTCCCCCGACATCGAAGCCAGGACAGGAGCTGCGCGTCGTGATGAATCAAGCAGCGGAGATAACGGAGGCACTGGCAGCAAACACGGACGGTGGGCTGAACGACCAAGCAAGAGAAAACGTCCGCACATTGTTATGGTACCCACCCAATGACATGGTGAGGGCAATAGGACAGCGTCAGCCATCCGAAATCGCCAACGTACACGTGGAAATGTCGATTCAATGGGCGCATCTTTTAATTCTCACGGCGTTTGTAGGCTCGAGTGCCTTTAATCCATCGCCAATGCTTGACGCCGAGACTGCATACAGCGATACGAACAGAGCTGTTGAGGTCTCGCAGCTGTTTGCGCGCTACCGAGAATGCACGCTGGGCGACTCAATTTCGCGTTCAGTTGAAGTCACAGACATGTTTACAGACTTAATGATGGAATATCTTGTGGGTTTTGAGAGTATCGTGGAACTGCAGCTTACTCTTTTGAAGCAAACGTTGTATCCTGACTGGGCACAGCGAACGTTGTGCTGGGAGATCTGGCGGGAACTCCTCTGTTCGTGCTGGGATGAAAATCTTGCGATACAAACGCTTCAGATGCTTATCGATATCACCCAGTGGGAGGATGTCGACTCTAGAAAATCATTCGTGCTTGCCAGTGGGGTGGAAGATGAAATCTTACAATTGATTGCCTTCATGTACGCTGATATGCCTTTGGCGCTCAAAGACATTTGTATGGACCAAGTAACCGCAGTTATTGACCTGATTAGCGGTGAAGGCCCCGGTCACCAGTTCAATCTGCGCGTTGCGTCACAATTAAGTTTGCTGGAAAGTATGACCGGTGCCCACTTCCTGCAAAAGTACGATGGGCCTATGAAGGACGAATGGGTGGCCAAGTACCTGCCAATGTGTTTTGAATGTTGTGGCACAATTCTTGAGCTTCTGGCAGCAGAAGCAAAGGCTTCTACTTCCACGCGCGACAACATGTTTGGTATGATACGAGTGCTGGACATGTGTCTACTTGTATTGCGGGGAATTTTTGATGACAATGAACCCCGGCAAGATGATATCGCCGAGCTTTCGATCATTCTGGTACGCATGTCTACCGAAGCGTTATCGCAACTTGCTAATCAATGCAGACTCTATGGAGGTCCTCAATCCGCTGGAACTGGGTTACAGCCGTCAAGAAAGCGCACTGGAAAAAGTTTGATACTAGAAAAGGCTGAGATTCGAGGTTTTGGGCGGGCCATTGAAACATCGTTGTACCTGCTCTCGAAGCTTGGCCCTGTACTGAAGGCGAACAAGAATAATCAATGTGCACAAGTCATGAAGGATCTGCTTGTGATCATTGACACGCCAACTACACCAAAGCCAAACAATGTTCTGGTAACTACAGCACGGTTCTTGGATGAGGCACTGTTTGACATGCAAGTTTCCAATCACGACATGCCTGTGGTGTGGCAATTACTGCTTCGATTGTTTCAGAAGCTTTTTGCTGCTACCCACTCTATGAGCCGTCCGGCGACTCAGCTTACACTGTTGCTTTCTATGTGCCTGGATGCCTTGTATGAACTCCTTGTCCACTCAAATATTGCAGAGTTCCCGGGTGCACCTCTAAACGTATTGTTATCTGGAGATCTCAAGCAATCGTTCAAAGACAACGTCTTAAAGCGAAAGCTAACCCCAGCTGAGGTTGGTAGCGCGCTGGAAACCGCTCAAGCTACTACCCGTCAATATCTACAGCGGAGTCAAGGCTCTTGTTACCGTGTCTTTAGAGAGCGGTTCCCTGAGGAACCTTCTGGGTTGTATCCTGAAGCAAATGATGAACGAACAGATCCATCTGCGGTGCCAAACAAGCGATCAGCAGAGGACTCCAAGTCTACACCGCAGAAACGTCACAAGCTCACTCACTTTGTGTCACTGTGTCGAGAGATTGAGTCGTCATTATCTTCCTTGGATAACGACGAAGCTGCTGCGAACCTCCTGTCCGGGAAAGAGCTCGAAGAAGCAACGGCAGTACTACACAAACTTCTCGCCAAAACTATCACAATGTAACCAAGGTAGGAATGCGGCTTTTTGATGAGAATCGAAGAGCTCATACACTAACTTCACTCTGTCCGTAACCTATCTGTGTTCATCAACAAGTTACATGTGCTGCCTCCATGATCAAAGCTGTCCAACATATCTTAACGATAAGATCGACCAAAGTTCTGAAAGAATCCAGGCTCAATCTTGCCTCGCGCGCGGTCGGCGTTCGACTTCTCACGATCTGCCGCTTGTTGTGCTTGCTGCTCGCGCGTGGCACGCACATCCATCTCCGTTTGCGCTCGTCTCTGCTGGGCCAGGTACTCTTCATGTGCAAGTGTACGTTGCAGCTCTCTTTGGTTTCTGGTATCCTCTTCAGCCTGTTCGCGCTCCTGCTGCTTGCGGCGCGCTTTGTCATCCAGGATTTCATCATTCCGCCGGAGATAGTACTTCGTTTGCTGTTCCGAATAGCCTTTCCAGTGGTCTACGCGCACCCGATGGTCAAATGGCATTCCGGGTAGTGCAGCTTGAAGCGGGTTCTCACTCACAAAATTGCTCTGTAGAGTGAGTTGAATTTCGCGCGAGTTCGCTTCCTGCTCACGACGATGGCGATCGCTCTCTTCCTGGCGTTGTTGAGCTAGAAGACGCTGATTGAAGCGGCTAATCTCTGCAACGGCTGCTGCTCGTTCACGCTCATTGCCTTGGTGAAGGTCTTCCATCAAGTGCTCGATCTCAAAGAGCTGCGCCATGTACGCAGCCTGTGCTTCGCTCTCATTCGCGTTGCGCTGAGCTTCCTCAGCCATTTTTTGGATCGACCACTGCTTCATCTGGAGCGCCTGCAGTCGAATGCGTTCAAGCCGAGCAGCGTCTTCACCCTCGAATTTCTGCGCTGCTCCTGGAGCGCAGCTGTCGGGGTCGATTCCCAAGGCTCGAATTGCGGCATCCCGCGCACGCCCCTGGCGCGCTTCACCTGACTGCTGGTCCCAGTCATTTCGCAGTGTTAGAATTTCACGACGCTTTGCGAAGGCGTCTTCCGACTCGACTTGCAGCAAGTAGCGCCGAATGGCTGCATCTTCTTCTTCGCTTGCTCGCTTCGCTTCACGGTCGGCTGCATCTTGACGCTGTCGTTCTTCTACTTGGTTTTTCACTCCGGCGATGTCGGCCTGTGCTCAAGTAACACAAAGCGACCGGTCAAAGGCAAGTTACAACATGGACAAGGAAGTCACGATGGAGAAACGTACGCCAATGTTGCGAAGTCGACCAGGCCCAAGCTTTTTCACGCGCTCAATCTCTCGCTGACGTCGTGCCTCGATCCGGAGCTCGTCTTTGTCTTCAGGTGCCGTGGGCGGCGGCATCGATCCAACAACCATGTTGAACGCTGGTCCTCGAGTTACCTGAAGCGTCAGTGTTGTGATGTGGTTTCGCGTCCGCAGGCAATGCGATGCAGCAGAACTATTCCTGAACGCCTGCAATTAGATGGATTCACAAGAACACTGCATCGACCCAGCTGCAGTCCTGGTATCAGCTAAAGGTAGTTCTGCTTTGGGGATTCAATATATTGTTTGTTTGGGTTCCTGCTTTCTCCTCGCTGTTTTTTGCCGTGATCCATTTGGTTTGAAGTTTGTGATAAAATACCTTTCATAAAACACAGAGGGGTGACCACCACTGCGTCGTCTTCCAGCACGACACCTTCAGTCGGCGAAAGGCACGAGCCGATGTAGTGATGGAGAGGGTTTCCGAAGCGGAAGCACATTAGACCGCCTCACGCTTATCACCGTCGTCCTCGAGGTTCTTGAGGTACTCATCGAGCGTCATGTCGCCCCGAATGAGCACAGGCCGCTTGCGACCAAGGATAGCCTCCTCGTCCACATAAACGGCTCGAACGTCGTCCATGTCGGGCAAATCGAACATGGTCTCCATGAGAGCACGTTCGAAGATGGAGCGAAGTCCTCGCGCGCCTGTGTTCTTGCTCAGCGCAGACTCGGCGACTGCCTCAAGTGCACCTTCCGTCGCATGGAACTCCACGTCACTCAACGCAAACAGCGCCTTGTACTGACGGACAAGACTGTTCTTGGGTTCTGTGAGAACTTGCACGAGCTCGTCCTTCGACAGTCCTGTGGTGCTCACAAGCATCGGGAAACGGCCGATGAACTCGGGGATAAGTCCGTAAGATACAAGATCTTCCGGCTCCGCCCGAGAGAGCAACTGGCCGATCTGATCGCTGTCCTTGAGCCGCATGTTGGGCATTTGAGCGCCAAAACCAATAGACGACCGACTCGTCCGACTCGTAACCTGCTTCTCCAGTCCGGCAAACGCGCCTCCACAAATAAAGAGAATGTTGGTCGTGTCGATGGTAATGTACTCGCCGCGCGGGTTCTTGCGTCCGCCCTTTTCGGGCACATTCACCATGCTTCCCTCGAGGATCTTCAGCAGCGCTTGCTGGACGCCCTCGCCTGACACATCACGCGTGATACTCACGTTTTCACTCTTCCGCGTGATCTTGTCGATCTCATCAATGTACACGATGCCACGCTGCGTGGCTTCCAGGTTGTAGTTGGCTGCCTGGTACAGCTTGAACAAAACTGACTCGACATCTTCGCCCACATATCCGGCTTGGGTCAGGGATGTCGCGTCCGCAATAACAATCGGCACCTTGGCTAAGCGCGCGAGCGTCTTGGCCAACAACGTTTTCCCCGACCCCGTGGGGCCCACGAGCATGATATTTGTCTTGTCCAGCTCGACGCCCTCCAGATACTGCAACTTATCTCCAAGCGTGTGGTGCTGCAACCTCGTCGCATGGGTATGCGAGTGATCACTCGAGTTCGCCGTCGACTCCTGTGTACTCTGCTCAGCACTTTCCTGCTTCTGTTCCTGTTGCAGTCCTGCGTCCTTCTTCTCCGAGCCAGGGTAAATCTCCTCTAGCAACAGCCGACGACCAATACTCGACAGCCTCTGCTCCTCCATATCTACATGTTGTCGCGTGACGCCTCCAGCTCGTGGGTGTTGCGCATTTGCCTTGGCACACGCCGCCTCGGCATCTTTCCTGGCCTGTACCAGCTCCAGCGCGTGGAGTCGCTTGTAGTGGTTGTGGACGCCCACTGCGAGCGTCTTCTTGACTTTATACTGGCCAATCACGTACTCGTTCAGTCCCTCGTAGATCTCTCTCGGAGTCAACACGCGGTCCTTGGTGACTGTCGTGTCTGTAGCTCCGAAGAGCGCCTCATTGGCCAGTTTCTCGTACTCTCCGTCTGCGTTCATGCGGTTGGCACGCGTAGGGGGCGGGAAGTTGCCGCTGTACGTGGGGCCTCCTAGACTTGATCCGCGGGTCGTCTGCATAATCGGAGAGAGGGACGAGCTCAAGGAGCTCAGCGCTGCAGCCGCCGCCGCGTTGCGGAACGTGGGGCTGGGCTGAGCCGGGGGCTGCGCCTTGAGTGCGAAGTGTAGGTTGCAGTTGACGCACTTGACCACATCCCCCTTTTTGAACTCGACAGGGGACGCGGGTGATGACGTCGACGAAGTGGATGCGGAAGTCGGGGACGGAGGACTTGATGACGTCGACTTGTCCCTCGCGAGCGGCTCCGCGAGGACCAAACTCGTTCCGCATTGGGGACAGCACAGGTGGTCCCCCGTTGCAGGCTTTTTGGTGTGGTTCGGCGGGCCCGTGATGATCCCTGCGGTCCCTAATACACGGGACGCCACGGGAAGTCGTCCCGGACGACCGGCGGAAAGCAGCGAGAAGGCGCGCGCGGACGGCGCGGCCCCCACGCGCGTGGTCTGAACCAAGTGCGAGATGCACGCGAGCGAGGACGTGGCGGGGCGGAGACGGCGGAGCATCGGGGCGGGCGTGGGGAAGGAGGAGGGAGGCTCAAGATAGAGAGCGAAGAGGCCTCTTTCCGAATGCGGCTTCAAGCAGAGAAACGGAAAGAAGCGGATTTTACACTTGGGCTGAGTATGCTCGGTCTCCGCTGTGAATGCGCGCGTTGATTGGCTGGACGCACGAGCGCCGATTGGCTGAAAAGCAAAGCCGCGATCAGCTGAAACGCAGCAACTTCAAGCAGGTCAAAGTTGCCGCTGATGTTGATCCCTCCTCCCGACTCTCTTTTTAGGGCGTGTGAAGGTATTTGCAGTTAGATGAAGAGACTATTTTGCGCGTTCGCATTTCGTGTCAATTAAGGAAAGTTGCCTGGAAATAGCCTCCAGGGTGTCGTCCACGATAGTGGAAATAACACCAGCTTGCATGAACTGCATTCCCCACCAGCAGTAAGACACTGATTAGGATCCCAATGCAGTTGGGTTGAGATTGCCATCGGATAGTTGCGAGTAAATGCATTGACTATGGCTGGGGAATTCGATCGTCGCTTCCCCTGTATAGTGAGGGAGCTGGCTAGCACCATTATGCAGCATTGATGTTGCCATGCAAACACGCATTGCAAGTCAAGACTTTATGAATTGGCAGCATTACATGTACACGAACGTCGTAAGGCTGCAAGCATGGGTCACGGTAATCAATCGACAGTTTACCTTTAATGGCCTCGCCACATTCTAATACGGGTTAGACTGTACTCACGGGTGTTTGCCATGGAAGTTCGAGTGATTCATTGACCACGAATTCGCATCATTTCCAGAAGTCAGCTCGCTCTTGTTTGGCCATATATTTTTTGAAAGAGTAAAACGAGGTCTACCGAACTACGTTGGATATCCTGGAGTTGGCAATATACTTTAGAGTCACGCATTAACAGTTATTGTATTCTTGAGCATCTGAAAAAGCAACGTCCACGGCAGTTATCCTGGACTGCAAACCCAGTGTCATCAATACCAGTGTGTGAAATGGATGTTTTCTTGTGACTCATTGTTGCTCGCGACTGAGCGACGTTGACGAGTGCGTTGACGGGTGGGCTGAGAGCACCTACTGAAAGGGCTTACCAATTCTGGATGCCGCCCACCACACTCGCCAAGCGATTCTCAAGCAACTCCATCGGGTTGTCTAGAGCAGGCCTTCGTTCCTCCACGAGCTGCGCACGGAACCGCCCACTCTCACTGCATTTCGGTCGAATCCATTCCACTGCATGGCGTAAATTCAACGAAACGGCCTCCAAGAGAGCATCGTCCAGTTCTCGACTCGTTAATCCTGCGCATATTTCTGAGATGTACGCCAACCCATGCTCGTCACGACGTTCAGCAGCAAGTTCCAACGCAATCATCTTCATTTCCAACGAGGCTCGTTCGCGAAATAATGGGCTGTTGTCAACCCGCTTTTCAATGACAGCTCTCATCAGTAGAATTCCGGCAGCATGAGGAGAAAGGTTGTTGACAAGCAAGGGGATGCACGTTAGCACATCGTCGTCGCGACTCGAGAGCATCACCAACCTCATCGTCTGCTGGAATAACACTATCTTGTCGCAGTACGTTGCGAGTATTTCAACCATCGCGAAGTTGACAGGTTTCGCCTCCAGTGCCATGTTGAGCTGTTCAATGGTGACATTCGCATACTTGGTCTCCAGCAATTGCTTCATGAACAGCAAATTGTTCCTCGAGATGGTAAACTTGATCAACTCGTCAGTAACGAACCGTACAGGACACCGCCACTGTTCGAAGACGAAGTACATAAGCATCTCCTCTCGGTTATTCTGAACCATGATGTGGATAAGATGCTGCGGGTCCACCAGCGCCAAGCCCGTCCCGTACTGCAATAGCAGTCCTAAAGCTTTGACGTTGCCCGTTGCAGCCACCGTCTCGAGCGGTGCCCTCGTGAACAGAGGAGGGTTGTCGTGCTCCAAAATCCACTTCATGACGTCCAAATAACTGCCCCGTGTTGCTTGTACCAGAGCCTTTCCGGTGGGCACAAGGCCTCGTTTCCCGTATAACCACTGCATCATTTCGAGGTGTCCACGTCCCGCCGCGCCTTCAATAGCAGCCGTTGTGCAGCCCTCGGATCGATTGAAGTGCAGCCATTTCACCACGTCAAAGTGTCCGTGTGTGGCTGCACCGTCCATGGCGGCAGTCGTCGCTTTTAGATCGGAGAACACTTGAAGGACTCGCATAAGACCAAGCGACGCAGCACGGTCGATCGTCTCAGGCTCGATGAAGTGCGAGACGGCAGACACGACATGAGGGAGAGCCTGCACACAGCTAGGAAGCGCCTTAGCGACGCCAGTCAGCGTCGCCATGTTCGAGGTCAGGTCAAATCCGGAGTGGTAGTACACAAAAGGAAAGGCCGTCAAGTTTGAGCTAGTGTTTTGTGTAGCAAATCGGTTTGTTCTGGAGCCTTGGCGCCGACAAAGTGTGCAATGTAACTAGCGTCTCGCTGTTCTTGAGCAGCGTCGACCATCACCAATGGCGAGTCGGAACCTCTACGACAATCAAATGCTTCAGACATACGCCGAGCGTTCCGATGGGTAGCGTATCGGCCAACGGTGGCTTGTTGGCGACGTAGGCCGATTTTCCCGCGAAAATCTTCAGCTGGTGCAGACTGGTGTGGACATGGCTGGCTGGACATTCAGCAAAGACGGCTTCCCGGAAATTCTTGATTGTGTATTGGTATGGTATAATTTATCCGCGGACGTGTCTTCGTAAGGACCCCTGGTGGCTGCATCCACCAACCGATACCACACAGACCTCTACTCCATCTCTGCAAGCTGTAAATACTCAAGTGGCTGCTACTAAGGGTCAATCAACATCGACTGCGATTGATGCTTTCGAATGAACATGACAAGCGCCACGGATCAAAATGTATCCGTCGAAAAATACCCGATCTGATTGGCTGGTGAAGTTGAAGTGGACCGACCAGCCGGCAGTTGGCAAAGTGAGTCGAGTTCATTCCTTCACCAGCCCTGCTGTGAGCATTGAGATCACACACACACCGGACTGCAGACCAGGGGCATGCAGCGGCCTTTGCAGGCGCTGCAGCAGCTCTCGCGGCGCTTGTCTCTGTGGCGTCGGCGTGATTGGCGATGGGCGGACTGAATGGCGTGAGTAACTCGGGCAGCGCCGGTGCAAGTCGTTGATCGGGATCGTGCGGCTTGCGCCAAGGAAATTCGGTGACGCCGCCCGCCACTTGCTGGGGCTTGCCAGCCGCAACCAGCCTGACGTGTGCATGCTGTCTGCGACTGGGCCGAATTTCGTTCGAGGTGGAGCTGCGTTCTCGGACGCTGACAGCGAAGCCATCCGTGGTGACGCCCCCGTGGCGACTGCGCTGAGCGTGCAGTAAAATGTACAGTGCAGGTCGGTCTCAAGCGGGAGTCCGATCGTGCAGACACTTTAGTAGAGATGTCTGTCGGTCTGCAAGCGACTACCGCAAGAGCTCCACGGCACATACAGTTGACATCTCCACCGCAACCATCCGACTACAGATAGTAGATGGCTCCAAACTCCAGCACTGCAGCGGCGTGATTGTGTTCGCGTCCAGGCAAGCAAGTCCACCACCACCTTGCGCGTCTTCCGTCATCCTCCATTCGCTTCTACTATGCGTCCAATATCGTCCAATCCAGCTCCTTCCTCTGTCCTAATTTCCGCCAATCCGCGTCATGAACCCGTGCCGTGATGGGCCTCCGGCACATACCACCTGGTGTCGTCCGTCGCACTTCCATTCCGCACCCGCGGCGCGCACTCGCAGGGGAGCTCCAGAGTGTTTGTATGGCGGCCTCGGACGGCATGCAAGACTACCTCATCAACTGGAACGCCGGGCCGCTGGGCGTGGTGCTGCGGCCCGACCTGGGCGCCGACATGCCGCCCGTCGTGGCGCAGATGCTGCCGCAGCCCTCGGTGCTCAAAATGGCGGGCGTGCGCGAAGGAGACCTGCTCATCAGCGTGAACGGCAAGAAGACGACGCGGCTGGGCTACGAGAAGGTGGTGCGCCTGCTCTTCAAGGAGCGGCTCCCCATGGTGCTGCACTTCCGCTCGCCTCTGCAGGAGCTACAGCGCGGCGTGGCCGGCCCCATCGCGGAGGAGTCCGTGTCCACGAGAGGACGCGGCCGGTCCCGCACCAGCAGCAACGCGAGGCCGACGACGACGCAGCAGCAGCAGCAGCAACAGCCGAGAAGTCGTCCGCGTGGACGTTCTGATGTGGACGTGCAGACGCAGCGCCATCAACTTATCGAGCAGAAGCGCAACCCGAACGAGCTGAACTTTAGCATCGAGAGCGACGTGTCCACCAAGTCGGACAAGAAGAAGAGCAAGTCTAAGAGCAAGGGCAAGCACAAGCACAAGGCGGAGGCGGAGGAGCGCAGACTCCGCAAGCAGTTCAGCGTCGTGTGGGAGCGCGGGTCGCTCGGCATCTCGTTCCGAGCGTACAACGCCAAGGTGAACGTCCCGTGCGTCGACTTTATCAGCGCCAGTAGGGGACAGGGCCGCGGCATGGACCGCGTGTGCGTCAACGACGTGCTCATTGCCATTAACGGAGAGAAGACCAAGGCGCTCGGCGTCGAGAAGGTGCTGAGGTGGCTCCACGTCATTGAGAAGCCCGTGGTTCTCCGCTTCCACGCGTCGTCCAACCGCGTCATGAACCCCGCGGGGGGACTGCTGCCACATCTGGCGGACGAAGACACTTCAGCGCGTCCGAGACGACCTACGATGCCGCTCCCTCAGCCTGAATTTGAGCCAGCTCCACGCCCACCGCGTCGGAACAACAGCATGGATCAGCCGATGCCCCAGCAGAGGACGGAGAGGGGCTATTCGGACGACAGGGAATATGAGTTACAGCCGGCTGTTGCTCGCACTGAAGGACGACGATACTCGCGAGACAGCGCTACGTACTTCGAGAAGCAGCCGATTGACGAGTACGAACCGCAGTATCAGGTCGCTGCCTCGAACATTGAGGTCAAGGAGCGACGTTACTCGAACAACTCGATGAATTCTTACGCGCGTGGGCGGAGACCATCGAATGGTGACGGGTTTGCAGGAGATTTCCGCCGCGAGCCAAACGATGAAGCACCCCAGTTTGACCTGAGGATTGACGCCCACATTGTCCCGCACCGCCGCCCAACGATTGACGACTCTAACGGCTTTAGCCAGCCACAACAGCAGGCTCAATTGCCGCCCCCGCGATCACGGACCAGTTCTGCCTCGCGTGATGACATCCGACGCCAACAGTATGCTCAGGAGGAAAGCAAGCCTGCTCCCCCACCGATCATTATTCAACCTCCCCCTGCGCGTCCGCGTTTGGCCTCACGCGATAGTCAAACCAGCAACTCTTCTCACCTGAGCTTCGAAGAGGCCGCTGGTGTTGTCGCCCGAGCTACGGGAAAGCCAAAAGAGGAGTGCGAATTCGGTGGAGTTCCTTTACTTGATATTAAGGAAGGAACCGTACAAGCCAAGTTGATGTATATCTACGCCAAGGCTTGTCTAGCAAAGGAGGGTAACTCGGACGACGAACCTGCGTCGAAGGATCCTCAACCGCCTCGAACGCCCGGTAATCCACTGGGACGGAAAACGCACGCGAAATACTTGTCCTACACCATTCTTCAAGACGACCATGTTGCTTCGAACCATCTTCCAAGTAAGACTAACGGGGATGCAACCAATTCAAACAAGTTGGAAGAGGAGGAGCACAAATTCGAAGAGATCAAGCCCGTGGATACTGATGTTGAGGTCAAGAATGGTGGCGTGTTCAGCAACAACTTGGACGAAAGCGTTTGCAAAGATGCAAAAAGACATTTCCATACAGCCACCGGTTGTGACCCCACCACTATCATCGGTGGGGCCCTCGTCTTCCGCTAGCAGTGACACCACTCCTGCTGTCCCGACACATATGGCTCCTGCTGGGGATTTCATTTCGCTTAAGGATTTTGTCGTTGAGAACGGTAGTCTGACTGCCTCGAGCCACAACAGCATGATGACACCTGCACTCTCAACGGACGGTGGAGAGGTTGACAAGACCGAAGAGCGCCCAGAGAAGGAGCCGACATCTACTCAGGAGGCGGAAGAAATCATTACTGAGGTGAAAACTGATGCTTTGGAGGAGGATACGAACTCAACGGAAGCGAAGATAGTTGTTGTTGAAGAGCATGCCGATCCTGAACCTGTCCTTGAGAAGGAAAAGGAGACGGAGGAACCTCTCAAAATGGCCGAGCTGGAAGATCATCACACTGATGAGCTTGAGCATGAGGAAGAGCACGTAGATGACGACGCTGCTAGCATCGACAGTTCGAATGAGCGTGACCTCGCAGCGAGTGTGGCGTCTCTAGACGATCTTCTTGATCTTGACAACCACAACAACGATGAGCACGAGGAGTTCGTTGATGACGATGACGAAGATGAGGAGAACGAAAAGAATCATGACGACGAAAAGGAGGCAATGAACACGTCTTTGGGTATGAAGTTGGGTCAGGTGCAAGAAGAGGAGGCTGGTGAGATAGAGGATCACGAATCCCGTGAGGCTGATGAAGAGCACGTGGGGCAGGAGTCTCATGAAATGGAAGAGGACGAGTTCCATGACGGCGCGCTAAGCAACCCTATCGTGAACGAGCTTTTCCGGACTGTCCCTGATGTTTGCGAGGTAATCAAAGACAAGCCCGCCATCGTTGTGCTTGTGAAGAAAACCATGATCGATGAGATCCAGGAGATCCTCCAGAGCCTCCAGATGGAGCTGCAATTTGAGCGCCACTCGACCATGGCGGTTGGTTCTACTGCCAGCCCACTTCTGGGTTCTCAGAACGGGCGAGACACGGAGGGCCGGCACTGCAACCGTTGCGGTGCCACTGGCGAGCTTGCAGAGCTGGACGTTGCAGGCCGACATGGTGAGCTGTACTGCCAAGATTGCTGGGAGCTCTTCTTCTTCAGCGAGGACCGCGAGTCTCCGGTGACAAGAACAAGCAAGACCCTGGCCCCGTCGGAGACAAGTCGTCTTACTGCGGACGAAGACGCGTTGGACGAAGCTCTCAAGTACAGCTTCCACGACAGCACTATCACCCGCGAGGATATCATCCACCCGTGGCGATACCGACAGGGCAGTGACTCTATGTCGTCCTCTATTCGCGACTCGAACGCTTCGAGTATCACCGACCGTGCGGATGAGGTGTGGCTGTAAGCATCGCCAATGGTATATTTGAGGCGTGTAGTCGCTCGCCCACCTCCACGCGGCCCCTAGAGCTTTGTTCTGCAGCATCGTACGCATCGATGGACGCCATGTCATAGGACGCGTGGACAGAAAAGAAAGGAACAGAGCAAGTAAGTGACACAAGAATTCTGCGTAGTGTTTCGGTTTTAATGTGCGTAATGCGAAGCCAGTGGTCCCAACGTAAGTAAGCTTCATTGCACTCTCCATGCTTGCATGACAACAGCTACTGTTGTGAGCGCAGCCATTCAGTGACTGCACTTTGGGAAACTTTGAAGCGAAACGGCGCACGCGACCACAAAAACCAACTTCAGAGATCGCAAGTTGAAGTGTAACGCTCGCTTCAGTAAAGGGATCAGCTCAGCTCAGCATTGCAATCTTGAAAGGATGCCAACAGGAAAAAGGCATAAGAAAACGAGTCGTCACTTTTCATTCTCGTGTACTTTGCACGCTCCGTCATCGGCCATTTGGCGCTGCATTGCCATTGCACAGGTACCGGTTGGTGACTCACGCAACCCTGCAGCTGTTCCAGTCATTTTCTTTGGTCCTCGCTTGAGCCCCTGGGATTTGACCTGCGACGGCGCCCGCATAGAGGGGCGGGAGGTTTCCACTTGCCGCTCAAAGTTGACGAAAATCCGGCGCTCGCATCGGTTTCTGCTCGGTCGGTGCCTTCACTTCTCAAGCAGCGCGACAGTCGACAAAACTATCGGAGACCGTCTCAGTCAGCTGCAAGTGGTGCAGTTGACGTCTGGGTCTCCCGATCGAGATGGTGCTCCCGACCGCAACGTTGGCCGTCCAAAAGATGGTCCACTCCGTCACGACCATCCCCTGGAGCGTGCTCAAGCACATGGAGCAAAGTCTCTTGTGGAGTGTCCCGCCCGAACCCACGGGTCCCAAGTGGGCGGACGACGTCTTCACGGCCTCGAAAGGCGTCTCCCTGTCGGGTGTCATGACGTCCATTGACGACGAACTGACCGACAGCTGCAGCTCTGGAGTCTTTTCCAGTGACGAGGACGCCGAGTGGAGCAGTGACGACGTGAGTCTCGACGGGTACTCGGGCGACGAAGACGACGCGGTTCCCAGCGTCTCGTACGCGTACGAAGGTGAACGATGGTACTGGTCCCCACCAAGTTCCACCAACAGCGTCGACAGCTACGAGGACAAGTACGAAACACTCAGTCAACGCAGCGTCGAGCTGGACGAGTTCGGTCTTGAACACGGAGACGAGCACTACCGACGTCCGACAATGTACGCGATGCCATCCATCGACTTCCACGCGGACGGCGTCATTGAATCGTGGGTCGATCGCTACGGCTCCAGCAAGTCCGACGTCACGTACGTGGCCACTGTCCCCGACTCGGAGGAAGCGCAGCCTCGTATGCTGCCCCTCATCTCGCAGGGTTCTACATCCCCGTGCTGTAACAAGCAGTTTTCAAGACTACCCACTTGTACTATAGACAGCAAAGCCGCTGAGGTATAACAGCGAGGCCTATCTTTCAAGTCGACTGGCAGAGAGTGCTATGAAATCGTCAAGCGCAGCAGGACGCGGACGTTAAGGAGATTCTCAAGAGCTTCTCCATGACAAAATTTCGCAGTGGTCATGAATAATGGAGACTGTTACCATCCAAGTTGAAGCGGTTTCTTGAAAAAATCTCTGCCATCGAGATGTCGCTCCGCTAGCTGCTGCTCGGTGTTCACTTTGAAATTCCATCAGGAACGAGCAAACTCAGAAGAACGGCAGAACACGCGCAAGTGGCGATGGCGCTCCTCGCGCGCACCTTCCGGACTTTTGTGGGGCTCCCGTGGAGTACTCTCGAACTTTTGGACGGGATGATGCGATGGAGCGCCGTGCCGGTGATGATGGAGGAACCAATTTCGGAGATGTGGGCGGAAGATCTCTTTGCTCCGTGCTCCAGCAAGTGTTGGGGACTTGGGAGCTATGACGATGTCACCGATAGCTCCGGGTCTGAAATTTGTGACGATGAAGATGAGGAGGAGGAAGAATGGAGCTGCAGTGAAAGTGAAGAGGAGCAGATCGGATTCAGCTTCGAAGACGACGGCGACGTCGAATTTTGGGGTGATCGCTGGTTCTGGTCTGTGAGTGAAGAGGACGAGGACTGGAGCGACGTGGAGTCGTCGACGTATGTTGCGGAGAAGTTGGTCGAATATGTCATGCCCTCGATGGCTCTCGACATGGATGATGCAGTGAATTTCTGGATTGACAAGTACGGATCCAGTAGGTCGCAGATTCGGTATGTGACTGTGACGATAAGTGAGCAAACGGCAGTGGACAATTCGTCGGCATTTGTGCTACCCAGTTCTTCGACAGGACTCTTTGTCGCCGTTCTATGATGAATAAATGCACCATACAATCCACCGTAGCCTAGGATTATTAGTAAAATGTAAACATAGCAAGACAAATCAGACGTAAGTACTTTAGAAACAACAGCACCCCACTTTAAATGGGATAACGTATTCGTTAACCACCGCAGAGTGCTTTGCTTTCCGCCTCTCATGTCTTAGACTCTGATAAAAATCCTTTTCAGGTCCATCCATTGCGCTACGACGACCCACCTACGAGCAAGAAGAGTTAATGACTTATCAAACTCTTACGTATAAGCGGCACGTACGTGGTAACGCCGACCAGATTAAAGAGAAGCAACTCGAGGTGAGGTATTTGATCCCCAGCGTTCACTGATTTGGCTGCAAATGGAGCAAAGTGCTGGCAGATTTCGTGCTGTACAAATGAGCAATTTGAAAGCAAGTCAGCGACATCACGAGGCTGGCTCAGCTATCTCAAGATGCAAAGTTCTTTTCGTGCTTACCATGATGTAAATTGCGATCGAGTTTTTCCCCACAGAAATGAAAGGGGCGCCATGCCAAGAAATCCCCGTTCTGCCGTCAATCAGGTTCACAAGAATTGCGAATAACACGGATGCGAAGCTTGAACACAACAACACGTACGACAGAGACCACAAATTCTTGTTGAGGGGGATCCACGGCCCGTTTGGGAACAGCCAAAGTCCCCCCGATACGATACCGAGTAGCGCAAGGCCACTTCCAGTAATGAGGAGATACCATTGTTGAATCTTTCGGATGCCCAAATTCTTCTGCACGCGTGCATTTGTAAACAATGCAGCCTGTACATATCCAATGTATGAAGTAGCAGCCACCATGAACCAGTTTAAAAGCCCCTCAGGGTCGTATGGTCCCGTATGGTAGCGCTGTTGGCAAGTAGGTGTCTGGAAAATGTGATGCCGTCCAAGCACCAAATTATCCACGTACAAGTGTGCACCTCCCGTGCAATTCTGGTACATACCATGGTCAGCTAGTCCTCCAGGACCAATGTAACCCGTTGGGCAATCTGGCACGTGGAGTGCAAACGTGAGCAGCAAATTCACGGAGATCAGTGGGAGAACACCGAAGATTAAATGCTTCACCACAAACCACCAAAGTCGCTGCTGGTTCAGATTTTCATTGCCAGGAATGGGTAAACATCCACCAACTACAGCAACAACAAGATAGGCGACGCTCAGAGCTTGCAACACACCAGGAATTCTCCACTCATTCCAGCTATCGCCATTATTAACGAAGAGACCCAACGCAAAAAATTTCGCCGCTCGCTGAATGGTACGGCGAAAAGTGTGACGACGACCAGAAGAGCTCAAGAAGACACTAAATCCCATAATCCACGCGAACCTGCAACCGCAACGCAATTGTCACCATCAAACTACGTTTTACTTGACATTGAGGAGATGAAAAACCTACCATGGGAACACTACATCTGCAATGGTGAGACCATCCCAAACACTGTGTTGGAAGATGGTAAACCCTCCACCTCCGTAATTGACAAACACCATCAAACACAAGGTCATTCCTCGAAACGCATCCAACGCTCGACATCTTCCCCCTTTTCCACGTAATGCCAACTTTTCATCATCTTCTGGTAGCAAAGGCTGCGATATCTCGGAGGAATTCACGAAAGTATTCGACTTGAGTTGCATTTCATGCGTCAAGTGGAAACTTTGACGCAGCAGAACAACAAAACTCGCAGTTAGAGACACGATCACCACTGCGTGTCCTACAGAAACAGATAACGAGAAAGTCTCTTCCATCTTCGTCCTTAGATATTTTCTTGTTTTGAAAAGACACTTTTCAAAATCAAAGGACGCCAACAGATCTCTCCCCATGACGTGCAAAATGCTGCAACTGCTTGTTTCTCTGCTTTCTCTGCTCTCTGTGACTGCAGCTTTGGACTTTACTATCTCTCTACTTCCTCACCATCTCGTGGCCTTCTACCCCCTACTTTCAGACTTCAGAGACTACGCTCCTAATGGGACTTTGGATGGGTATTGTCAAGATGCACTACCTCGTTCTACCAAAATCAACATCCGCCCGACACGTGGAGCACAATTGGAGCAAGGAACGGGGATCAACTTCCCACTTGACATCCACAAACTCAACTTCCCAAAACTTACAATTGGGGCCTGGGTCCAAACTACAGCAGTAAATTCAGGGTAAGTAGATTATTGTTTTGTTTTGAGACTTTGGTAGTGACTTGTTTTGCTGTGTTTGTGTAGTTGTTTGTTGTCGCAGAACGGGTCGAGTCTCGGAAGATCGGTTTGTGTGGATCGAGGAAGGTGGAAAGTGGGCGGCCAAGTGGTTGAAAAAGCAACGGTCGTGGACGATAAATGGTCCTTTGTAGCAGCGGTTTTTAGTGACGAGAGCACCAAGTTTTTCGTGGATGGAGAGAGTTTTGATGTTGGGTTAGCAGTGCAGAGTATCGCGAGTCCTCTGTTGGTACTGGGAGCTGCAGTGGATAAGCCGCTGGATGGGTTTCAGGGATTCGTCAGGTCTGTGTTTGTGTTGGATGTGGCTCTGTCCGAGATGGAGTTGAGTTCCTGGATGACGACTAAAGACGCAGAGCTATTTGAAAAGGAAGAAGCCGCTACGGCTGCAATTGTAGCGCCTGTGACTGCGAATGTGAAGACAGAGGTGAAGCCGCACCTTTATTTGAAAGATCGGCTTGAGAATACGGTTAGCATGACGCAGGTGATTGACCCAGACGCAGATGAGTACAACGCAGCATTACCGACAGTTAATGACGACGCGTTGTTGTCTGTTGAATTGGTGTATGCGGACGAAAGCATAAGTAGCGAGACGGATACTGACGATAACACAGAGAAACCTCAATTCACGCTGTGGTCAATTGAGCCAAGAAATCGTGAAGTTCACGTGGGGTCTTTGGTGACAGTGCAGGGATCTCCAAGTTTTGATAGTCGATTTTCAATGTGTCGAATAAACGACAATGTTGACGATCTCCCGTATAAAGTGACGCCCGACTCAATCACTTGCGAGATCCCGGAACTTTCACTTCCAGGGAGCTTTTTCAACCTCTCGGTATCCCAGAATGCTGTGGATTTCTTCCCTGTTGGGCAGTTTGAGCTGCGTAAACGTCCGTCGATATTTCGACTATTTCCACGACAGGTTTTGCGTTCTATTGTGCCGCAAACTATCGACATCTTTGGAGTTAATTTCGCGAACACGAGTTTTCTGAGTTGCTCAGTCGGCCGTTTGCGTAGTAAGGCTGTTTTTCTCTCAACCTCCAGAGTACAATGTTCTGTCGAGCCAATGCGCTATGATGCAAGCACGACCAGTGTTCAATTGGATCTGTCTGTGAACGGCGTGGACTTTTCAGGCCAACCCACTAGCTTGGTACTCCTCAGCACTCCATCGATCGTCGAGATTTCTCCAACGAATGGTCCGATCACAGGCGGCACCCGAGTGACCATTTCCGGTCGTGGTTTTGTTGATAATATGCGGTACGGAGTTTCATATGATCAGAGTTTAACCGATGAGCTTGAGTTCATAAGTGCTACCAAACTGAACTGGAGGACAAGCCACACAAACTTTGCGGGGGCAGTTAATGTGAATCTAACGATTGAAGGTAAAGTTTATCCTGAAATCTCGAGCTTCGAGTTCACCTTCACTCCAGTGCCGCAGGTAAAAACGGTTTTTCCCGAGCTCCAACCGATTCAATCAGCAACAACTCTTTCGATTTCAGGCAGTGGATTTGGTGACTTTGATACTCTTCGGTGTGCTTTTTTGGGTGACGGCGAGGTTTTTGGTACTGAAACCCGAACGACGCTGGCAATTTTTGTGGCAAATTCAATGATTCAGTGCCCAACACCACGATTCACTGAAACTGGAGCGTACACTGTCCTAGTATCCAATAATGCTCAGGATTTCTCCACTCAAGTAAATGCTGTAGGCATCTTCGTTCACGATAAAATCCTGTTAAAGAGTGCGTCAGTATTGGCAGGCCCGGGAACTGGAGGAACCACCGTTGACATTAACGGAACAATCTTTGTCAAGTCACCGGATGTGGCATGCAGTTTCGGCTTGCGACGCGCACGAGCCTATTTCATCTCAAACACTGTGATACGATGTATAAGTCCTGCATGGGATCCAGTAGCTGCTTCGGCAGGAATTGCATCTGTACCTATTCGAGTCGCCTTAAACGGGCTCGATTTCTCAGACTCCAGTCTTTTGTTTCAGTATTATGCCCCACCCGAGGTTAACACCATCTCGCCGTCACTTGTGCCAATTAACTCTTCCATCTCGCTTGAGATGACAGGAAAATATTTGGTTTCATTTGGAGGAGTTGTGTGTCGAATTGGAGCTAAACAAGTTCCCGCGACAGTGGTAAATGGAGGACGAGGGCTTCGATGCGAAGCTGTCCAAGCTCCGAATAGTTCCGGCCGAGTGGAGATTCGTGTTTCTTTGAATGGAGGAAATGATTTCTCGTTGAGCAGACCAAGCCTTTTAGTGCATGAGCCCATTGAAGTCAATAGCGTTGACTCTCTTTACGTGGCTAAAAGCTCCAATGCGACAATTGCAGTGCGAGGAACAGGTTTCTTGAAGAGCGATGGTCTAAACTTTGCCTTTGGTGAACTTTTAACGGAAGGGAAGTTCATTTCAACAGAACTTGTGACGTGTTCGCTCCCTTCAATCCTCGAAGCTGATCGCAGTTATCCTGTCCGCGTTAGTATGAACAACGGCACTCACATGTCGAGTGACTCAGCAAGTATATACGTGTATAAACTGCCAATATTCGACACGGTGATACCAAAATCAACTGCTGAGAAAACAATTCACGTGAAGGGAAATGGATTCAAGGTAAATCAAAACATTACGCTGTCGATTTCTTGCGTTTTTAGTGGCTACGTTCGTTCCGTTGCTCGAGTGGAGAATGAATCGAGCCTAAACTGTGTTGTTCCAGACATTGCGTGGAGCGACAATGGTGCCCAAACTGTACTCATGGATTTTATTGTGGAGTCATCGTTAGTGAGTACGCAGTTGACATTTACCTACCCACCAGTTCCCACTTTTGTACCTGTGAATCCAGGTGCAATTCCTGGCCGAATACCGTTAAATCTCTCTGACGATTACTTGGACGAAGAACAACTGACGAACAAAACCACATTTTATGATTCTGCACTCCGTAATATCTCTTCTCCGCTGTTGAGTCTACCAATTGATATCATAGATATCTCGCCAAAGTTCGTGGGGAATGGCACAAAGGTAAATATTACAGTGCGAGGCCAATTTGCCGAGAAAAATACTATCTTCTGCCATTTCAGCTCCCAATCGGGGCCGATTGTTGCTGTAGTAGATTCACCTGCTACAGCTCTATGCGAATTCGATGGTTCACTTGGCAAACCTGGTCGGATTGGTCTTTCAATAAGTGAAAATCGCGTGCAGCCGGTCGTTGCTACTTCAGCGTTTGCTGTATTGGAATTTCCTACAATCACTTCCATTTACCCTCAACGAGGTTCTCTTGGGGGAAATACAAAACTTCTAGTAACAGGTACAGGATTCATTGACAACGAGCAATTGCTGTGTCACTTTGATGATCAAACGCCAGTTGTGGCAACACGCCTAGCTGATAGCATGATCGAGTGTCTTACCCCACCAAGCCGCATAGGACGATACTCGAAGCTCGAAGTCTCGATAAATGCGACGATCTTTTCCGTGAATTCTTCGCAGTTTCGTTACCAAGATCTACCTCAGTTGGAAACTTTCGTTCCTTCCTACGGGAGTGTGGAAGGTGGAACAAATGTGGTTTTTTATGGCCGATGGCTTAACGCATCGGAAGACTTTGTGTTGTGTTTATTCGGATCTTCCTTGGCTACGAACGTTGTGGTTCATAATTCCACAACGGTTAGTGTGGAAGCACCTCCCAGTACATTTGGATCAGCCGAAGTGGCAGTGGAGTGCACGTTGAACGGAGAAGTTGTGACTCCTGCCGCATTGTCGTACAATTATTTAATTCCTCCCCATGTTTCACGAGTTTCGCCACAAATGGGGCTGACATCATCGAACACTACAGTTCTGATCGATGGATTTGGCTTCACGGACAAGTTCCCCATGTTGTGTCTATTCGGCAACGTAACCAGCGCTGCAATTACGAAATCTTCTTCAATAGTACAATGTGTCGCCCCTCCACAAATCGTTGGTGTTGTCGGCGTTAGCGTCATTTTGACTGCTGGTGTTGCTGACAACTCATCAATCGTATTTGAGTATATCGGTAGGTTTAGATTGTTCTCCTTTACTATCCGTTGTCAGAAGCGCTGACCATTTGTATTTAATTCTGTTTGAATAGCCGAACCCGTACTACACAAAGTTATACCGCCACTTGGATCCGACACCGGGTCTACGAGACTTCTCATTACTGGAGAAGCGTTTTCCTCTACTGCAGACATGGAGTGTGTGTTCAGTCATGAGACTGAATCAACATTCGTTTCTACTCCTGCGTTTTGGGCGAGCGAGCAAGGAATTGTTTGCACGACTCCATCATTCAGCCCCGGTCAGGCTTACTTACAAGTTGCTGTGGGTGACAGTCTTTCAAGCAGCAAGTTAACTTTCAACTTTACAGGTACGAACTACAAAGTATATGATTCAACCATCGGCAAGAGCTGACTCATGATCGTATTTTTGTTGTTGTAGTTGAACCGCGAGTGTTTTTTATCTCGCCTCAGCGAAGCTCCACAGCTCGAAACACTGTGGTAACCATTACTGGAATTG